>LR738712.1:460953048-461135029 GCA_902687465.1 Secale cereale
CCTCCCCCACTTAACACCAGTTTCTAGCGCGGCAGCGCCCGGAGGACAGCAACCCCTCCCCACCCCGAATTCTACCACTGGCCGGCGAGCCTCCCATCTTTCCCGCACCTTGCTGACGCCTCGGCCTCCCACCCCGCGACCCATCCCCACCCTCCGCTCCTACCCACCGCACCACATCTCCCCGCCATCGGACCCCTTTGGCCGGGGCTCCTCCCGCACCCGCGCGAGGCGATGTCGGCCGGCGGCATCGACTGTCGCTAGCGCGCAGGGGAGATGCCCTTTGCGGGGGGGCAGCCAAAATCTCCATCATCACCACTTCGCGCCATGACTCAGCCCCGTGACCTCCGACGACCTCGTGCTGCTCGCCATGGCCAGATCCACACTTCCAACCTTCGGATACGCCGTGGCCCTGCCTTGCCTCGTCGTGAACCCCGCTAGATCTTGCGGTGGGTAGCCTGGAAAGAGAGGCAGATTCAGGCTTGACAGAAAAGGATTCAGCGCCGGCTGTGGGCTCCGCCTTCCTCCGCATCCCTAACCTCTGCACTGCCCATCCATCTCGGCACGTCTCTGTGGTGGCACCTCGGCTCCCCGATGCAGTTCCACTGGGCCGCGAGTGCGGTTCACCACGCATCAGTGCGCCTCCCCCTTGTGTACCTTCCCTCCACCTCGCCTCCTCCAACGGCCAGAGAGGAGGACGATGGCCACCCTATGAGATGATCGGGTCTGCAGTCTTCGGCCAGGGTGACGACGGCCACACTGTGAGGCGTGCTATGCTCCCCATCCTTTCTCCTAGAAGGGGATCGAGCAATCAGCTCGGGCGAGTCAACCATTTCTTACCATCTCCTTTGCAATCTGATGACTCGATTCATGCAGCTCACGTAGCGTGCTTGTGCAGTTTTCAGGCTCGTTGCTGGCTGGTTCTACGAACAACCACTGCGGGGCAACACTGGTGCCGATGAGCTCATGGACTGCAGCGCACGGTCGATGGCGTCGCCCCGCGGGTCAGAGTGATGCGGCCATCGATGATGCTCTGAGCCTCTTTCCCTCCCAACCTCCTTAATGCTCTCTCTCCCCTCGATTGTCTACACCAGAGCAGCTTTGGGGTCAGTGCGCCATTAGATCGAGCGCTGATGACCAGTGAGAGGACTGAACGAGGTGATGCAAGGTCATTTTCCTTTGTCAATTCAGTGCAATTTCTTTTTTTGCTGCACTTCGATTCACAAATTGGGTGTGGTTTCATTTTTTTGCTACTTTTTGCAGGAAGAAAAGGACTGCAACCGCCAGCAGTACATCACCCCCATGCCATACTTGACTATAGTTCACCACTGGCACGCCAATACAAGGCATGTGGCCTCGCAGTGCCGAGCGTGTGAGCATGTACATGACTACGCGGTCTACTGCAAACCGGCTAGATTTTTGTTGAGTTCTTTTTGCTATGTTGATGAATCCTTTTATGTGATGAATACTTGGACATGTTGCTGTAGTTCAGTTCTTTTTTTGCGTTTTTCAGATTTTGGATGTGTGTGGTATCATTGTAGTAAACTTCCGGGCGTTGCATCAACAGTAGCGGGCATTGCAGTTGGTGGCAGCATACAGTTTCGCTGGGCATGGCCGCACGGGATGCACTTGTGACGACGAGGAGGGTCACCTCTCGCTATAGTGCAGTTTGTTTATTTATGTGCGAATACATTTTGTTTTATGTATGAAGTGTGTATCAATTGTTGAGAAAATTGTGAAAATCGCCGGAGGAAGAACAGGGCATTGCCTGATGCAGTTCGGCTGGGAAACCTTTGCGGCTCAAAACAAAATGGAGTCTAGTTTTTCAGGTCGTGTGTGTGTGTGTGTGTGTGTCGATGTTCAGTTCGTCGGGAAACTATAGAAGAAGAAGGATCATTTTTTCAAGTTCACTTTCTTCTTGAATGTGTTAGAGAAAAACGTAAAAAATAAAAAAAAAGATGCAGTCCGTTGGTGCACTGCTTGCGGCTCATGCGCTTCGTCTATGAAGTTTGTTAGGTAAGTTTTATATGTAAAAAAGGTGTCTATGAAAGATGTCTGGTTCATTTTGTGGTGGTTTGTTAGGTAAGTGAACGTACAGTGCACTTGGGTGAAAAAGAAGTCCACTACGAAGGACTCCTCAGTATAGTTCATTTCGAACAAAATGCATTTAAAAACATGTAAAAATGCAGTGCACTTTGGTCTAAAAAAAGTCCATTGGAAACGACTCTTTGAAGCTCACTTTGTTCTCTCACAAAGTTGGCCATAAAAAAACCATTGTGGTTCACTTGGTGATCCAAAAACAAAAACAAATCGGAAAGCAGCTCATTTCTCAACACTCCTCAAACGCGCGTAAAAGATTAATTAGTACGAAAAAGACAACAACAAATCATGAGGTTCACTTTTGGTAGTGTTCCGCTTCACTTTCGGGAGTGTTGCGGTCCACTTTCCTTCGGAAAAAAAAAGTTGGAAAAAAGACAACAAAACTCCTCTGAGAAAAATCTACGTCCAACAAAATAAATCATGAGGTTCGATTGACTGTGTGATGCAGTGCGTTTTTCAGTTTGAAGCAGTGCGCTTTTCTGTCCGATGCAGTGCACGCGTCGATTTTGTTGTCGCGAAAAACAGAGTTTCCGCGTTTTTTTAATTTCAAAACTGCTCTTAAACCGTAATGAATTAGAGGGCGTGTTATACATGAAAAAGTAGCGTCTTGATGACATCTTTGCAACGGTGTATCATTTGGATCATTTCGGCCAATGTTTTGTAAAAATTTCACGAAAAAACGGCTGCTGCCCTTCGTAGTCAGCCGCACGATTTTCAAATTTAACTAAAAACCGTAAGGAATCTCAAAAACATGTCAACATATGAAAGTTGCGCCTCGTTCGTAGCTTTCCAACGGTATGTTACACGCCTTGTTTTAACAAACGGTTAGAAAACTGGAGTGAAAACAGTACCGAAATTTTGAAAAAAAATCGAAAAACACAATTCCGCGATTTAGTAAATTCAAAACTGGTCTTAAACCGTAGTGAATTAGAAAAAATAATAGATATGAAAAATATGCGCGCCGACGATATCTTTCCAACGGTGTATCATATGTTTCATTCCGACGAGCGGTTTAGAAAAAAACGCCAAAAAACGCTTGCTGCCATTCGTTGTGAGCCACACGATTTTCGAAACTGCTCTTAAACTATGATGAATTTTGAAAAGTGTTCAACATGGCGAAGTTGCGTGTACTCCGTAGCTTTTCAACGATATATTACACGCATAATTCCGATAAATGGTTAAAAAACTAGAGCAAAAAATGGTTAAAAAAACCACAGAGACCAGCGAACTTAATGTTTGAACCATTTTTTGCTCTAGTTTTTTAACCATTTATCGGAATTATGCGTGTAATATACCATTGAAAAGCTATGAAGTAGACGCAACTTCGCCATGTTGAACACTTTTCGAGATTCCGCACGGTTTAAGAGTAGTTTTGAAAAGAGTGCGACAGACGAATAATGGCAGCGAGCGTTTTTTTGCGCTTCCGAACTACACAGATACTGCAACACAGAGACTAGTGAACTTCATGTTTGAAAAAACAGTACGTGTTGTTTTTTCGGTACCTTTTTTGTTCTAGTTTTTAACCGTTTATCAGAATTATGCGTGTAATATACCGTTGAAAAGCTATGGAGTAGACGCAACTTCGCCATGTTGAACACTTTTCGAGATTCCGCACGGTTTAAGAGCAGTTTTGAAAACGGTGCAACAGACGAATAATGGCAGCGAGCATTTTTTTGCGTTTTTTTCTAAATCGCTCGTGGGAATGAAGCAAGTGATACACCGTTGTAAATGTATCGTCGGCGTGCATCTTTTTCATATCTATTATTTTTTTAATTCGCTATGGTTTAAGAGCAGTTTTGAATTTAACAAATCGCGGAATTATGTTTTTTCGTTTTTTTTTCAATTTTCTGTACTGTTTTAGCTTCAGTTTTTTAACCGTTTGTCAAAACGAGCCTTGTAATACGCCGTTAGAAAGTTACGAACGAGGCGCAACTTTCATATGTTGAAATGTTTTTTAGATTCATTACGGTTTTTAATTAATTTTGAAAATCCTGCGGTTGAATTCGAAGGGCAGCGGCCGTTTTTTCGTGAAATTTTTACAAAACGTTGGTCGAAATGATCCAAATGATACATCGTTGGAAAGATATCGTCGAGACACTACTTTTTCATGTAGAACACTCCCTTTAATTCATTACGGTTTAAGAGCAGTTTTGAAAAATACAAAAACGCGAACACTTTTTTTTTCACGACAACAAAATCGACGCGTGCACTGCATCGGACAGAAAAGCGCACCGCTTCAAACTGAAAACCGCACTGCATCAGACACAAGAAAACCGCACTTCATCAGGGTAGGAGCCGGTGCGACGGTGCTGAGGGAAGGAGGCGGGGCGGCAGCGCGGGGGTAGGAGGCGGGGCAGTGGTTGCTGTCCTCGGGGTGCTTCGCGCTAGAAACCTATTTAAGTAGGGATGTTATGAATAAGGTTTTTGTTATGAGAATAAGGTCTTAAGGGGTGTTATGAGAATAGACCCACCCTATATATATATTTATATATATATATATGAAAATAGTTGTGTACTCCTGGGAGTACGTACTCCCGCTCCTCATATACCATATAGATGAATCTTTTATACCTTTTTATTATTTTTAATATACTTCATTACTAATTATCAGATACCCCAAAATGATTTTCATCTAAAAATTCATGTGAGTCTACATATTTTAAATGTTTACGTATATACTGATGTGTTTGTACCTGAAAAGGTATATTAAAAAAAGTACGTCGCATATGATATTTTTTCAACAAAACTCGTATTGAGGTATCTTAGAATATTTAATAAAGTATATTGAGAATTATAAAAAAAGTATAATTAATGCGTATATGAGATATATTGAGGATGGGAGTACATACTTCAAGGAGTACAGAAGAGGAGTCCTATGTGTGTGTGTGTCTATTAGTAACCCAGGGTGAAGATTAATTTATTTCTCACCCCAGTCGTTCGACCGAGCAAGTGGTAACATTATTGGTCGGATCGCTTTTCCGTCAATGTGAAACCTTTTCCCCTTGCGCGACCGTAATTTTTCACCCCTCCGACAGGTAATTTTACATTTGTGCTTGCCACGTCATTGTACGATACTTTTTTTAGGAAAACAGACGCGATCTCTCCAGGAGAAACGATACGGTTAGCTGATCGTGGGACTAGCCAGCCCACCTCCCTGTTCACGCGATGCGAGCCGTTCGAGATTCGACGGCGAATACTTCGGTGGTGAGCGGCGGCTGTTGGTTTCGAGCGTGCGGTGGTCGACGGGCAGGTGGGTTGCGTGTTGAGCCGAGCGGCGCCTGGTGCGGTGGCCGACGGGCAGGCGGGCTACATGGTGAGCGGTGCTGTAGTTTCTGGGGGCGGACGGCGGCACTATCGTGGGTGGCTGTGGCTTGTCAGCTTCCCTTGCTCGCAGCGACAACATTCTCGCCGGGTTTGGCTTCGATTTGGTTGGATGTGTGCAGGTGAGAATCGCACGGATGGAGGTGAGCAGCCCCGATCCTAATCCTTTTAGTTTCAATCAATTTTCACTTCGTTTTGTCGTGTCGTGTTCTTCCCGAATCGCTAATTTGGTTTTCAGTTTTTGTGAAGGCGGCTGGCCGGAGAGATCACAAGACTGTACGCCCGAAGAAATAATCTGAATTTTAACGCATATGCTTGTGCGTGTTTGCATTTGTGCATTTAACACTAATTATTTTTTGTAAGGAAAACTCTCTGCTTATTGTTTGGTTTCTATCTGTAGGTAGTTTGGGCGAATGTCTTTTTAGACTGGGAATTTTCTATCTGCTGCCTATTCCAGTCCATCCGTCCATGCTATGATGGAGCAGCGCTTGTGTAGATTTCTTGTGCGATATGATTAGAAGCATCAACTGCTACGTAATGGTAAGATTTTGTCAGCTAGTACTAAGGTGATGTAGGGATAATATTTGGTTTGTTGTTTAAAGTGTTCAAGTTTGATGTTTTCTGGCTCCATGAACATTTGCAGTTTTGTTTCAGTCCGCTAGGCCTAGGGGAAATCATTCAACTTTTTACATGATTCAGAATTAATTAAAAACATTTGTTTATATGGGTTTGCAGTTTAGGCTGGATGATTCAATAAATGCACCTATGAGGAATTTATATGAGTTAACTTTTCTATGGATTTTACTATTTTAGTATATGTTTTTCTTAGGACCACCCCTAATTTTTGTACTACGGTGGGTTGTCAGCAGGGCAGAGCAGTCTTGTAGCGTCGTCGGTGTTCCTCGGCCTCAGGTTACGGTGTCCGTAGGCATGCTTCTTGATGCGGTCTGTATCTCCTCCCACCATGACGGTCAGCAACCATGTCTTCACCGCCGGAGCCCCTCCATCGATTTACATAGGTGTGTGGCAATTTATTTTCCCATGGGAGTACATACTTTTAGTACGGAATTTAGTTATCTGAATTTAGATATATTAGGTACCCATATTTAGATGTGAATCATTGTGCTTCTGATTCTGATCTCGGCCCCAAATTTGTCTGTTTTGGACATCTCTATGCTACTGGCTTAATGCTTGTTTTGAGCCGTACGGCGTACGGTCCCGCCGAGGTACCTAGCTCTGTCCATATACGACCGCCAGTGATTTCCATCACTCCCAGATTCTCCTTCACTCGATTCCTATGTTGTGTTATGTTAGGTGATCGTAAAATTGGGAATTGGACCTTACCTATGTAATAATAATGCGTATTTGTTGAAGCTTACTGGCACAACCTATTCACATATGTACTGTAGCGGTTCAAGCAAAAGTTATCTCCACGGGTGTGGAAAGGACACGACTGAGGGTGATGGGGCTTCTGGTAATCAGAGTAAGACGGCTGAGAGTTCGCAGCGGGAGATGGCTAACGGGCCGCAACCGCAGTCGGACAAGACGACTAGGTCGGATTCGGGACCGACTATATCCACGACACCATCCAACACTCTTCGGTTTGGGACTTTTGAGGCACATTCAGCGCCGAGTCGCCTCTGGAGCACTCGGGTGGAGATGGATGAGCCGTTAGAGTCTGAGTTACCACCGCTACTCCATTCTGTTGATGCTGGACTCCGATCTTCTGTGTCAGCCAGTGTGGTGGACAGGACTCTTTGGCCTGAGAGGGACGGTTCGAGCGGGTGTGGGCAGGAGGCCCCCACCCCATCGTCTCCGACGGCTAGTTCGGGAAGGGGTTGTGGGCAGATGGCCTCTACTTCCATCCCGCTCAGGTCGTCCAAAGAGGGGGCGGCCTTCGCTCAAGCTCTCGTGGGGGCGGCTCAGGTGCAGATCCAGGACGGTGATATCGGGACAGGGCCGCGGGCTACCCCGAGCTCTGTGCAGGTGTGCAGTGGAGGTGCGATGGCGGTATTGAGGACTCAGGCATCACCGCCGGTCGGGGCAGCGCCTATGAGCCCGGTAGGGGGTACGGCAGGTGGCCTTACCTCTAGCGGGTTCTCCCGTGACGACGTCATCGCTTATGGAGGGATTCCGGATCCTGTCTCTGTTGGTAGACGGACTAGCCAGATGTTGATGATATGCAGCTTCGATGCGCCAAGCGGGCGGCCAAGCTTCATGATCTTCAGACCACTACTGGTTTGTTAGTTAATATTAACAATTCTATTCTGCATTTTTCTAATGAAGATATCGTTAATAAAGCTACACACTTGGGGGTATCACTCGATAGGACTGACAGAGAGGTAGTTAGTTCCGTTAACGATATTTTGGACCTCGAGGCAGATCGGGCTTTAGAGGTGATTAGGAACTTGGTGGCCATTCAACCTTTGAATGGTTCTGAGATCGCTTCTCTGGGAGTTAATGTGCTTGATAGCTTCTGTGCGGACCTTGAACTCTCTCGCATGGAAACTGAGGAGGAGGAGGATGTGTCTTCTCCGAGGCTCTTTCGGGGAGGTTCGCCCCAGGAGGGCGCGGATGGGGAGGATGGTAGCGAGGTCAGAATAGAAGATCAGAAGAAACTGAAACGCAAGTGGAAGCGTAAGATTTACCCCACGTCGGCTGTACGCAAAAGTGCTAGAATTCGAACATCTAAAAAATTTCATGATGAAATGTGAAAGGAATCTTTTGGAATAGTAGAGGTCTTAAAGACTTGGCTAAAAGAAGGTTTCTCGCAGAGGCGTCTGTTGATTATAAATTAGATTTCATAGCCCTTTCTGAAACTGGACGGGACAACTTTACCCCACAGTTTCTTAGCACGTTGTCGGGAGGGGTGGAGTTTGACTGGCACTGTCTACCACCAAGAGGAAGATCCGGTGGGATTTTACTTGGGGTTAAGTGCGAATCTTTGGAAGTGAGGAATGTGGTAATGGGTGACTTCGCGGTTAAATTTAGGGTTTGGTCAAAGATAGACGGTTTTGATTGGGCTCTGGTGGCGGTCTATGGGGCTGCGCAGCCGGAATTGAAGCCAGAGTTTCTGGCTGATTTAGTCCGCACCTGTGGGAACGAGCAGCTCCCGATCCTGGTTGGAGGAGACTTTAATATTATTCGTCAGCGGGAGGAAAAAAACAATGATAACTTTGACGACAGATGATCGTTTATGTTTAATACTATTATCGAAAGCCTGGACCTTCGTGAGATTGAGGTTTCTGGGCGGAAGTTCACATGGGCCAATAATCTACCGATCCCGACGTTTGAGAAGTTGGATCGGGTTCTTGCGAGTGTTGAATGGGAACAAAAGTTTCCCCTAGTGACGGTTCAAGCACTCTCTCGTGGAGTCTCGGATTATACCCCATTACTAGTGGATTCGGGAGAGGCAACGCATATAGGGAACAAACGCCCTTTCTCTTTTGAAACTGCATGGTTTGAACGAGAAGGGTTTTTGGATCCGGTGGCAAGAGAATGGGCGAAAGATGTAGGAGGACGTTCCAACATCGATCGTTGGCAAAATAAAGTTAGACACTTGAGACAGTTCCTCCGGGGCTGGGCAAAGCATACTCAGGGGATTTATAAGGCTGAAAAGTAAAGGCTCCTTTTACTTATCCAAGCCCTTGACATTAAAGCTGAGAGTGCTATCTTAGATGCTAGTGAGCTGGAAACTAAGAGGGAAGCTGAGTTAAGACTAAAAGAGTTGCTACGTGAGGAGGAGTTGAAGTGGGCCTTGCGGGCTAAAGTGCGTAAACTTGTCCAGGGAGATGATAACACTCAATTCTTTCACATGATTGCGAACGGCAAACATCGAAAGAAGAAAATCTTTCAACTAGAGCAAGATGAAGGGACGATTGTGGGTCAGGAAAGCCTAAAGGTATACATTACCAACTACTATAAACAATTGTTCGGACTCCCTGAGGATAATTTTGTCTCCTTGAATGAATCGAGGGTTGATGATATACCTCAGCTTGTCAATGAGGAGAATGAGATATTGACTGCCCCTTTTTCGGAGAAAGAGGTGTTTGAAGCCATTTCCCAAATGAAAAGTAACAAAGCTCCGGGTCCGGATGGCTTCCCGGCGGAGTTCTATAAAAAATGCTGACACATCATTAAGGGAGACTTGCTTCCGATGTTTCAGGATTTCTTCTTAGGACAATTGCAGGTGTTTCACTTAAATTTTGAAACGATCACGTTGCTTCCAAAGAAAACAGAGGCGGTTAGAATTGAGCAGTTCAGGCCGATCTGTCTTCTTAATGTTAGCTTTAAGATTTTCACCAAAGTTGGGACTAACAGACTTACACAAATTGCACACTCAGTGGTACATCTTTCCCAATCTGCGTTCATGCCAGACAGAAACATCCTAGAAGGGGTGGTGGTTCTGCATGAAACGCTACATGAAATCCATAAAAAAAAACTTGACGGGGTGGTTTTTAAAGTGGATTTTGAGAAAGCGTATGACAAGGTGAAATGGCCTTTCCTGCAGCAGGCATTGCGTATGAAAGGATTCGATCAAGCCTGGAGAGACCAGGTCGACTCGTTAACGCAAATAGGGAGCGTTGGAATAAGGGTTAATGATGACATAGGGCATTACTTTCAAACGCATAAAGGTTTGCGACAGGGAGATCCGATGTCACCAGTCCTTTTCAACATTGTCATAGAGATGTTGACAATTCTCATAGGGAGGGCAAAGGAGGCTGGGCAGGTAGGGGGCCTGGTTCCACATTTAGTTGACGGTGGGGTATCCATCTTACAGTATGCAGACGATACTATCATATTTATGGAGCATGATTTGGCAAAGGCTAGGAACATGAAACTAGTGCTATGCTTGTTCGAACAATTGTCGGGGTTAAAGATCAACTTCCACAAAAGTGAATTGTTCTGCTTTGGAAGAGCTAAAGAAGAACAACAAGCTTACAAAGAATTATTTGGCTGCGATTTGGGGTCTCTACCCTTCACATATCTAGGCATACCGATTCACCATCGTAAGCTCACTAACAAGGAGTGGAAGAGTATTGAGGATCGATTTGAGAAAAAACTAAGCTGCTGGAAGGGCAAGCTTATGTCATACGGAGGACGATTGATTCTTATTAATTCGGTCCTTACCAGTATGCCTATGTTTCTACTGTCTTTTTTCGAAATTCCGGTTGGAGTACGAAAAAGGCTAGATTTTTATCGATCAAGGTTCTTCTGGCAGAGTGATGACTCCAAAAGAAAATATAGACTTGCTAAGTGGGACATCATTTGCAGACCGAAAGACCAAGGGGGTTATGGTATTGAAAACTTAGAGGTAAAGAATCGATGCTTACTTAGTAAATGGTTATACAAGTTATCCTGTGAATCGAATGCCACCTGGGCACAGATTCTTCGTAATAAGTACCTTCATACCAAAACGTTGTCCCAGGTGACGGTGAGACCGACTGATTCGCCTTTTTGGAGGGGTCTTATGCGAGTGAAATCCACCTTCTTCAATAGGGCGAGATTCATAATTGGAGATGGTACTTCCACTAGATTTTGGGAAGATACATGGCTATGGGAGACACCCCTAGCACTTCAATATCCATCGCTCTATAATATTGTTCAACGAAGAGATGATTATGTTGCAACGGTATTACATTTAACCCCGCTTAATATCCAGTTTAGAAGGACTTTAGTGGGAAACTGGTGGGAAGCTTGGCTACATCTTGTGAGATGACTGATGGATGTCCAACTTTCCCAACGTGCATATCTGCTGAGCTGGAAACTAACTAAGAATGGGGTGTTCTCAGTGAAATCTATGTATCTGGATGTTATTAACACTAGTGTGATTCCTAGATCGAAACATGTGTGGAAAATAAAAGTACCTCTAAAAATCAAAGTGTTTATGTGGTTTGTACATAAACGAGTCATTCTAACTAAGGATAATTTGGCAAAACGAAACTAGACTGGGTCTAAAAGATGTAGTTTTTGTGATAGTGATGAATCTATTAGACACATCTTCCTTGATTGCCCTATGGCCAAGATCCTATGGAGGTCGGTACAGATAGCCTTTAATATCAACCCCCCGGTTTCCATTCACTCGCTTTTTGGGACGTGGTTGCATGGGATTGATGTAGTAACAGCGAGACATATCCGAGTGGGAGTATGTGCTTTACTATGGGCTATATGGAATTGCAGGAATGATTTGGTTTTTAACAGAACAACAAATATTCACTTCTTGCAGGTTATTTTCAGGGCCACTACTCTTCTCCGTATGTGGTCGCTACTCACTCATACGGAGGCCAGGGAGCATTTGGTTACTGCGTTTATCCACTGGGAGACGGTAGCACGGGATATCTACAACCGGTTTGGCTGGCGGTCATGTAATAGGATAGGTGTTTAGTAGCTTATCTATCTCTTGCATGCCGGTTGTGGATGTTCTTTTCAACTTCATATTTGGATTTTGTAAGTCTTTTTGCTGGATCGTTTGATCTTTAATAAGATGGCCGTATGCATCATTTTGATGCAGAGGCCGGGCCCCAAGCCCCTTTTCAAAAAAAATGTAGTAGCAATGCGTGGATTTCTTCATGATTGTTGCTAGTACATGAATGAAATAAACATCTGCTTGTCAATAAATACTTGATAATTGTCGGGTGCAATTAATGTCAACCAGAAAATGTATCATAATCTTCCAGGCTTTGTATTCAGAAATAATTGCATGGTTGCCTAAAAATCAGTAAATATGAAAAGGAAAATTGGTTAAAGTGGGAAGATCCCTCCTTCAACTTTACGTTTTTAGGTAGAAGTGTGTCCTAGAAACAGGGTGTGTGTGCCTATGCCTACCATTTGCACGACATGAGAGTTCCCACAATAAGTTAATATGGCCATCCGCCTGTCTATAAGAATATATGATGCCATCACTTCTGTTTTTTGTGGTCTTCGGAAGTTGCTTCCTTGGTACATCGAGCTGTTATTATTTTTTATGTTGCATTATTTTTTGTTATGGATGACAGTACTCCCTGTTTCTTACAGGCTGAATCTCATCTTCTCTGTCCATTTGAATATTTATATTGAACATTCACATTGTCCCTGAACGTCCCAACTATACTAAGGAAAAAAAGTAAAATTGTAGCATTTTTTTCTTGTATAACTTGTTTAATTAATTCATCATAATTTGTTTCTTTCAATATCATATAAGCTGATTCTCCCAGTATATTGACAACATGATGTCGTGTTGAACAGAAGGGTTCAGAATGGAAACTAAGGTTCTTCAAGTACGGGCATGGGTTTCATGTAAGCAATGGGTCTTCGGTGTTACGTTTTATAAATCATGAAAGGTGACTTCAGTATTTTGGGCATGTAGCAGAGTCGCCAATCAAAATCTACAAGCAGTGACCAAGGCGAGGTGTAGAACGGGACTATGAGTGCTTGGTCGAGCATCTGTTGCCATCGTCGAAAATGAAGAACTCGATGGTTAATAGAATCCATATTATAAATTATCACGCGTGCATATGGGATTTTTCTAAGATATTGCCTCCATTAATTATGTTTTAGTGAAGGAATTTATCTTGTGATAAACGTAGGAGGGTGAAGACTATGGTTGTCCTTGGAATTAAGACGCTGTGAGATGAATGTTTCTACAGTTCTCATCGTAACTCAACTATTTACTTTATCCTTGATCCTCTGGTAAGGTAGAATCTTGAGATCAGTATGAGCAAGTCAGCCACCGAGGAGGCTGATGAGATGGCCTTCAGGATCGTTTGGAAATAATGTAACAAAATAGTTTGGAATATGCTGTGTAATTTAATATATTTGGCAACCGTTTCACGATTTAACTCCTACACTGACATTGCATTCAATAGGTGGACCATGCGTTGATATACTCTTGTTTACGTCTCCTCCTAAATTTCCTACGTCGGCTGCCAAATTCCTACGGCTCTCAACTGAATTAGTAGAATATGTTTCTCATTTGCATTTGATTCTAAATTTTGTATAGTAGCTAAGGAATGGCTGCAAGATTCCCCTTTTCCGAAAAAAAAAGACTGATTATAGAGAGACATCTGCAGTAGAGCACGTTAAAAAGTTTGATCGATGTGTCGGCCAAACAAAAGTCGATGCAGTAGAGCTCGTCCATGCAGTAGAGCCAATGTACTACACACTGCTAATTTACCTAATCTTTGGCCATAATTTTATGGGCATGCATGGTGGGTGCGTGCATGTCTCTCATGTCCGTCGTTTCCACATCGTAAGATTATGTTGCATGCAAAGATTATTAATCGGTGCTCCATGGAGAGTGCGGACTGGTTTGCGCGGCGCACTGGCTGCCTGGGGTGAGGAATTCGAATTCCTCACCCAGGGTGACGAATAGCGCGATCCTATATATATATATATATATATATATCAGAGAAACCAAACAAATCAACATTGGGACATTGAGTCTTGAAGACAAACAATGTTGAAGACAAACCAAGTAAGAAGATAATGCAGTCATGGCGCCAAATGAAAAACTTCAAGAAAATTTGGTGGTGGCGTTACCCACCGTATAGGAAGTATTAGACTAGGACACGGCGCACAATTATCGTGGCGCTCTAGAGTCGAATTCCATATTAATGTATTCACACTCAGAGTGTATGTCTTGATGAATTGAAGACATACGTTACTTAGTGTGTTGCGCATCCAAGTCGTCAAAATACATAAGCGTTAGGATGTGTGTCCAATCACATGACATTTGAGGATTCTAGGATATTTAGCTCAAACCGCAGCTTGCAAAACCTTTTCTCATCTAAGGGCTTAGTGAACATATTTGTCAGTTGCTCTTTGGTGTTTAGATGTATGATTTCAATGTCCTTGATCACATGATCCCTATGAAAGTGATGAAGAATCTCAATGTGTTTTGTCTTCGAGTGCTGAACGAGATTGTGAGCAATCTTGATGTGCTCTCATTATCGCAAAAGAGATGCACCTTTTCCATGTTGATGCCATAATCCTTAAGAGTTTGCTTCATCCAGAGAAGCTGAGCGCAGCAAGATCCAGCATCAATGTATTCAACTATAGCTGTGGAGAGAGATACTGAGTTCTGCTTCTTTGAAGACCAACAAACAAGAGATCGTCCAAGAAAGTGACATGTGCCTGAGGTGGACTTGCAATCAACTTTGTCACCAGCATAATCAGCATCCAAGAATCCAACAAGATCAAACATAGAGCCCTTGGGATACCATAATCCTAGTGTGGGGGTGTGAGCCAAGTATCGAAGAATTCGCTTCACAGCGAGGTGATGCGTTTCCTTTGGTGCCGCTTGGAATTGGGCACACATGAAGACGCTAAGCATTATATCAGGCCCAGATGCACATAAATAGACTAAAGAACCAATCATGGTGCGGTATACCTTTTGATCGAACTCTTTACCATTGACGTTGGAGCCCAATTGTCCTTTGGTTGGCATTGGCGTCGTGTACCCTTTGCAATCTTGCATTCCAAACTTCTTCAGGCAATCTTTGAGGTATTTCTCTTAAGATATGAAGATGCCATTCTTCTATTGGCGAATTTGAAGACCAAGGAAGAACTTCAGTTCACCCATCATGGACATCTGATATTGCTCTTGCATCATGTATCCAAACTCATCACTGTATCTTTTGTCAGTGCATCCAAATTTAATGTCATCCGCATAAATCTCACATACAAACAACTCTCCATCATATGTCTTCCTGAAGAGTGTGGGATCCAATGATCCAGGTTTGAAGGCTTTGCTCTTCAAGAAGTCTTTGAGCGTGTCATACCATGCACGAGGGGCTTGTTTGAGGCCATACAGTGCCTTGTTGAGATTGTAAACCATGTCAGGATGCTTTGGGTCTTCAAAGCCAGGAGGTTGTGCAATATACACTTCTTCTTCAATTTTCCCATTCAGAAAGGCGCTTTTCACATCCATTTGATACAGAAATATGTTATGATGGTTGGCGTATGCTAGCAGTATGCTAATGGCTTCAAGCCTAGCAACAGGAGCAAAGCTTTCATCGAAGTCAATTCCTTCTACTTGAGTATAGCCTTGAGTAACGAGACGAGCCTTGTTTCTAACGACTTGACCATGCTCATCTTGTTTGTTGCGATAGATCCATTTGGTGCCAATGATGTTATGCTTCCGTGGATCAGGACGTTTTACAAGTTCCCACACATTATTCAGCTCAAACTATTGAAGCTCTACTTCCATTGCTTGAATCCATTCAGATTCTGTAAAAGGCTTCATCAACTTTCTTGGGTTCAGATATTGAGACAAATGTAGATTGGACACAGAAGTTGGCTAGCTGAGTTGCTTTTGAGCGAGTAAGTGGACCAGTTGTATTGATACCATCAAGAATCTTTTCAACTTGGACTTCACTAGCCACCCGAAGATGAACTGGGCAAAGACTTTACTCACGCTGTTTATTATCTTCTCATTCTGGATTGGCTTCAGGCTGAGCATTGTCTTCAGGATAACTAGGTGGAGAGATGACGATTTCCTCTTTAGTTGGTTCCTTGGTGGGTATAATTTCTCCTGTACCCATTTGTTTGATAGCTTCACTGGGAGAAGCTTCATCTAGCACATTTGATAGGTGCTCTCTTTGCGAGCCGTTAGTTTCATTGAACAACACATCTACGGTTTCAACCACTTTATAGTGAAAGAGATTGAAGACCCGGTAGGTGTGCGAATCCTTTCCGTAACCAAGCATAAAACCTTGATGTGCTTTCGGTGCGAATTTGGAAGTGTGATGCGGATCCATGATCCAGCACTCAGCACCAAAGACTTTGAAATAGCTGACGTTTGGCTTCTTACCAGTCAGAAGTTCATATGATGTTTTCTTTAAGAACTTGTGAAGATAAACTCTGTTGATGATGTGACATGCAGTGTCAATGGCTTCTGGCTAGAACCTTCTGGGTGTCTTGTATTCATCAAGCATAGTACGTGCCATCTCAGTGAGAGTCCGGTTCTTGCGCTCAACGATGCCATTCTGTTGAGGTTTGTATGTAGTGGAGAACTCATGCGTGATGCCCAATGTATCAAGATAGGTGTCGAGCCCAGTATTCTTGAACTCAGTTCCATTATCACTTTTGATGTGCTTGATCTTGATGCCATAGTTGCTCATGGCTCGATTTGCGAAGCCTCTGAAGAAATCCTGCACTTGAGTCTTAAATAGGATTATATGCACCCAAGTGTATCTAGAGTAGTCATCAATGATCACGAAACCATATAAGCAAGCAGTGGTAGTAAGAGTAAAGTAGTGAGTAGGGTCAAATAAGTCCATGTGAAGCGGCTTGAAGGGACGAGATGTAGTCATGATTGTCTTCGAGGGATGCTTGGCCCTGGTCATCTTTTCAGCTTCACAAGCACCACACAGATGATCTTTCTTGAACTTGACACCCTCAATGCCTATGACGTGTTTCTTCTTGACGAGAGTGTGTAGGTTCCTAATACTAGCATGACCAAGTCTTCTATGCCAAAGCCAGCACTCTGAAGCTTTTTCTTGAAGACGAACGGCGAGCTGTGGCCCTGCAGAGAAATCTACCATATGCAGGTCACCTTTTCGATGTCCTTTGAAGACTAGAGATTTGTCAGATTCCATAAGCACAAGGCAACGATATTTTCATAAAATCACAATCATGTTTAGATCACATAGCATGCAGACTGACATTAAGTTGTATCCAAGGGATTCAACAAGCATTACTTTGTCCATGTGTTGATCCTTTGAGATATCAACTCTGCAAAGTCCCAGTACCTTACTTCTACCAGTGTTAGCAAATGCGATGTGACTTTTGGGAGAAGGACGTAGAGTTGACTCCATGAGAAGACGTCGATCACTAGTCATGTGGTTGGTACATCCACAGTCAATTATCCATTCAGTGGCTTCCGAAGCAGTACCCTACAGTTCAGTTAGCGGCATAGTCTTCACAAAGAGAAGTGTGAAGCATAAACATTTGACGAACAAGCATGCTATTAAAGTTTAGGTCCTTGTTAGCCAAGATAGGAAGCTTGTCAAGAAACCATGGGACGAAATACATGGTTAGACCATTTGGAAATTTGATCTTGCGTCCCACAAGATGTTTAAGGTCCCCAGCATTGGCGCCAGAAAATGATTTTCGGCTCGAGAACCTTCCCTGCAAGAGAAGTTAATTCTTCTTAACCACCCACATCTTTAGGGGTGGCTTAGAAGCAATAAGTCTAAGTGCAGCATCTGAGAATTTTGGCTTAGGAGCCCTACCAAATAGCATTGCAGGAGGTGAATAATACTCATATGAATAAGCAAAAAAATTCTTATTTTTATGAACATAGCGGTTTGATGAAACACGCTCATATTCATGGGTCTGAGTATGATTTCGCTGCAAAACATTAGCGTTAGGGTGACTCTATTGAGTCCTCTGTCTGTATAAAGCCTTTGGACCATATGAAGCCTTTGGTCTGGAGTTTGTGTTCTTCCCAGGTGGTGTCATGAGGACATTCATAGGAAGATTCTCACGACAACTTTTGGGCACCCAGATCTTCTTCATAGGTGGCCCATTCCTACAGTTAGTACCGATATACCTGGCAAACACTTCACCATTCTGATTCTTAAATAGTTTATAGTTTGCATCAAAGGATTCATCAATGATAATTGGGTTAGCACAAGTGAAGCCAGATAAAGTGGATGGATCTATTGGTGGGCCCTTTGCAGTAGCCCATGTGGTTTTGAGATATTGCTTAGGCTTCCAGTACGAACCATCAACATTCATTTTCCTTTCGAGCCCAACACCCTCTTTCCTAGGGTTTCGGTTTAGAATCTGTTTCTTGAGGACATCACATAGTGTCTGATGCCCTTTGAGACTTTTGAACATTCCTATTTCAAGCAATGTCTTCAACCTGGCATTCTCATCAGCAAAAGTAGTGGTATCCTCATCAGAGAGGTTAGTTACCACATCAGCAGTTGAAGATATTGCAACAGTAGCAGCAGTAGAACATTCAGCAACAGAGGTAGCGTTATCACGCTCAAGGCATTTTAGACATGGTGGTTCAAATCCTTCATGAGCGGGACTGATCTGTTGAGCAAGAAGTGACTCGTTCTCTTTTTGAAGATCTTCATGAGCCGCTCTCAATTTCTCAAGTTCTTTCTTCCTTTGAAGATAATTATAGGAAAGCTTTTCATGAGTTGTTGAGAGCGTTTCATGATCACTTTCAAGTTCCTCGTACTTAACATGAAGATTTTTGATGTCTTCAATTCAGGACTGAGATCGGGTCATTTCTGCGTCCAACAAATCATTGGTTTTGTCTAACAGTTTTTTAATATGTTCCATAGCTTTCTGTTGTTCAGTTGCAATTTTAGCAAGTGTTTTGTAGCGTGGTTTGGATTCACAATCAGAGTCATCTTCACTTGATGTTTGAAAGTAAGCATCGCGTGAGTTTACCTCGGCACCACGTGCCATGAAGCACTAGGTGGGAGTAGAGCCATCCTCATCCTTGCCATTAGTGTTAGCAACGAGGCCATAGTCTTCAGTGTTAAAGATGGACTTGGCGACATATGTAGAAGCCAGAGCCAGGCTTGCAATGCCTGAATCGGACTCCTCCTCAGACTCCACCTCCGCCTCCTCAGAAGTAGACTCCTCCTCTGAATCCATCTCTTTGCCAACAAAAGCACGAGCCTTGCCAGATGAGCTCTTCTTGTGTGATGAAGACTTTGACGAAGACTTGGAAGAAGACTCTGAGTATTTCTTCTTTTTCTTGTTCTCATTGTCCCACTGTGGATAGCCAGAGATATAGTGACCAGCTTTGTTGCATTTTTGACATGTTCTCTTCTTGTGGTCATGAGCATATGCTTCATCATTTCTCGAGCTGGATCGTGAAGACTTCCTGAAGCCTTTCTTCTTAGTGAATTTCTAGAACTTCTTCACCAGCATAGCAAGATCCTTTCGAATGTCTCCGGGATCATCAGAACTATAGTCAGATTCTTCTTCAGATGAGGAAACAGCCTTTGCCTTCAAGGCGCGAGTTCGGCCATAGTTGGGACCATAGATGTCCCTTTTCTCGGATAGCTGAAACTCATGTGTGTTGAGCCTCTCAAGTATGTCAAACGGATCGAGAGTCTTGAAGTCAGGGCATTCTTCAATCATCAGGGCTAGGGTGTCAAACGTGCTGTCAAGTGATCTCAGGAGTGTCTCGACGATTTCATGCTTGGTGATCCAGTGGCGCCTAGTGCATGAAGCTCATTTGTGATGTCAGTGAGGCGATCAAATGTGAGCTGGACATTCTCATTGTCGTTTCTCTTGAAGCGGTTGAAGAGGTTGCGAAGAACACTGATCCTTGAGTCTCTCTGTGTTGAGACACCTTTGTTGACCTTGGAGAGCCAGTCTCAGACTAGCTTCGACGTTTCCAGAGCACTCACACGGCCATACTGTCCTTTCGTCAGATGACCACAGATGATATTCTTGGCAGTTGAATCCAGTTGAATGAACTTCTTGACATCAGCAGGAGTGACACCTTCACCGGTCTTGGGAACGCCGTTCTCGACGACATACCAGAGGTCAACATCAATTGCTTCAAGATGCATGTGCATCTTATTCTTCCAGTAGGGGTAATCAGTGCCATCGAAGACAGGACACACAGCGAAGACTTTGATTATCCCTGCAGTCGACATAACTAAAACTACAGGTGGTTAAACTGAATCACAGAGAACAAGGGAGCACGTTGCTCTGATACCAACTGAAAGTGCAAGTTATCGACTAGAGGGGGGGTGAATAGGCGATTTTTATGAAAGTCTTCAAAACACGGGGGCTTTGAAGACAAACGATAGAAATGAACCTATATGATAAGCAGCGGAAGATAAACGTATCCATGCATATAATAGTCAAGCAAACATCATGAAAATAATACTTAGACTATTGGTAGCTAGATAATGTGGATCGAAATGGAAGATATAACTGAAGCAAAATAGTGGACAGTCTTCACACAGTGAAGTCAAACAGATTATACAAACAAGCAATGACTTCGCGAAGACAAACTGAAATATAAAGGAAGTTGTAGACCAGTTCCAATTGCTGTGTCAACTGTACATCTGGTTAGGGCGGCTAGGTATTCAAACCTGAGGACACACAGTCCCGGACAAACAGTCCTCACCGTATTCCTCTTGAGATAAGGACACACAGTCCTCGCCCAATCACTCTGGTAAGTCTTCAAGGTAAACTTCCAAACCTTCACAGACTTCGTTCACTTGCAATCCACAATCACTCTAGGACGCTCAGAACGTGATGCCTAACCGGCTGGAGGAAGCACAGTCCTCAAGTGTAAGAAGTCTTCAGATTACACAGACAGAAAGACATCAGTGATGCCGAACACTCTTTAGCAACCCGACATGATATGTCCTAAATGACCCTTGTTCACTAAGGAACTGACACGTGTCCAACAGTCAGATTGTGAACACACGCGACAACTTTACTGAGCTCCAAGTAAAGCTGACTTATCCCGCTCTGGATAAGATTTGCTCTCATTTGTCTTCGTTCGAAGACATAGGTGTTTTCGTAGAGCATCACTTCAATCATTCGACTATGTTCACTTGGACCCCACTTAACAATACGGTGGTTTCTATGACTCAAGAAAGAATAAAAAGAACTAAGAAAGAAACTATGTCTTCGCATTCTATAGTCTTCAATGAATGTCTCATAGGTCATTATCTTCACGTGAATGTCTTCACACACCACTACTGTCTTCAATGTCTCACACATTTTTAGGGGTCATCTCTGGAAGTTAAACCGAATCAGTAGGGACTATTACTTATGTTATCCTGCAATTCTCACAAACCCGTTAGTCCCTCAACCACGTGTGTCGTCAATACTCCAAAACCAACCAGGGGGCACTAGATGCACTTACACTCATCCTTGAAAGGATATCTGCAGCTTGGTTGCTTTCCCTAGGGATGTGGTGAAGCTCTAGACTGTCAAAGCGGAACAAAATTGCTATGATGACGTTTTGATAAGCCTTCATTTTTGGATCCTTAGTGTTAAGTTACCCGTTAACTTGGGAGATTTAGAGTTGTTGGGAAACGTAGCGTAAAACCAAAAAATTCACACCTATGGACAACCAGGATCAATATGAAGATGCATAACGGGTTGTGATCACGATCGTTACAGTCACCGAGTTGTTGTGGAAGAATATCATGTTGGCGTAGATCATACTTTGGAGTCCCTCGAACCATCGATGACCGATCCCGCGAACCGCCCATGAACATTCCCTCGAACCGAAGATCGAAAGCACGACCTCTCTACTTGGTTGCAAGCGTGCAACCCTCACGATCCGGCAACACTTCGTCGTCCAGAGCTAATTGTCAATGGAGAATTAGAGGGAGGATATTAGAACCACACTGGTCTTACAATTATGAGTATTAGACGGTTAGTCTATCTCTATTTAAATCAACTAGAACTAGAAGGACTAGACGAAGCTCCAAACTTGTGTGTTCAAAAGAGATAAATACCTAGAGTATATAAAGGTTGGAGGAGAGGAGGGGGCGCCAAAGGGGGGGAGGACCCCCTCCCATTGAGCTGGCCATGGGGAAGGAGGATCCCCCCACTCCAATCCGGCCTCCCTCAAGGGGGAAAGAGGGCGCCTCCTGTATTAGGCCTTGGTGGCCCAATTCCTCCTCCACCACTTGGCTTTTAGGCCCTGATACGTCTTCGTCGTATCTATAATTTTTGATTGTTCCATGCCAATATTCTACAACTTTCATATACATTTGGCAACTTTTCATACTATTTTTTGGGACTAACATATTGATCCAGTGCCCAGTGCCAGTTCCTGTTTGTTGCATGTTTTTTCTTTCGCAGAATACCCATATCAAACGAAGTCCAAACGGAATTAAAATGGAGGGAGTTTTTTTGGAATATATTTGAATTTTGGGAAGCAAAACTAACACGAGACGATGCTCGAGTGGGCCTCGAGGGTGGGGGGCGCGCCCCCCTGCCCAGGGCGTGCCCTGGGCCCTCGAGGCCACACCGTAAGGCGGTTGATGCCCTTCATTCGCTACAAGAAACCTAATTTCCGGATAAAAATCGTGTCAAAAGATGAGCCCAGTCGGAGTTATGGATCTCCCAGAATTTAAGAAACGGTGAAGGGCGAGAATCTAGGAACGCAGAAACAGAGAGAGACAGAGAGACAGATCCAATCTCGAAGGGGCTCTCGCCCCTCCGCCGCCATCGAGGCCATGGACCAGAGGGGAAACCCTTCTCCCACCTAGGGAGAAGGTCAAGGAAGAAGAAGAAAGAGGGGGGCTCTCTCCCCCTCGCTTCCGATGACACCAGAGTGCCACCGGGGCCATCATCGTGTGACGGCGATCTACACCAACACCTCCGTCATCTTCACCAACATCTCCATCACCTTCTCCCATCTATCTACAGCGGTCCACTCTCTCACAACCCGCTGTACCCTCTACTTGAACATGGTGCTTTATGCTTCATATTATTATCCAATGATGTGTTGCCATCATATGATGTCTGAGTAGATTATCGTTGTCCTATCGGTGATTGGTGAATTGCTATGATTGATTTAAATTGCTTGTGGTTATGTTGCTGTCCTTTGGTGCCCATCATATGAGCGCGCACGTGGATCACACCATAGGGTTAGTTGTATGTTTATAGGACTACGTATTGGAGGGCAACAGTGACATAAACTTCAACCTAGCATAGAAATTGATGCATACGGGATTGAAGGGGGACCAATATATATTAATGCTATGGTTGTGTTTTACCTTAATGAATGTTGGTAGTTGCGGATGCTTGCTAATAGTTCCAATCATAAGTACCTAGAATTCCATGTAAGGGATGACATGCTAGTAGTGGCCTCTCCCACATAAAACTTGCTATCGGTCTAGTAACGTAGTCAATTCCTTAGGGGCAATTTCACAACTCCTACCACCACTTTTCCACACTCGCTATCACTAATTTAGTTGTGTCCTTATCTTAACAGCCCCTAATTTTATTTACATTTCTTTATATTCTTGCAAACCTATCCAAAAACTACAAAGTACTTCTAGTTTCGTTCTTGTTCTAGGTAAAGTAAACGTTAAGCGTGCATAGAGTTGTATCGGTGGTCGATAGAATTTGAGGGAATATTTGTTCCGCCTTTAGCTCCGCGTTGGGTTCGACACTCTTACTTATCGAAAGAGGCTACAACTGATCCCCTACACTTGTGGGTTATCAGGCCCGTTGATACTAAATTAAATATAAAGCCCTCTAAAAATTAATAGATCATATTATATATAAGTTAACACCTCCAGAAACATTTTCCACTTATATATTAATTATCAGATATACCTAGTATTACCCGATACTCTCCGAAACCCTTCCGGTGACCCCGAAATGCTTCTGGTTCCTCCTGGAACTATTCCAAATATTAAGAAAAATATTTCATAAATAAATCCTCATTACTCTCCGATGACCCACAAATATAGGGGATCAATCATAATCCTTTAAATAAGTAAGAGTGTCGAACCCAACGAGGAGCAGAAGGAAATGACAAGCGGTTTTAGCAAGGTAATTTCTGCAAGCACTGAAATTGTTGGTAACAAGTTGTTTGGTAGCAAGATAATTTGTAACAAGTAACAAGTAGCAATAGTAACTATAGGTGCAGGAAGGTAGCCCAATCCTTTTGTGGCAAAGGACATGCTAGAACAGTCTCTTATAATAAGAAAAACGTTCTTGAGGACACACGGGAATTTCATTTAGTCACTTTCATCATGTTGCTTTGATTCACTTTCGCTACTTTGATAATTTGATATGTGGGTGGACCGGTGCTTGGGTGCTATTCTTACTTGAACAAGCCTCCTACTTATGATTACCCCCCTCCGCAAGCATCCACAACTACGAAACAAGAATTAAGATATAATCTAACCATATCATTAAACGTATGGATCCAAATCAGCCCCTTATGAAGTAGCGCATAAACTAGGGTTTAAGCTTCTGTCACTCTAGAAACCCATCATCTACTAACTACTCCACAATGCATTCCCTTAGGACCAAGGATGGGGAAGTTTCATGTAGTCGACATTCACACGACACTACTAAGGAAATCACAACATACATATCATCAAAATATCAAATGAATATCAAATTCACATGATTACTTATGACAAGACTTCACCCATGTCCTCAAGAACAAAAGTGACTACTCACATAACATATTCATGTTCAAGATCAGAGAAGTATTGAATAGTGTAATGGATCTAAACATATAATCTTCCACCAAATAAACCAACTAGCATCAACTACAAGATGTAATCAACACTACTAGCAACCCACAAGTACCAATCTAAGGTTTTGATATAAAGATTAAATACAAGATATGAACTAGAGTTTGAGATGAGATGGTGCTGGTGAAGTTGTTGATGGATATTGATCCTCCCATGATGAGAGGGTTGTTGGTGAGGACGATGGCTCTGATTTCCCCCTCCCGGAGGAAAGTATCCCCGTTGGAATCTCTCTACCGGAGAGCAAAAGTGCTCCTGCCCAAGTTCCACCTCGAGACGGCGAAGCTCTATCCCAAAAGTCCTCTCCTATTTTTTTTCTAGGTCAAATGACAATATATACCAGAAGATGGTCGCCAGAAGTGGGCCAGGTGGCCAACTACCCACCAGGGCACGCTTGGGGAGTGTGGGCGCGCCTTGGGCCTAGTGGGCACCAGGGTGGCCTCCTCAAAAATCTATTTTCTCGAGTATTTTTTATACATTACAAAACAATTCTTGGTAAAATTTTAGCGCATTTGGGGATGTGTAGAATAGGTATCTCTAACGTAGCTTTCTCTGGTCCAGAATACCAGCTGCCGGTATTCTCCCTCTTTGTGTAAACCTTGCAAATTGTGAGAGAAAAGGCATTAGAATTACTCCCCAAAGTATTATAATGAACAAAAATACTAAAAAAATAGCAAGAAAACATGATGCAAAAGGGGCGTATCAACTCCCCCAAGCTTATACATCGTTTGTGCTCAAGCAAAAACCAATAACGAGAATCATGTCCACATGTTTAGAGAGAGAGAGAGAGAGAGCGAGAGGTATTGATAAAAGAAAAATACGGACATAGTAACATCATGATCGTTATTATAACAACAATAATTATTATCATAAGACTTCTTATGAGAAACTAACAATTCACCACAATAGCAAAGTATAAGGCATAAACTTTCTTTGAAAACTAACAAACTATGTTCCCAGTTAACAATGCAATTGCAATTTGACATATTTTCAGGAAGGGTCACATGTCAGAGATTTTTAGCAAGTACACATACTCAACCATCATTTAGTCATCTATGATTGCTAATGCTCAAAGCATATATATCGAGCGAAAGGTTTCAGACAGACACATAGAAAGATAGGGGCTTATAACTTCGCCTCCCAACTTATTCACCTCAAGGTAGATGTCAACAATAATAACTCATGATCACTCAAATTCAACTGGATAAATGTGCCTAGATCTTTCCCCACCACATGATGCTTGCAAAAGAGAAAAACAAAAAAGAATAGAGGAGAACACTATTGACTCTTACATAAAAAGTAAATACATAAACATAAAAGATAGGCCCTTCACAGAGGGAAGCAGAGGTTGTCATGCACTTTTATTTTTGGATGCACAATCTCTTAATGCAAAAGAACATCATGTTATATTGCCCCCTATGATAGCAACCTTTATTATGAAGTCCGTTGCTTTTATTACTTTGCCATCATAAGTTTGTATAACACTTATTTTCTCTTACAATAAAAGATCAAATATATTTAGAAGCAATTTTTATTCCTTTATGCACCGATGACAACTTACTTGAAGAATTTTACTCGATCCATAGGTAGGTATAGTGGACTCTCATGACATGAAATTGGGTTTAAGGATTTTGGATGCACAAGTAGTATCTCTACTTAGTCCGTATTTTTGGATAGCAAAGATATTTGGCTAGCACCACATGTTGAGGATCTATGACAATACAAATTCTATGTGAATACGAACAAACATAAATCATTATGTTGTCTTCCTTGTTTAACGTCAACAATTTGGCAGATAATATTTAATGGGGGCTCACAATCATAAAATATGCCTAAGATAGTATATTTGGATGTGAATCTTCTCTTCCCTTAGTAATTATTTTATGAATTGCACCATTGACCAATGCTATGTTTGTGAATTTTCAATAAATTTTACCACTTATACTCTTTCTTATGTAATGTCATTAGTTTCCATAAGATTAGCATACGCTCTTTTTCATTATTTCCTTTATTTTCAGTGCGACATAAAAGTAAAGAAGCAAAAACCCAGACTAATCTTTATCATATAACTCTCAACTCGATTCCATAGATATATAGATCACGAACTAGCACTCGAAAGATAGATTATGCTAAACTTTTATTTAACTAAAACATGAAATGACTAAGGATCAAACTATAAACTTGTGAAGGTAATAAAAGTGATGGTGATACAATACGGGGGCACCTCCCCCAAGCTTGGCAAAATCAAAGGGGAATGCCCATACTCGTGTACTCAAGTCTCCTTCTTTGGTGATGGTGGTGATGAGGAAGGAGTAGTTTTGCACTTAGGCTCAGCAGGTACTCCAACCTACGATTGATGCTCGAAGGGCGATGCTTTGCACCTCCAACAGAATAATTTCACGAGTAAGATATGTATTCTGAACATGAACCATTTCAATGGCCCTAAAGGCTTAGATTTAAGTGGGGTGAGATGATCATAGTAGGGTTGAAGGATATCTTCCTCTTTCTCATCTTATTCGTTGAGCATGGCTTGCCTTCCTTCTTGAGCTTGATTTCCTGCAGCTTCCTCGGCCTTGTCCACCTTGGTGGCTTCTTGTGTTTCCTATCTCCCCAGTTCCATCTTCAGCAACCAAGCATCCTCTTCCACATTGTTGGAGGGGGAAGAAGACATGATCTCTAGCTTGATAGATCAGGCATAAAGCAACATGAAACAAGAACAGAGGATATTTCCACGATGCGGTGGTCAAATCATCCGGGAGTTTATATAATGAATTTTTATCTTGCAAAACAAGTAATCCAAAAGAAAACAGAGTCAGGAAGGTTCCCTAGGGCCCCACTACCCACTAGGGCGCGCTTGGGGGGGGGGGGGTAGGCGCTCCCTGGTGCCTAATGGTCACCTGGGTTGCCTTCTCGTGTGTTTCTTATTTTTTATTTTTTTCTAATATTCCAAAACAGACATAAAATATTTTTGCGGAATTTTCCGAGTTGGTTTACTTAACGTATCACACACCTCTTCCTTTTCAGGGTTCTGGTGTGTTCTGGAAGGACTCTTTTATGTATTCCTCCTGTGTCATGGTTTGAAGAGTATTAGATTCAACATTAATAGGCATACCTGAAATATAGTGCTTAATTCTTTGTCCATTGACCACCTTCGGATTAGTGCCATCGGCATTATTGATGTTAATATCTCTAGACCGATAAACTTCTTCAACGATATATGTTCCTTCCCATTTGGAGGGAAGTTTTCCTGCAAAAAAAATTCAAAAAATGAGAATTGTACAATAGAACATACTCACCCTATCGCAGGATATCCGCGGCCACCTATGGGACCAGGAGGCCCCTTGCAGGTTCGGCAGGTGGATGTCACGTTGCACAAAGAGTAGACCAGTGCATGGAAGCATGATGGGGAGCACACAAGCAACTTACCCAGGTTTGGGACGCCGTGAGGCGTAAGACCCTACTACTGCTTTGGAGGATTGATGATGGAATTGTGGTGGTGGAGCGTAGTACACTCACCCAACAAGGGTTGCCTTTGGGCAGTCATGACCACACGAGTACGGTGGTGTGGGTTTCTCTATTCTTCAACCCTTTCTACGGTTGCCATGGGCCTCCTTTTATATATAGATCAAGGGGCAACCACAGTGGCAAATTAGTCATTATGCACTAACGTGAAAGCAATCATTGCTACCATACCTAACTCTGCGGGTTGACAGGGTGCATTAAATGCACCGCTTAGTGTCACATCACTGGTCACCCTACAAGGCTTGCCGGGCTCCTTTGCCAGCTCCGCGCTTGTCTTCATGACACGTCATAGGACAGGTGTCATCTGTAGGTTCTTCTTGTGGAAACTGGCCGCCATGTGGCTAATGGCTGCCACTTAATCATCTTGCGGCTTGACACCGTATTGATTGACGACGTGGGTCGCTCTTGAGTGCTTGGTGAGGCGGTTTAGCCTCCGTGAGCCCCTGTCAGGCCCTGCCAGGGTGTTTCTGCTATTTGCTTCTGGGGGTGGCCTCGCCCCTTGCCGGGCTCGCCTGCCCGGCAAGGCAGGCCATTCTCTTGGTGATGTCTTGCTTCTCCTAGCTTGTCCTTGGTCTTTCTGGTCTGAGCTGGTACTCTGAATCTCTTGGTTTCTTATACTCTGACTTGGGGTAGTGCTCCAATCTTGTTCTTATGCCTGTGCACAGTCTGGGTAACAGACCCAGGGTTTGTTGCACCTACAGAAGCCCCCAGGCCTTCCCCGATTGCGTTGCTGAGCATCGTCGGGGTAGGGCCTAATATGTGCACATGAAGGGTTGCTGAAGAGGCCGCTCTCTTGGGTCCTCTTTTTGCTTCTTCATGAGTCTTGAATCCTGGCCAGTTTCCAGTTTCCCCGTTAAAGCCAACAGTGGTGGGGCCGCTCCAGTAATGGCCCGTGAATGACTATAGCGCACGGGGTAGAAACTGCCAATTTACTCTTCCCACCACGCCCTTATCCTTAGCCTTGTATGCGACATGCATCACACAGGGTAGGTAACGGAGGCGCGTGGCGTGGGAGAGCATTATGGCAGAGGCCCGGCCGTGTTGAATTGGCAGAGGAGGATGGTGGCCGCCTGTTGATGGAGCAACTCTCCTCTTCGTCCTGCCTATAAAAGGGAGGAGTGGATGAGGTCAAGGCCATCCACCTTTGCATTCCTCCTCTCCTGTCTTCTGCCTTTGCTGGTTATGTCAAAGAAGAGAGCCTGGGGCCAGCCCCCGGGCTCGTGCTTGAAGTTTCTCCTAGATTTAAAAGAGAGACTTGGGCAGTGCAGCGACAACGCCAGAGATGGCGACTCTAGCATGCTTTCCACTAGGCCACCCGTACTTTCGGCTCCAGTGGGCGAGGATGCAAAAAACACCACACCGAGGCTCGGGGTTAGCCATATGTGTGGTAGTCGGTTGCTCCCTGTTTTCCTTTCCTTCACTGCACCGGAGAGGATCTATATGGGGTCTCGCTGCCAGTAGGGGCGAACCCAATTTTCCCGGGCGTTGCCCTCTCGCTGTGTGGGGGAGCGTTCCACTTCGCATGCATCTCCGGGACGTGCTGTGTCTTCTAACGCCAAGGCTTCTTGGGACGACCATGCTCTCTGGAGAATTGCTCGAAGAGCATGGTATCCGAGCTCCTAGCCGCAAAAGGGGCTTCAGATGATGGTGCCGCTGAGGGTGGCGGCAACCCACGACACGTCAAGAACGGGGGCGACCGTTCCGATGAGTCGTGTTTGCCGGTGACTCCGCAGCTCCCGCCTGGAGCTTCCGGCGGCGCCACCATCCGTCCCTACCCTATGGTTCCATCTTCCTAGTCGGAGACGGCGCCATCCTGATCCTGGGGAGGCATCGGGTCCCAGCGGTGCCCCCTCTCCAGCCTCTTTGACCTCATCCTCTAGGCGATGGGCAGGAACAAAGGCATCACGGGCACCTATGTTTTTTAATCTTAAACCTGTAGGCAATTGCCAAATTTTAGTTCAAATAATGTGATCCCTCAAGTCCATCTTTGTGTTCTGTAATGCTTGTACTTGTATCAGCATATGAATGAAAAAGATAGATCTTGCCGGGAATCTGTGCATGTGTGCGTCTTTGCAGAGGTGGAAAAACGAGTTTTCCCGGCAAGCTACCTTGCCGACACCCTCTTTTTTCTACCGAAGAACTACATCTGCCGGGGAACAGACAGAGGGGCCAGCCCCCGTCAACTCCTTTTCATCGAGGGCCACTACAACCATCCCGCTCGAAGCAACATTCGAGTCTGGGATGGGAGCACCTAAGCCTCAAGAGAGTGTGGTGAGGTTTCCTTATGCACAAGTTATAGCTTACAGAACACTAAAGGACATGAGTATAAACTTATCTATTGGGCTTGTCGAGGGTTGCAGTGCCTGGCAATCTTCTCAACTCCTTGTCGAAGCCAAGTCCACGGTAGGAACCCGCAACTTCATGCAAATGAGAATGAATGCAAGATGCAATCCAATCTATATGCATATGCAAATGCTCATCAAATTCTTATGAAGTGATCTTGGTGTGATGGTGCGTGCATGCAATCTCAGTTGGGGCCCTCCTACAATGCTTCTTTATTTTCTCTTGCACGGGGTCATCTCCATGGCTCCATACAAGGGGTTACATGCTGCTGAGGCAAGGCCTATACGGATGGGTGGCTGTCGGGTGGGGTTACATTTAGATGAGGCAGGGCCTGTACGGATCGGTGGCTACCGGGCAGGGCCCAATAACAGCGCCTTACGGGTAGTACTTGCGGAGATGCTCAGTGCCATCTCCGGTCTCCAGACGGACTGCGCCAGGTGTGGTGACTCGTACGACCCGGTAAGGGCCTTCCCACTTTGGTGACAACTTGTTTGTACCCTTCGTGGACTAAACGCTCCTAAGGACAAGGTCACCTTCCTGAAAACACCAGGCACGAACCCTGCGGCTGTGATAGCGACGCAGGGCTTGCTGGTAGCGTGCAACACGCATAGTGGTCTGGAGACGGTTCTCTTTGAGTAGTACAGCATCGTCACGCCGGTGCTCAACTTGCGCAACTTCATCATAGGCAAGCACTCGAGGAGACTCGTAAATGAGTTCCATGGGGATAACTGCTTCTGCCCCGTAGACTAGGGAGAAGGGAGTCTGCCCGGTAGCTCGGTTTGGTGTCGTTCTGAGGGACCAGAGAACTATCGACAGCTCCTCAATCCACCGCCTTTCGTGCTTCTGCAGCATATCGAAAGTTCTTGTCTTGAGTCCACGTAGCACTCCAGAGTTTGCCCTCTCAGCTTGTCCATTGCTCCGGGGGTGTGCCACGGAAGCAAATGAGATCTTGCATACAAGGGTATGAACATATTACATGAAGGCGTGGCTCGTGAACTAGGTGCCGTTGTTAGTGATGATCCTTGACGGTACTCCAAAACGACACACCAATTCTTCCAAGAACTTGATAGCTGACTGAGCAGTCACCTTTCTCACGCGGTCACTTTCGGCCACTTTGTAAACTTGTTAATGGCAATGAACAAGAACTCAAAGCCCCCGATTGCTCGGGGGAAAGGGCTAAGGATATTGAGCCCCAGACCGAAAATGGCCATGAGAGAGGGATTGTCTCAAGAGCTGGGGCAGACATATGTATTCTCTTGGAATGGAACTGACAGGCTTCATATGTTGTGACAAGCTCAACTGCATCTTGGATGGCTGTGGGCCACTAGAATCCTTACCATAATGCTTTCCCAACTAATGCCCTTGATCCAATGTGGGAGCCACACATTCCTCTGTGAATCTCAGCCAGCAGTTTCTTTCCATCCTGCCGACAAACAAACTCCAATTTCACACCGTTGGGCCTCCTTCTGTACAGAGTGTCACCGACAAACTGATACATACTGGTCCTCCGGGCTACTTTTTCAGCGTTATCTTGGTCGCCAGGGAGTTCTCCGGTTTGGAGGAAGTGGACAATGTGCCTTGCCCAAGCTGGAGCTTGTGGCTTAGCAACGAGGACTAACGACACCTCCTCCGCTGCGGGAGTACCAGCCTCGTCCGTGTGGTCCATTGGCCCAGCTGGAGGGGGTGGTCCGGCAAGCTGTGAGGAGTTGTTTCCGGCAGGGTATCTGCTTGGAGCTGAAGGAAATATGCCCTAGAGGCAATAATAAAGTTATTATTTATTTCCTTATATCATGATAAATGTTTATTATACATGCTAGAATTGTATTAACCGGAAACTTAGTACATGTGTCAATACAAAGACAAAACAGAGTGTCCCTAGTGTGCCTCTACTAGACTAGCTCATTGATCAAAGCTGGTCATGTTTCCTAGCCATAGACATGAGTTTTCATTTGACCAGCGGGATCACATCATTAGGAGAATGATGTGATGGACAAGACCCATCCATTAGCTTAGCACTATGATCGTTTAGTTTTACTGCTATTGCTTTCTTCATGACTTATACATGTTCCTTTGACTATGAGATTATGCAACTCCTGAATACCGTAGGAACACCTTGTGTGCTATTAAATGTCACAACGTAACTGGGTGATTATAAAGATGCTCTACAAGTGTCTCCGAAGGAGTTCGTGGTGTTGGCATAGATCAAGAATAGGATTTGTCACTCCGAGTGTCGGAGAGGTACCTCTGGGCCCTCTCGGTAATACACATCATAATAAGCCTTGCAAGCAAATGACTAATGAGTTAGTCACGAGATGATGTATTACGAAACGAGTAAAGAGACTTTCCAGTAACGCGATTAACTAGGTATGGTGATACCGACGATCGAATCTCGGGCAAGTGGGCCTATGAGGGAAAGAGGGGGGCAGCCCATAGGGCCTATGAGGAGTATGGTTTCCAGTAACGCGATTAACTAGGTATGGTGATACCAGAACCCCCCCCCCCCCGAGGGAGTATGGGCCATAGTGGGCCTATGAGGGAAAGAGGGGGGCAGCCCATAGGGCTGGCCGCACCCCCTAGGGTTCCTAGTTGTACTAGGAAAAGGGAGGAGGCGCCACCTCTCATTTCCTTCTCCTCTCCCCCTTCCTTTCCTACTCCTAGTAGGAATAGGATAGGGCATTCCTGTTCCTACTAGGAGTAGGAATCCTACTCCTGGCGCGCCTTAGAAGGCCAGCCGCACCTCCCCCCTTGCTCCTTTATATACGGGGGTAGGGGGCACCCAAAGATAGACAAGAAACATTGTTCTAGCCGTGTGCGGTGCCCCCCTCCTCAGAAACACACCTCGGTCATACCGTTGCAGTGCTTAGGCGAAGCCCTGCGCCGGTAGTTTTATCATCTCCGTCATCACGCCGTCGTGCTGACGGAACTCTCCCGTGAAGCTCAACTGGATCAAGAGCTCGTGGGACGTCATCAAGCTGAACATGTGCTGAACGCGGAGGTGACGTACGTTCGGTGCTTGATCGGTTGGATCACTAAGAAGTTCGGCTACATCAACCGCGTCACTAGACGCTTCCGCTTTCGGCCTACGAGGGTACGTAGACACACTCTCCCCTCTTGTTGCTATGCATCTGGTAGATAGATCTTGCGTGATCGTAGGAAAATTTTGAAATACTACGTTCCCCAACAGTGGCATCATGAGCCAGGTCTATGCGTAGATGATATGCACGAGTAGAACACAAGTGAGTTGTGGATGATACTAGTCATATTGCTTACCAGCATGTCATACTTTGGTTCGGCGGTATTGTGAGATGAAGCGGCCCGGACCGACATTACGCGTACGCTTACGCGAGACTGGTTTCACCGTTATGAGCACTCGTTGCTTAAAGGTGACTGGCGGGTGTCTGTCTCTCTCACTTTAGCTGAATCGAGTGTGACTACGCCCGGTCCTTGTGAAGGTTAAAACAACACATACTTGATGAAATATCGTTGTGGTTTTGTATGCGTAGGTCAGAACGGTTCTTGCTAAGCTCGTAGCAGCCACGTAAAACTTGCAACAACAAAGTAGAGGATGTCTAAATTGTTTTTGCAGGGCATGTTGTGATGTGATATGGTCAAGACATGATGAGTGATACGTTATTGTATGAGATGTTCATGCTTTGTAAAGTTATCGGCTACTGGCAGGAGCCATATAGTTGTCGCTTTATTGTATGAAATACAATCGCCATGTAATTGCTTTACTTTATCACTAAGCGGTAGAGATAGTTGCGGAAGCAATAGTTGGCGAGACGACAACGATACTACGATGGAGATCAAGGTGTCGTGCCGGTGATGATGGTGATCATGACGGTGCCTTGGAGATGGAAATCAAAAGCACAAGATGATGATGGCCATATCATGTCACATATTTTTATTGCATGTGATGTTTATCTTATTATGCTTCTTATTTTGCTTAGTACGGCGGTAGCATTATAAGATGATCCCTTACAAAATTTCAAGGTATAAGTGTTCTCCCTGAGTATACACCGTTGCGAAAGTTTGTCGTGCCGGGACACCACATGATGATCGGGTGTGATAAGCTCTATGTTCACATACAACGGGTGTAAGCCAGTTTTGCACACGCAGAATACTCGGGTTAAACTTGACGAGCCTAGCATATGCAGATATGGCCTCGGAACACTGGAGACCGAAAGGTCGAGCGTGAATCATATAGTAGATATGATCAACATAAGATGTTCACCATTGAAAACTACTCCATCTCACGTGATGATCGGACATGGTTTAGTCAATTTGGATCACGTGTTCATTTAGATGACTAGAGGGATGTCTATCTAAGTGGGAGTTCTTTAAGTAATATTATTAATTGAACTTTAATTTATCATGAACTTAGTCCTGGTAGTATTAGCATATCTATGTTGTAGATCAATAGCTCGCGATGTTGCTCTTCGTTTTTTATGTTCCTAGAGAAAACTAAGTTGAAAGATGTTAGTAGCAATGATGCGGACTTGTTCCGTGATTTGGGGATTTTCCTCATTGCTGCACAGAAGAATTATGTCCTTGATGCACCGCTAGGTGACAGACCTATTGCAGGAGCAGATGGAGACGTTTTGAACATTTTGACAAAAGCTCGGTATGATGACTACTTGATAGTTTAGTGCGCCATGCTTTACGACTTATAACCGGGACTTCAAAAACGTTTTGAACGCCACGGAGCATCTGAGATGTTCCAGGAGTTGAAATTAGTATTTCATACTCATGCCCGTGTCGAGAGGTATAAGATCTCTAACAGTACATTGCCTACAAGATGGAGGAGAATAGCTCAACCAGTGAGCATGTGCTCAGATTGTCTGGGTACTACAATTGCTTGAATCAAGTGGGAGTTAATCTTCCAGATAAGATAGTAATTGACAAAGTTCTCTAGTCACTATCACCAAGTTAGTAGAACTTCGTGATGAACTACAATATGCAAGGGATGACGAAAGTAATTCCCGAGCTCTTCGCGATGCTGAAATCGGTGAAGATAGAAATCAAGAAAGAGCATCAAGTGTTGATGGTTAACAATACTACTTGTTTCAAGTAAAGGGCAAAGGGATAGAAGGGGAACTTCAAGAAGAATGACAAGCAAGTTGTCACTCCTGTGAAGAAACCTAAAGCTAAACTCAAGCCTGAATCTAAGTGCTTCTACTGCAAAGGAAATGGGCACTGGAAATGGAACTGCCCTAGATACTTGGTGGATAAGAAGGATGGCAAAGTGAACAAAGGTATATTTTATATACAGATTATTGATGTGTATTTTACTAGTGTTCATAGTAACCCCTGGGTATTTGATACCAGTTCAGTTGCTAAAATTAGTAACTCGAAATGAGAGTTGCAGAATGAATAGAAACTAGTTAAAGGTAAAGTGACGATGTGTGTTAGAAGTGGTTCCAAGATTGATATGATCATCATCGCACACTCCCTATACTTTCGGGATTAGTGTAGAACCTAAATAAATGTTATTTGGCATTTGCGTTGAGCATGAATATGATTTGATCATGTTTGTTGCAATACGGTTATTCATTTAAAGTCATAGAATAATTGTTATTCTATTTACATGAATAAAACCTTCGATGGTCATACACCCAATGAAATAGTTTGTTGGATCTCGATCGTAGTGATACACATATTCATAATATTGAAGCCAAAAGATGCAAGGTTAATAATGATAGTGCAACTTATTTGTGGCACTGCCGTTTAGGTCATATTGGTGTAAAGCCCATGAAGAAACTCCATAGCGATGGACTTTTGGAATAACTTGATTATGAATCACATGGTGCTTGCGAACCATGCCTCATGGGCAAGATGACTAAAACTCCGTTCTTCAGAACAATGGAGCGAGCAACAAATTTGTTGGAAATCATACATACTAATGTATGTGGACTGATGAGTGTTGAAGCTCGCGGCAGGTATCGTTATTTTCTGACCTTCACTGATGACTTGAGCAGATATGGGTATATCTACTTGATGAAGCACAAGTCTGAAACATTTGAAAAGTTCACAGAATTTCAGAGTGAAGTAGAGAATCATCGTAACAAGAAAATTAAGTTTCTACGATCTAATCGCGGAGGCGAATTGGAGTCACGAGTTTGGTCTTCATTAAAAACAATGTGGAATAGTTTCACAGCTCATGCCACGCAGAACACCACAACGTAATGGTGTGTCTGAACGTCGTAACTGTACATTATTAGATATGGTGCGATCTATGATGTCTCTTACCGATTTACCTCTATCGTTTTGGGTTATGCATTAGAGACAGCTGCATTCATATTAAATAAGGTCACCATCTAAATCCGTTGAGACGACGCCTTATGAACTATGGTTTGGCAAGAAACCAAAGTTGTTGTTTCTTAAAGTTTGGGGCAACGATGCTTAAGTGAAAAAGTTTCAACCAGATAAGCTCGAACCCAAATTGGAGAAATGTGTCTTCATAGGATACAGATCCAAAGGCAACATATTTGTTGCTAAAAATGGATACTTTCCAAAGAAGAAGTTTCTCTTGAAAGAAGTGAGTAGGAGGAAAGTGGAACTTGATGAGGTAATTGTACCTTCTCCCGAATTGGATAGTAGTACATCACAGAAACCAGTTCTAGTGATTTGTACACCAATTAGTGAGGAAGCTCATGATGATGATCATGAAAACTTCGGATCAAGTTACTGCTAAACTTCGTAGATCAACCAGAGTACGTTCCGCGCCAGAGTGGTACGGCAACCCGGTTCAGGAAGTCATGTTACTAGACCATGATGAACCTACGAACTATGAGGAAGCGATGATGAGCCCAGATTCCGCAAAATGGCTTGAGGCCATAAATCTGAGATGGGATCCATGTATGAGAACAAAGTGTGGACTTTGGTTGACTTGCTCGATGATCGGCAGGCCATTGAAATTAAATGGATCTTCAAGAGGAAGACCAACGTCGATGGTAATGTTACTGTCTACAAAGCTTGACTTGTTGCGAAAGGTTTTCGACAAGTTCAAGGAGTTGACTACAATGAGACTTTCTCACCCATAGCGATGTTAAGTCCGTTCGAATCATGTTAGCAATTGCCGCATTTTATGAAATATGGCAAATGGATAACAAAACTGCATTCTTTGATGGATTTATTAAAGAAGAGTTGTATATGATGCAGCCAGAAGGTTTTGTCAATCGTAAAGGTGCTAACAAAATATGCAAGCTCCAGCGATCCATCTATGGACTGGTGCAAGCATCTCGGAGTTGGAATATACGCTTTGATAAGTTGATCAAATCATATAGTTTTATACGGACTTGCGGTGAAGCCTGTATTTACAAGAAAGTGAGTGGGAGCACTACAGCCTTTCTGATAAATATATGTGAATGACATATTGTCGATCGGAAATGATGTAGAATTTTCTAGAAAGCATAAAGGAGTGTTTGAAAGGAGTTTTTCAAAGAAAGACGTCGGTGAAGCTGCTTACATATTGAGCATCAAGATCTATAGAGATAGATCAAGACGCTTGATAAGTTTTTTCAATGAGTACATACCTTGACAAGTTTTTTGAAGTAGTTCAAAATGGAACAGTCAAATAAAGAGTTCTTACCTGTGTTGCAAGGTATGAAGTTGAGTAAGATTCAAAACCTGACCACGGCAGAAGATAGAGAAAGAATGAAAGTCATTCCCTATGCCTCAGCCATAGGCTCTTTAAAGTATGCCATGCTGTGTACCAGACCTATTGTGTACCTTGCCATGAGTTTGGCAAGGAGGTACAAAAGCGATCCAGGAGTAGATCACTGGACTGCGGTCAAAATTATCCTTAGTTACTGGATGACTAAGGAAATATTTCTCGGTTATGGAGGTGATAAAGAGTTCGTCATAAAGAGTTACGTCGATGCAAGCTTTGACACCGATCTGGATGACTCTGAGTCTCGATCTAGATACATATTGAAAGTAGGAGCATTTAGCTAGAGTAGCTCAATGCAGAGCATTGTAGACATATAAATTTGCAAAATACATACGGATCTGAAAGTGGCAGACCCATTGACTAAACCTCTCTCACAAGCAAAACATGATCACACCTTAGTACTCTTTGGGTGTTAATCACATGGCGATGTGAACTAGATTACTGACTCTAGTAAACCTTTTTGGGTATTGGTCACATGGCGATGTGAACTATAAAGTGTTAAGTCACATGGTGATGTGAACTATTGATGTTAATCACATGGTGATGTGATCTTGATTATTAACTCTAGTGCAAGTGTGAGACTCAAGGAAATATGCCCTAGAGTAAATAATAAAGTTATTATTTATTTCCTTATATCATGATAAATGTTTATTATTCATGCTAGAATTGTATTAACCGGAAACTTGGTACAGGTGTGAATACATAGACAAAACAAAGTGTCCCTAGTATGCCTCTACTAGACTAGCTCATTGATCAAAGATAGTTATGTTTCCTAGCCATAGACATGAGTTGTCATTTGATGAATGGGATCACATCATTAGTAGAATGATGTGATGGACAAGACCCATCCGTTAGCTTAGCACTATGATCGTTTAGTTTTACTGATATTGCTTTCTTCATGACTTATACATGTTCTTATGACTATGAGATTATGCAACTCCCGAATACTGGAGGAACTCCTTGTATGCTATCAAACATCACAACATAAATGGGTGATTATAAAGATGCTCTACAGGTGTCTCCAAAGGTGTTCGTGGTGTTGGCATAGATCAAGAATAGGATTTGTCACTCCGAGTGTCGGAGAGGTATCTCTGGGCCCTCTTGGTAATACGCATCATAATAAGCCTTCCAAGGAAATGACTAATGAGTTAGTCACGAGATGATGTATTACGGAACAAGTAAAGAGACTTTCCGGTAACGAGATTAACTAGGTATGGTGATACCGACATTGAAACTCGGGCAAGTAACATACCGATGACAAAGGGAACAAAGTATGTTGTTATGTGGTTTGACCGATAAAGATCTTTGTAGAATATGTAGGAGACAATATGAGCATCCAGGTTCCGCTATTGGTTATTGACCGGAGATGAGTCTCGGTCATGTCTACATAGTTCTCGAACCCGTAGGGTCCGCACGCTTAACGTTTGATGACGATCAGTATTATGAGTTTATGAGTTTTGATGTACCGAAGGTAGTTCGTAGTCCCGGATGAGATCATGGACATGACTAGGAGTCTCGGAATGTCTGAGATGTAAAGATTGATATATTGGACGACTATATTCGGACATCGGAAGTGTTCCAAAAAAGTTTCAGATTTAACCGGAGTGCCGGAGGGGGTTACCGAAACCCCCCCGAGGGAGTATGGGCCATAGTGGGCCTATGAGGGAAAGATAGGGGTAGCCCATAGGGCTGGCTGCACCCCCCTAGGGTTCCTAGTTGGACTAGGAAAAGGGGGGAGGCGCCACCTCTCCTTTCCTTCTCCTCTCCGCCTTCCTTTCCTACTCCTAGTAGGAATAGGAAAGGGGATTCCTATTCCTACTAGGAATAGGAATGCTACTCCTGGCGCGCCTTAGAAGGCCAGCCACACCTCCCCCCTTGCTCCTTTATATACGGGGGCAAGGGGGCACCCAAAGACACACAAGAAACATTGTTCTAGCCGTGTGCGGTGACCCCCTCCACAGAAACACACCTCGGGCATACCGTTGTAGTGCTTAGGAGAAGCCCTGCACCGGTAGCTTCATCATCTCCGTCATCATGCCGTCGTGCTGACGAATCTCTCCCGTGAAGCTCAACTTGATTTAGAGCTCGTGGGATGTCATCAAGCTGAACATGTGTTGAACGCCGAGGTGCCGTACGTTTGGTGCTTGATCGGTTGGATCACTAAGAAGTTCGACTACATCAACCGCGTCACTAGACGATTCCGCTTTCGGTCTACGAGGGTACGTAGACGCCACTCCCCCCTGACGTTGCTATGCATCTGGTAGATAGATCTTGTGTGATCGTAGGAAAATTTTGAAATACTACGTTCCCCAAGAGGATCGGATGGCTTTGCCGAGAGAGGCTTACCGTAGTCCAATTTTCTCCTTTTCCGGGCCATTGTTGCTGGGGATACAGAGGGATGAGAGAGACGAAGAACAAAAGTTCCTGGTTCCACAGGAAGCTTCTACGCACACTGGTACGCGTCGGTGCTATACAAACAGATTTTAACCCCTTTCCGCGAGGACATTTGGTACCGTCGCCTAGTGAGTGATGGTGATAGGGGGTCCTTCCTACATGACCCATAAACCGTCGAGGATATGCCCTCCTGGCACACACGCTCAGAAAAATGGGGTCTTGTGCGACTGGCGAGCGCTCAATTACGAAAATACATATAGTAGAGCTAAAAAACAATTATACAAGCGAAATTGTTTTCGGTCACAAGTAAATCCCACACAGTCAGTCCCCGCTAAACATTTTCGTTCGTATGTACATCCCACACAGTCGCTCCAAGGAAAACGTTTCCGTTCACAGGTACATCACACGCAATTTTTCCTGTTAAATCGTTTGTGATAGGGTTGCCATTCCACACGATATTAACAATTTTATCGTTTGCGTTTTTGAATGTATTACACACGGTGCGCAGAAGAAACTGTGTGGTAAAGGTTGTCCATAACAGACAATTTTTATGTGGTAAACGTTTGCACAAGGTGGCCTAACGCAAACAGTTTTCAAGAGAAGGTCGTGTGTGATTGTTCATTGATCCAACATGGTTTATTCCTAGGAACTGTGTGCGTTGCCTGTGCTCATCGCCCACAGTAGTTTCTCAATAACCGTTTGTAATAGCAAAACCCAATTTGTAGGCTAATTGCCCTAATATTAATAATCCATTTATTAATCTAATTGACATTCATATTAAGCACATAATATATTTCATTTCCATATTAAGGAAGCAGGATTTAATAATTGAAATACATCAGAGTACAACATGATATAACTTCAACACTCAGCTACCCCATTACACAACTTCACCAGCACCAAGTTTCACATGCAACATGTAGAACCTTCCGAAATTAGCATCATAGACGGTATATAGACAAATGCATCTCATCTGGAAAACTGCTGAAGCGGAAGGCGAATATAGATCCTTCATTCATGTTGAAGGTCTTTGCAACTTTAGGCCGGTGCCTATGGATGATTGACCGTATGTCCTTCGTCCTGTTCAGAAACACTTCAATATTGAACCATGGGTGTTGTATGAAAACCTTCCTGGCCTCCTGACCATAGAGGTGGTTTGAGAGGTAATCATTAGTGAACTGCTTTGCAAAGGCCTAAAAACAAGGATGTGCATAAATATCTTCTCTATTTGGAAATGGGGGGGAAAGGAATAAAAAGAGGCTAGGTATATAGTTAGTACCATCTTCTAGTGAACTGGTGTCTTCTTCACAGTAGGTCAAAACCTCTAACAGCAGGGCCTACATGCGCAAGACCAAATTGTTAAAAACCTAAATATTAGAATGGTTCCTGCAATTGCACAATAATGTGCTATTAGACAATGAACCGTGCGCGTGCAGTTAACTAAACGCCACAACAAATGAACCAAACGTTAACTGAGCACCACACTGCACAATATAACATACTCCTAATTGAAGATCAGACAGTTAACCAAATGAAGCATGCTTAACAACTTGGAAATATAGCAATTGTATTTGTTTCTCATGTATTTAGTATAGCCAAATTTGATTTATATCTCACATGGTATACAATAACAGAATGCAGCTAGAACAATTGAATATCGCATCGCAGAATTGAACCATCCAGTTAAGTAAACACCACAACAAATGAACCAAAATGTCAACTGAGCACCACATTGCACAATATAACATACTCCAAATAGAAGATCGTGCAGTTAACCAAACCAAGCATGCTTAACAACTTGGAAGTATAGCAATTATATTTGTTTCTCATGTATTTAGTACAGCCAAATTCGATTTATTTCTCACATGGTATACAATAACAGAATGCAGCCACAACAATTGAACATCACATTGTAGAATTGAACCAAATAGTTAACTAAACACCAAAACAAATGAACCAAACGTTTACTGAGCACCACATTGCACAATATAATGTACTCCTAATAGAAGAACAGACATTTGACCAAACCAAGCATGCTTAACAACTTGGAAATATAGAAATTTTATTTGTTTCTCATGTATTTAGTACAACCAAATTCGAGTTATTTCTCACATGGTATACTATAACAGAATGCACCCACAATAATTGAACATCACATTGCAGAATTGAACCAAACAGTTAACTAAACACCACAACAAATGAACGAAACGTTAACTGAGAACCGCATTGCAAAATATAACATACTCCTAATAGTAGATCGGACAGTTAACCAAACCAAGCATGCTTGACAACTTGGAAAATTGCACCATCAAGAATTGAACATCACATTTGCAGAATTGAACCTAACAGTTAACTAAACACCACATTGCACGACATATAGAACTTATACTCTAGAGCATAAGATTGCATGGTAAAAGTAAATAGCACAATTCACTAGAATTTGTTAAGGAAAGGCAGTAGCTAGTTAACTGAACATGGGTCCTTATAGTGAGCTAATAAGACAAGCTACTCCTCATTGTCAGAGATATCAATGACGATTGTCTCCTTGGACATGGAAGAGGGCGAGGCCTTCGCCTCATGTATGCCCTCGTCGTAGTGATGAGTTGCCTGAGCCGCTCCGGGCACCAACCCGCTGGCTCTCGAGATGAGGTAAGCACGTGCACGCTGAGAAAACACCTCACAGTCTTTGTCGAAGGCACCGATGGTGGCCTCGATAAAATGCCACGAACTAACATTTAAAGCAGCCAACCGCGTCACGGCGTCGGCGCATGAGGCATCGACGGTACCCTCGACGGCGAGGTACTCCTCTAAGATCTGGGGGTCGGCACGAATGGCAGCCATCGTGACCTCATCCGCACGTGCGGCCGCGATTTGCTTCTCTGCTGCCAAATGCTCCTGGAGATACTGGCTATACTACATGCACCATGGCTTAGGGCTGTTCTTATTTTGTGTGTGGAGGGGTCAGTGATTTGGGTGGAAGGTGTCGCGCTCACGCTGGCGGTCGGGGCATGTGGGATGTGGAAGGAGGAGGAGGATGGGGGTCGGGTGTGGATTACCTGCCGGAAGGAGGGTCGCCGGCGAGGAGGCGACGCTGCAAGCAAGCAGTGAAGGTTTCACCTTGGAAAGGGAGGCGGAAACAGGGGAAATGTGGCTTTTGGTAAGGGGAGGGGGCGGGGAGGTAGATATTTCCGCGGAAGCCGAAAATTTGGAATCGCTTCAGCAAAAAAACTGGCGCGCAAAGTGCCATCAGACACGGTCCCTTATTTAGAACTGTGTACGATATGTGAACATCACAAACGATCCCGATAGCTTAACCCGTGTGTGATGATTTGGAACGTCAAATTTTTTGGTTCGAATTTCCATGGTTACAGTGTTCATCCACGTCATTGCATAATTTGGGTACACAAGGGAGGCTACAACACACCCACACTTCTTAATCGAGCAAGTTCAGCAATTAAACAGAGATAGCTGACTTAAACATTACTCTAAAAAATTGAAGACCGACGCTCTTAATTACACAAAACAAAGAGTACTACTACGGCTGGTGCTCGTGGATCTCCGCCACCGCCTCCATGTCCAGCTCGCGCCCGATGGTCTCCTGGGGAAGGGGATCCATGGCATCAATTGCACCATACTCGGCAAGCATCTCACCATCCGCGTCCGCCACATCTTTGGAATAGGCCGCCACGAGCTGGGCGTGGGCGGCCGCGACCTGGGCTTTGGCGGGCTCCATCATGGCAAGGTATGTCGCGCAGGAACGGACGACTGCTCAAACGCTTTCGGCGATTGCTAACTCGTCGGCCGTGGGTTGCCGACCATTGTCGGAGAAGCTTCATTCCATTTGTGCGGTGACCGCCACGAGCTGGGCATGGACGACCTCAAAATAGTCGTAGGCGGCCTCCATCAGGGCTAAGGCGGTCTCTGCGGAACGTACAACTGCTATGCCGCTCTCGCCAGTTGCTATCCCCGAGGAAGATGTTGCTGCCGCCGCCTAAGAAGCAACATCGGCCGTTTGGGCTGCCTTGGCCGCCCGGCCGCAGATGGCGGCTACACTAAGGAAGCTTGTTAACACGTGCATGGCGGCTACGCCCACGCTCTCGCCGGAGTGGACCACAGAAGTTACCCTCACGACGCGAGTCCACGGGCCCATCTTTCACCGGCGATGATTGAACGGTGAAATGATATTTGGGGAGCGAGCTAGTGTGCTTGAGTCGCCGGCTGTGGACTGTAGCCGACGCTCCTTCCTGCGTATGCCATCGGCGTACTATACACCGACGGTGCTCCAGGATATTTTGTGCTACATCTCACACGGTCGGTGATAATAAACTGTGTGCGATCTACTTGATTTTTCATCTTGATTTGAATTACGTAATGGGGTCACAACGGCAATGGATGGTGTTTGAATTGCTAGACCTTATATCTACAGCGAACATGCAACTATATGTGTGTCGTAAAAGAATTGGAATTATTTAGGGTTCGTTTGAACATTTTATACATTAAATTGGTTTTCTTGCCATTTTAGGTGCACAAATAAAAAATAAACTACATGCACATGCTCCGGTTCACCAACATGGGTTCTAAAATCATATATGTGTCCATGGGTTTATGCTTATGTCCCATGCAAGAAATGGGGATGAAATTCGAACACCAGGGCACCGTGGCTCTCTTGCAAACGTCGACATAAATGCTTTTGTAATTCTAGCAAATCCAAAATTCATACAAAATTCATGAAACTTGGCATGCTATCATGGAGCGGCATCAACATGCCGTGGTACAGATTTTGTCCCATTTGGGGCAGGTTTGGGTATAAGCTTCTCATAAACCAGAGCTTCTCACAACAAGTGTGATGGTTTCCGTAGGGAACGTTTCACCTTTCTAGACGAAACGATATCCGTTGCCTCTTCTCGATTTCAATTTTTTACCTAGTGTTAACATAGAACAACATGAGTGTTGTGTCAATTTTTTTGATTTTTCGGGGTTCGCTTGGACATTTTTATACATTAACTGAGTTTTCGATGCATTTATGTGCATAATTTAAATTTGAGCTACATGCACATGCTCTAATGCATATAAATTGGTTGAAAATTCAAATCCATGTCCTTGGTTGCATGCTTAGGTCCCATGCAAGAAATGGGAATGAATGTCAAACATCCTACCATGGTCACTCAGCCACAAACATTGAGATACCTGGTTTTTTCATTCTAGTAAATCCAAAGCTTGTCTGAAATTCATGAAACTTGGTATGCTGTCATGGAGCGGCATCAACATGCCGTGATAATTTTTTTGTCCCATTTGGGGCTGGTTTGGGTATATGCTTCTCACAAACCAGAGATTCTCATGACAAGCCTAATGGTTTTTTATTTCTAGTAAATCCAAAGATCGTCTGAAATTCATGATACTTGGCATGCTGTCATGGAGCGGCATCAACATGCCGTGGTAAATTTTTTGTCCCATTTGGAGCAGGTTTGGGGATATGCTTCTCACAAACAAGAGCTTCTCACAACAAGCCTGATGGTTTTTTAATTCTAGTAAATCCAAAGGTCGTCTGAAATTCATGAAACTTGGCATGCTGCCATGGAGCGGCATCAACATGTTGTGGTAAATTTTTCGTCCCATTTGGGGCCGATTTGGGGATATGCTTCTCACAAATCAGAGCTTCTCACAACAAGCCTGATGGTTTCGGTAGGGAACATTTCACCTTTCTGGACGAAAACGATATCCGTTGCCTCTTCTCGATTTCAAATCTTTTCCGAGTGTCAACATAGAATTACAGGAGCGTTGCGTCAATTTTTGGGATTTTTCGGGGTTCGCTTGGACATTTTTATACATTAACTGAGTTTTTATGCATTTATGTGCATAATTCAAATTTGAACTACATGCACATGCTTGAATGCATATAAATTGGTTGAAAAGTCAAATCCGTGTCCTTGGTTGCATGCTTAGGTCCCATGCAAGAAATTGGAATGAATGTCAAACACCCTGCCACGGTCACTCGGCCGCAAACATTGAGATACTTGGTTTTTTAATTATAGTAAATCCAAAGCTCGTCTAAAATTCATGAAACTTGGCATGCTGTCATGGAGCGGCATCAACATGCCGTGGTAAACTTTTTTGTCCCATTTAGGGAAGGTATGGGGATATGCTTCTCACAAACTAGAATTTCTCACAACAAGCCTGATGGTTTTTTAATTCTAGTAAATCCAAAGCTCATCTGAAATTCATGAAACATGGCATGCTGTCATGGAGCAGCATCAACTTGCCGTGGTAAATTTTTTGTCCCATTTGGGGCAGGTTTGGGGATATGCTTCTCACAAACTAGAGCTTCTCACAACAAGCCTGATGGTTTCGGTAAGGAACGTTTCACCTTTCTCGATGAAAACGACATCCGTTGCCTCTTCTTGATTTCAATTTTTTTGCTAGTGTCAACATAGAACAACTTGAGCGTTGTGTCAATCTTTGGGATATTTTGGGGTTCGCTTGGACATTTTTATACATTAACTGAGTTTTCTATGCATTTATGTGCATAATTCAAATTTGAACTACATGCATATGCTCTAATGCATATATATTGGTTGAAAATTCGAATCCGTGTCCTTGGTTACATGCTTAGGTGTCATGCAAGAAATGGGAATGAATGTCAAACAGCCTGTCATGGTCACTCGGCCACAGACATTGAGATACCTGGTTTTTTAATTCTAGTAAATCCAAAGCTCGTCTGAAATTCATGAAACTTAGCATGCTGTCATGGAGCGGCATCAACATGCCGTGGTAATTTTTTTGTCCCATTTGGGGCAGGTTTTGGGATATGCTTATCACAAACCAGAGCTTCTCACAACAAGCCTGATAGTTTCAGTAGGGAATGTTTCACCTTTCTTGACGAAATGATATCAATTGCCTCTTCTCGATTTCAAATTTTGTCCTAGTGTCAACATAGAACAACAGGAGCGTTGTGTAATTTTTTGGGGTTTTGGGGGTTCGTTTGGAAATTTTTATGCATTAATTGAGTTTTCAATGCATTTATGTGCATAATTCAAATTCGAACTACATGCACATGCTCTAATGCATATAAATTGGTTGAAAAATAAAATATGTGTCCTTGGTGCATGCTTAGGTCCCATGTAAGAAATGAGAATGAATTTCAAACACCAGCGCACCGTTGATTGCCAGCAAAACGTTGAGATACTTTGTTTTTTAAATTCTAGTAAATCCAAAACTTGTCTGAAATTCATGAAACCTGGCATGCTATCATGGAATGGCACCCGACATGCTGTGGTATTTTTCGTGTCCATTTTGAGAGAAGGCGCACTCGAATAACAGCCAACAAAGGCATTTTGAAAAAATAGCTGCCACTTTAATATCTCAAACGTTTATATAATTCAAATCGTGTGCGTTCAGTTAACAATTCACGTGATGCCACGTGTCTTCGTTTTAATGGCTATAGGAGGTGCCGTGCGGACTGCTCCTTAACCTTGCCTGAACGGGAGGCGTGCGAGCGGAGTCCGGTGCGTAGGCTGACTGAGAGGCGTGCAAGCTGTCCTCCAATGCGCAGGCTCATAGGGAAGATGAGAGCTGTACGTTGTGCACGCTCACTGGGAAGCGAGCCTTTTGACTTCCATGGCGGCCCGCCTTCCTCTCCATTAATGGCGCCCGAGCCGCTAATAAATACGGGCGGCCTTACTGTTCGCCTCCCATTCCCCTCCTTCCCACAGGCCTCCACCAAAGCCACTGTGTAGAATGATCATCTGCCACTAGTCTTCAAGTTTGGTGAGGTCGACTCCGAGCCGGAGGAGATAGAAAATAAGGAGGAATGGGACCTGATGGACATGGCCCAGAATGAGCTGGCTGTGGCGGTTGGTGCACCCTCTCCCGTCCCAGCTCCCATCCCCGTGCCCGCACCAGTGACCATCCCCGTAGCATTGACGGGCTCGTTGTTGAGCACTATCGCAGAGGTGGAAGCCACGGGTGTCAGCAAGGTCTCCGCAGAACCAGGTGAGGTCATGTACATGCCAGGGCTAGCGCCCGTGCCCGTGCCCGCCCCTCCACCCGTCGTGGCGCCGGCCCCCGTGCGTTTGGCTGCACCCGCTGCGCCCGTGCCTCTGGCCATGCGGACCCCTCCACCCACCGCGGCGCCGGTCCCCGTGCATTTGGCTGTACCCGCCATGCCCGTGCCCGTGCGCGCGCCCCCCTTAGCGGCATGGGACGCTACCGTCGGCCGCTACCAATCAGCGGTGCCAGTTGCCGTCCTCCCGCGCCCCGCCCATCGATTGCGCGATGACATGATGTTTGATTGGCAAGTGAAGAACATTTTGTGCTGCCTTGAAGACTCCAACAACAGCGTCCCGGAGGACGACAACAACAACGACGGAACGGCACACCGCCTCCGCCGCTGCCAGAAATAGTTTTTCTGTGGTTTTATACTGTATCTCGAATTCTCGATCATATGATTATAAATTCACAGTGTGACCGAATGAAAGATATGGTTTGAATGAACTTGTGTTTTCTCTCTTAATGTACAGACTTATCAAACGATTTTCTTTTGAAAAGAATGTTAGTGGTTTTTTAAATATAAAACACTCATCGCAAACGTTTTAGTTAGAACATCGGTATGCAATCCGACAGCTTCCCCAGGAAGCCAAGGGAAAATGTGCCGAGCATGATTTGTGCAGCTCTTGATCGCAAATGTTTTAGATAGAACACTCGTATGCAAAGTGAGAGCTATGGAAAATTCACAGTGGAGGATTTGTGCATCCCTTCAACGCAAATGGTTGTTTTGGATGACCCGTGTGCAACCGCATAGAAACAATTGGGTAAGATTTGCATCTGTCATATTGGGTATGTTGCCATTTTTCAAACTTGAAAGATTGACATTTGTTTATCTAGTAACATTGCCATTTTTCAACCTTGTAACACAGCGATTTGTCAAAATATGCAGCTAAAAATCACTAGCACTATATAATTTTTTCAACTAAAATCACTAGCACTGTTCATATGGACACCACGAGCAGGCGTGAGTTGACGGACGCCTATGCAAATGTACCATTGATTACATACAACAAGTCATCAACCCACAACGACAACGAGGATGCATGTTGGATTATAGATCATTTCCAACAAAAGATTCTAGTAAAGTAAAGTTTTCTCACACAACAAATAAGAAAGCGATGAAATGAACTTCAGCTCAACCACTCGTCTGCATTGGAAACACTTGCTTTGAACATAAGTGATTCTCTGGGAAGGGCCAGCTACTGTCAATCTCGAGACCAACGCAAGACTGATCATCCAGGCTGAAGTGGCCTATTACAGTACCCATATTGTGATAGCCATGGTAGGGAAGCATAGCAATGTCCGAGGTAAAGATACAGTTGCTTCTCATAAAAGGTAGTAATGTTGTGTCAACAACAGCTGGATCCCCATTCACCATCATTGGATAGTTTTGTCCAAGAAGAGCGAGTTTTCTCCAAGACTATCAATACTGAACCAGGGAGAAGGTGTTGGCGCTACCACACTAGTATCCATCCCGAATACCCTGCAACGGATGTTGGAATAGGTCCGGAGAGTGCGACCATGCGAGACAACACATGCTTCCTTACTAACATCAGCAGTGCCCTATATATAGACTAGAAGAGGTGATCCATCGGAATAAGTTGCCAGGCGCCACTGAGTATATGGGTCCTGATTGTCCTCATGTTCATGATCATCACCATCATCATCTCCCCCTTGGTTATAATTTTTTTCAAGTATATGTGGTGGAATATTGATGTCGGCGTACTGGGAACCAGGGTACCCAGAATTGCCTGTCGTCGGGCAGCGACGAGCTCCTAATACGGCCTGGTACGGCCCAGCTGATCGACCAGCTGCCCAAGACCCTTGTGAGGGAGCCAAGCCTCGCGAGGAGAACGACGTCAAGACCTCCCCAGGAGCAGCCTCAGCAAGGTGCTCCGGAGGGGCGGAGAATCCAAGGCCACACCTGCCTCAGGAGGAGGCAGAGATATCAACGGTGATGCACTGCGCCAGCGGGTGCCAGCGCATGCCAGCGGCGCAGTTACCATTTCAGTGCAAGGGGGACAGCGCGGTCGCAAGTTCCCGAGGAGGGGGCAAAGGTTTCCTCATTGGTGCAACGAGACTGAAGACCGCATGAACGATAAGGAGGATGTCATCGTCGAGCCCACCACCGCGTCATCGCCTGATCCTTTTGCAGGCGAAGACTGCTTTTGTCAGGGTAGGAACGTCCTTGTGTTCCCGCTCAAAAATGGCCATTGTGGAATCCCTTCCCGCCTAAACATTTTGGGTGAAGAGCACCGTGGCCGCCTATATAAGTAGTTAGAGCTCCCACTGCAAAGGGGATCGACGGATACACTCTGCCACCACGCAAGGAGCAAGAACACTTGCCTCCTGACCCTCCTGAGCTCACCTCCTGAGCCCAGGAACCACTGTACTAGCTTGTATCCCAGCTCGCCCAAGGCTAATCCACCAAAGCAGGAAGTAGGGTCTTACACCACGCGGTGGCCCGAACCTAGATAAACTCTTGTGTGTTTTGTTCGTTGTTTACTTGAATCCTTCCACCGCGATGAGAGCGAGGCGCTAGGTAGACGAGAGTGGGAGAGATCTTCGTTCACGCCCCTGTGTTCGAACTTAACGGGTTTTGCGGAGCCCTGAATCCAACATTTGGCGCGCCAGGTAGGGGGAGGGTCGAAATCTCGCCTCTCCGACGACCTCGCTTCCCCTCTCTGGTTTGGCGCCTCTGCGATGGCTGCGGCCAGCCACAGCCGCGCGGGGGCTGGCTTCCTCCCCGTTGATCGAGCAATATCAACAGACCACGCCACCCATGGGCGCCCCTCCTCCTTCCTCAACGACGCTCCTGCCGGCTAGGCCACTGGAGGATGGCCTGGACCACCATTCCCGCCTCTTGTGGCCTCGCCGGTGACGCTCCTAATGGGACGACGGCGGGCCCAGCACCGCCCGCCCGCCGAGACCCGCGCCACACGGACGGCCCACAGCTGCGAGCTGCGGGGCGTCGCCTGCAAGGAGCGGCATTGTCGCGGGGTCGCCTGCATCCTCGGTGGGTCCCAAGCACCGGCGTCTGCCCGGCACGCAAAGTCGCACTTTCTGCAGGTTGGAGCTGCCGCCCAACCGCGGGAGGCCTTGCGGGCGCAGAGCGAGCCAGGGCTCGCCATCACCTTTGGCCCGGGCGACCTCGCCTCTGAAGCGGCTGGAACCGGCGCTCTCCCCATGGTATGCACGCCCACCATCTGCAGGGTGGCCGTGACAAGAATTCTCACTGACGGCGGCGCCAGCCTCAACATCCTCTCTGCCGAAGCCTTCGGTCATCTGCCTATGTCCTACAGGCAGCTCCTTCCCACCAAGCCCTTCTCGGGGGTCGCGGGCTCGGTCGGTCCGCTCGGCCAGATCCGCCTCCCGGTCACTTTCAGCACACCGGCTAACTACCGGACTGAGCTCATCGATTTTGACGTTGCGCCCATCCACCTGCCGCACAACGCCGTCCTCGGCTTCCCAGCTTTGGCAAAGTTCATGGCGGCGACTGACCCGGGCTACAACACCGTCAAGATACCCGGGAGTAGCGGTGTCATCACCATCAAAGGGGACCCTAAGACCACCCTTCAGGTCCTTGGGTGCGCTTACAAGGCCGCCGCTGCCGCAGCTCACCCCGGGGCGAAGGGGGCTCCGGAACCTCCGGAGGCCGCGCCTGCCAAGAAGAAGCAGCTCTTTTCTCAGGACCCCGCCGAGACGAAGCAAGTGCCCACCGACGAAGAAAGCTCAGGAGCCACCTTCACCATCGGCACAGGCATGGATCCAGAGCAAGAGGCAGCACTGGTCAGCTTCCTCAGGGCCACCAAGGATGTGTTCGCCTGGAAGGCCGCATATTTGGTCGGGGTGCCTAGGCATGTCATTGAGCATCACCTCACGGTGTGCTCCAACGCGTGCCCCATCAAGCAGAAGGCGCGCAGACAAGCCCAGAGAAGCAAGCCTTCACCGTCCAGGAGGTTAGGAAGCTGGAGGAAGCAGGTGCCGTACGGGAAGTACGGCACCCGGAGTGGCTGGCTAATCCTGTCATCGTCCCGAAGAAAGGAGGCAAGGAACGCATGTGCGTCGACGTCACGAGCCTCAACAAGTTCTGCCCTCAGGACCCCTTCCCTCTTCCGCGCATCGACCAAATCGTGGATTCGACGGCTGAGTGCGAACTACTCTGCTTCCTTGACGCCTTCTCGGGCTACCACCAAATCAAGATGGCGGTAGAAGACGTGGAGAAACGGCATTCCTGACCCCATGCGGGGTCTACTGCTACACCTGCATGCCTTTTGGGCTGAGGAACGTGGGCACTACCTTCCAGCGCCTAATGCACATCACCCTCGGCCCTCAGCTTGGGAGGAATGTAGAGGCCTACGTCGATGACATCGTGGTTAAGACCAAGGAGGCCACGACCCTCATCCAGGACTTAGAAGAATCATTCGCCAACCTACGCACGGTGAAGCTGTGCCTCAACCCGGAGAAGTGCGTGTTCAGCGTACCCTCCGGCAAGTTGCTTGGGTTCCTGGTTTCGCACCGGGGCATAGAGGCCAACCCGGAGAAGATCAAGGCCATCGAGAAAATGAGGCCGCCCACAAACCTGAAGGAAATGCAGAAGCTTGCCGGATGTGTGACATCCCTGGGGCGCTTCATCTCTAAGCTCGGGGAACGCGCCCTCCGGTTCTTCAAGCTCAGCCACTGAAATTTATAATGAGAGAGGGAGACTTGGTTCTAAATATCTTAATAATAAGAAGTTTCCTCTCTTTATGGTGAATATTTTGAAGTTATGCTTGTTTTGCCTTCCTATGCTAGTTGCTTTGTGCTTCAATGAATTATTCTATTACAATATTCCTATGCATAGGAAGCATGTTAGGCTTAAATATATTTGGTATTTGCTTCTTGATGCTCTCTTTTGTTCTTCAACTCTTATTCCTACGAGAGCATCATTAAAGTCTTAAGCCTATCTTTATGGCTATAAAGAAAGAGCTCTAGGGAGACAACCCTTGTTATCTTTACCTTCAGTTTGTTCTTTCAGTTTTTAGTGGTCTTGATGTTTGTTACTACTGTAGCAACATCATTGTATCTTTATTTTTCAGCTTTGTGCCAAGTTTAGCCTCTGATTGCAAGAAAGTTCAAAAGTTGTGACGTGCTGTCCAGGAAACAGATTCTGTCCTTGGACAGAAAAATTCGTATAAAATCACCAGATCATCTTTTTGGTCTGAATTTTTTTGACAGCGTGCTCTATACAATTGTATTTCGTGCGTCTGTTCTGAGTTTTTTGATTAGAGTTGCAGAAGTGCCCCGAAAAAAATCATTTACTACCTGCTGTTCTGTTTTTCACAGATTCTGTCCTGTTTTGCCTTTCCTTCATTTTGCAAATGTTGAGCTTGCTTTTTCTTGGCAAAAACCTTTTGGCAATCTTGAGAAACAGTAGACCTCCAAGAATATCCTTATTTCCAGCAAGTAATAATTATTTTATTATGGGTACTAACCTCGCTAATCAGATTATGATGAGTTATGTATGAAGGGAGTTTTCAAGTGTGCGAGGGAAGATGATAAAAAGATTCAGGAGTGTCAAACGCTCAAGCTTGGGGATGCCCCCATGCACCCCCAAGAAATATTCAAGGAGACTCAAGCGTCTAAGCTTGGGGATGCCCCCGTGCATCCCCTTCTCCATCAACATTATCAGTTCGTCTTTCGTTCCACTATATTTTTATCACTTCATGTGTTATGTGCTATGCTTGGAGCGTCTTGCTTTTAGTTTCCTTTTTAGTTTTCTTTAGCTTTTCATAACGAGTCGGAACTCAGCTTTCTTTGTGTGGGAGAGAAACACGCTCCACTTCTACCTAGAACATAACATAGAATTTTCATGTCTATCCTTGCTGTGTGTGTTCTTTGTCTTTCAATAGCTAATATCATGCTTAGCTTTTAGTTTTCATGCTTATCTTTTTAAAGAGCTTTTGTTTAGTTGGTTGCTTGAACTCTCTTTAGTTATCATGATTATCTTATTAAGAGAGTTTGCTTCTGTTGCATTGGTTGATATATCTATGATAAAAATGCTACGTGCATAATGGTGCTTAGTAGTTCATGTTTTCTTATGGTTAGTCTCAAATAGCTGGGGGGGTTCCCAATGTGTTATTGAAGTACCAACATGATTTGTTTGCCTATGATGTGGTATGGTTTAGTGATATCTTCCTTCAAGAATTTATTTTGATTGACTTGGCATATGCTCACGCATATTTAAGACTGTAAAGAAAGTCTATCAAGCCTTGATGATCTTTAATTTCTGAGTAGCGATATAGCTTCCATGTCCGATTCAATGTTGCTTTGTCGCTCTGCATGATTATGACCGTCATTGCTCTTTTAGTTGGTCGCTCCCAGTCTTTTGCTAACCTTCGCCTGTACTAAGCGGACTGACTGCTTGTGCATCCAAAATCCTTTAAACCAGTTATGCCATATGAGTCCACCATACCTTCCTATACATGGTATTTACCTGCCATTCCTAACGAAGACTTTCATGTACCATCTCGAAATTATTCAAAAAAGCATTTCTCTTTTGTGCCTCTGTTTTAGCTCATGAGGAAGTAGTAGTTAATTCATGATCTTTTTAAGTTGGACAAGCTTCACCCCGGGATTGCATGTCTAATGTGCAAACCCATAATACGAGAAAGAACTGGCATAGAGTGCGCCCGGCTCATTAAAAAATATACAACAAACAAACCCTCCTTCACGCTTTGTTCATGAGAAATCAGAAAACTTTGGCAGTGATAAACAAAGGAGATTAAGGGGATGTGATCGTCCTCGTACGGGAGCCTTTCCTCGAAACTAGTCCAGGTCGAGAAGTAATTGAGTTATCTACTAGCATTCGTTGACGAAATATGCATACTCTAAAAAAAATTTACCTCTGTTTTTTAAAACCAAGAGCTCTGGTACATGTTTAGTTTTTGTTTCCGACCACGGGTTTTCAACCTTGCCAACAAAAGCCACGGTTCGAGAGTCTCCACCTTCTTCTTTAAAGAACCAACTATTGAGAGCATGATTGTCATTCTGAGTGTAATGTGCATTGTCCCAAAGTACCATTGTCTTTTGCATGATTATGATATCGTTTATTCTGAAATCATTGTATCTAGTCGTCACTTAAACTTTGGAGGTGCCCCTGCATTTATGTTTTGCTTCACTAAAGGGGGCAAGCGAGATATCACTTTATCATATTTGCACACCATGCCCATTACAAATCTTTTGAGTATTTCAGTATCATATTGTAAAACTTTCAGTTCTTTGTGATTTTCTCATGAGGCAACTTAATTACTACAGATTCATTGTCTCAGTAAGCACTTGTCATGTGACTGTAAAAAGTCCTTATATGGTTAATAGCATGTCACCACAGAAATTATTCTTGTTATCATTTACCTACTCGAGGACGAGCAGGAATTAAGCTTGGGGATGTTGATACGTCCAAAACGTATCTATAATTTATGCTTGCTCCATGCCTCTTTTGTGTGATATTGCTATGATATTTATACACTTCCATACACTTTTGATCATATTTGGACTAACCTATTAACTCAGTGCACCCCAGTGCCAGTTTCTGTTTTCTGTTGTTTTTGTATTTCAGGTTTTCCCATTACGTAAATTGCCAGAAAAATTCCGGGAAAAATATATAAAAAATCAGCATTCCGGAAGCTTCCATGCGGCCAAAGTAGGGCCAGAGGGGGGCCACAGGGGCTCCAGGCGGCCTGCCCACGCGGCCCCCCTCCTGGCCGCGCCGGGGGGGCGCCTGGGCCCCCCAGGCCTCCGCTGATGCCCCCCTTTGGCATATATTTAACACCCGTCGAGGAAACCCTGATTCCGGACCCCTTTTCTCCAGACGCGATTCCGATCTCCGCCGCCATCGCCATCAAGCTTCGGGGGACCAGAATTCCTGTGGCGGCACCCTGCCGGGACGGGGAAGTGCCCCTGGATTCATCTCCATCGACGTTGCTTCCTCCCTCCATGATGCGGGAGTAGTTCCTCCTCGGGGCTGAGGTTCTTACCAGTAGCTATGTGGTCAATTCTCTCTCCCATGATGTGATCTTCGTTGTGATCATAGGCTATGTTAATCTAGGGTGATCCCATGATATTTCCCCTTCCTCTATGTATTGGATTGATGTACTCACTTGTCTTTATCTAGTATAATCCCCGAGACCAAGGTGACAGCGGTCTATTGGACATGGATTAGAAAAATATTTTCATGAGTGATTTCCTCTCTTGTGTGTTGATTGAAGATTGAGAGTCTCTTGGTGCTTGTCTTTGACTATCCTTTAGATATGTTGTGGTGATTGTGGGACTCTCTTTGGATGGCCGCGGTGACATTGGGAAATCCTTAGATTGAGAACTACGAACTTTGAGGTGTGCTTTTGTGGCCCTACATAATTCTCGTCCTCTCTTGACCACGAAGGAATGACCTCCGGGTGCGTCTCCATTGCATGTTTTATGGGAAATATCATGTGATTCGATTATGTTAATGTTGTTGGGAGTTGCCACTAGTGAAAGTATGAAGCCTAGGCCTTGTTTCCACCATTGCAATACCATTTGTGCTCACGTTTACCACTTGTTTGCTTGCTGCACTTTTTATTACAGATTTATATTACTTTGTTTTGCCATCCATATCACTTGCCATTTAACATCTCTTCGCCGAACTAGTGCACCTATACATCTAACAAGTGTATTAGGTGTGTTGGGGACACAAGAGACTTCTTGTATCTTAGTTGCAGGGTTGCTTGAGAGAGACCATCTTCAACCTCTACTTCCCTGAGTTCGATAAACCTTAGGTCATCCACTTGAGGGAAATTGCTGCTGTCCTACAAACCTCTGCGCTTGGAGGCCCAACATAGTCTACAAGTATAGAAGCGTGTGTAGACATCAGCCGGCACCCTGCCGGGACGGGGAAGTGCCCCCGGATTCATCTCCATCGACGTTGCTTCCTCCCTCCATGATGCGGGAGTAGTTCCTCCTCGGGGCTGAGGTTTCTACCAGTAGCTATGTGGTTATCTCTCTCTCCCATGATGTGATCTTCGTTGTGATCATAGGCTATGTTAATCTAGGGTGATCCCATGATGTTTCCCCTTCCTCTATGTATTGGATTGATGTACTCACTTGTCTTTATCTAGTATAATCCCCGAGACCAAGGTGACAGCGGTCTATTGGACATGGATTAGAAAAATATTTTCATGAGTGATTTCCTCTCTTGTGTGTTGATTGAAGATTGAGAGTCTCTTGGTGCTTGTCTTTGACTATCTTTTAGATATGTTGTGGTGATTGTGGGACTCTCTTTGGATGGCCGCGGTGACATTGGGAAATCCTTAGATTGAGAACTACGAACTTTGAGGTGTGCTTTTGTAGCCCTACATAATTCTCGTCCTCTCTTGACCACGAAGGAATGACCTCCGAGTGTGTCCCCTTTGCATGTTTTATGGGAAATATCATGTGATTCGATTATGTTAATGTTGTTGGGAGTTGCCACTAGTGAAAGTATGAAGCCTAGGCCTTGTTTCCACCATTGCAATACCATTTGTGCTCACGTTTACCACTTGTTTGCTTGCTGCACTTTTTATTACAGATTTATATTACTTTGTTTTGCCATCCATATCATTTGCCATTTAACATCTCTTCGCCGAACTAGTGCACCTATACATCTAACAAGTGTATTAGGTGTGTTGGGGACACAAGAGACTTCTTGTATCTTAGTTGCAGGGTTGCTTGAGAGAGACCATCTTGAACCTCTACTTCCCTGAGTTCGATAAACCTTAGGTCATTCACTTGAGGGAAATTGCTGCTGTCCTACAAACCTCTGCGCTTGGAGGCCCAACATAGTCTACAAGAGTAGAAGCGTGTGTAGACATCAACACTTCACCATTATTTGGGCCTAGAGGAAGGCATTGGGAAGTAATAAGTAGATGATGGGTTGCTAGAGTGACAGAAGCTTAAACCCTAGTTTATGCGTTGCTTCGTAAGGGGCTGATTTGGATCCACTTGTTTCGTGCTATGGTTAGGTTTACCTTAATACTTCTATTGTAGTTGCGGATGCTTGCATTAGAGGTTAATCATATGTGGGAGTCTTGTCCAAGTAAGGACAGCACCCAAGCACCGGTCCACCCAAATAGCAAATTATCAAACTACCGAACGTGAATCAGATGATCATGATGAAAGCTAGCTTGACGATAATTCCCATGTGTCCTCGGAAGCGCTTTCCTTTATATAAGAGTTTGTCCAGGCTTGTCCTTTGCTACAAAAAGGATTGGGCCACCTTGCTGCGCCTTATTTACGTTTACCTTTTGTTACTTGCTACCAATTACCTTATCACAAAACTATCTGTTACCTATAATTTCAGTGCTTACAGAAAATACCTTACTGAAAACTGCCTATTATTTCCTTCTGCTCCTCATTGGGTTCGACACTCTTACTTATCGAAAGGACTACGATAGATCCCCTACACTTGTGGGTCATCAACCAAGGACCAGAGGGAGAACCCTTCTCCCACCTAGGGAGAAGGCCAAGGAAGAAGGAGAAGGAGGGGGGCTCTCTCCCTCTCACTTCTGGTGGCGCCGGAGTGCCACCGGGGCCATCATCGTGTGACGGTGATCTACACCAACACCTCCGTCATCTTCACCAAAATCTTCATCACCTTCCCCCATCTATCTACAGCGGTTCACTCTCCCGCAACCCGTTGTATCCTCTACTTGAACATGGTGCTTTATGCTTCATATTATTATCCAATGATGTGTTGCCATCCTATGATGTCTTAGTAGATTTTCATTGTCCTATCGGTAATTGGTAAATTGCTACGATTGGTTTAATTTTCTTGTGGTTATGTTGCTGTGCTTTGGTGCCCATCATATGAGCGCGCGTGTGGATCACACCATAGGGTCAGTTGTATGTTGATAGGACTATGTATTGGAGGGCAAGAGTGACATAAGCTTCAACCTAGCATAGAATTTGATGCATACAGGATTGAAGGGGGACCAATATATCTTAATGCTATGGTTGGGTTTTACCTTAATGAATGTTAGTAGTTGCAGATGCTTGCTAATAGCTCCAATCATAAGTGCATAGAATTCCAAGTCAGGGATGACATGCTAGAAGTGGCCTCTCCCACATAAAACTTGATATCGGTCTAGTAACGTAGTCAATTGCCTAGGGACAATTTCGCAACTCCTACCACCACTTTTCCACACTCGCTATACTATCTTTATTGCTTCTTTACCTAAACAGCCCCTAGTTTTTATTTACGTGCTCTTTATATTCTTGCAAACCTATCCCACAACACCAACAAAGTACTTCTAGTTTCATACTTGTTCTAGGTAAAGCAAACATTTAGCGTGCGTAGAGTTGTATCGATGGTCGATAGAACTTGAGGGAATATTTGTTCTACCTTTAGCTCGTCGTTGGGTTAGACACTCTTACTTATCGAAAGAGGCTACAATTGATCCCCTATAATTGTGGGTTATCAGTCGTCACATCCTACCAACTTCAATAAGAATTCTCATAAGAAGGGGAAGGGACTTTGCCATGTCTACACTGATCCTAATCACTGGGCTTCGAAGTGTCCTAACCGCTTTGAGGAGCGTGAACATGAGAAGAGCGGAAAGTCCGCTAATGTTGTCACCGGTGATACTGATATGAAGGAATCTAGGTACGTTATTATTCCAACCATCCTTTCAGTATTTCAATCTCCTGATTGGCTAATTGACATCGGTGCCAATGTACATGTTTGTGCTGACGCCTCCATGTTTTCTTCTTACCAGGTCACAGGGACTTCTCCTCTGCTGATGGGGAATGGGTCACATGCCATCGTTCGAGGTGTTGGTACGGTCGATCTGAAGTTTACTTCGGGGAAGATCGTGCGTCTCAAGAACGTTTATCATGTGCCATCCATCAATAAGAATCTCGTCAGCGGTTCCCGTTTGTGTCGAGATGGTTTTAAGTTGGTTTTCGAGTCCAATAAAGTTGTAATTTCTAAGTATGGACAATTTGTTGGAAAAGGCTATGAGTGCGTAGGCTTGTTCCGCATGTCTTTGTCAGATATTTGCACTAAAGTTATTAATAATGTTTGCCACAATAATGAGTCTAATATTTGGCATTCACGACTTTGTCATATTAACTTTGGTTGCATGACACGGCTAGAGAATATGAGTTTAATTTCGAAATTCACTAATGTCAAGGGCTCCAAGTGCCAAGTGTGCATCCAAGCTAAGCAACCTCGCAAGTCCCATAAGACTGCAGAGGCTAGAGACTTGGCGCTACTAGAGCTTATGCATTCTAATCTATGTGATATGAATGGCGTGTTGACAAAAGATGGAAAGAAATACTTCATGACGTTGATTGATGACTCCACTAGATTGTGTCATGTGTATCTTCTGAAATCAAAAGATGAGGCTTTAATTTTTTTCAAAATCTATAAAGCTGAAGCAGAGAACCAACTTGATCGGAAAATTAAATGACTTAGGTCTGATCATGGTCGAGAATATTTTTCCAATGAGTTTGATTTGTTTTGTGCGGAACATGGTATAATCCATGACAGGACGCCTCCCTACTCACCTCAGTCAAATGGGGTGGCCGAAAGAAAGAACCGAACTCTAACTGATTTGGTTAACGCCATGTTAGACACATTGGGTTTCTCCAACACATGGTGGGGGGAGGCGCTAATGACTGCATGTCATGCCCTAAACCGAGTTCCACAAAGCATAAAACATGACTCCTTTTGAGGAATGGGAAAGGAAAAGCTTGAAACTCTCCTACCTACGTACTTGGGGTTGTTTGGCGAAAGTCAATATGCCAATTTCCAAGAAGCGCAAGTTTGGACCAGAAACCGTGGATTGTGTTCTTCTGGGCTACGCTTTTCATATCATTGGCTATAGATTTTTGATAATAAAATCTGAGGTATCCGACATGCATGTTGGTACAATTATGGAGTCGAATGATGCGACTTTCTTTGAGGACATATTTCCTATGAAGGGTATGTCAAGTTCATCAAATCAGGAGATACCTACCCCTTCTAGTGAGGAATTTAATGTAATTCCTGAACCCACCATTGCGATGGAACACATTGAGAATCCTGTTGAGGATGACAATGAAACTCCTGTAAGGAGTAAGAGACAGAGGACTGCAAAGTTCTTTGGTGATGATTTCATTGTGTACCTCGTGGATGACACACCTAGGACTATTTCAGAAGCCTATGCATCTTCTGATGCTGACTACTAGAAGGAAGCTGTCCGCAGCGAGATGTTTTCCATCTTAGCTAACAAAACCTGGGAAATCACTGATCGTCCTTATGGGTGCAAACCTGTAGGATGTAAGTGGGTGTTCAAGAAAAAGCTTAGACCTGATGGTACGATTGAAAAGTACAAGACACGGCTTGTGGCTAAGGGTTATACCCAAAAAGAAGATGAAGACTATTTTGATACTTAATCACCTATGGCTAGACTGACCACTATTTGGGTGCTACTATCACTGGCTGCATCACGCGGTCTTCTCGTTCATCAAATGGACGTTAAGACGGCCTTCCTCAATGGAGAGCTGAAGGAGGAAATTTACATGGATCAGCCCGACGATTTTGTAGTACTTGGTCAAGAAGGAAAGGTGTGCAAGTTATTAAAGTCTTTATATGGCCTTAAAGAAGCTCCTAAGGAGTGGCATGAGAAGTTCGAAAGAACATTAACTGCTACAGGCTTCGTAGTAAATGATGGTGACAAGTGTTTGTACTATCACCATGGTGGGGGCGAAGGAGGTATTCTTTGTCTGTATGTCGATGACATACTGATCTTTGGAACCAAACTTGATTTAATCAAGGAGTTTAAGGATTTCTTATCTCGTTGTTTTCAGATGAAGGATCTAGGAGTGGCTGATGTTATCTTAAGCATCAAGCTATTGAGAGATGAGAAAGGTGGGATTACACTGCTTCAGTCTCACTATGTGGAAAAGGTCTTGAGTCGTTTTGGGTATAGCAACTACCAACCTTCTCCAACTCCATATGATGCTAGTGTGTTGCTTCGAAAGAATCGACGGATTGCTATAGATCAACTGAGGAACTCTTAGATTATTGGCTCGCTTATGTATTTGGCGAGTGCCACGAGGCCTGACATCTCTTTTGCTATGAGCAAGCTGAGTCGGTTTGTGTCAAAACCTGGAGATGATCATTGGCGTGCGCTTGAGAGAGTTATGCACTACTTGAAAGGCACTGCGAGCTATGGGATTCACTACACCGTGTATCCAAGGGTACTGGAGGGTTATAGTGACTCAAACTGGATATCTGATGCCGATGAGATTAAGGCCACAAGTGATTATGTCTTCACACTTGGTGGTTGATGTCTACTACGCACCCTTCTTCTTGTAGACGTTGTTGGGCCACTCAAACTGGATATCTGATGCCGATGAGATTAAGGCCACAAGTGATTATGTCTTCACACTTGGTGGTTGATGTCTACTACGCACCCTTCTTCTTGTAGACGTTGTTGGGCCTCCAAGTGCAGAGGTTTGTAGGACAGTAGCAAATTTCCCTCATGTGGATGACCTAAGGTTTATCAATCCATGGAGGCATAGGATGTAGATGGTCTCTCTCAAGCAACCCTGCAACCAAATAACAAAGAGTCTCTTATGTCCCCAACACACCCAATACAATGGTAAATTGTATAGGTGCACTAGTTCGGCGAAGAGATGGTGATACAAGTGCAATAAGGATGGTAGATATAGGTTTTTGTAATAAGAAAATATAAAAACAGCAAGGTAGAAAGTGCTAAACGTGAGCATAAACGGTGTTGCAATGATAGTAGACAAGGCCTAGGGTTCATACTTTCACTAGTGCAAGTTCTCCCAACAAGGATAGCATAATTGGATCATATTACTAACCCTCAACATGCAACAAAGAGTCACACCAAAGTCACTAATAGCGGAGAACAAACGAAGAGATTATGGTAGGGTACAAAACCACCTCAAAGTTATTCTTTCCGATCGATCTATTCAAGAGTTCGTAGTAACGTTCCATCTATCATAGAGTTTGTACTAGAATAACACCTTAAGACACAAATCAATCAAAACCCTAATGTCACCTAGATACTCCATTGTCACCTCAAGTATCCGTGGGCATGATTATACGATATGCATCACACAATCTCAGAAACATCTATTCAACCAACACATAGAACTTCAAAGAGTGCCCCAAAGTTTCTAACGGAAAGTCAAGATGAAGACGTGTGCCAACCCATATGCATAGGTTCCCAAGGTCACGGAACCCGCAAGTTGATCAACAAAACATACATCAAGTGAATCACATGATATCCCATTATCACCACAAATAAACACGTGCAAGACATACATCAAGTGTTCTCAAATCCTTAAAGACCCAATCCGATAAGATAACTTCAAAGGTAATACTCAATCCATTACAAGAGAGTAGAGGGGGAGAAGCATCATAAGATCCAACTAGAATAGCAAATCTCGTGATACATCAAGATCGTGCCATCTCAAGAACACGAGAGAGAGAAAGAGAGATCAAACACATCGCTACTGATACATACCCTCAGCCCCGAGGGTGGACTACTCCCTCCTCGTCATGGAGAGCGCCGGGATGATGAAGATAGCCACCGGAGAGGGATTCCCCCCTCCGGCAGGGTGCCAGAACGGGTGTAGATTGGTTTTCGGTTGCTACAGAGGCTTTCGGCGGCGGAACTCCCGATCTAGGTTAATTTTCGAAGGTTTCAGTATTTATAGGAATTTTTGGTGTAGGTCCCACGTCAGGGAAGCTTCTAGGCTGTCCTCGAGATAGGAGGGCACCACCACCTTCCCCGGGCGCACCCTCCACCCTCGAGGGCAGCTCGTGGCTCTCCTGGCCCAACTCTTTTGCTTCGGGGGCTTCTTTTGGTCAAGAAAAAATCATAAAAAAATGGCTCATCAATTGGACTCTATTTGTTATTCCTTTTCTGTAAAACCCTAAAACAGGAGAAAAACAGAAACTGGCACTGGGCCGTGGGTTAATAGGTTAGTCCCAAAAATCATATAAAAGTGTATAATAAAGCCCATAAAACATCCTAGAAGGATAATATAATAGCATGGAACAATAAAAAATTATAGATATGTTGGAGACGTATCAGCATCCCCAAGCTTAATTCCTGCTCGTCCTCGAGTAGGTAAATGATAAAAACAGAATTTTTGATGTGGAATGCTAACCAACATAATTCTCAATGTAATTCTCTTAATTGTGGCATGAATGTTCAGATCGGAAAGATTCAAGACAAAAGTCTATATTGACATAAGAAATAATAATACTTCAAGCATACTAACAAAGCAATTATGTCTTCTCAAAATACTATGGCTAAAGAAAGTTATCCCTACAAAATCATATAGTCTGGCTATGCTCCCTCTTCATCACACAAGATATTCATATCATGAACAACCCCGGTTTCAGCCAAGCACTTGTTTTCGTACTCTATCTTTTCAAACCTTTCAACTTTCACGCAATACATGAGCATGAGCCATGGACATAACACTATGGGTGGAATAGAGAGGTGGTTGTGGAGAAGACAAAAAGGAGGGAGATAATCTCACATCGACTAGGCGTATGAATGGGCTATGGAGATGGCCATCAATAGATATCAATGTGAGTGAGTAGGGATTGCCATGCAACGGTTGCACTAGAACTAAATATGTATGAAAGCTCAACAAAAGAAACTAGTGGGTGTGCATCCAACTTGCTTGCTCATGAAGACCTAGGGCATTTGAGGAAGCCCATCCTTGGAATATACAAGCCAAGTTATATAATGAAAATTCCCACTAGTATATGAAAGTGGCTAAACATGAGACTCTTTACAATGAAGAACATGGTGTTACTTTGAAGCACAAGTGTGGAAAAAAGATAGTAGCAATTGTCCCTTCTCTCTTTTCTCTCATTTTTTTGGAGGGGCTTTATCTCTCTATTTTTTTAGCCCCTCTGTAATTTTTTGAGCCATCCTTTTTTTATTTGTCCTTTATCTTTTTTTTGGATTTTTTTTGTTTCCTCACACGGGACAATGCTCTAATAATGATGATCATCACACTTTTATTGATTTACAACTCGATACTAGAACAAAGTATGACCCTATATGAATGCCTCCGGTGGCGTACCGGGATGTGCAATGAATCAAAAGTGACATGTATGAAAATTTATGCATGGTGGCTTTGCCACAAATACGGTGTCAACTACATGATCATGCAATGGAAATATGACAATATGATGCGTGTCATATGAATGGAACGGTGGAAAGTTGCATGGCAATATATCTCGGAATGGCTATGGAAATGGCATGATAGGTAGATATGGTGGCTGTTTTGAGGAACAATATGGTGGCTGTTTTGAGGAAGGATATATAGTGGGTTTATGGTACCGGCGAAAGTTGCGCGGTATAAGAGAGGCTAGCAATGGTGGAAGGGTGAGAGTGCGTATAATCCATGGACTCAACATTAGTCATAAAGAACTCATACACTTATTAGAAAAATCTACGAGTCATCAAAACAAAGCAATCAACGCATGCTCCTAGGGGGGGAGGTTGGTAGGAGTTAACCATCGCGCGCCCCCGACCTCCACACAAAGGTTGACACTTTACAAATACCTCATGCTCTAACTTCGTTACATAGCGGTTCACCATACGTGCATGCTACGGGAATCACTAACCTTAACATAAGAATTTCTCAATTTCATAATAACTCCACTAGCATGACTCTAATATCACTATCCTCATATCTCAAAACAATTATCAAGCATCCAACTTCTCATCATATTCAATGCACTTAGTATGAAAGTTTTTACTACATTGATATTGGATGTCTATCATGCGAAGACTAGTTTTATAGCCTAAGCACATTATCATGCTATTTTAATAGACTCTCAAATGGATATAAGTGAAGCATGAGAGTTCATCTATTTCTTCAAAATAAAACCACCGCCGTGCTCTAACAGATATAAGTGAAGCACTAGAGCAAACAACAAACTACTCCGAAAGATATAAGTGAAGATCAATGAGTAGTTGAATAATTATGTAACTATGTGAAGACTCTCTAACATTTAAGAACTTAAGATCTTGGGATATTATTCAAACAGAAAACAAAACAAAATAAACTAAATTGACGCTCCAAGCAAAACACATATCATGTGGTGAATAAAAATAGAGCTCCGAGTATAGTTACCGATCGATGAAGACCAAAGAGGGGATGCCTTCCCGAGGCATCCCCAAGCTTAGGCTTTTGGTGTCCTTGAATTTTACCTTGGGGTGCCATGGGAATCCCCAAGCTTAGGCTCTTGCCACTCTTTGTTCCATAGTCCATCAAAGCAATACTCAAAACTTGAAAACTTCACAACACAAAACTTAGACAAAAATCTCGTGAGCTCCGTTAGTATAAGAAAGAAAACCACTACTCAAAGGTACTGCAATGAATTAATTATTTGTTTATATTGGTGTTAAACCTACTGTATTCCAACTTCTCTATGGTTCATACTTCCCAATACTACTCATAGATGCATTGAAATAAGCAAACAACACACCAAAAACAGAATCTGTCAAAAACAAAACAGTCTGTAGTAATCTGCAGGTTTCGCATACTTCTGTAACTCCAAAAAATTCAAACTAAATTGTTACACATGAGGAACTTGTCTACCAATCATCTGCAAAAATAATCAACTAAATAGCACGCTCCAGTAAAATCTGAAGACTACTTTAGCGAGCGCTAACGATTCTGTTTTTCACAACAAGATCACATAAACTTCACACAAGTCTTCCCAAAGGTTCTACTTGGCACAAACACTAAACAAAACACAAAACCACATCTAAACAGAAGCTAGATGCAATATTTATTCCCTAACAGCAACAAAAACAAAAAATATAAAATAAAGTTGGGTTGCCTCCCAACAAGCGTTATCGTTTAACGCCCCTAGCTAGGCATGATGCAATGATGCTCACATAAAAGATAAGAATTGAAACATAAAAAGAGCATCATGAAGAATATGACTAGAACATTTAAGTCTAACCCACTTCCTATGCATAGGGATTTTGTGAGCAAACAACTTATGGGGACAATAATCAACTAACATAGGAAGGCAAAACAAGCATAGCTTCAAAACTTTAAGCACATAGAGAGGAAACTTGATATTATTGCAATTCCTACAAGCATATGATCCTCTCTCATAATAATTTTCAGTAGCATCATGAATGAATTCAACAATATAACCAGCACATAAAGCATTCTTATCATGGTCTACTTGCATAGAAATTTTACTACTCTCCACATAAGCAAATTTATTCTCATCAATAGTAGTGGGAGCAAACTCAACAAAATAACTATCATGTGAAGCATAATCCAATTGAAAACTAGAATCATGATGTCAAGTTTCATGGTTATAATTATTCTTAATAGCATACAATTCATCACAATAATCATCATAGATAGCAACTTCGTTCTCATAATCAATTGGAACCTCTTCCAAAATAGTGGATTCATCACTAAATAAAGTCATGACCTCTCCAAATCCACTTTCATCAATATAATCATCATAAATAGGAGGCATGCTTTCATCATAATAAATTTGCTCATCAAAACTTCGGGGACTAAACATATCATCCTCATCAAACATAGCATCCCCAAGCTTGTGGCTTTGCATATCATTAGCATCATGGGTATTCAAAGAATTCATACTAACAACATTGCAATCAAGATCATCACTCACATATTTTATGCCAAGCATTCTATGTAATTCTTCTTCTAGTACTTGAGCACAATTTTCCTTCCCATTATTTTCACGAAAGATATAAAAAAGATGAAGCATATGAGGTAACCTTAATTCCATTTTTTATAGTTTTCTTTTATAAACGAAACTAGTGATAAAACAAGAAACTAAAAGATTCGGTTGCAAGATCTAAAGATATACCTTCAAGCACTAACCTCCCCAGCAATGGCGCCAGAAAAGAGCTTGATGTCTACTACGCAACCTTCTTCTTGTAGACGTTGTTGGGCCTCCAAGTGCAGAGGTTTGTAGGGCAGTAGAAAATTTCCCTCAAGTGCATGACCTAAGGTTTATCAATCTGTGGGAGGCGTAGGATGAAGATGGTCTCTCTCAAGCAACCCTGCAACCAAATAACAAAGAGTCTCTTGTGTCCCCAACACACCCAATACAATGGTAAATTGTATAGGTGCACTAGTTCGGTGAAGAGATGGTGATACAAGTGCAATATGGATGGTAGATATAGGTTTTTGTAATAAGAAAATATAAAAATAGCAAGGTAGCAAGTGGTAAACGTGAGCATAAACGGTGTTGCAATGATAGTAGACAAGGCCTAGGGTTCATACTTTCACTAGTGCAAGTTCTCTCAACAAGGATAACATAATTGGATCATATTACTGATACGTCTCCAACGTATCTATAATTTTTGATTGTTCCATGCTATTATTTATGAAGTCTTGGATGTTTAATGGGCTTTATCATTCACTTTTATATCATTTTTGGGACTAACCTACTAACCCAGAGGCCGAGTCCAGATTGCTGTTTTTTTTTCCTATTTCAGGGTTTTGTAGAAAAAGAATATCAAACGGAGTCCAAACGGAATGAAACCTTCGCGAGAGATATTTTTGGAGAAAATCACGCACAGGAAACTTCAGGACCAAGTCAGGGGACAGAGGGGCTGCCCTCGAGGGTGGGGGGGGGGGCGCCCCCCTTCCTAGGGCGCGCCCCTGCCTCGAGGCTCCCACGTGTGGCCCCCGGTGTCCTCCTTCTTCCTATATATAACAACGTACCCCAGAAACTCCAGCCATAGAGAGAAAACCCTAATTCCACCGACGTAGCTTCTGTTCTCGTGGAGATCCCATCTTGGAGCCTGTTCCGGAGCTCCACCGGAGGGGGATCCATCACGGAGGCCTTCACCATCATCATCATCATCACCCTCACCATGAGTTGTGAGTAGTTTACCACAGACCTTCGGGTCCATAGCTAGTACCTAGATGGCTTCTTTTCTCTCTCTGGATCTCAATACAAAGTTCTCCTCGGTCTTCGAGGAGATCTATTCGATGTAATCTCTTTTTGCGGTGTGTTTGTCGAGATCCGATGAATTGTGAGTTTATGATCAAGGTTATCTATGAAAGATATTTGGTTCTTCTCTGAATTTTTTATGTGTGCTCATAATGTCCTTGCAAGTCTCTTCAAATTATTGGTTTGGTTTGGCCCACTGGATCTATAGTTCTTGCAATGGGAGAAGTGCTTGGCTTTGGGTTCAATCTTGCGGTGTCCTTTCCCAGTGACAGTAGGGGCAGCAAGGCACGTATTGTATTGTTAACATCGAGGATAAAAAGATGGGGTTTACATCATATTGCTTGAGTTTATCCCTCTACATCATGTTATCTTGCTTAAGGCGTTACTCTGTCCGTATGAACTCAATACACTAGATGCATGCTGGATAGCGGTCGATGTGTGGAGTAATAGTAGTAGATGCAGAATCATTTCGGTCTACTTGTCTCGGACGTGATGCCTATATACAATGATCATGCCTAGATAGTCTCATAATTATTTGCTTTTCTATCAATTACTCGACAGTAATTTGTTTACCCGCCGTAGAATATCGCTATCATGAGAGAAGCCACTAGAGAAAACTATGGCCCCCGGGTCTATTGTCAACATATCAATCTACATCTACTTTACTTTTACCGCTTTTATTTGCTGTTTTATTAAACCAAAAATACCAAAAATATAAACTATCATCTCTATCAGATGTCACTCTCGTAAGTGACCGTAAAGGGAGTGACAACGCCTTATCGTGTTGGCTATGAAGTTATTATTTGTTTGTGCAGGTGCGAGGGAATCGCACGTGGTCTCCTACTGAATTGATACCTTGGTTCTCAAAAACTGAGGGAAATACTTACGCTACTGTGCTGCGTCTCCCTTTCCTCTTCGAGGGAATACAACGCAAGCTCAAGAGGTAGCAAGAAGAATTTCTGGCGCCATTGCCGGGGAGGCTTACGCAAAAGTCATATACCAAGTACCTATCACAAACCCTTATCCTTCGCATTACATTTATTTGCCTCTCGTTTTCCTCTCCCCCACTTCACCCTTGCCATTTTATTTGCCCCTCTTGCGCCGTGTGTTTCTCGTTCGCTTGCTTCTTGTTCGCTTATGTGTGTTGGATTGCTTGTTTGTCACTATGGCTCAGAACTATACCAAATTGTGTGACTTCTCCAATACCAACAACAATGACTTTATTAGCACTCCGATTGCTCCTATTACCGATGCTGAATCTTGTGAGATCAATGTTGCTTTGTTGAATCTTGTCATGAAAGATCAATTCTCCGGCCTTCCTAGTGAAGATGCTGCTACCTATCTAAACAACTTTGTTGATTTGTGTGATTTGCAAAAGAAAAGGGATACGTATAACGATATTGTTAAATTGAAGTTATTTCCATTTTCACTTAGAGATCGTCCTAAAACTTGGTTCTCCTATTTGCCTAGAAATAGTATTGATTCGTGGAATAAGTGCAAAGATGCTTTTATCTCTAAGTATTTCCCACCTGCTAAGATCATCTCTCTTAGAAACGATATTATGAATTTTAAGCAACTAGATCATGAGCATTTTGCACAAGCTTGGGAGAGAATGAAATTGATGATACGTAATTGCCCTACACATGGTTTAAATCTATGGATGATTATTCAGAACTTTTATGCTGGCTTGAATTTTGCTTCTAGAAATCTTTTAGATTCGGCCGCCGGAGGCACTTTCATGGAAACCACCTTAGGAGAGGCTACTAAATTCCTAGATAATATTACGGTTAATTATTCTCAGTGGCACACCGAAAGATCTACTAGTAAAAAAGTGCATGCTATCGAAGAAATTAGTGTTTTGAGTGGAAAGATGGATGAACTTATGAAATTGTTTGCTTCTAAGAGTGCTTCTTCTGACCCTAATGATATGCCTTTGTCCACTTTGAATGAGAATAACAATGAATCTTTGGATGTGAATTTTGTTGGTAGGAATAATTTTGGTAACAATGCTTACAGAGGTAATTTTAATCCTAGGCCTATTCCTAGTAATTCCTCTAATAATTATGGTAATTCCTACAACAACTCTTATGGAAAGATGCCTTCTCAATTTGAAACTAGTGTTAAGGAGTTTATGATCTCGCAAAAGAATTTCAATGCTATGCTTGAAGAGAAATTGCTTAAGGTTGATGAATTGGCTAGAAGTGTGGATATAATTACTCTTGATGTTGATTCTTTGAAACTTAGATCTATCCCACCTAAGCATGATATCAATGAGTCTCTCAAAGCCATGAGAATTTCCATTGATGAATGCAAAGAAAGAACCGCTAGAATGCATGCTAAAAGAGAAGATTATATTAAATCGTGTTCTTCTAGTTATCATGAATATAAAGATGAAGATCTGAAAGTTATTGAAGTGTCTCCTATTAGATCCTTGTATTCTAGTATTAATCTTGATGAGAATAGGATTGGAGATGATTCTGCTTTTATGTGTCCCAATGATTCGGAGTTTTTAGATCATGATGCTAAAATTGCTAAAAGTGGGAATGAAGAGATTAAAACTTTGCATAGTGATGAACCCACTACTTTGGATTTCAAGGGATTCAATTATGATAATTGATCTTTGATTGATTGTATTTCCTTGTTGCAATTCGTGCTAAATTCTCCGCATGCTTATAGTCAAAATAAGGCTTTCACTAAACATATAGTTGATGCTTTGATGCAATATTATGAATAAAAACTTGAGTTGGAAGTTTCTATACCTAGAAAGCTTTATGATGAATGGGAACCTACTATAAAAATAAAAATAAAAGATCATGAATGCTATGCTTTGTGTGATTTGGGTGCTAGTGTCTCCACTATTCCAAAAACTTTGTGTGATTTGCTTGGGTTCCATGAGCTTGATGATTGTTCTTTAAATTTGCATCTTGCGGATTCCACTATTAAGAAACCTATGGGAAGAATTAATGATGTTCTTATTGTTGCCAATAGGAATTATGTGCCCGTAGATTTCATTGTTCTTGATATAGATTGCAATCCTTCATGTCCTATTATTCTTGGTAGACCTTTCCTTACAACGATTGGTGCAATTATTGATATGAAGGAAGGAAATATTAGATTCCAATTTCCATTAAGGAAAGGCATGGAACACTTTCCTAGAAAGAAAATCAAATTACCATATGAATCTATCATGAGAGCCACTTATGGATTGCCTTCAAAAGATGACAATACCTAGAACTATCTTGTATCGTGCCTAGCTAGGGGAGTAAAACGATAGCGCTTGTTGGGAGGCAACCCAATTTTTGTTTTTTTGTTTTGTTGCTGTTAGGGAATAAATATTGCATCTAGCCTCTGATTAGATGTGGTTTCATGTTTTGTTTAGTGTTTGTGCCAAGTAGAACCTTCGGGAAGTCTTGTGTGAAGTTTATATGATCTTGCTGTGAAAAACAGAATCGTTAGCACTCGCTAAAGTAGTCGTGGAATTTTACTGGAGCGTGCTTTTTAGTTGATTCTTTTTGCTGCTGATTGGTAGATAAATTGTGCAAATTTACCAATTATTTTGAATTTGTTGGAGTTCCAGAAGTAGGCTAACCCTGCAAATTACTACAGACTGTTCTGTCTTTGATAGATTCTGTTTTTCGTGTGTTGTTTGCTTATTCCGATGCATCTATGAGTAATATTGGAGGATATGAACCATAGAGAAGTTGGAGTACAGTAGGTTTAACACCAATAGAAACAAAGAATGAATTCATTGCTGTACCTTTGAGTAGTGATTTGCTTTCTCATACTAACGGAGCTCACGAGAATTTTTGTCTAAGTTTTGTGTTGTGAAATTTTCAAGTTTTGAGTATTGATTTGATGGACTATGGAACAAGGAGTAGCAAAGGCCTAAGCTTGGGGATGCCCATGGCACCCCAAGTAAATTCAAGATAATCAAAAGCCTAAGCTTGGGGATGCCCCGGGAAGGCATCCTCTCTTTCGTCTTCATCCATCGGTAACTATACTTGGAGCTATATTTTTATTCGCAACATGCTATGTGTTTTGCTTGGAGCGTCTTGTAAAATTTGAGTCTTTGCTTGTTAGTTGGCCACAATCATCCTTGCTGGACACAGCTATTTGAGAGAGTTAAATATGGCCTAGAAATTATTAGAACACTCTATGTGCTTCACTTATATCTTTTGAGTTGAATAGTTTTTGCTCTAGTCCTTCACTTATATCTTTTAGAGGACGGTGGTGGTAATATTTTGTAGAAATTGTTGAACTCTCATGCTTCACTTATATCTATTTGAGAGTCTATTAAAAAAGCATGGTAATGTGTTTAGGCTAAAGAAACTAGTCTTCACATGATAGACATCCAATGTCAATGTAGTAAAAAATTCACACCAAGTGCATTGAATAGAAAGAGATGTTGGATGCTTGATAATTGTTTTGAGATATGAGGATATTGATATTAGAGTCATGCTAGTGGAGTTATTATTAAATTGAGAAATACTTGTGCTAAGGTTAGTGATTCCCGTATCATGCACGTATGGTGAATCACTATGTGACGAAGTTAGAGCATGAGGTATTTGTAAAGTGCCAACCTTTGTGTGGAGGTCGGGGGCGCGCGATGGTTAACTCCTACCAACCTCCCCCCTAGGAGTATGCGTTGATTGCTTTGTTTTGATGACTCGTATATTTTTGCAATAAGTATATGAGTTCTTATTACTAATGTTGAGTCCATGGATTATACGCACTCTCACCCTTCCACCATTGCTAGCCTCTCTTGTACCGCGCAACTTTTGCCGGTGCCATAAACCCACTATATATCCTTCCTCGAAACAGCTACCATATTGTTCCTCAAAACAGCCACCATACCTACCTATCATGGCATTTCCATAGCCATTCCGAAATATATTGCCATGCAACTTTCCACCGTTCCGTTTATATGACACACATCATATTGTCATATTGCCATGCATGATCATGTAGTTGACATCGTATTTGTGGCAAAGCCACCATGCATAATATTTTCATACATGTCACTCTTGTTTCATTGCACATACCGGTACACCGCCGGAGGCATTCATATAGAGTCATACTTTGTTGTTGTAGTATCGAGTTGTAATTTCGTGTTGTAATGAAAGTGTGATGATCATCATTACGAGAGCATTGTCCCATGGGAGGAAAGGCTAAATCTATAAAGCCCCTCTGCAGAAAAAAAGGCCAAAGAAAAAGAAGGCCCCAAAAAAGGAAAAAAAGGACAATTGCTACTATCTTTTTCCACACTTGTGCTTCAAAGTAGCACCATGTTCTTCATTGTAGAGAGTCTCATGCTTAATCGCTTTCATATACTAGTGGGAATTTTCATTATAGAACTTGGCTTGTATATTCCAACGATGGGCTTCCTCAAATGCCCTAGGTCTTCGTGAGCAAGCAAGTTGGATGCACGCCCACTAGTTTCTTTTTGTTGAGCTTTCATTCATATTTAGCTCTAGTGCATCTGTTGGATGGCAATCCCTACTCACTCACATTGATTTCTATTGATGGGCATCTCCATAGCCCATTGGTACACCTAGTCGATGTGAGACTATCTCCCTCCTTTTTGTCGCCTCCACAACCACTTCTATTCCACCCATAGTGCTATATCCATGGCTCACGGTCATGTATTGCGTGAAAGTTGAAAGGTTTGAAAAGATAGAGTATGAAAAAAAAATGCTTGGCTGAAATCAGGGTTGTGCATGATATGAATATTTTGTGTGATGAAGAGGGAGCATAGCCAGACTATATGATTTTGTAGGGATAACTTTCTTTAGCCATATTATCTTGAGAAGACATGATTGCTTTGTTAGTATTGCTTGAAGTATTGTTATTTCTTCTGTCAATATAGACTTTTATCTTGAATCTTTCAGATCTGAACATTCATGCCAGAATTAAGAGAATTACATTTAAAAACTATATTGGTTAGCATTCCACATCAAAAATTCTTTCTTTATCATTTACCTACTCGAGGACGAGCAGGAATTAAGCTTGGGGATACTTGATACGTCTCCAACGTATCTATAATTTTTGATTGTTCCATGCTATTATTTATGAAGTCTTGGATGTTTAATGGGCTTTATCATTCACTTTTATATCATTTTTGGGACTAACCTACTAATCCAAAGGCCCAGTCCAGATTGCTGTTTTTTTGCCTATTTCAGGGTTTTGCAGAAAAAGAATATGAAACGGAGTCCAAACGGAATGAAACCTTCGCGAGAGATATTTTTGGAGAAAATCACGCAGAGGAAACTTCAGGACCAAGTCAGGAGACAGAGGGACTGCCCTCAAGGGTGGGGGCGTGCCCCCCGTCCCAGGGCGTGCCCCCTACCTCGAGGCTCCCTCGTGTGGCCCCTGGTGCCCTCCTTCTTCCTATATATATCCACGTACCCCAGAAACTCCAGACACACAGAGAAAACCCTAATTCCACCGACATAGCTTCTGTTCCCGTGGAGATCCCATCTGGGAGCCTGTTCTGGAGCTCCACCGGAGGGGGATCCATCATGGAGGCCTTCACCATCATCCTCATCACCCTCACCATGAGTTGTGAGTAGTTTACCACAGACCTTCGGGTCCATAGCTAGTATCTATATGGCTTCTTCTCTCTCTCTGGATCTCAATACAAAGTTCTCCTCGGTCTTCGAGGAGATCTATTCGATGTAATCTCTTTTTGCGGTGTGTTTGTCGAGATCCGATGAATTGTGAGTTTATGATCAAGGTTATCTATGAAAGATATTTGGTTCTTCTCTGAATTTTTTATGTGTGCTCATAATATCCTTGCAAGTCTCTTCGAATTATTGGTTTGGTTTGGCCTACTAGATCTATAGTTCTTGCAATGGGAGAAGTGCTTGGCTTTGGGTTCAATCTTGCGGTGTCCTTTCCCAGTGACAGTAGGGGCAGCAAGGCACGTATTGTATTGTTGCCACCGAGGATAAAAATATGGGGTTTACATCATATTGCTTGAGTTTATCCCTCTACATCATGTCATCTTGCTTAAGGCGTTACTCTGTTCGTATGAACTCAATACACTAGATGCATGCTGGATAGCGGTCGATGTGTGGAGTAATAGTAGTAGATGGAGATTCGTTTCGGTCTATTTGTGTCGGACGTGATGCCTATATACAATGATCATGCCTATATAGTCTCATAATTATTCGCTTTTCTATCAATTGCTCGACAGTAATTTGTTTACCCACCGTAGAATGTCACTATCATGAGAGAAGCCACTAGAGAAAACTGTGTCCCCAGGTCTATTCTCAACATATCAATCTACATCTACTTTACTTTTACCGCTTTTATTTGTTGTTTTATTAAACCAAAAATACCAAAAATATAAACTATCATCTCTATCAAATCTCACTCTCATAAGTGACCGTAAAGGGATTGACAACCCCTTATCGCGTTGGCTGCCAAGTTCTTATTTGTCTGTGTAGGTGCGAGTGACTCGCGCGTGGTCTCCTACTGGATTGATACCTTGGTTCTCAAAAACTGAGGGAAATACTTACGTTATTGTGCCGTATCTCCCTTTCCTCTTCGAGGGAATACAACGCAAGCTCAAGAGGTAGCAATTACTAACCCTCAACATGCAATAAAGAGTCACTCCAAAGTCACTTATAGTGGAGAACAAACGAAGAGATTATGGTAGGGTATGAAACAACCTCATAGTTATTCTTTCTAATCGATTTATTCAAGAGTCCGTAGTAACGTTCAACCTATCATAGAGTTTTTATAGTAATTTTTGGCGTAGGTCCCACGTCAGGGAAGCTTCTGGGTTGTCCTCGAGATAGGAGGGCGCCACCACCTTCCCAGGGCGCGCCCTCCACCCTCGAGGGCAGCCCGTGGCTCTCCTGGCCCAACTCTTTTGCTTCGGGGGCTTCTTTTGGTCCAGAAAAATCATAAAAAATTGGCTCGTCAATTGGACTCCGTTTGATATTCCTTTTCTGTAAAACCCTAAAACAGGAGAAAAACAGAAACTGGCACTGGGCTCTGGGTTAGGTTAGTCCCAAAAATCATATAGAAGTGTATAATAAAGCCCATAAAACATCCTAGAAGGATAATATAATAGCATGGAACAATAAAAAATTATAGATACGTTGGAGACGTATCAGTGGTGGCGTTGTTTCCTGGAAGTCTTGCAAGCAGAACATTTTAACGAGGTCAACTATGGAAGCAGAACTCACGGCATTAGACACTGCCACTGTTGAAGCAGAGTGGCTTCGTGTACTCTTGATGGACTTACCTATGGTTGAAAAGCCAATACCCCCTATCCTAATGAACTGTGATAATCAAACTATGATTGTTAAGATAAAAAGTTCTAAGGATAATATGAAGTCCTCAAGGCATGTGAAGAGAAGACTGAAATCTGTCTGAAAATTGAAGAACTCCGGAGTTATTACGTTGGATTATATCCAAACGTCGAAAAACTTGGCAGATCCCTTCACGAAGGGTTTATCACATAATATGATTGATAATGCATCGATGGAGATGGGTTTGAGACCCACCGCATGAGTTGTCCACAGTGGTAACCCACTCTATGTGATTGGAGATCCCGTGAAGTAGAAGTGGGAGACAAGCTGCTAGTCAGCTGGGAGGAGAGTATCCCTATATTAATTATCCCACTCCTTGAAGTTGCAATACTCTCCTAATATGCATGACAGGTTGATACTTATCTTAATGTGTTCCAAGTGGATTATTCGGGTAAGCAGAGATGTTGCCCTGCATAGCATCTCCTGAGGAACACACCTATATGAATTTGACTGTTAACGTCGCAGTTTGTGAGAATTGGGTGTTCTCTAATAAATTCATGAAAGGCCCTAGAGTATGACGTATACGCTCCACCCACGGGGAAGCTTTGCGGCAACCCAATATCGGTCAAGAATTTTTGTGAAACTAGTCTCGCAGAAAACTTGTAGTTCAAGGCATAGTCCACTATTCATGTTGTGATCTAGCGTAGCATAAATCTCTGAGTGGAAGTTCAACTTTACAGTCTCCACTGAGCACCGGTATATAAACAATGTTTTCGAACTAAATGATGAGATGTGCCAATGAGACTTTGTGGGGGATTGTTGGAATTTTGCTAGTAGGCCTTTGGCCCAAAGCCCAACTAAAATTCTGAAATTCTCTTGGCCCGTTCATGCACACATGTGACTGGAGTGAGTGGCACTAAAGTTTAGTCCCACCACGGAAGTTGAGAGAGAGTTGCACCTCTTTATAAGATGAGCTCTTCTACCACTTGTATGAGCATGAGAAAATGAGACCTACACACGTGCTCCTCCTCCTCCTCGCTCGCCTCACCATACCACGCCACGCGTCGCCTCGTCACGACGCGCCACGAGTTACAGGAATGAGCCGAACTGAGGACAGAGCTATGCACGTTGTCTATATTTTTGCTGCTCAGGAATAATTAAGAAGTCATAATTAATAGACGCGTTAATTGCTCAGCTGTTTCCGCCTTTTGGATCGTGGGGCTATTACTTGGACGTGGGGTTTTCTCCACGACCTTGATACGTCCATTTTGCATCATGCTTATAAGTGGATATTTATCGCATTATGGGTTGTTCATACATGTTTTATCACAATACTTATGCCTTTTCCCTCTTATTTTGCAAGGTTTACATAAAGAAGGGGGAATGCCGACAGCTGGAATTCTGGGCTGGAAAAGGAGCAAACTCTGGAAACCTATTCTGCACAACTCCAAAAGCCCCGAAACTCCACAGAACATTTTTTCGGAAAATATAAAAAATATCTGGCGGAAGAAACCCACGAGAGGGGCCACTGGCTGGCCTCGAGGGTGGGGGGCGCGCCCCCTGCCTCGAGGGCCAGCCGGTGGGCCCCAGGTGCCCATCTTCTCCTATATGAAGCGTTTGACCTGGAAAAAAAATCAGAAGGAGGCTTTCGGGACCATACGCCGCCATCTCGAGGCGGAACCGAGGCGGAAACCAATCTAGGGCTCCGGTAGAGCTGTTCTGCCGGGGATACTTCCCTCCGGGAGGGGGAAATCGTCACCGCCGTCATCACCAACAACTCTCCCATCTTGGGGAGGGCTATCTTCATCAACATCTTCACCAGCACCATCTCCTCTCAAACCCTAGTTCATCTCTTGTATCCAATCTTTGTATCGAAACCTCAGATTGGTACGTGTGGGTTGCTAGTAGTGTTGCTTACTCCTTGTAGTTGATGCTAGTTGGTTTATTTGGTGGAAGATCATATGTTCAGATCCATTATGCATATTAATACCCCTCTGATAATGAACAATATTATGTCTTGTGAGTAGTTGCTTTTTGTTCCCGAGGACATGGGAAAAGTCTTGCTATTAGTAGTCATGTGAATTTGGTCTTTGTTCGATATTTTGATGAGATGTATGTTGTCTTTCCTCTAGTGGTGTCATGTGAACATCGACTACATGACACTTCACCATTATTTGGGCCTAGAGGAAGACATTGGGAAGTAATAAGTATATGATGGGTTGCTAGAGTGACAGAAGCTTAAACCCTAGTTTATGCGTTGCTTCGTAAGGGGCTGATTTGGATCCATATGTTTCAGGCTATGGTTAGGTTTACCTTAATACTTCTTTTGTAGTTGCAGATGCTTGCATTAGAGGTTAATAATAAGTGGGAGGCTTGTCCAAGTAAGGGAAGCACCCAAGCACCGGTCCACCCACATACCAAATTATCAAAGTACCGAACGCGAATCAGATGATCGTGATGAAAACTAGCTTGACGATAATTCCCATGTGTCCTCGGGAGCGCTTTACCTTGCATAAGAGTTTGTCCAGGCTTGTCATTTTCTACAAAAAGGATTGGCCAACCTTGCTGCACCTACTTACTTTTACCGTTTGTCACTTGCTACCAATTATTTTATCACAAAACTATTTGTTACCTATAATTTCAGTGCTTGCAGAAAATACCTTACTGAAAACTGCCTATCATTTCCTTCTGCTGCTCGTTGGGTTTGACACTCTTACTTATCGAAAGGACTACGATATATCCCCTACACTTGTGGGTCATCAAGAATCTTTTCTGGCGCCGTTGCCGGGAGTGAAGCGCCTTTGGTAAGTGGAATTTGGTAAGGAAAAATTTATATAGTGTGCTGAAATTTATTGTCACTTGTTACTATGGCTCAAAATCCTTTGAGGGGCTTGTTCGGGGTATCTTCACCCCGAGCAGAAGAGGAAAGAGTTGCTCCTCAACCTACTGCTCCTATTGAAAATGTTTGCTTTGAGATTCATTCGGGTATGATAGAGAATCTGCTTGAAAATTCTTATACAGGAGATGGAACACTTCACCCCGATTTACATCTAATCTATGTGGATGAAGTTTGTGGATTGTTTAAGCTTGCAGGTATGCCCGAGGATGTTATCAAGAAGAAGGTCTTCCCTTTATCTTTGAAGGGAGATGCATTGACATGGTTTAGGCTATGCGATGATAAGGGATCTTGGAACTATAATCGTCTGAAGTTGGAATTTCATCAGAAGTTCTACCCTATGCACCAGGTTCATCGTGATCGTAATTATATTTATAATTTCTGGCCTCACAAAGGAGAAAGCATCGCTCAAGCTTGGGGGAGGCTTAAGTCAATTTTATATTCATGCCCCAATCATGAGCTTTCAAGAAAGATGATCATCCAAAAAAATTATTCTCGGCTTTCTCTTAATAATCGCACCATGCTCGATAATTCTTGTTCTGGCTCTTTTATGATGAAGACTATTGACTTCAAATGGGATTTATTGGAAAGAATTAAACGCAACTCTGAAGATTGGGATCTCGACAAAGGTAAGGAGTCAGGTACCCCTAAGTTTGATTGTGTTAAAGCTTTTATGGATACCGATGTTTTCCGTGAGTTTAGCACTAAGTATGGACTTGACTCTGAGATAGTAGCTTCTTTTTGTGAATCTTTTGCTACTCATGTTGATCTCCCCAAGGAGAAGTGGTTTAAATACCATCCTCCTATTGAAGTCAAAGTAGTTGAACCTATTAAAGTTGAAGAAAAGACTATCACTTATAATGTTGATCCCATTATTCCTACCGCTTATATCGAGAAACCACCTTTCCCTGTTAGGATAAAGGATCATGCTCAAGCTTCAACTGTAGTGCGTAAGAGTAATACTAGAACACCTACACCCTCTGAGCAAATTAAAGTTGAACCTAGTGTTGCCATGGTTAAAGATCTCTTCATAGAAGATTTAGATGGACATGTTATTTATCTCCAAGAAGAGTCTGCTAGGATAGCCAAACCCAATGCTAGGAATAAACATAAACCTGTAGTAGGCCTGCCTGTCCTCTCTGTTAAGACAGGAGATCATTGCTATCATGGATTATGCGACGTAGGTGCTTGTGCAAGTATTATCCCTCTTGACTTGTATAATGAAATTATGCATGGTATTTCACCTGTTGAGTTAGAAGGGATTGATGTTACTATTAAGCTTGCTAATAGAGATACTATTTCACCAGTTGGGATTGTTAGAGATATTGAAGTCTTGTGTGGGAAGGTTAAATACCCTGCTGATTTTCTTGTTCTTAGTTCCCCACAAGATGCTTTCCATCCCATTATATTTGGTAGACCCTTCTTGAATACCATTAATGCCAAGATAGACTGCGTGAAAGATATTGTCACTGTCGGATTAGGGGACACGTCTCATGATTTTAACTTTGCTAAATTCCATAGACAACCCCTTGAAAAGGCACCACCCAGTAAGGATGAACTTATTGGTCTTGCTTCTATTGTCGTGCCACCTAATGATCCTTTAGAACAATACTTGCTAGACCATGAAAATGATATGCATATGAATGAAAGAAGGGAGATAGATGAAATATTCCTTATATAGGGACCCGTATTGAAAAATAACTTGCCTGTTGAAATCCTAGGGGATCCTCCTCCACCCAAGGGTGATACCGTGTTTGAACTTAAACCTTTGCCTGATAATCTTAAGTATGTTTATCTTGATGAAAAGATGATATATCTTGTTATTATTAGTGCTAACTTTTCAGAGCATGAAGAGGAGGGATTATTGAAAACTCTCAAGAAGCACCAAGCTGCTATTGGATATACTCTGGACGATCTTAAGGGCATTAGTCCCACTATATGTCAACACAAGATAAATTTGGAAGAAAAGGCTAAACCAGTTATTGATCATCGGCGACGATTAAATCCTAAGATGAAAGAAGTTGTAAGGAAGGAAATTCTAAAGCTTCTAGAGGTTGGTATTATCTACCCCATTGCTGATAGCCAGTGTGTAATTCATGTACATTGTGTTCCTAAGAAAGGAGGTATGACTGTTGTCCCTAATGATAAAGATGAATTAATCCCGCAAAGAATAGTTATAGGTTATAGGATGGTAATTGATTTCTGTAAGTTAAATAAAGCTACTAAGAAAGATCATTACCCCTTGCCATTTATTGATTGAATGCTAGAAAGGTTATCCAAACATACTCATTTCTGCTTTCTAGATGGTTATTCTGGTTTCTCTCAAATACCTGTGTCAAAGGGGGATCAAGAAAAGACCACCTTTACTTGTCCTTTCGGTACCTTTGCTTATAGACGTATGACTTTTGTTTTATGTAATGCACCCGCTACCTTTCAAAGATGCATGATGGCTATATTCTTTGATTTTTGTGAAAAGATTGTTGAGGTATTCATGGATGATTTCTCCATTTACGGAACTTCTTTTGATGACTACTTAAGCAACCTTGATCGAGTTTTGTAGAGATGTGAAGACACTAACCTTGTCTTTAATTGGGAGAAGTGACACTTTATGGTTAATGAAGGCATTGTCTTGGGACACACAATTTCTGAAAGAGGTATTGAAGTTGACAAAGCTAAAGTTGATGCTATTGAAAAGATGCCATGCCCTAAGGATATCAAAGGTGTACGAAGTTTCCTTGGTCATGCCGGGTTTTATAGGAGGTTCATTAAGGACTTCTCCAAAATCTCCAGGCCTCTGACTAATCTTTTACAGAAATATATTCCTTTTGTCTTTGATGATGATTGTCTAGAAGTGTTTGAAATACTTAAGAAAAAATTGATCTCTGCACCTATTGTCCAGCCTCCTGACTGGAATTTACCCTTTGAGATTATGTGCGATGCTAGTGATTATGCTGTAGGAGCCATTTTAGGGCAAAGAGTTGATAAGAAATTGAATGTTATCCAGTATGCTAGTAAAACTCTAGATAGTGCCCAAAGAAATTATGCTACCACCGAGACAGAATTTTTAGCAGTTGTATTTGCTTGTGATAAGTTTAGACCCTATATCGTTGATTCTAAAGTAACTATTCACACTTATCATGCTGCTATCAAATACCTTATGGAAAAGAAAGATGCTAAACCTAGACTTATTAGATGGGTTCTCTTGCTACAAGAATTTGACTTGCATATTATTGATAGAAAGGGAGCTGAGAACCCCGTAGCGGATAACTTGTCTAGGTTAGAAAATATACTTGATGACCCACAACCTATTGATGATAGCTTTCCTGATGAACATCTAGCTGTCATAAAAACTTCTCGTACTGCTCCACGGTATGCTGATTATGCTAATTACATTGTTGCTAAGTTTATACCTCCTAGCTTCACATACCAGCAAAAGAAAAAGTTCTTTTATGATTTGAGACATTACTTCTGGGATGACCCACATCTTTATAAAGAAGGAGTAGATGGTATTATTAGACGTTCTGTACCTGAGCATGAACAGGAACAGATCCTACGCAAGTGCCACTCTGAAGCTTACGGAGGACACCATGCGGGAGACAGAACTGCACACAAGGTATTGCAATCCGGTTTTTATTGGCCTACTCTCTTCAAGGATGCCCGTAAGTTTGTCTTATCATGTGATGAATGTCAAAGAATTGGTAATATTAGTAGACTTCAATAAATGCCTATGAATTATTCACTTGTTATTGAACCATTTGATGTTTGGGGCTTTGATTATATGGGACCGTTTCCTGCCTCTAATGGGTACACACATATCCTAGTTCCTGTTGATTACGTTACTAAGTGGGTAGAAGCTATTCCAACAAGTAGTGCTGATCATAACACCTCTATTAAGATGCTTAAAGAAGTTATATTTCCAAGGTTTGGAGTCCCTAGATATCTAATTACTGATGGTGGTTCACACTTTATTCATGGTGCTTTCCGTAAGATACTTGCTAAGTATGATGTCAACCATAGAATTGCATCACCTTATCACCCTTAGACTAGTGGTTAGGTAGAACTAAGTAATAGGGAGTTGAAATTAATCTTGCAAAAGACAGTTAATCGGTCAAGAAAGAATTGGTCCAAGAAACCATATGATGCATTATGGGCCTATAGAACTGCATACAAAAATCCTATGGGCATGTCTCCATATAAGTTGGTATATGGAAAAGCTTGTCATTTACCTCTCGAGCTAGAACATAAGGCATATTGGGCTATCAAAGAGCTCAATTATGTTTTCAAACCTGCTGGTGAAAAGAGGCTATTTGATATTAGCTGTCTCAATGAATGGAGAACCCAGGCCTACGAGAATGCCAAGTTATTTAAAGAAAAAGTTAAAAGATGGCATGACAAAAGGATACAAAAGCGTGAGTTCAACGTAGGTGATTATGTTTTGCTATTCAACTCTCGTTTAAGATTTTTTGCAGGAAAACTTCTCTCCAAGTGGGAAGAACCTTACGTTATCGAGGAGGTCTATCATTTTGGTGCCATAAAGATCAACAACTTCAAGGGCACAAATCCAAAGGTGGTGAATGGACAAAGGATCAAGCATTATATCTCAGGTAATCCTATAAATGTTGAAACTAATATTATAGAAACCATAACCCCGAAGGAATACATAAGGGACACTTTCCTGAACGATTCAGCCTCCGAAAAGGAAGAGGTACGTGATATGGTAAGTAAACCGACTCCAAAACAGTTCTAAAGGCAATTTTTCTCCGTTTTGGAATATTTAGAAAAATAGAAAAATAAACCGCAGTCCGGAAGAGACACGAGGTGGCCTCGAGGGTAGGGGGCGCGCCCCCTTCCCAGTGCGCGCCCCCCTGCCTCGAGGGCACCCCGTGTGTCCCCTGGACTCCGTTTTCTTGTGGGTTACTCCTTTCGTGCGGGAAAAATTCACTATATATACTCCCGAAGGTTTTGACCTCTGTATCACGCAGAATTCCTCTGTTTTCGTTTCGAGCTGTTTTCTGTTAAGGTTTGCGAAGCCAGGCATCATGTCATCTCCCTCCTCCAACAACGAAGGTGACGATGCTTGGCTAATGAAGATAGATCTGAAGAGGGAAGGACCCAAGGAGATCCACAAGGAGAAGAAGATCAAGATGGAGGTGGAAGATCCGGCTCCGACAGCGGGAGGAGAAGACATCTCCAATCCCTTCCTAATCTCTTTACCTCAACTTAGTTAGAAGCTTTCAGGATGCTTGAGTTAGCTCAGATCCGCAAGAAGCATCTCACAAGTGAAAATCTTTTGTTGAAGGATTACATAGCTGCTCTCAAAGGTATTATCCGCAAGCTGGAAGATCTCCTACGCTCGATATATGAGGATCCCCCGTGACTACTTGCAACTCAAGCATCACCAACCCCGAAGAAGGAGACATAATCATATGGGTATGGGCACTCCCCTTGGCGACTGCCAAGCTTGGGGGAGTGACCCCGGTATCGTATCACCATCACTCCTATCTTTACCGTTTTAGTTAGTTCGATCCTTTTGGTAGTATCTTGATCTATTAGAATAAAGTTAGCATGATCTAGTTGTGAGCTTTATCCTTTGTAATCGAGTCCGTGAGCAATATAATAAAGATTAGTGTTGAGTCAAGGGCTTGATTTCCTCACTTGGGTCATGATAAAAAGAAAGAAAACAAAAAGAGAATCAAAGAGATCATATCGATCTTATGGGAAGTAATGACTTCACATACAGAAGTATGATAAATAAAAGTTGTTGGGAGGTGACAAACATAGTTTTTGTCATCGTTGCAATTAATAGGAAGTAATAAAAGAAGAGAGGCTTCACATACAAATATACTATCTTGGACATCTTTTATGATTGTGAGCACTAATTAAAGTATGACATGCTAAAGAGTTGATGTTGGACAAGGAAGACAACATAATGGGTCATGTCTTCTTATATCCGAAATAGAGTATATTGTCATGGATCTTCCAACATGTTGAGCTTGCCTTTCTCCCTCATGATAGCCAAAACTCCTTGCACTAAGTAGAAATACTACTTGTGCTTCCATATATCCTTAAACCCAGTCTTGCCATGAGAGTCCACCATACCTACCTATGGATTGAGAAAGATCCTTCCAAGTAAGTTGTCATGTTGTAAACCCGCTAAAACATGTATGATTTATTAGTGTGGGAGAAATTAGCTTTATACGAGCTTGTGATATGGAAGTAATAAAAGCGACTGACTGCATAATAAAGGTCCTTATCACAAGTGGCAATATAAAGCGAAGTTCTTCTATGCTAAGACTTTGTGCATCCAACCATAAAAACACATGACAACCTCTGCTTCCCTCTATGAAGGGCCTATCTTTTATTCTTGTCTTATAAGTGTCAAGGTGAGATCCACCTTTCCTTTTTCATTTTATCCTTTGGCAAGCACATTGTGTTGGAAAGATCCTGACATACATACCCACTTGGATGTAAGTTTCCATGATCTATTACTGTTGACATTACCCTTGAGGTAAAAGGTTGGGTGGCAACACGATAAGCTCCTATCTTTCTCTGTGTCCGATTAAAACTCCATAAACATAAGTATTGCGTGAGTGTGAGCAATTGTGAAAGACTATATGATAGTTGAGTATGTAGGCTTGCTGAAAAGCTCTTATATTCACTCTTTCTGATGTTACGATAAATTGCAATTGCTTCAGTGACCGAGACCAAAGTTTGTTAGTTTCCAATGAAGTTTATGATGCATACTTAATATTGTGGATGAATTGTTACTTTGGCTTAAGAATCATATGACTATATTAATATAAGTTGCTGTTATAAGAATGATCATGATGCCCTCATGTCTCTATTCTATTTTTTCGACACCTCTATCTCTAAACATGTGGACATATTTTTCGATATCGGCTTTCGCTTGAGGACAAGCGAGGTCTAAGCTTGGGGGACTTGATACGTCCATTTTGCATCATGCTTATAAGTGGATATTTATCGCATTATGGGTTGTCCATACATGTTTTGTCACAATACTTATGCCTTTTCCCTCTTATTTTGCAAGGTTTACATAAAGAAGGGGGAATGACGGCAACTGGAATTTTGGCTGGAAAAGGAGCAAACTCTGGAAACCTATTCTGCACAACTCCAAAAGCCCCGAAACTCCACAGAACATTTTTTCGGAAAATATAAAAAATATATGGCGGAAGAAACCCACGAGAGGGGCCACTGGCTGGCCTCGAGGGTGGGGGCGCGCCCCCCTTCCCAGGGCGCGCCCCCCTGCCTCGAGGGCCAGCCGGTGGGCCCCAGGTGCCCATCTTCTCCTATATGAAGCGTTTTGACCTGAAAAAAATCAGAAGGAGGCTTTCGAGACCAGACGCCGCCGTCTCGAGGCGGAACCGATGCAGAAACCAATCTAGGGCCCCGGCAGAGCTGTTCTGCCGAGGATACTTCCCTCCGAGAGGGGGAAATCGTCACCGCCGTCATCACCAACAACTCTCCCATCTTGGGGAGGGCTATCTTCATCAACATCTTCACCAGCACCATCTCCTCTCAAACCCTAGTTCATCTCTTGTATCCAATCTTTGTATCGAAACCTCAGATTGGTACGTGTGGGTTGCTAGTAGTGTTGGTTACTCCTTGTAGTTGATGCTAGCTGGTTTATTTGGTAGAAGATCATATGTTCAGATCCATTTTGCATATTAATACCCCTCTGATCATGAACAATATTATGTCTTGTGAGTAGTTGCTTTTTGTTCCTGAGGACATGGGAAAAGTCTTGCTATTAGTAGTCATGTGAATTTGGTCTTCGTTCGATATTTTGATGAGATGTATGTTGTATATCATCTAGTGGTGTCATGTGAACGTCGACTACATGAAACTTCACCATTATTTGGTCCTAGAGGAAGGCATTGGGAAGTAATAAGTAGATGATGGGTTGCTAGAGTGACAGAAGCTTAATCCCTAGTTTATGCGTTGCTTCGTAAGGGGCTGATTTGGATCCATATGTTTCAGGATATGGTTAGGTTTACCTTAATACTTCTTTTGTAGTTGCGGATGCTTGCATTAGAGGTTAATCATAAGTGGGAGGCTTGTCCAAGTAAGGGCAGCACCCAAGCACCGGTCCACCCACATACCAAATTATCAAAGTACTGAACGCGAATCAGATGATTGTGATGAAAACTAGCTTGACGATAATTCCCATGTGTCCTCAGGAGCGCTTTACCTTGCATAAGAGTTTGTCAAGGCTTGTCCTTTGCTACAGAAAGGATTGGGCCACCTTGCTGCACCTATTTACTTTTACCGTTTGTCACTTGCTACCAATTATTTTATCACAAAACTATCTGTTACCTATAATTTCAGTGCTTACAGAAAATACCTTACTGAAAACTGCCTATCATTTCCTTCTGCTTCTCGTTGGGTTCGACACTCTTACTTATTGAAAGGACTATGATAGATCCCCTACACTTGTGGGTCATCGGACCTACCCGGCCCGCATTATATTGTTAGGCAGACGTCTACCCTAGCCACCGCCACAACATATGGTTTCGCACCACCGTTCCAGATCATTGCGCCGCCACGCAAGTCTTTTCCATCCCTCCTTCCGGCGTGCACCGTGAGAAGGGAAAACAGGCCTCCGGAACCCCGCCTCTTGTGATCCTGTACGGGAGAGGGGCGGTCAGGTTTTTGGGGAGCGCACTCGCACGACTGCTGGCAACGACGACTTCGCCAACGACGACTTCTTCCCCGACCTCGGCAACCTCTTCCTCAACGACATGGGCGACATATCAACACCGGCGGTGCTGCTCCCGTTGCACCGTATGCGATTATGTCCTTTTTGTTCGAGATCGTGGTAGAATTCATGCTTGTAGTATGTGCCCTAGATTTGATCGGTTCATCTACTATGCTAGTCAGCATGTTTAGTACAATCTATGTTACTGCTGTCATGATTTATTTCCTGTTTGTTCATATTAAATATCATAGTAATTTGCTCATATTTCCAACAAGTATTTCTCCCGTGCGTACGAGGAAGTGACGCGGACGAGCAGCCGTTGGCGTAGACAATGAGTAGTGCGGATGACGAGCAAGCGACGGCGATGACGGCGAACGAACGACGGGCAGTGCGACCGGCGATGATGACGACGAGCAGCTAGCAACGACGGCGGCGGCGGCAACGTGGACGACGAGCAGCGGACGTTAATCACGACAATGAGACGAACGATCGGCGGCGACAACGACGAGCGGCGTTGCAGCGTATGTATGTGCGTGTGTATGATGGATATGAGATAGAACAATCGATGGATGGATTGATGATGAGCGAGCAGCCTTCTCTACGCTAGATACTCATGTATTTATAGGGGAGCGAAGGGTAGAGCTAGCGTGATGCCTTCAGAACTTCCCGCGTGCGCCAAGCTTCTATCAGGCACGTCGTGATCGCGCAGAACGTGGGAGCGTGGGGCGTAGCTGGCCGGTATGATTCAGACTTGGTCTTGTTTAATTGGACGTCAGGAGAATAGTCGGGCCTGGCCTCATTAAGCCTAATTAACTCATTGGGCTTTAATTACATGCAAGCATGGCCTCCCTTCGGTGCAGCAGTCCTACCTCTTGAGCATGCGTTGTTTTCCCTTGAAGAGGAAAGGGTGATGCAGCAAAGTAGCGTAAGTATTTCCCTCAGTTTTTGAGAACCAAGGTATTGAAGAAAATATGCCCTAGAGGCAATAATAAAGATGTTATTTGTATTTACTTATATCATGATAAATGTCTTTTATTCATGCTAGAATTGTATTAACAGGAAACTTAGTACATGTGTGAATACATAGACAAAACAGTATGTCCCTAGTATGCCTCTACTAGACTAGCTCATTGATCAAAGACGGTTATGTTTCCTAGCCATAGACATGAGTTGTCATTTGGTCAACGAGATCACATCATTAGGAGAATGATGTGATGGACAAGACCCATCCGTTAGCTTAGCACTATGATCGTTTAGTTTTACTGCTATTGCTTTCTTCATGACTTATACATGTTCCTATGACTATGAGATTATGCAACTCCCGAATACCGAAGGAACACCTTGGGACCTATCAAACGTCACAACGTAACTGGGTGATTATAAAGATGCTCTACAGGTGTCTCCGAAAGTGTTCGTGGTGTTGGCATAGATCAAGAATAGGATTTGTCACTCTAAGTGTCGGAGAGGTATCTCTGGGCCCTCTCGATAATGCACATCATAATAAGCCTTGCAAGCAAATGACTAATGAGTTAGTCACGAGATGATGTATTACGGAACGAGTAAAGAGACTTCCCGGTAACGAGATTGAACTAGGTATTGAGATACCGACAATCGAATCTCGGGCAAGTAACATACCGATGACAAAGGGAACAACGTATGTTGTTATGCGGTTTGGCCGATAAAGCTCTTCGTTGAATATGTAGGAACCAATATAAGCATCCAGGTTCCGCTATTGGTTATTGACCGGAGTTGTGTCTCGGTCATGTCTAGATAGTTCTCGAACCCGTAGGGTCCGCGCGCTTAACGTTTGATGACGATCGGTATTATGAGTTTATGAGTTTTGATGTACCAAAGGTAGTTAGGAGTCCCGGATAAGATCACGGACATGACGAGGAGTCTCGGAATGTCCGAGATATAAAGATCGATATATTGGACGACTATGTTTGCACACCGGAAGGGTTCCGGGAGGTTTCGGGCATATACCGGAGTACCGAGGGGGTTACCGGAACCCCACGGGGAGTTAGATGGGCCTTACGGGCCCTAGTGGGAGAAGAGGAGGGGCGGCCAGGGCAGCCGCATGCCCCCTCCCCCTCTAGTCCGAATTGGACAAGGAGGGGGTGTAATGCCCAGTATGCGGCTATGTCCCCCACATGTCGAGGCACGACTTAAGGACATAAACGCATACTAGAATGATCTCAAGTATGGTATCTTTGCACAACTCATGTAAAATTTAGGGACGAAAGTGTAAAATGATAGTTGGCTTACACTCGCCATGTCACACAAATGAATACAATAGCACACATCATCCAAAGAACACCAGGGTCCGACTACAAACGAAATTCAAACGAAAAGATACCATAAATAACACAAGCCCGGATCCTCCTAGTAAGAACCACTACTGATCGTCGGGATAAGACACATAGTAACGTCCACTCTCTTCATCGAACTCCCAGTACAGCTCTGAACCATCTCCTACATAGTTCTCAACTGTACCTGCATCTAGTGTGTGTTGAATCTGTGAGCCACAGAGGACTCAGCAACCCCGTTCCCGGGTATCAAAACTACCAAAGCCTTAGGTGTGGAAAAGGCTATAAACATGGGTTGCAGCAAGCACTAAGCACTAGCTTACGAGTTTAGAGTGAGAAGAGAACAAGTGCCAACGATCGCCAAGTTGATCAAGAAGTGATCCTAGCTACTCATGATCAAACATAACCCCACCGTGTTCACTTCCCGGAGCCCTTCGAAAAGAGACCATCACTGTTACTCACGCAGGTAGTGTATTCATGAATAAGGTGTCAAGTTATCTACAACCGGATATTAAAAAATTCCCATCTGCCACATAACCGCGGGCACGGCTTTCAAAAGATCAAACCTTGAAGGGGTGTCCCAACTTAGCCCATCACAAGATCACGATCTGCGGAGTCGCAACTCCAAAGTGGGAAGACCCGAGTATTCTCGGAATCCCGTGCTCAAGATATTTCGACAAAGGTAAAAATAATCCAGCAAGACCTCCCGGCGTGCCGACACCCTGATAGTAGCCGCGCGTATCTCGTCTTAGGCCACGACCGGATGGGCGATTCTACAGGTTATACCAGATACCTCGGGTTTCCCCAAAGCGGCCCCGCAGAACCCACAGTTTGGACCAACACTCATGAGGAGCACTGGCCCAGGTTGTTAATTAAGACCTCGGGTTTGCAACGCCCTATGCAAGTTTTATTTATTAGGCAAATATAAAACCAATGTTGGGCCTTGCTGGAAAAGCTTTAAACAGAGCGAATTATGAAGGGGGGCCCATAAACCCCAACCATGTTAGGAACGCAAAATCAAGGAACATAACACCGGTTTATCGGTTCCTAGGGTGGCATGAGTGGAACAAAACACCAAGCAGAAAGGCTTAGCATTCCACCCATTACCAAAATATAGGTGAATTAGTTTAACAGTTTATATATTGTGATATCCCAACAACAACTTCAACATAGAGCCAGAATCTTCAAAACATCACCTGCAACTAACAACGCTATAAGAGGGGCTAAGCGATGCGTACTTAGCCAAATAACGGTTTACTAGGAAGGTGGTTAGAGTGTTTCATGGCAACAATAGGAGGGCTGACAAACATGAATAGGCATCGAGACAATATCTAAAGAGCGAGACATCTAGCATAGGCAAAGATAGTAGTGATATCTGGGAATGGTCATCTTGCCAGTTGATTCCACGGAGGGATCGTAACCTTGCTCCTCAAACTCAGCCTCGGTAGGAACCTCGAACTCCGAATCGTCACCGGGCTCTAACCAACACAACAATGCAACACCGGAACACAATCAATCATCATGCAATGCTCAATCACATGATGCATGGGTATGATGCATATGGACATGAATAGATATGATGCACCTCCTAGGGACACAAGAGTGCACAAGCATCATAGCAAACAAGATCACAACACATGTATGAATACAAGCAAAAGAACAAAACTATCATGTTCACAAGGTTATGTAGATTATTAAAACAAGCACCCAACAAGTTTAAAAGAGTTGATTAACATGGCAAGGGTGCATCTAGGACTACAGCAAGATGCTAGCATTTTTAAATGGGCCAGAGAGGACAAACAACAATTTCTGGAAACTCCCATATTCATTTAAATGCATTTGTGACAGAACTGCGAAACTCATCTTTTAAAGTTGTTAAACATGCAAAACAACAGCACCACATTATTCTACACATTTTTCCACCCCAAATGCATATAAAGTTTGTTAAAATTGGAGTTGTAGATAATTAGTTAGGATTTTTTACAAGTGTAAGCATTTTTAAACACAAATTAATTCAAACAACATTTCAAATGTTTTAAAGATGGCAACAAACAACATATTAATATTATACATGAAAAACTAAGCAGTTTTCATATATAACTCATTTTCATCAGATGCACATTGAAAAAGATATTAAATATGCAAAGTTAATGCAGAAAAAAAACTAAAGGAAAAACAAAACTGACTCGGTCTGGCTCTAGCCAGAGGCACTAACGGGTGGACCCAGGGGTAACCAACGTGGCATGAGTGGGTGAGCGAGTGGGTGGAGCAGCATAGAGAGAATGACAGGTGGGGCCTGCCTGTCAGACTCAAGGAGGCAAAAATTGGGGGGAATAATCCCACTGCCCCTGATAGATTTCGAACCCAGGACCTCTCCGTTTACCGAGGCAGAGCCGAGCCACTCGGCTAGGCAAGTGTTCTTGACAGAATACAGACACAATGCATTAAGAGATAATTGAAGAAGCCAGCAGTAGGGGAAAATAGTGGCTCGTTGGAGCTGCTCGTCGAAGCTGCTCCGGCGACCTAAACTGACGGCGGAGGGGTGCGGGCTGTTCCTGGGGGAACTCCGCATCCACGCCATGCACTTGCAGATCCTAGCAACAACTACAACGCCGGCGGCGAGCTCAAAACAGAACGGCGGTGGCGAACCTCGACGAGGCGAAGCAGAGGCATAAACGGAGCGGCGACTGCTCTGGCAGCATCTACGCGAGAAGGCGAAGCAGACGGGCAACAGGGGAAGGCCTACGGTGGTCGGAATACTTGCCGGAGACGAGTCTCGACAGCGACACGCTCGATGGCAAGACGAACTATGGTCTAGATGGCGAGAAGGAAGGGGGAAACTGCACGGGGAGGTGGAGATGCTCACCACGAACACGACGAGGTGTTCGGCTGGCCCGGAGGTGGTCGGAGTCGACGACAGCGACGATCGAACAGCTGCGGCTGCCGGAGTGGAAGAAGAGGAAGAAGGAGACGCAGACGAGGCGATCGACTCCATGTAGAGGACATAGATGACATAGTCGACGACGAGGAAGTAGTCCGGCAAGGTTGGCGAGGCCGTGGTCGACGGGAGGCACGCCGGCGACGTGCTCGCGCTCCCAGATGCGTTCGGGACAGCTACAGTGCGGCGGATCTGGTGGCCCTTAGCTCACCAGGCGGCGGGAGGAGGAAGGAGGAACCCTAGGGAGTGGGTTGGACACGCTGAGAGCTTAAAAGGGGGCCCAGAGGCACGACAGTGCGACGACGGCGTCGGGCTCGCGGTCCCCATGGGATCGCGGGAGGAGGAAGAAAAGGTGGGTAGACTAGCGGGCTGAGTCGCTGACGAGTGGGGCCAGGGAGTCCATGTGGGCGAGAGTTAGCAGGGGTAAGTGGGCGCGTGGGTGAAAACAGGTGCGAGGGACGTGCTGGGATGCTGGCGCGGGCCGGCTAGAGCTGGGCCGTGGGGAAGAGTTGGGCCTGCTTGCTGGGATGCACTGTTACGGGTACTGCTGCTTCCATTCCTTTTTCTTTTCTATTTTTCCTCAGACAGAAATAAAAGAAAAAGTACACGCACAAGGAAAAAGAACTAGGAGATAAATAAAATATCCCCATGCTCCTGGATTTATGCCCTATTTTATAAAATTGGTTTGGACATTTTTAGAAGTAGAAAAATAAAATGAGTTTGAATAGGTGTAGAAGAAGGAGGGGGATTTAGGGTTTGGCAAGGCCATGGCTTGACACCAACAACACACAACATCATCAAGGTGACCTTACATCACAAACAAAGACAAGTAATGAAGCTAAGATGAATATGATGCCATGTTGATGATGAAGCAATGCATGGATGCATAAGAAAATAAAATGACAATGCAAACAAAATAAAGCTTAATTGACAAGAACCCCAAGGAAAAGGACAAGGATCAAAATGATAAATGCTTTGTTGCTATTTGTGGAAAGTATCACATATGGGGTGTTACAAACTCTCCTCCACTACAAAAATATCTCGTCCCGAGATCTAGGACTGAAAGAAGGAGGGATACTTGAAACGGAGATGATCTTCTCATTCCCACGTAGCTTCTCGGCCGGTATGGTGTGACCACTGCACTTTGAAGAATTTGATGGACTTGTTGCGGGTCTTGCGCTCAGTTTCTTCAAGAATAGCAACGGGGTGCTCACGATAATACAAGTCTTGTTGAAGATCAATCTCTTCGAACGGAATGGTGCGATTAGACGTCTTGAAGCACTTGCGGAGTTGAGACACATGAAAGACATCATGCACATTTGCAAAGTTGGAGGGAAGCTCGAGTTGGTAGGCTAGATCGCCTCACTTGCCAAGAATCTTGAAAGGGCCCACGTATCTTGGAGCAAGCTTGCCCTTGATACCGAACCTCTAAGTGCCCTTCATGGGAGAAACACGGAGATAGACATGGTCTCCACTGTCGAAAGCCAAGTCACGATGCTTGCCGTCATAATAGCTCTTTTGACGCGATTGCGCGGCTTTGAGATTCTCACGTATGACTTTGCACATTTCTTCAGCTTCCGAGATCAAATCATTTCCAAGAAGTTGATGTTCACCAGTCTCGGACCAGTTGAGAGGGGTACGACACTTTCTGCCATAGAGGATTTCAAAAGGAGGTTTGCCGGCACTTGCTTGGAAGCTATTGCTGTAGGAGAATTCGGCAAATGGAAGGCAATCTTCCCATTTCATACCAAAGGAGATGACACAAGCTCTTAGCATATCTTCGAGGATCTGGTTCACTCTATTGACTTGACCACTAGTCTGAGGGTGAAATGCAGTGCTGAAGCGAATCTTTGTGCCCATGGCTGACTGAAAAGAATCCCAAAACTTGTAAGTGAATAAGCTTCCACGGTCTGAGGAGATCACTTGAGGAACGCCATGCAAAGAAACAATTTTGGAGGTGTACAACTCTGCCAGCTGAGTTGCGTTGATGGATTCTTTGACGGGAAGAAAATGAGCTACTTTAGTTAGCTTGTCAATGACCACAAAGATTGCATCATTTCCCTTCTTGGACTTGGGAAACCCAGTGACGAAATCCATCTCAATGTGATCGAATTTCCACTCGGTAATAGGTAGAGGTTGAAGGAGTCCGGCTGGACGGTGATGCTCTGCCTTCACTCTTCTGTAGACATCACATTCAGTCACGAATTGGGCAATATCCCTTTTCATGCGAGTCCACCAATATGATTGCTTGAGGTCTTGGTACATCTTGGAACTTCCGGGATGTATCGAGAGGAGGGAGTCATGTGCTTCGTTCATTATGAGCTTCCTGAGATCACCCTTGGGAACCACAATCCTGTCCTCAAAGAACAAGGTGTCTTTCTCATCAACGTGATAGCACTTGTACTTGGGAGTACCCTTAGCAATACCATGTTTCACTTTCTGCACCATAGCATCACTGAGTTGGGCCTCACGGATTTGATCTTCCAAGGTAGGAGCAACTTGAAGGTTTGCAAGAAAGCCTTGCGGAACGACTTGGAGGTTGAGCTTCCTGAACGATTCACAAAAGTTCAGGCTGGAACGGTTTGAGAAGGAGACTGTTGCAATACACCATTCTGCTCAAGGAATCTGCAATGACATTGGCCTTGCCAAGAGTATACTCAATGCTTGGATCGTACTCTTGAATCATCTCAACCCAACGAGTCTGGCGAAGGTTAAGGTTTGGCTGAGTGAAGATGTACTTCAAGCTCTTGTGATCGGTGAAGATGTCCACTTTTCTGCCCAACAGAAGGTGTCTCCACGTGATCAAGGCATGTACAACTGCTGCTAGCTCAAGATCATGTGTGGGTAATTCTTCTCATTTGACTTCAGCTGACGTGAAGTGTATGCCACAATCTTCTTGTCTTCCATGAGAACACCACCAAGACCTTGCAATGAAGCATCACAAAAGACTTCATAAGGCTTGGACTCATCTGGAGGAGTAAGAACCAGAGCAGAAATGAGCTTCTCTTTGAGTGTTTTGAATGCCACATCACAATCAGGAGTCCAGGAGTACTTGACATTCTTCTGCAACAGGTTGGAAAGAGGCTTGGAAATCTTGGAGAAGTTCTCAACGAACGTTCTGCAATAGCTAGCGAGACCAAGGAAGCTTCGGAGTTGCTTGACATTCTGCGGATGTTCCCAGTTGACAGAAATGCCCTCGGCAGAGATAATATGGCCAAGATAGAGGACTTTATCCAGCCAGAATTCACATTTGGAGAACTTCGCATATAACTTATGTTCGCGGAGCCTGTCAAGGACCAAACGAAGGTGCTTGTCATGGTCTTCTTCATTCTTGGAGAATACCAAGATATCATCCAGATAGACGAGAACAAATTCATTGGTTGAATATGAAGTGCATCATCCGCGAGAAAGTGGGTGGAGCATTTGCAAGGCCGAAAGACATGACCGCGTATTCATAAGAGCCAAATGCGGTCTTAGGAATATCATCTTCACAAATACGAATCTCATGGTAACCCATCCGAATATCGAGCTTCGAAAACACCTTTGCTCCTTTGAGCTGCTCGGACAATTCATTGATATTGGGGAGCGGGTGCTTATTCTTTATTGTCTTCTTGTTCAATGGCCGGTAATCAACGAAAAGGCGTTCCGTGCCATCCTTCTTCTTGACAAATAGAACACCATGATACGTCCATTTTCCATCATGCTTATAAGTTGATATTTATTGCATCTTGGGTTGTTCTTACATGTTTTGTCACAATACTTATGCCTTTTCTCTCTTATTTTACAAGGTTTACATGAAGAGGGAGAATGCCGGCAGCTGGAATTCTAGGCTGGAAAAGGAGCAAACTCTTTAAACCTATTATGCACAACTCCAAAAGGCCTAGAACTCTAGAGAACATTGTTTCAGAAAATATAAAAAGTATCTGGCAAAAGAAACCCACGAGAGGGGCCACCGGCTGGCCTCGAGGGTGGGGGGCGCGCCCCCCTTCCCAGGGCGCGCCCCCTACCTCGAGGGCCAGCCGGCAGGCCCCAGGTGCCCATCTTCTCCTATATAAGGTGTTTTGACCTGGAAAAAAATAACAAGGAGGCTTTCGGGACCAGACGCCGCCGTCTCGAGGCGGAACCGAGGCGGAAACCAATCTAGGGCTCCGGCAAAGCTGTTCTGCCGGGGATACTTCCCTCCGGGAGGGGGAAATCATCACCGCCGTCATCACCAACAACTCTCCCATATTGGGGAGGGCTATCTTCATCAACATCTTCACCAGAACCATCTCCTCTCAAACCCTAGTTCATCTCTTGTATCCAATCTTTGTACCCAAACCTTAGATTGGTACCTGTGGGTTGCTAGTAGTGTTGATTACTCCTTGTATTTGATGCTAGTTGGTTTATTTGGTGGAAGATCATATGTTTAGATCCATTATGCATATTAATACTCCTCTGATCATGAACAATATTATGTCTTGTGAGTAGTTACTTTGGTTCCTGAGGACATGGGAGAAGTCTTGCTATTAGTAGTCATCTGAATTTGGTCTTCGTTTGATATTTTGATGAGATGTATGTTGTCTCTCCTCTCGTGGTGTCATGTGAACGTTGACTACATGATACTTCACCATTATTTGGGCCTAGAGGAAGGCATTGGGAAGTAATAAGTAGATGATGGCTTGCTAGAGTGATAGAAGCTTAAACCCTAGTTTATGCGTTGCTTCGTAAGGGGCTGATTTGGATCCATATGTTTCAGGCTATGGTTAGATTTACCTTAATACTTCTTTTGTAGTTGAGGATGCAGGCATTAGAGGTTAATCATAAGTGGGAGGCTTGTCCAAGTAAGGGCAGCACCCAAGCACCGGTCCACCCACATACCAAATTATCAAAGTACCGAACGCGAATCAGACGATCGTGATAAAAACTAGCTTGACGATAATTCCCATGTGTCCTCGGGAGCGCTTTACTTTATATAAGAGTTCGTCCAGGCTTGTCCTTTGCTACAAAACGGATTGGGCCACCTTGCTGCACCTTATTTACTTTTACCTTTTGTCACTTGTTACCAATTATCTTATCACAAAACTATCCGTTACCTATAATTTCAGTGCTTGCAGAAAATACCTTACTGAAAACTGCCTACCATTTCCTTCTGCTCCTCGTTGGGTTCGACACTCTTACTTATCGAAAGGACTACGATAGATCCCCTACACTTGTGGGTCGTCAAGACTCTTTTCTGGCGTCGTTGCCGGGGAGTGCAGCGCCTTTGGTAAGTGGAATTTGGTAAGGAAAAATTTATATAGTGTGCTGAAATTTATTGTCACTTGTTACTATGGCTCAAAATCCTTTGAGGGGCTTGTTCGGGGTATCTTCACCCCGAGAAGAAGAGCAAAGAGTTGCTCCTCAACCTACTGCACCTATTGAAAATGTTTGCTTTGAGATTCCTTCGGGTATGATAGAGAAACTGCTTGAAAATCCCTATACAGGAGACAGAACACTTCACCCCGATTTACATCTAATCTATGTGGATGAAGTTTGTGGATTGTTTAAGCTTGCAGGTATGCCCGAGGATGTTATCAAGAAGAAGGTCTTTGTGACGCCCGAAGACCGATGTCCCAGAAGATTCCAGATGTTCCGGGTTCTCCCGTGTGTTTCATTTGTGCTTGTGTTATTTATTTTGCTTTGCATCATGTCATCATGCCATCATGTCTTTAATCTTTTGCATCTCAACTTAAATAAATCATGTGGATCTTCGATCCATTTAAATCGAGGGAAGGATGACTTCTCGTTATAACATATCCTCCTAATATTTATGGAGCTATTATAAAAATATTCCATTGTTTGGAATTAACCACAACACACTTGCATATTTTTCCCATGCCCCTTTTGCTGCAAGTTTCCCTCCTACCTTGCCAACTTTCCTTTCCCTTTTATCGAGGCTCCTCCTAAAGTCTAGAATCCTTTCAAACTCCTTTAAGGCAAGCTAAATATTTTTGGTTTGCACTTCCCTATTTTGTTGGAACCACTTTTGTTGGGTTGGTAATATTCCTTAAAGCCTTACAAAAATGTTCCATCATTTATTTCTTGTTCATGGCCTCTTTTTCTTAATATTTTTGAACTCTCTCTATTTTTCTGCTAAGAGATAAATAAGGAGAGAGAGGCCCAACCGCCGGCCTCCCTCTCCCTCAGCAGCTGGCCCATCAGCCACCAGGCCAGGCCCAAACTCCCCCCCAGCGGCCCAACCGCCTCCTAACCCTAGCTGGCCCGCTCCTCACCCCTCGCTCCTCCCTCTCCCTCAGCCGCCGCACTCGTCCCGAGCCACGCTCCTCTCCTCGATCCCCTCTCTCTTCTCCCGCACCCCGCCGCCAGCATCCCCCTCGCTCTCCCTCGCAGCCGAACCCCATCGACCCCTCGACCAACTCTCTGTCCCTCGCGCCCCTCACCTCCCTCCGCCGTGCGCCGTAGCCTTCGCACCCGCGCCTCATCTCCCTCGTACGTCCCCTCGCGAGCCCGAGCAGCGGGACTGCGCCTCGCCTCCAGCCGCAGCCGGCCGGCCAGGAGCCGCCGCAGCGCTCAGCTCCAGCGCCTCTGCGCCTCCCCTCCTCACCCTGGCATGCGCCTCTGCTCCATCTCCCTCCGCCTCGCCTCAATGGTTGCACGCCGACAGCTACCGCGTCGCCGGCCGAGCTGGCCTCGTCGTCCACTCCCTCCGGCGCCCGTGACGTCCAACTGCTCGACGCCCGCGCCTGGCTCGCCTCCCCCAGGGCCCTCCGTGCGCCTCCTCCTCTGGGCCTCTGCTCCGGCCATCGGTGCCGCCAAGACTTGCTGCCCCTGCCAAGTTCCTCTTCCAGAGACGGAGTTGCTGCCAAATTCCTCTGCCAAGGTGCTGCCAAGTGCACGAGGACCTCGGAGGCGTCAAGTTCATCAACGTGTACTTCTACGGCTCGTGTACCCCTACGTCTCCGCCGACCTTTGCGCCAAGTTCAACTACGTCCGACGCTCTTGTACAACTACGATGCGAGACCGAGACCGGCAAGACCGCTACGAACGAATGACTGCACGATCCGTCAAGTTCCTCTCCAATGCCCAAGTTCGACTACACATGGCGATGCGACAAGTACCCCTACCGATGACCATGAACGACTACTTGCTCTACGACCCTCGAGTACGACTACACACGAGAACCGCGAGTACCACTACATCAATGTGTACCACTACCGTCGCCGAGGACCCGTGTAATGCAAGCGTCAAGTTCGACTACCGTCGCCGTGTACCACTACTTCCACGACGAGTCCAACTACCGCCACGTGAACGGCTACATAATGTGTACCTCTACGGAACGACTACTTCCCTCTACAAACGTGTACCACGACTCGCGAGAATGACTACTTCCACTACGTCCCTCGACGACTCGAACCGCTTCGAGAACGAACGTTCCGAAGGTATAACCTCGAGACGATGACCCGTGGACGAATGCATGTGTTGTATGAGATGTTTCCCTTGTGTGCATCATGCACGTTTCGTCTTTTGTCATGCTCCTCGGTTGCCTCGTCGCCAACCCGTGGGAACCCGGTGACGGGATCACCCCACCTTTTCATCTTGTTCGACTCGCTCACGCCACCTTTTCTTTTGCAATGGTCTCTCAACGAGTTACCGGAACCGAGATGTTGCCGTGCATCATTTTCAGATTCGTCGCCGTGGCCCCTTTCTTTCCACCACGGGGACAAATGCTTCATATCCCTTATGTCAACTTTTAATAAACTTGCATAAAACTTGATCATGTCATCCGCATCATGTTAACAACTTTAAAATGTGTGAATTGTTGTTTGCTTAAAAATTGCTAAACATGCATATGGGGATTCTCTCGGAATTGTTGTCGTTATTTCCGGCCTCATTCAAATTGCCTAAATAGGTAGTTTGCTCTTGCTTCACCTCTTGCCATGTTAACCAACATTTAATCTTGTCTTGTAAATAAACGAGAGTCAACTAAATAAATAACATGTGGCGTTTCGTCAATATGCAACTCGTTGCATATTGAGCTCCACTTAACTTGTAGTTTTGTTTGTGCACATTGCCATGCCATGCATAATTAAACCGGACATGCATCATACTTGGATGTGCATCGTATGCCATGTTTATGCTTGTGTGTTTACCGTGTTGTTTGATTCTTTCCGGTTGCTTCTCTTGTTAGCTTCGGTTTCGTTCCGGAGTTGTGAGGATTCGCTCGACTATGTTGCTCCATCTACTGCTGGACTTGTTCTTCTTCCTTGCGGAATCCCAGGCAAGATGATCATACCCTTGGATACCTTTACTACCATTGCCATGCTTAGTGTCTCGATGCTATCGTTACATGTCACGCTACCCATCTTTTATGTCAGCCTCTCCTTGTTGCCATGAAACCTCTAACCTTTGACACCTTCCTAGCAAAACCACTGTTTGGCTATGTTACCCGCTTGCTCGGCCCCTCTTATAGCGTTGTTAGTTGCAGGTGAAGATGAAGATCGTTCCAGGAAGGAACTTGTGTTGGAATATCACAATATCTATTATTATTATTAACACACCTATATACTGGGCATGGGTGGAAGGCTTAGCCTTTTGCTCGGTGTTTTGTTCCACTCATGCCACCTTAGGCGCCGATAAACCGGCATTATGTTCCTTGATTTTGCGTTCCTTACACGATGGGTGGATGGGGACCCCTTGACAGTTCGTCTTTGAATAAAACTCCTCCAGCAAGGCCCAACATTGGTTTTAATTTGCCTCATAATAACAACTTAATTAATTAACTAAATTTGCATAGGGGGTCGCACCCTCGGGTATTCTTTTCTACATAGCAGGGGGGGGCCAGTGCTGATGGTGTTGGTCCCAAACGGGGGTCCTGCGGGGCCACCACGGGGAAACTCGAGGATTGGTTTTACCTGTAGCATCGCTCATTCGGTTGTGGCCTGAGACGAGATACGCGCGGCTACTATCAGGGTGTCGGCACGCCGGGAGGTCTTGGTGGACTTGTTTTACCATTGACGAAATGTCTTGTGCACCGGGATGCCGAGCTTGATCGGATTTCCCTAAGATAAGGGGTGATGATATTATATTTATCACTTCAACTAATCGTGAGAGCTTGTGATGGGCTAAGTTGGGACACCCCTGCAGGGTTATGATCTTTCGAAAGCCGTGCCCGCGGTTATGTGGCAGATTGGAATTTGTTAATGTTCGGTTGTAGAAAACTTGACAGAGGATCCAAAGTAAAACACACAACTGTGTGAGTAACCGTGACTGTCTCTTTTCACTTTGAGAAGAGAACACGGTGGGGTTATGTTTGACTCGTATGTAGTTCAGGATCTTTAGCGATCATTACTAGTTGCGACCGTTTGCGTAGATGCTCATCTTATTCTTGTACTCGTAAGTTAGCCACCATATTATGCTTAGCCGCTGCTGCAACCTCACCACTTTACCTCTTCCTACCCACAAAGCTTTGCTAGTCTTGATACCAATGGTTATGGGATTGCTGAGTCCTCGTGGCTCACAGATACTACAACACCAGATGCAGGTGCAGCCGAGAATGATGCAGGAGCTGGTTCAAGTACTTCTCTGGGAGTTCGATGAAGAGAGTGGCCGTATGCTTGTGACGTTTTCGACGATCAATAGTGGTTTCTACTAGGGCGATTCAGACCTGTGGCTTTATGTTTTGGTATCTTTCTTTGGATCTTCGCCCGTAGTCGGGTTGTGATGTTTTGAATGATGATTTGCTTATGTAATGTTTTGTGTGACATGGCGAGTGTAAGCCAACTATTCTTTTGCAATTTCATCCCTATTTTTACATGAGTCGTGCAAAGATACCAAACTTGAGATCATTCCAGAATGGGCTTATACCTTTAAGTCGTGCCTCGACACGTAGGAGGTATAGTCCCATCCTGGGCATTACAGTCTTCCCTTTATCTTTGAAGGGAGATGCATTGACATGGTTTAGGCTATGCGATGATATGGAATCGTGGAACTATAATCGTCTGAAGTTGGAATTTCACAAGAAGTTCTACCCTATGCACCAGGTTCATCGTGATTGCAATTATATTTATAATTTTTGGCCTCGTGATACGTCTCCAACGTATCTACTTTTCCAAACCCTTTTGCCCTTGTTTTGCACTCTAACTTGCATGATTTGAATGGAACTAATCCAGACTGACGTTGTTTTCAGCAGAACTGCCATGGTGTTGTTTTTGTGCAGAAATAAAAATTCCTCGGAATCGCCTGAAAATCAACGAAGAATTATTTAAGAAAATATAAAAAAATACCTGCAAGAAGATCCACACCGGGGGGCCCACGGCATGTCCTCGAGGGTGGGGGCGCGCCCCCCTTCCCAGGGCGCGCCCCCTGCCTCGAGGGCCCCCCGATGTTCCACTGACGTATCCCCAGGTCCTATATATTCTGTTTCGGGGAGAGAAAAAATCAGGGAGAAGGAATTATCACGTTTCACGAGACGGAGCCGCCGCCAAGCCCTAATCTCTCTCGGGAGGGCTGATATGGAGTCTGTTCGGGGCTCCGGAGAGTGGAGATCGTCACCATCGTCATCATCAACCTTCCTCCATCACCAATTCCATGATGCTCACCGCCGTGTGTGAGTAATTCCATCGTAGGCTTGCTGGACGGTGATGGGTTGGATGGGATCTATCATGTAATTGAGTTAGTTTTGTTAGGGTTTGATCCCTAGTATCCACTATGTTCTGAGATTGATGTTGCTATGACTTTGCTATGCTTAATGCTTGTCACTAGGGCCCGAGTGCCATGATTTCAGATCTGAACCTATTATGTTTTCATGAATTTATGTGTGTTCTTGATCCTATCTTGCAAGTCTATAGTCACCTACTATGTGTTATGATCCGGCAACCCCGAAGTGACAATAATCAAGACCACTCCCGGTGATGACCATAGTTTGAGGAGTTCATGTATTCACTATGTGTTAATGCTTTGGTCTGGTACTCTATTAAAATGAGGCCTTAATATCCCTTAGTTTCCAATAGGACCCCGCTGCCACGGGAGGGTAGGACAAAAGATGTCATGCAAGTTCTTTTCCATAAGCACGTATGAATATATTCGGAATACATGCCTACATTGCATTGATGAACTGGAGCTAGTTCTGTGTCACCCTAGGTTATAACTTCTACATGATGAATTGCATCCGACGTAATTTCTCATCACTGATCCAATGCATACGAGCTTTACCTATATTTCTTGTCGCTTATTTCAAAACACTATCTTTACTTTTGTTGCTGCTACCGCCACTATCATATTACTTTGCTACTAAACTATCTTGCTGCAGATACTAAGTTTCCAGGTGTGGTTGAATTAACAACTCAGCTGCTAATACTTAAGAGTATTATTTGGCTCCCCTTGTGTCGAATCAACAAATTTGGGTTTAATACTTTACCCTCGAAAACGGGTGCGACCCCCTACACTTGTGGGTTATCAAGACTATTTTCTGGCGACGTTGCCGGGGAGCATAGCTCTATTCTTTAAGTCACTTGGGATTTATATCTGCTTATCTCTATGAAGAATTTCAAGGACTCAAAAACCAAGATCTTACCCTCAACTACGAGGGGAGGTAAGGAACTGCCATCTAGCTCTACACTTGATTCTCCTTCTGTTATGAGTAAACTTGCGACACCTACTCCTGCTATTGAATCTGATATGTCGTATGTTCTTGATGATGCCACTTCTGCTATGTATGATGAAACTACCTCTATGCCTGATACTGTGCCACTAGGTGAATTTCTAGATGAACAAATTGCTAAGGTTAGGGAGAGTGCAAATGTTGAAACTGATGATATTTATGAAAGTGATGATGAAACTACTCCCAATAGATATGAATTGCTTGTTGTGCCTGAGGGTTATGTTATGGATGAAGAAACCGCTAGAGACTTTCTTGCTTTCAATGATAGATATGATCTTAAGAAGTTATTAGCTAAGCTGAAAGAAAAGTCCTTTAATGCTAGAATGAAACATGACCCTGCTTTTGCTACTTCACCTATATGTGTCACTGATAAGGATTATGAATTCTCTATTGATCCTGAGTTAATTACATTGGTTGAATCTCATCCTTTCCATGGCTATGAGTCTGAAACTGTTGTGGCACATCTTACTAAGTTGAATGATATAGCCACCCTGTTTACCAATGATGAAAAGATTCGCTACTACTATATCATTAAGCTATTTCCGTTCTCGTTAAAGGGTGATGCTAAGACTTGGTTTAATTCTGTTGATCCTGGTTGCATGCGTAGTCCCCAGGATATGATGTATTATTTCTCTGCTAAATATTTTCCTGCTCATAAGAAACAAGCTGCCTTACGGGAAATATATAACTTTGCTCAAACTGAAGAAGAGAGTCTCCCACAAGCTTGGGGGAGGCTTCTCCAGTTACTTAATGCTTTGCCTGATCATCCTCTTGAGATGCATGATATACTTGATGTCTTTTATAATGGACTAAATGATGCTTCCGGAGACCACCTGGATAGTTGTGATGGTTGTGTTTTCAGGGAAAGAACAGTTGAACAAGCTGAATTAGTATTGAATAATATGCTGGCCAATGAAAATAATTGGACACTTCCTGAACCAGCCCCTAATCCAACTCCGAAGAAAAGAGGTGTTCTATTTCTTAGTCCTGAAGATATGCAAGAGGCAAAGAAATTTATGAAAGAAAAAGGTATTAAAGTTGAAGATGTCAAGAATTTACCACCTATTAAAGAAATAGATGGTCTTGATAACCCGACACAGGTAGTAAAGGTAAATTCTCTTTATAGATTTGATGAAGGTGATATTCCTCGTTATAAGTCTGCTAGCCAATGCTTAGATGAGTTTGACAATTTCATTGTGAAACAAGAAATTTCAATGCTTATGTTGGTAGACAACTACAACACAATGCTTATATGATTGAACGCTTGAGTGATTATCTGTCTAGCGCTAAAGGTGAACTGAAACTTATTAGTATACATGCTTCTATGGTCACCACTCAAGTAGAACAAGTACTTAAGGCTCAGAACGATTTGCTCAACGAATTAAATAGTAAGAATAATAACTATGTTGTTAGAGTTGCAACTAGAGGTGGTAAAATGACTCAGGACCCTCTGTATCCTGAAGGCCACCCTAAGAGAATTGAGAAAGATTCTCAAAGAGCTAATTTAGATGCACCTAGTTCTTCTAAGAAGAAGAAAAAGAAAAATGATAGGACTTTGCATGCTTCTAGTGACCTGTAGCTCACCAACCTGAGAATCCCAATGATATATATGTTTATGATGCTGAGACACAATCCGGTAATAAACATGAACCTAGTGATAATATTAATAATGATGTTCATGATGATGCTCAACCTAGCAATGATAATGATGTAGAGATTGAACCTGCGGTTGATCTTGATAATCCACAATCAAAGAATCAACATTATGATAAGAGAGACTTTGTTGCTAGGAAGCATGGTAGGGAAAGAGAACCCTAGGTGCAGAAACCCATGCCTTTTCCTCTGAAACCATCCAAGAAAAAGGATGATGAGGATTTTGAGCACTTTGCTGAAATGATTAGACCTATCTTTTTGCGTATGCGTTTGACTGATGTGCTTAAAACAAATCCTTATGCCAAGTATATGAAAGATATTATTACCAACAAAAGAAAGATACCTGAAGTAGAAATCTCCACCATGCTTGGCAATTACACTTTTGAGGGTGGGATGCCTAAGAAATTAGGAGATCCAGGAGTACCTACTATACCTTGCTCCATTAAGAGAAACTATGTTAAAACCGCTTTGTGTGATCTTGGAGCCGGTGTTAGTGTTATGCCTCTCTCTTTATATCGTAGACTTGACTTGAGTAAGTTGACACCTACTGAAATATCTTTGCAAATGGCCGATAAATCAACTGTTATGCCTGTCGGTATTTGTGAGGATGTGCCTGTTGTAGTTGCAAATGTTACTATTCTAACGGACTTTGTTATACTTGATATTCCCGAGGATGATAGTATGTCTATTATTCTTGGAAGACCTTTTCTGAATACTGCAGGGGCTGTTATTGATTGCAACAAAGGCAATGTCACTTTTCATGTCAATGGTAATGAGCATACGGTACACTTTCCGAGGAAACAACCTCAGGTTCATAGTATCAATTATATTGGAAAAACTTCGACTATTACTATTGGAGGTTTTGAGTTTCCTATTCCTACTATCAAGAAGGCATACGGCATACTTATTGTTGGGGACATACATATCCCCATTGAGGTAACATAGTGTTATTCGAAAATTCTCCGGTTTCATGTTACTCGGAAAGAGTTTATTAACAAGACCTGATCAACCTTGTTAATGGATTCCTTTTGATGAACATGGGATAGGTGAATCAAGATAGCACAACCTTCTATACCCTCCTATTACTTTCTGTCAATTAGGTTAAATAAAACAAAAATAGCATTATCTGTCTACTTCCAGACTTATCCGTGCAATAAAAAATATCCCGAAAATAAAGGTTCTCCAAATGCCATGAAAATGAAATATGATTTTTTTTCTAGATTATTTAAGAAAATATGGCACTGAACACACAGCGAGGGGAGACAGTACGTGGCCTCGAGGGCACAGGGCGCGCCCCCTGCCTCGAGGGCCCCACATGCCCCCCCTCCACTTATCCTTCCACCCATGCTCTCCTTCTTCCTCCCAAAAAAATCCCCAACCCGCTCAAACCCGAGTTCTAGCTCATTTTGCTGCCGTTTTTGATCTCCTTGCTCAAAGCACCATTCACCACACTGTTTGGGGAGATTGTTCCTTGGCATGTTACTCCTCCATTGGTCCAATTAGTTTTTGTTCTAGTGCTTTATTTGTTGCAAATTTATGCTGCTGTGGTGACCTTGTTCTTGAGCTTGCATGTCAAATTTTCTTGGTCCCAAGTAGTTCTAATGCATGATATACCCTCTAGGCACTTATAGGAGTTGTTGCTATCAATCTTGTTGAGTTTGGTTAACTTTTATTGTGAGTTGCTAAAAATTTCAGAAAACTTCAGAAAAATGTCTAGGAGAAACTTCCAAGGTGGTCCTTCAAGGAAGGAAGAATCGAGGCTCGTGTTCCGTGAGCCGGACGATGAACCACCAAGGGATGCTGATGTGCGGCCTTGTGAATGGCCGTCAGATGAATTTATGGGTCAAGCGGGCATCTTTACGCATATGTGCGCAACGCTGACCTCGAGGACTTCATGCAAGATAAGTGCACTCAATACCGTGGCTTAACTGATAGCTTTGTGAGAAGTTTTAAATTTTCATCTTCACGTAATTCTCACACTGTCCTGTTTGACCTTTATGATAAATCTTATACCATGGACTTAGAGGATTTTAATGTTGCCTGCAAGCTCCCATAGTGGGGCAGTATGAGTGATCCTCTTAAATCTGAATTTAGAGAATTCCTAGCTAGTATTACAGTGGGAGAATCCAGGGATATCACACAAGCCGCCATGGGGAGCATACATTTTCCTGCCATTCATTACTTTGCTCTCTTTATCGGTAGATGCATAAATGGTAAAGATGAGGCTTGTCACATGTGTGTCCCTGATCTTAGCATTCTCAGGAGTGCTGTACTAGGTGACAAGCAATATAACTTAGGAGCAATTGTTGCACATAGACTACACCATAATGGTTTGTACGGAGATTTATTTAGTGGGATCTATGCTACTCGCATAGCCTGCTATCTTGGTGTGTATGTGCACCCATATGATGAACCCTTACCTACTGCTTATTTAGACTCTAATGCTATGGCTAGTCATCGGTTTATAGAGTGGGATAATCAAACTCTCAAATATTGACTAATCTTTAACCGGCAGCATGCCATCCCTATTGTTCTTCCTGCCCCTACTTTGTTTAACTTTCAGGAAAAGGGAAGATACACTATAACTATGGAGGAGGCAAATGCCTATTACAACGTGACGGAGGCAACCCGCCTTCGAGCTGCAGCTCAGCATGCAGCATCTACTGCATCTCAGTACGACCCCAACTACAACTTTGGATATCCGTCAGGCCAATACTGGCCATAGACCAACTTAGGCCAAAAGCCTAAGCTTGGGGGAGTACGTGTTTCTCACCGACTTTACATTCATGTTCACACTTATTCTAGTGTCGGTGCTCACACTCTTTCACTGTACCATCCATGCTTAGTTTCAATTTCTTTTTCTTAGTCTTTTTCTTGTGTGCTAGAAAAACCCAAAAAACAAAAAAAACATTAGTTGTAATTTCTAGCTAGTTTACTTTCTTTGCTTGTTGTAGTAGTAACTAAACATGAAAACCCAAAAAGATTTCACGTTCTTTTTTTGCTTGTTGGGAGCTTTCCCGTGTAAATAGTGATAGAGGCGAGGGGCCCGATCTTTCGATGAGATGATAACTATCGATTTGGTGGAGACGACGTTAACGATCCGACTACAAACGTGCACGACGTTGCGCCTTAGCAATCGCTAAACCAATCTCCAGGGGTTACTGACAATGCTAGAAGCACGATCAGCCTGACCACGAAGGTCTATTCCTGCATGTAATTGAAGAACAAGCAAGAATATGATAAAGCAATCTGAATATTGCAAATATAGATGAAGTATTGATAAATGTGGGGATCCGTAAGCGGTCTTGGTCTGGTCGTTGGACACAAACGAAGTACACGAAGTTGCAATGGCTAACTTTTGACTAAACAAATCCCCAAAGAAAAAGCTACTAGATGGATCTACTTATATAGAAGCAAGGGGTGGCGGCCAAGGAGGTGGAAGGACGTCCCAAGGTCGTACAAGGCTCATGGGCCCAAGTGGAGGTGATGTAACACCTTTGGACTTGTAGTTTGACTCGGATTCTGGTGCAGCGTCAGATTGTTTCGTCGGTATCTCAACGCTCCGGAAGAATTTGAAGGTGAATCCAGTTGGGTTGGAAAGTGTACGAAATCTAGTTTCCAACAAAAAAAGAATCACCCAATTCGGAGTCCGTATGAAGATCTTGCCGTTTTGAGTCAGGTAAGTCTGTGCAGTCCGAATCTGGATGCAAAACGTGAGAGACTTGGACTCTATCTTCTCTTGGCCCAAAAGTGACGTGAGAGAACTTTTTGAACAACACCTAAACTTCTCTTTTTCCCTTATCTTCATATGTGGATTGTATAAATGTCCCATATACCTGGAATTAGACATGGCACAAAAGTGTGTGAAGTATTTTTGTCCTGGATGACATAAATAAATTGTTGCATAGTTTGCATTAGAAATGACCTCACAAATATACATGTATGCAATATTTTTGGTCGTCCAAGGTAGGCATGTCCTCATCATCCTCCCTTTCTTGAAAATAAAGCCGTCCTCGGCGTTGCTTAATCTGAAATTTGGGTAAGAAAATAGACAAGGTGTACATGTTGTATATGTATATGTCATCCATTTTTACTTCCCTTAATTTTTGCACATATGACACATATATAGATGAGTAACTTTCGTAGTTCATAAAATATAAAACCAAAATATTATCACAAGAAGTAGAAGGCATGAAAATATTGCAACTCAGTTTGCACAAATAAGTGAAGGTCTTATTCATATCAAAAGATTGACAATGTTCATCATTAAACCATCCCACCATTGGTGAATAAACCTAACTTGCATTAAATTCACAGGCTACAACATGCCTAAATAAGCAAACATGCAATAAGTCATTTGACATGGAATCATCACCAAGGTTAGAGGTCATATCAAAATGATTAAACATTGGCACAATTATTTTCAAATTTATTTTATCCAAATCTGATTTATTCTCTAATTCACATGATTCTTTTGCATCAACAGTTAATTCAATGGGTGCACTCAAAATTGTTGGTATTTTAGTTTTTTGATCACATGACGCATTCATGACAGTAACATGATTATCTAAACTAGGTGGTGTGCTCAAATCAATAGGTAATTCAATAAATGATGTATTCAAGTTAACTAGATATGCATCATCCTCATGTGAAGTTATATCATCATTGATTTTACTGTTACCTTGTCGCAAAGACGTAGCTGATGTAGGTACGGACGATGACAATGTACCATACACTTTAGATGATGTCACACTCACAATTGGAGGTGTGGCTGCTCTAGTAGGTGCAATGGTGGAGGAACCAACCAGTGGTGGTGAGCATGAACTGGAATAGTAGTTGTTGTAGTCACACAATGCATCCTCCTGTATTTGTCTCTCAAAGGTACAGGCACGAACATACATACCAGTAATGCAACGAGGAATATACTGAAATCTTGCGCGAATATCATGGTTTAAACCACCAAAAAATCTATTCATTGTATCATCCTCAGATTCTTCTATGTCACAATGATGCATATAAGATTTGAACTCTTGGTAGTAAGCATGAACAGTGTTACTGCCTTGTTTTAATTGTTCCAATTTGCGAAGCAATTCACGGCGATAGTAAGGAGGAAAAAATGTTTTCTCATTACAGCCTTCAAATCTTTCCAAGTTGCGGGTTGGTTATCAATATTTTTATTACAATGCACACTCCACCAAACAGAAGCAAAACCAGTAAATACTCTAGTGGCAGCTTGTACTCTCTCAAGTTCAGAAAAATGATGGTGACTAAAAACTTTTTCTACTTCAAGCTCCCAAGCTAGATAAATAGCAGGATTAAATCTACCCTCAAATGACGGTAAAGAAATAACCTGACCATGTGCTTGTGTGTGTTGTCCCATGTCTCGTGATGGTGAAGATGTATCCGTTGTCCAAGAAATTCTGTCTCCGGTACCTGTCATGATTAGTAGAAACAAGAAACAAAATTCGAGACTAATGTTCCTATGAACTACTAGGATGTGGTGGTAAAGCGCTCACAGTAAAGCAAATATCAATATCTTACAAGTTCTTACCATGCAGCAGGTGGTGATAGGCAACCAGCAGTGTCAAATAACTCCAAAGATTGAGTAAAGCGATTGCCAGGTGAACGTACGTAAACACGGTGTAGAAATATGTGGAGCTGGGTTGGCTTTATATATGGTAGCAAAAGATTAGCAATAATCAATTCAGAGATGCAATGTTGAATAAACGCTCAACGACGGTACTGTGTTGGTCCTAGGCTAGACCGGACTAGAGACACGAGCCTAGAACACTAATGAGGTCACGGTGTAGCACAACTAGCATCAATAAAGGATACGAAGTAGCTCTGAACAGCAACATATAGGTGAAGATCACAACGACAGTAAAGATAATGATGAGAACAACTGCCAAGCAGAATATACAACAACTCTCTCTCCAACTTTCTTTTTCTTTTTCTTTTTTCTCACACTTTTTTTCTTTTTCTTTCACTCCTCTTTTTTTCACTTTTTTTCTCTGTCTTTTTTTTATTTCTCCCTCTTTCCAAGACAAACTAGATAAGATGCAGATTTGATCAAGCAAAGATGCGAACGACTTCAAGTATGATTGTGACAATGAACGATGGGTAGCATGAGGTGGAAATTAATGGATGAGGTGGTGGACAGCGGAAGGGATAACGATGGAGCGGTGACGTGACTAATGTGAACAGAACTCGAAACTCTAACGAACTAGACACTAAGACCAGCAACTCGACACGCCGATGCAACCGATAATTCAATAATGCAAACAATGAAAAGAAAATTGCAAAGGCTCGGACTGGCTAGGACAAAGGATGAATAGATCTAACTTTTTTTGTGGCTTTTCCTTGGACAATAGGTAAGAAAATAAATCTAATCTAGGAATAACTGGAAATTCTCACCGAGCAACCTGAAAACTGATACCACTTGATAGAGGCGAGGGGCCCGATCTTTCGATGAGATGATAACTATCGATTTGGTGGAGACGACGTTGACGATCCGACAACAAACGTGCACGACGTTGCGCCTTAGCAATCGCTAAACCAATCTCCAGGGGTTACTGACAATGCCAGAAGCACGATCAGCCTGACCACGAAGGTCTATTCCTGCATGCAATCGAAGAACAAGCAAGAATATGATAAAGCAATCTGAATATTGCAAATATAGATGAAGTATTGATAAATGTGGGGATCCGTAAGCGGTCTTGGTCTGGTCGTTGGACACAAACGAAGTACACGAAGTTGCAATGGCTAACTTTTGACTAAACAAATCCCCAAAGAAAAAGCTACTAGATGGATCTACTTATATAGGAGCAAGGGGTGGCGGCCAAGGAGGTGGAAGGACGTCCCAAGGTCGTACAAGGCTCATGGGCCCAAGTGGAGGTGATGTAACACCTTTGGACTTGTAGTTTGACTTGGATTCTGGTGCAGCGTCAGATTGTTTCGTCGGTATCTCAATGCTCCGGAAGAATTTGAAGGTGAATCCAGTTGGGTTGGAAAGTGTACGAAATCTAGTTTCAACAAAAAAAGAATCACCCAATTCGGAGTCCGTATGAAGGAGATCTTGCCGTTTTGAGTCAGGTAAGTCTGTACAGTCCGAACCTGGATGCAAAACGTGAGAGACTTGGACTCTATCTTCTCTTGGCCCAAAAGTGACGTGAGAGAACTTTTTGAACAGCACCTAAACTTCTCTTTTTCCCTTATCTTCATATGTGGATTGTATAAATGTCCCATATACCTGGAATTAGACATGGTACAAAAGTGTGTGAAGTATTTTTGTCCTGGATGACATAAATAAATTGTTGCATAGTTTGCATTAGAAATCACCTCACAAATATACATGTATGCAATATTTTTTGTCGTCCAAGGTAGGCATGTCCTCATCAAATAGTTTCTTTTCTTTTCTTTAGAGGTTAAGAGTAGAAGACCTTAGTGGCTCTCATATGCTTTGTTGTTGATTTAACCTTGAGCCATATTACCTTGTCTTCTCTCTTGTATTAAATGCTTGCAGATTCCAGCTTAGTCTAATGCACGTGCACTATTAATATTTTCCATACCGTTCGGTCGTGCAAGTGAAAGGCAATAATGATGAACTAATTGAGATGAGAAAAGCTGGTATGAACTCGACCTCTCTTGTTTTCGTAAATATGATTGCTCGTCGTTCTTGATTCAGCTTGTTATGAAAGAAACATGTTTGCAATGACAAATAGAGATCATAGATGCTTATGCCATGCTTAATTAGCTGAGAGTTTATAATGGTCTATCTTGCGTGCCAACATGATATTAAAATGGATGTGATGTGGTATGATGGGTGGTATCCTCCTATGAACGATTTAAGTGACTTGACTTGGCACATAGCCTTCACGATATTTATGTTCATGGTGATTCATATCCTACTCATGCTTGCATTCATTGTTGATTAAGTTTAATGCATGTTCATGACCGTTGTTGCTCACTAGCTGGTCGCTTCCCAGTCTCTTTCTAGCCTTCACCTGTACTAAGCGGGAATACTGCGTGTGCATCCACTTCCATAAACCCCAAAGTTATTCCACATGAGTCCACCATACCTTCCTATATGCGGTATTTATCTGCCGTTCCAAGTAAATTTGTATGTGCCAAACTCTAAACCTTCAAATGAAATTCTGTTTTGTATGCTCGAACAGCTCATGTATCAACTAGGGTTGTCTATATCTTCCATGCTAGGTGGGTTATTCTCACGACGAGTGGACTCCGCTCATCATTCATGAGAAAATGGCTGGTAACCGGGATGCCCAGTCCCATGCTCAAAATCATAATAATTAACCGATGTTTTCCGTGAGTTTAGCACTAAATATGGACTTGACTCTGAGATAGTAGCTTCTTTCTGTGAATCTTGTGCTACTCATGTTGATCTCCCCAAGGAGAAGTGGTTTAAATACCATCCCCCTATTGAAGTAAAAGTAGTTGAACCTATTAAAGTTGAATAAAAGACTATCACTAATAATGTTGATCTTGTTATTCCTACCGCTTATATTGAGAAACCACCTTTCCCTGTTAGGATAAAAGATCATGCTCGAGCTTCAATTGTAGTTCGTAAGAGTAGTACTATAACACCTACACACTCTGAGCAAATTAAAGTTGAACCTAGTGTTGTTGTGGTTAATGATCTCTTGGTAGAAGATTTAGATGGACATGTTATTTATCTCCAAGAAGAGTCTGCTAGAATAGCCAAACCCAATGCTAGGAATAAACATAAACCTGTTGTAGGCTTGCCTGTTATCTCTGTTAAGATAGGAGATCATTGCTACCATGGTTTATGTGACATAGGTGCTAGTGCGAGTATCATCCCTCTTGATTTGTATAATGAAAGTATGCATGATATTGCACCTGTTGAGTTAGAAGGGATTGATGTTACTATTAAGTTCGCCAATACAGATACTATTTCACCAGTTGGGATTGTTAGAGATATTGAAGTCTTGTGTGGGAAGGTTAAATACCCTGCTGATTTTCTTGTTCTTAGTTCCCCACAAGATGCATTGTGCCCCATTATATTTGGTAGACCCTTCTTGAATACCGTTAACGCCAAGATAGACTGCGTGAAAGATATTGTTACTGTTGGATTAGGGGATATGTCTCATGATTTTAACTTTGCTAAATTCCGTAGACAACCCCTTGAAAAGGCACCACCCAGTAAAGATGAAATTATTGGTCTTGCTTCTATTGCCGTGCCACCTAATGATCCTTTAGAACAATACTTGCTAGACCATGAAAATGATATGCATATGAATGAGAGAAGGGAAATAGATGAAATATTCTTTAAACAGGGACCCGTATTGAAAAACAACTTGCCTGTTGAAATCCTAGGGGATCCTCCTCCACCCAAGGGTGATCCCGTGTTTGAACTTAAACCTTTGCCTGATAATCTTAAGTATGTTTATCTTGATGAAAAGAAGATATATCCTGTTATTATCAGTGCTAACCTTTCAGAGCAGGAAGAAGAAAAATTATTGAAAATTCTGTAGAAGTACCGTGCTGCTACTGGATATACTCTGGATGATCTTAAGGGCATTAGTCCCACTATATGCCAATACAAGATAAAATTGGAAGAAAATGCTAAACCAACTATTGATCATCAGCGACGGTTAAATCCTAAGATGAAAGAAGTGGTAAGGAAGGAAATACTAAAGCTACTAGAAGCAGGTATTATCTATCCAGTTGCTGATAGCCAGTGGGTAAGTCCTGTCCATTGTGTCCCTAAGAAGGGAGGTATGACTGTTGTCCCTAATGATAAAGATGAATTGATCCCACAAAGAATAGTTACAGGTTATAGGATGGTAATTGATTTCCATAAGTTAAATAAAGCTACTAAGAAAGATCATTACCCCTTGCCATTTATTGATCAAATGCTAGAAAGGTTATCCAAACATACTCATTGCTGCTTTGTAGATGGTTACTCTGGTTTCTCTCAAATACCTGTGTCAAAAGGGGATCAAGAAAAGACCACCTTTACTTGTCCTTTCAGTACCTTTTCTTATAGACGTATGCCTTTCGGTTTATGTAATGCACCTGCTACCTTTCAAAGATGCATGATGGCTATATTCTCTGATTTTTGTGAAAAGATTGTTGATGTGTTCATGGATGATTTCTCCATCTACGGAACTTCTTTTGATGATTGCTTAAGCAACCTTGATCGAGTTTTGCAGAGATGTGAAGACACTAACCTTGTCTTGAATTGGGAGAAGTGCCACTTTATGGTTAATGAAGGCATTGTCTTGGGACATAAAATTTCTGAAAGAGGTATTGAAGTTGACAAAGCTAAAGTTGATGCTATTGAAAAGATGCCATGCCCTAAGGATATCAAAGGTATACGAAGTTTCCTTGGTCGTGTCGGGTTTTATAGGAGGTTCATTAAGGACTTCTCCAAAATCTCCAGGCCTCTGACTAATCTCTTACAAAAAGATATTCCTTTTTTCTTTAATGATGATAGTCTAGAAGCATTTGAAATACTTAAGAAAGCATTAATCTCTGCACCTATTGTCCAGCCTCCTGACTGGAATTTACCCTTTGAGATTATGTGCGATGGTAGTGATTATGCAGTAGGTGCTGTTCTAGGGCAAAGAGTTGATAAGAAATTGAATGTTATCCAGTATGCTAGTAAGACTCTAGATAGTTCCCAAAGAAATTATGCTACCACCGAGAAAGAATTTTTAGCAGTTGTATTTGCTTGTGATAAGTTTAGACCCTATATCATTGATTCTAAAGTAACTATTCACACCGATCATGCTGCTATCAAATAACTTATGGAAAAGAAAGATGCTAAACCTAGACTTATTAGATGGGTTCTCTTGCTGCAAGAATTTGACTTGCATATTATTGATAGAATGGGAGCTGAGAACCCCGTAGCAGATAACTTGTCTAGGTTAGAGAATGTACTTGATGACCCACAACCTATTGATGATAGCTTTCCCGATGAACAACTAGCTGTCATAAGTACTTCTCGTACTGCTCCATGGTATGCTGATTATGCTAATTATATTGTTTCTAAGTTTATACCTCCTAGCTTCACTTACCAGCAAAAGATTAAGTTCTTCTATGATTTGAGACATTACTTTTGGGATGACCCACATCTTTATAAAGAAGGAGTAGATGGTATTATTAGATGTTGTGTACCTGAGCATGAACAGGAACAGATCCTACGCAAGTGCCACTCCGAAGCTTATGGAGGACACCATGCGGGAGATAGAACTGCACACAAGGTATTGCAATCCGGTTTTTATTGGCCTACTCTCTTCAGGGATGCCCGTAAGTTTGTCTTATCTTGTGATGAATGTCAAAGAATTGGTAATATTAGTAGACGTCAAGAAATTCCTATGAATTATTCACTTGTTATTGAACCATTTGATGTTTGGGGCTTTGATTATATGGGACCTTTTCCTGCCTCTAATGGGTACACACATATTTTAGTTGCTCTTGATTACGTTACTAAGTGGGTAGAAGCTATTCCAACTAGTAGTGCTGATCATAACACCTTTATTAAGATGCTTAAAGAAGTTATATTTCCGAGGTTTGGAGTCCCTAGATACCTAATGACTGATGGTGGTTCACACTTTATTCATGGTGATTTCCGTAAGATGCTTGCAAAATATGATGTCAATTATAGAATTGCATCACCCTATCACCCACAGACTAGTGGTCAAGTTGAATTAAGTAATAGGGAGTTGAAATTAGTCTTGCAAAAGACAGTTAATAGGTCTAGAAAGAATTGGTCCAAGAAACTTGATGATGCATAATGGGCCTACAGAACTGCATAGAAAAATCCTATGGGTATGTCTCCATATAAGATGGTATATGGAAAAGCCTATCACTTACCTCTTGAGCTAGAACATAAGGCATATTGGGTTGTTAAAGAGCTCAACTACGATTTCAAACTTGCCGGTGAGAAGAGGTTATTTGACATTAGTTGCCTTGATGAGTGGAGAACCCAGGCCTATGAGAATGCCAAACTATTTAAAGAAAAAGTTAAAAGATGGCATGACAAAAGAATACAAAAGCATGAGTTTAACGTAGGTGATTATGTCTTGCTATTCAACTCTCGTTTAAGATTTTTTGCAGGAAAACTTCTCTCCAAGTGGGAAGGACCTTACGTTATCGAGGAGTTCTATCGTTCCGATGTCATAAAAATCAACCAGTTCGAAGGCACAAATCCGAAGGTGGTGAATGGTCAAAGAATCAAACATTATATCTCAAGTAATATTATAAATGTTGAAACCAATATTATTGAAACCATAACCCTGGAGGAATACATAAGGGACACTTTCCAGAACGATTCAGCCTCAGAAAAGGAAGAGGTATGTGATACGGTAAGTAAACCGACTCCAAAACAGTTCTAAAGGCAATTTTTCTCCGTTTTGGAATATTTAGAAAAATAGAAAAATAAACCGCAGTCCGGAGGAGACACGAGGCCTCCTCGAGGGTGGGGGGCGCGCCCCCCTTCCCAGGGCGCGCCCCCCTGCCTCGAGGATACCCCGTGTGTCCCCCGAACTCCGTTTTCTTGTGGGTTACTCCTTTTGGTCGGGAAAAATTCATTATATATAACCCCGAAGGTTTTGACCTCTGTATCACCCAAAAGTCCTCTGTTTTTGTTTCGAGCTATTTCTGTCGTAGATAAAGGCAACATGTCGTCCCAGGATTCGGAGGGAGAAAGCTATGTGGCTAATTCCCTTGCTGGCCCTAAGGTCTATGGTGACTTGGAGCAATATGGTTGGACCACGGAAGAAGAAGAAGACCATGATGCAAAGAGGAAGGATTGGACTAGCTCATATGAAGACGAAGTTCCACTACCTCAACCTGGAGACATGCACGTGGAGTTCAAAAAGTCAAGCCTCCCAAACAGAGTAAAGAAACCTAAGATCGAATTTATTCCTTTTAACCTCTTGCAGGAAAACAAGCACGCACTATGCAAGAGGATATTAAATCTTGAGCAAGAGATCAATGATCTAAAGGAGCAAAATTATGTCCTTAAGCGTAAGCTGAGGAAGAAGCCACCCTCACCACCCCCAAAGAAGGAGACATAATCACATGGGTATGGGAACTCCCCTTGGCAAGTGCCAAGCTTGGGGGAGTGACCCCGGTATCGTATCACCATCACTCCTATCTTTACCGTTTTACTTAGTTTGATCCTTTTGGTAGTATGTTGATCTATTAGAATAAAGTTAGCATGATCTAGTTGTGAGCTTTTGCTTTGTGAGCTTTATCCTTTGTAATCGAGTCCGTGAGCTATATAATAAAGATTAGTGTTGAGTCAAGAGCTTGATCTCCCCACTTGGGTCATGATAAAAAGAAAGAAAACATAAAGAGTATCAAAGAGATCATGTCGTTCTTATGGGAAGTCATGACTTCACATACAAGGGTATGATAAATAAAAGTTGTTGGGAGGTGACAAACATAGTTTTGGTCATCGTTGCAATTAATAGGAAGTAATAAAAGAAGAGAGGCTTCACATACAAATATACTATCTTGGACATCTTTTATGATTGTGAGCACTCATTAAAGTATGACATGCTAAAGAGTTGATGTTGGACAAGCAAGACAACATAATGGGTTATGTCTTCTTATATCCGAATAAAGTATATTGTCATGGATCATCCAACATGTTGAGCTTGCCTTTCCCCCTCATGCTAGCCAAAACTCCTCGCACTAAGTAGAGATACTACTTGTGCTTCCATACCTCCTTAAACCCAGTTTTGCCATGAGAGTCTACCATACCTACCTATGGATTGAGAAAGATCCTTCCAAGTAAGTTGTCATGTTGTAAACTCGCTAAAATATGTATGATTTATTAGTGTGGGATAAATTAGCTTTATACGATCTTGTGATATGGAAGTAATAAAAGCGACAGACTGCATAATAAAGGTCCCTATCACAAGTAGCAATATAAAGCGAAGTTCTTCTATGCTAAGACTTTGTGCATCCAACCATAAAAACACATGACAAACCTCTGCTTCCCTCTGCGAAGGGCCTATCTTTTATTCTTGTCTTATAAGTGTCAAGGTGAAATCCACCTTTCCTTTTTACATTTTATCCTTTGGCAAGCACATTGTGTTGGAAAGATCCAGACATATATACCCACTTGGATGTAAGTTTTCATGATCTATTATTGTTGACATTACCCTTGAGGTAAAAGGTTGGGAGGCAACACCATAAGCCCCTATCTTTCTCTATGTCCGATTAAAACTCCATAAAAATAAGTATTGCATGAGTGTGAACAATTGTGAAAGACTATATGATAGTTGAGTATGTAGGCTTGCTGAAAAGCTCTTATATTGACTCTTTCCGATATTATGATAAATTGCAATTGCTTCATTGACTGAGACCAAAGTTTGTTAGTTTCCAATGAAGTTTATGATGCATACTTGATATAAGAATCATATGACTATATTTATATAAGTTGCTGCTATAAGAATAATCATGATACCCTCATGTCCGTATTTTGTTTTCATCGACACCTCTATCTCTAAACACGTGGACATATTTTTCGATGTCGGCTTTCGCTTGAGGACAAGTGAGGTCTAAGCTTGGGGGAGCTGATACGTCCATTTTGCATCATGCTTATAAGTTGATATTTATTGCATCTTGGGCTGTTCTTACATGTTTTGTCACAATACTTATGCCTTTTCTCTTATTTTACAAGGTTTACATGAAGAGGGAGAATGCCGGCAGGTGGAATTCTGGGCTGGAAAAGGAGCAAACTCTGGAAACCTATTCTGCACAACTCCAAAAGCCCTGAAACTCCACAGAAGATCATTTCGGAAAATATAAAAAATATCTAGCGGAAGAAACCCACGAGAGGGGCCACCGACTGGCCTTGAGGGTGGGGGCGCGCCCCCCTTCCCAGGGCGCGCCCCCCTGCCTCGAGGGCCAGCCGGCAGGCCCCAGGTGCCCATCTTCTCCTATATAAGGTGTTTTGACCTGGAAAAAATAACAAGGAGGCTTTTGGGACCATACGCCGCCGTCTCGAGGCGGAACCGAGGTGGAAACCAATCTAGGGCTCAGGCAGAGCTGTTCTGTCGGGGATACTTCCCTCCAGTAGGGGGAAATCATCACCGCCGTCATCACCAACAACTCTCCCATCTTGGGGAGGGCTATCTTCATTAACATCTTCACCAGTACCATCTCCTCTCAAACCCTAGTTCATCTTTTGTAACCAATCTTTGTACCCAAACCTCAGATTGGTACCTGTGGGTTGCTATTAGTGTTGATTACTCCTTGTAGTTGATGCTAGTTGGTTTATTTGGTGGAAGATCATATGTTCAGATCCATTATGCATATTAATACCCCTCTGATCATGAACAATATTATGTCTTGTGAGTAGTTACTTTGGTTCCTGAGGACATGGGAGAAGTATTGCTATTAGTAGTCATGTGAATTTGGTCTTCGTTCGATTTTTTGATGAGATGTATGTTGTCTCTCTTCTAGTGGTGTCATGTGAACGTCGACTACATGACACTTCACCATTATTTGGGCCTAGAGGAAGGCATTGGGAAGTAATAAGTAGATGATGGGTTGCTAGAGTGACAGAAGCTTAAACCCTAGTTTATGCGTTGCTTCGTAAGGGGCTGATTTGGATCCATATGTTTCAGGCTATGGTTAGGTTTACCATAATACTTCTTTTGTAGTTGCAGATGCTTACATTAGAGGTTAATAATAAGTGGGAGGCTTGTCCAATTAAGGGCAGCACCCAAGCACCGGTCCACCCACATACCAAATTATCAAAGTACCGAACGCAAATCAGACGATCGTGATGAAAACTAGCTTGACGATAATTCCCATGTGTCCTCGGGAGCACTTTAGTGTATATAAGAGTTTTTCCAGGCTTGTCTTTTGCTACAAAAAGGATTGGGCCACCTTGCTGCACCTTATTTACTTTTACCTTTTGTCACTTGTTACCAATTACCTTATCACAAAACTATCTGTTACCTATAATTTCAGTGCTTGCAGAAAATGCCTTACTGAAAACGGCCTACCATTTCCTTCCGCTCCTCGTTGGGTTCGACATTCTTACTTATCGAAAGGACTACGATAGATCCCCTACACTTGTGGGTCATCACACCACAGCCCCAAGGAGAAGTACTAGGCCTGATTATACCCATACGTTCTTGCTCATCGAGTTGTTTCTTCAGCTCCTTCAACTCATCAGGAGAAAGCTTGTACGGATGCTGACATGCTGGCTCGATAACGGGTTCAAGTTCAATGACGAATTCAACTTGACGATGGGGAGGCATGCCTGGAAGCTATTCATGGAAAACATCCTCATATTCACAAACCACCGGAATTTGAGAAATGGCATTAATCACGACTTAAGGACATAAACACATACTAGAATGATCTCAAGTATGGTATCTTTGCAAAACTCATGTAAAATTCAGGGATCAAAGTGTAAAATGATAGTTGGCTTACACTCGCCATGTCACATAAATGAATACAATAGCATACATCATCCAAAGAACATCAGGGTCCGACTACGGACGAAATCCAAACGAAAACATACCATAAATAACACAAGCCCGAATCCTCCTAGTAAGAACCACTATTGATCGTCGGGATAAGACACATAGTAACGTCCACGCTCTTCATCGAACTCCCAGTACAGCTCTGAACCATCTCCTGCAAAGTTCTCAACGGTACATGCATCTGGTGTGTGTTGAATCTGTGAGCCACAAAGGACTCAGAAACCCCGTTCCTGGGTATGAAAACTACCAAAGCCTTAGGTCTGGAAAAGGCTATAAATATGGGCTGCAGCAAGCACTAAGCACTAGTTTACGAGTTTAGAGCAATAAGAGAACAATTGCCAACGATCGCCAAGTTGATCAAGAAATGATCCTAGCTACTCACGATCAAACATAACCCCACCGTGTTCACTTCCCGAAGCCCTTCGGAAAGAGACCATCACGGTTACTCACACAGGTAGTGTATTCGTGAATAAGGTGTCCAGTTATCTACAACCGGATATTAACAAATTCCCATCTGCCACATAACCGCGGGCACGGCTTTCGGAAGATCAAACCCTGCACGGGTGTCCCAACTTAGCCCATCACAAGCTCACGATCTGCGGAGTCGCAACTCCAAAGTGGGAAGACCCGAGTATTCTTGGAATCCCGTGCTCAAGATATTTCGACAAAGGTAAAACTAATCCAGCGAGACCTCCCGGCGTGCCGACACCCTGATAGTAGCCGCGCGTATCTCGTCTCAGGCCACGACCGGATGGGCGATTCTACAGGTTATACCAGATACCTCAGGTTTCCCCAAGGTGGCCCCGCAGAACCCCCAGTTTGGACCAACACTCATGAGGAGCACTGGCCCGGGTTGTTAGTTAAGACCTCGGATTTGCAACGCCCTATGCAAGTTTAGTTATTAGGCAAATGTAAAACCAATGTTGGGCCTTGCTGGAAGAGCTTTAAACAGAGCGAATTATCAAGGGGGGGGGCATAAACCGCAACCGTGTTAGGAACGCAAAATCAAGGAACATAACACCGGTTTATCGGTTCCTAGGGTGGCATGAGTGGAACAAAACACCAAGAAGAAAGGCTTAGCCTTCCACCCATTACAAAATATAGGTGAATTAGTTTAATGAATTATATATTGTGATATCCCAACAACAACTTCAACATAGAGCCAGAATCTTCAAAACTTCACCTGCAACTAACAACACTATAAGAGGGGCTGAGCGATGCGTACTTAGCCAAACAACGGTTTGCTAGGAAGGTGGTTAGAGTGTTTAATGGCAACAATAGGAGGGCTGGCAAACAGGAATAGGCATCGAGACAATATCTAAAGAGCGAGACATCTAGCATAGGCAAAGATAGTAGTGATATCTGGGAATGGTCATCTTGCATGTTGATTCACGGAGGGATCATAACTTGCTCCTCAAACTCAACCTCGTTAGGAACCTCGAACTCCGAATCATCACCGGGCTCTAACCAACACAACACTGCAACACCGGAACACAATCAATCATCATGCAATGCCCAATCACATGATGCATGGGTATGATGCATATGGACATGAATAGATATGTTGCACCTCCTAGGGACACAAGTGTGCACAAGCATCATAGCAAACAAGATCACAACACATGTATGAATACAAGCAAAAGAACAAAACTATCATGTTTACAAGGTTATGTAGATTATTAAAACAAGCACCCAACAAGTTTAAAAGAGTTGATTAACATGGCAAGGGTGCATCTAGGACTACAGCAACATGCTAGCATTTTTAAATGGGCCGGAAAGGACAAACAACAATTTCCGGAAACTCCCATATTCATTTAAATGCATTTGGGACAGAACTGACAAACTCATCTTTTAAATTTGTTAAACATACAAAACAACACCACCACATTATTCTACACATTTTTCCACCCCAAATGCATATAAAGTTTGTTAAAATTGGAGTTGTAGATAATTAGTTATGATTTTTACAAGTTTAAGCATTTTTAAACACAAATTAATTCAAATAGCATTTTAAATGTTTTAAACATGGCAACAAACAGCATATTAATATTCTACATGAAAAACTAAGCAGTTTTCATATATAACTCATTTTCATTAGATGCATATTTAAAAAGATATTAAATATGTAAAGTTAATGCAGAAAAACAAAAACAAAAACAAAACAGAAAAGAAAAACAAAAGGAAAAACAAAACTGACTCGGTCTGGCTCTAGCCAGAGGCACTAACGGGTGGACCCAGGGGTAACCAACGTGGCATGAGTGGGTGAACGAGTGGGTGGAGCAGCATAGAGAGAATGACAGGTGGGGCCTGCTTGTCAGACTCACAGGAGGCAAAAATTGGGGGGAATAATCCCACTGCCGCCGATAGGTTTCAAACCCAGGACCTCTCCATTTACTGAGGAAGAGCCGAGCCACTGGGCTAGGCAAGTGTTCTTGACAGAATACAGACACAGTGCCTTAAGAGATAACTGAAGAAGCCAGCAGCAGGGGAAAACAGGGGCTCGTCGGAGCTGCTCCGGCGACCTAAACTGGCGACGGAGGGGTGCGGGCTGTTCCTGGGGGAACTCCGCATCCACGCCACGCACTTGCAGATCATAGCAACAATTACAACGCCGGCGGCGAGCTCAAAACAGAACGACAGCGGCGAACCTCGACGAGGCGAAGCAGAGGCCTAAATGGAGTGGCCACTGCTCTGGCAGCATCTACGCGACAAGGCGAAGCAGACGGACAACAGGGGAAGGCCTACGGTGGTCGCAATACTCGCCGGAGATGAGTCCCGACAGCAACACACTCGGGTGCGCGACGAACTATGGTCTAGACAGCGAGAAGGAAGGGAAAACTGCACGGGGAGGTGGAGATGCTCACCACGAACACGGCGAGGTGTTCGGCTGGCCCGGAGGTGGTCGGTGTCGACGGCGGCGACGATCGAACAGTTGCGGCTGCCAGAGTGGAAGAAGAGGAAGAAGGAGACACAGACGAGGCGATCGACTCCGCGTAGAGGACGTAGACGACGTAGTCGACGACGAGGAAGTAGTCCGGTAAGGTTGGCGAGGCCGAGGTCGACGGGAGGCACACCGGCGACGTGCTCGCGCTCCCAGATGCGTTCGGGACAGCTACGGTGTGGCGGATCTAGTGGCCCTTAGCTCACCAAGCGGCGGGAGGAGGAAGGAGGAACCCTAGGGAGTGGGTTGGACACGTTGAGAGCTTAAAAGGGGGGGCCAGAGACACGACGGTGCGACGACGGCGCTGGCTCGCGGTCCCCATGGCGTCGCGGGAGGAGGAAGAAAAGGTGGGTGGACTAGCAGGCTGAGTCACTGACGAGTGGGGCCAGGGAGTCCATGTGGGCGAGAGTTAGCGGGGGTAAGTGGGCGCGTGGGTGAAAAGAGGTGCGAGGGACGTGCAGGGCTGCTGATGCGGGCCGGCTGGAGCTGGGCCGAGAGGAAGAGCTGGGCCTGTTGGCTGGGCTGCACTGCTGCGGCTAATGCTACTTCCAATCCTTTTTCTTTTCTATTTTTCCTCAGACAGAAATAAAAGAAAAAGTATAGTCACAAGGAAAAAGAACTAGGAGATAAATAAAATATCCCCATGCTCCTGGATTTATGCCCTATTTTATAAAATTGTTTTGGACATTTTTAGAGGTAGAAAAATAAAATGAGTTTGAATATGGTTCAAACTTCTGTCATTTTTGAACCCAACCAAATCACTTTAAAATGGGGCATGGCTTTGCATGGTAACTCATGACAAGGCAACAAAGAAAAGGGGGGAAGTTGAACATTATAGGAATAGGCTAAGTCACTTGCAAAATTACTTAAATAAAGGACGAAAAGAAGGAAAGAGAAGAGGTGAAGAAGAAGGACGGGGGGTTTAGGGTTTGGCAAGGCCATGGCTTGACACCAACAACACACAACATCATCAAGGTGACCTCACATCACAAACAAAGACAAGTAATGAAGCTAAGATGAATATGATGCCATGTTGATGATGAAGCAATGCATGGATGCATAAGAAAATAAAATGACAATGCAAACAAAATAAAGCTTAACTGACAAGAACCCCAAGGAAAAGGACAAGGATCAAAATGATAAATGCTTTATTGCCATTTGTGGAAAGTATCACATATGGGGTGTTACAAACTCTCATCCACTACAAAAAGATCTCGTACCGAGATCTAGGACTGAAAGAAGGAGGGATACTCGGAACGGAGATGATCTTCTCGTTCCCACGTAGCTTCTCGGTCGGTATGGTGTGACCACTTCACTTTGAAGAATTTGATGGACTTGTTGCGGGTCTTGCGCTCAGTTTCTTCAAGAATAGCAATGGGGTGCTCACGATAAGACAAGTCTTGTTGAAGATCAATCTCTTCGAACGGAATGGTGCGTTTAGGCATCTTGAAGCACGTGCGGAGTTGAGACACATGAAGCACATCATGCACATTTGCAAAGTTGGAGGAAAGCTCGAGTTGGTAGGCTAGATCGCCTCTCTAGCCAAGAATCTTGAAAGGGCCCACGTATCTTGGAGCAAGCTTGCCCTTGATACCGAACCTCTAAGTGCCCTTCGTGGGAGAAACACGGAGATAGAGATGGTCTCCAATGTCGAAAGCCAAGTCACGATGCTTGTCGTCATAATACCTCTTTTGACGTGATTGCGTGGCTTTGAGATTCTCACATATGACTTTGCACATTTCTTCGGCTTCTGAGATCAAATCCTTTCCAAGAAGTTGACGTTCACCAGTCTCGGACCAGTTGAGAGGGGTATGACACTTTCTGCCATAGAGGATTTCAAAAGGAGCTTTGCTGGCACTTGCTTTGAAGTTGTTGTTGTAGGAGAATTCGGCAAATGGAAGGCAATCTTCCCATTTCATACCGAGGGAGATGACACAAGCTCTTAGCATATCTTCGAGGATCTGGTTCACTCTTTCGACTTGACCACTAGTCTGAGGGTGAAACACAGTGCTGAAGGGAATCTTTGTGCCCATGGCTGACTACAAAGAAACCCAGAACTTGGAAGTGAACAAGCTTCCACGGTCTAAGGAGATCACTTGAGGAATGTGCTACTTCTCGAGCTTGCGTTGTATTCCCTCAAAGAGGAAAAGATGCAGCACAGTAGCGTAAGTATTTCCCTCAGTTTTTGATAACCAAGGTATCAATCCAGTAGGAGACCACGAGCGAGTCCCTCGCACCTACACAAACAAATAAGAACTTGGCAGCCAACGTGATAAGGGGTTGTCAATCCCTTTACAGTCACTTACGAAAGTGAGATCTGATACAGATGATAGTTTATATTTTTGGTATTTTTGGTTTATAAGAACAGCAAATAAAAGCGATAACAGCAAAGTAGATGTAGATTGATATGTTGAGAATAGAACCGGGGGCCATAGTGTTCTCTAGTGGCTTCTCTCATGATAGTGATATTCTACGGCGATTAAACAAATTACTGTCAAGCAAATGATAGAAAAGCGAATAATTATGAGACTATCTAGGCATGATCATTGTATATAGGCATCACGTCCGAGACAAGTAGACCGAAACGATTCTGCATCTACTACTATTACTCCACACATCGACCGCTATCCAGCATGCATCTAGTGTATTGAGTTCATAAGAACAGAGTAACGCCTTAAGCAAGCTGACATGATGTAGAGGGATAAACTCAAACAATATGATATAAACCCCATCTTTTTATCCTCGATGGCAACAATACGATACGTGCCTTGCTGTCCCTACTGTGAGTGGGAAAGGACACCGCAAGATTGAACCCAAAGCCAAGCACTTCTCCCATTGCAAGAACTATAGATCTAGTAGGCCAAACCAAACCAATAATTCAAAGAGACTTGCAAGGATATTATGAGCACACATAAAAAGTTCAGAGAAGAACCAAATATCTTTTATAGATAATCTTGATCATAAACTCACAATTCATCGGATCTCGACAAACACACCGCAAAAAGAGATTACATCGAATAGATCTCCTCGAAGACCGAGGAAAACTTTGTATTGAGATCTAGAGAGAGAAGAAGCCATCTAGATACTAGCTATGGACCCGAAGGTCTGTGGTAAACTACTGACAACTCATGGTGAGGGCGATGATGATGATGATGAAGAACTCCGTGATGGATCCTCGTCCGGTGGAGCTCCGGAACAGGCTCCAAGATGGGATCTCACGGGAACAGAAGGTTACGACGGTGGAATTAGGGTTTTCTCTCTGTTGTCGAAGGTTTCGGGGTACGTAGACTTATATAGGAAGAAGGAGGACACCAAGGGGTGCTCGGGGGCCCCACGAGGCAGGGGGCGCGCCCTGGGAAGGGGGGCGCGCCCCCACCCTTGTGGGCAGCCCCTTGATCCCCTGACGTGGTTCTCAAGTCCCCCGTGCATGATTTTCTCCAAAAATATCTCTCGCGAAGGTTTCATTCCATTTGGACTCTGTTTGATATTCTTTTTTGCACAACCCTGAAATAGGCAAAAAACAGCAATTTGGACTGGGCCTTTCGGTTAGTAGGTTAGTCCCAAAATTGATATAAAAGTGTATGATAAAGCCCATTAAACATCCAAGACTTCATAAATAATAGTATGGAACAATCAAAAATTATAGATACGTTGGAGACGTATCAAGCATCCCCAAGCTTAATTCCTGCTCGTCCTCGAGTAGGTAAATGATAAAGAAATAATTTTTGATGTGGAATGCTAACCAATATAGTTTTTCATTGTAATTCTCTTAATTGTGGCATGAATGTTCAGATCTGAAAGATTCAAGATAAAAGTCTATATTGACATAAGAAACAATAATACTTCAAGCATACTAACAATGCAATCATGTCTTCTCAAAATACTATGGCTAAAGAAAGTAATCCCTACAAAATCATATAGTCTGGCTAAGCTCCCTCTTCATCACACAAAATATTCATATCATGCACAAACGCCGATTTCAGCCAAGCATTTGTTTTCATACTCTATCTTTTCAAACCTTTCAACTTTCACGCAATACATGAGCGTGAGCCATGGACATGGCACTATGGGTGGAATAGAGGTGGTTGTGGAGAAGACAAAAAGGAGGGAGATAGTCTCACTGCAACTAGGCGTATCAACGGGCTATGGAGATGCCTATCAATAGATATCAATGTGAGTGAGTAGGGATTGCCATGCAACGGATGCACTAGAGCTAAATATGAATGAAAGCTCAACAAAAGAAAGTAGTGGGTGTGCATCCAACTTGCTTGCTCACGAAGACCTAGGGCATTTGAGGAAGCCCATCGTTGGAATATACAAGCCAAGTTCTATAATGAAAATTCCCACTAGTATATGAAATTGACTAAACATGAGACTCTCTATAATGAAGAACATGGTGCTACTTTTAAGCACAAGTGTGGAAAAAAGATAGTAGCAATTTGTTGCAAATATGCCCTAGAGGCAATAATAAAAGTATTATTATTATATTTCCTTGTTCATGATAATCGTCTGTTATTCATGCTTGAATTGTATTGTACGGAAACAGCGATACATGTGTGAATACATAGACCACAATGAGTCCCTGGTAAGCCTCTAGTTACCAGTTCGTTGATCAAAAGATGGTCACGGTTTCCTGACCATGGACGGGATCACATCATTAGGAGAATGATGTGATGGACAAGACCCGATCCAGAGCATAACACGAGATCGTATAGTTCATAATGCATAAGCTTTTCGGTGTCAAGTATTTATTCCTTAGACTATGAGGTTGTACAACTCTCGGATACTGTAGGAATACTTTGGGTGTGCCAAACGTCACAACGTAACTGGGTGGCTATAAAGGTACGCATCGGGTATCTCCGAAAGTGTCTGTTGAGTTGGTACGAACCGAGACTGGGATGTTGTCACTCCGTATGACGGAGAGGTACCTCTGGGCCCACTCGGTAAGACATCATCATAAATGAGCTCAAGGTGACTAAGGAGTTAGTCACGGGATGATGGATTACGGAACAAGTAAAGAGACTTGCCATAACGAGATTGAACAATGTATCGGGAATACCGACGATCGAATCTCGGACAAGTACCGTACCGATGGACAAAGGGAATAACATACAGGATTGAGTGAATCCTTGACACGGTGGTTCATCCGATGAAGATCATCGAGGAACATGTGGGAACCAACATGGGTATCCAGATCCCGCTGTTGGTTATTGACCGGAGAGTGGTCTCGGTCATGTCTACGTGTCTCCCGAACCCGTAGGGTCTACACACTTAAGGTTCGGTAACGCTAGGGTCGTAGAGATACATGCACGTGGAAAGCCGAAAGTTGTTCGGAGTCCCGGATGAGATCCCGGACGTCACGAGGAGTTCCGGAATGGTCCGGAGGTAAAGAATGATATATAGGAAGTCAGGTTTCGTCCATCAGGTGATCTCCGGGGGTCACCGGGAGTGTCCCGGGACCACCGGAGGGGTCCCGGGGGTCCACTGGTCATGCTCCGCTGGTCAATGGTTTATTTTTATGGTTGTTCTATTTATTTGAGAGATATGTTTTATGGTCATGCTCCACTGGTCAATGGTTTATTTTTGATGAATCTCGAACGTGATGATACACATATTCATAGTGTAGATGCCAAAAGATGTAAAGTTGATAATGATAGTCCCACATACTTGTGGCATTGCCGCCTTGGTCATATTGGTGTCAAACGTATGAAGAAGCTCCATTCAGATGGACTTCTAGAGTCTCTTGATTATGAATCATTTGACACGTGCGAACCATGCCTATTGGGCAAGATGACCAAGACTCCGTTCTCCGGAACAATGGAGCGAGCAACCAACTTATTGGAAATCATACATACCGATGTGTGCGGTCCAATGAGTGTTGAGGCTCGCGGAGGCTATCGTTATGTTCTCACCCTCACAGATGATTTGAGTAGATACGGGTATATCTATTTGATGAAACACAAGTCTGAGACCTTTGAAAAGTTCAAGGAATTTCATAATGAGGTTGAGAATCAACGTCACAGAAAAATAAAGTTCTTACGATCAGATCGTGGGGGTGAATATTTAAGTCATGAATTTGGCACGCACCTTAGGAACTGTGGAATTGTTTCACAATTGAAACCGCCCGGAACACATCAATGTAACGGTGTGTCCGAACTTCGAAATCGTACTCTGTTGGACATGGTGCGATCTATGATGTCCCTCACCGATTTACCACTATATTTTTGGGGTTATGCTTTAGAGACTGCCGCATTCACTTTAAATAGGGCTCCGTCGAAATCCGTTGAGACGACTCCGTATGAACTTTGGTTTGGCAAGAAACCGAAGCTGTCATTTCTAAAAGTTTGGGGTTGCGATGCTTATGTCAAGAAACTTCAACCTGAAAAGCTCGAACCCAAATCGGAATAATGCGTCTTCATATGATACCCAAAGGAAACGATTGGGTACACCTTCTACCACAGATCCGAAGGCAAAGTCTTTGTTGCCAAGAATGGATGCTTTTTGGAGAAAGAGTTTCTCTCGAAAGAAGTGAGTGGGAGGAAAGTAGAACTTGATGAGGTGACAGTCACCCCTCCTGAAAGTAGCGCGGCGCAGGAAATTGTTCCTGAGGTGCCTGCACCGACAAGGGAGGAAATTGATGATAATGATCATGAAGAAACAAATCAAGTTACTACTGAACTTCGAAGGTCCACGAGGGCACATTCCGCACCAGAGTGGTACGGCAACCCTGTCCTGGAAATCATGTTGTTAGACAACGGTGAACCTTCGAACTATGAAGAAGCGATGGCGGGCCCGGATTCCAATAAATGGCTTGGAGCCATGAAATCTGAGATAGAATCCATGTATGAAAACAAAGTATGGACTTTGGTGGACTTGCCTGATGATAGGCACGCCATAAAAAACCAAATGGATATTTAAGAAGAAGACATACGCGGATGGTAATGTGACCATCTATAAGGCTCGGCTTGTCGCTAAGGGTTATCGACAAGTTCAAGGGATTGACTACGACGAGACTTTCTCCCCCGTAGCGATGCTGAAGTCAGTCAGAATCATGTTAGCTATTGACGCATTCTATGATTATGAGATATGGCAAATGGACGTCAAAACAGCATTCCTTAATGGCTTCCTCAAGGAAGAGTTGTATATGATGCAGCCGAAAGGTTTTGTCGATCCAGAGAACGCTAACAAGGTATGCAAGCTCCAGCGCTCGATTTACGGGCTGGTGCAAGCATCTCGGAGTTGGAATATTCGCTTTAATGATGTGATCAAAGCGTTTGGATTTATACAGACTTATGGAGAAGCTTGTATTTACAAGAAAGTGAGTGGGAGCTCTGTGGCATTTCTCATATTATATGTGGATGACATATTGCTGATGGGAAATGATATAGAATTCTTGGAAAATGTAAAGGCCTACTTGAATAAGAGTTTTTCAATGAAGGACCTTGGAGAAGCTGCTTACATATTAAGCATCAAAATCTATAGAGATAGATCAAGACGCCTCATTGGTCTTTCACAAAGCACATACCTTGATAAGATATTGAAAAAGTTCAATATGGATCAGTCCAAGAAGGGGTTCTTGCCTGTTTTGCAAGGTATGAGATCGAGCAAGGCTCAGTCGCCGACCACAGCAGAAGATAGAGAAAAGATGAGTGTCATTCCCTATGCCTCGGCCATAGGTTCTATCATGTATGCCATGCTGTGTACCAGACCTTATGTGAACCTTGCCATAAGTTTGGTAGGGAGGTACCAAAGTGATCCCGGTATGGAACACTGGACAGCGGTCAAGAACATCCTGAAGTACCTGAAAAGGACTAAGGATACATTTCTCGTTTACGGAGGTGACGAAGAGCTCGTCGTAAAGGGTTACGTCGATGCTAGCTTCGACATAGATTTGGATGACTCTAAGTCTCAAACCGGATACGTGTATATTTTGAACGGAGGGGCAGTCAGCTGGTGCAGTTGCAAGCAAAGCGTCGTGGCGGCATCTACATGTGAAGCGGAGTACATAGCTGCTTCCGAAGCAGCGCAGGAAGGAGTCTGGATGAAGGAGTTCATCACCGACCTAGGAGTCATTCCAAGCGCGTCAAGCCCGATGACTCTCTTCTGTGACAACACTGGTGCTATTGCTATTACCAAGGAGCCCAGGTTTCACAAGAAGACCAAGCACATCAAGCGCCGTTTCAACTCCATCCGGAATTATGTTCAAGATGGAGATATAGATATTTGTAAAGTGCATACGGATCTGAATGTCGCAGACCCGTTGACTAAACCTCTTCCACGGGCAAAACATGATCAACACCAGAACTCTATGGGTGTTCGATTCATCACAATGTAACTAGATTATTGACTCTAGTGCAAGTGGGAGACTGTTGGAAATATGCCCTAGAGGCAATAATAAAAGTATTATTATTATATTTCCTTGTTCATGATAATCGTCTGTTATTCATGCTTGAATTGTATTGTACGGAAACAGCGATACATGTGTGAATACATAGACCACAATGAGTCCCTGGTAAGCCTCTAGTTACCAGTTCGTTGATCAACAAATGGTCACGGTTTCCTGACCATGGACATAGGATGTCAGTGATAACGGGATCACATCATTAGGAGAATGATGTGATGGACAAGACCCAATCCTGAGCATAGCACGAGATCGTATAGTTCGTAATGCATAAGCTTTTCGGTGTCAAGTATTTATTCCTTAGACCATGAGGTTGTACAACTCCCGGATACCGTAGGAATACTTTGGGTGTGCCAAACGTCATAACGTAACTGGGTGGCTATAAAGGTACGCATCGGGTATCTCCGAAAGTGTCTGTTGAGTTGGTACGAACCGAGACTGGGATGTTGTCACTCCATATGACGGAGAGGTACCTCTGGGCCCACTCGGTAAGACATCATCATAAATGAGCTCAAGGTGACTAAGGAGTTAGTCACGGGATGATGGATTACGGAACGAGTAAAGAGACTTGCCATAACGAGATTGAACAAGGTATCGGGAATACCGACGATCGAATCTCGGACAAGTACCGTACCGATGGACAAAGGGAATAACATACGGGATTGAGTGAATCCTTGACACGGTGGTTCATCCGATGAAGATCATCGAGGAACATGTGGGAACCAACATGGGTATCTAGATCCCGCTGTTGGTTATTGACCGGAGAGTGGTCTCGGTCATGTCTACGTGTCTCCCGAACCCGTAGGGTCTACACACTTAAGGTTCGGTAACGCTAGGGTCGTAGAGATACATGCACGTGGAAACCCGAAAGTTGTTCGGAGTCCCGGATGAGATCCCGGACGTCACGAGGAGTTCCGGAATGGTCCAAAGGTAAAGAATGATATATAGGAAGTCAGGTTTCGGCCATCGGGTGATCTCCGGGGTCACCGGGAGGGGTCCCGGGGGTCCACCGGGTGGGGCCACCCATCCCGGTGGGGCCCCTAGGCTGCGTGGGGGAAGTGGCCAGCCCCTGGTGGGCTGGCGCACCACATGGGCCCCCCTCCCCATGCGCCTAGGGTTGAAACCCTAGGGGGAGGGGGCGCCCCCCTTGCCTTAGGGGGCAAGATTGCCTCCCTGGCCGCCGCCCCCTCTGCAGATCCCATCTGCAGGGCATGGCGCACCCCCCTGCCCCCCTATATATATGTGGGGGGAGAGGGCAGCCGCACCCAAGTCTCTGGCGCCTCTCCCCCTCCCGTCACACCTCATACTCTCTCCGCAGGGCGCCGACGAAGCCCTGCAGGATTCTCCACTGCATCCACCACCACGCCGTCGTGCTGCTGGATCTCCGACGACCTCTCCTCCCCCCTTGCTGGATCAAGAAGGAGGTGACGTTGCTGTACCGGACGTGTGTTGAACGCGGAGGTGCTGTCCGTTCGGCGCTAGATCATCGGTGACGAAGAACGAGAAGTGTACGACTACTTCATCCACGCTTCTTCGAAAGCTTCCGCTCGTGATCTACAAAACGGTATGTAGATGCACTCTCATATGATTGTTGCTAGATGTCTCCTTAGATGGATCTTGGTGAAAGCGTAGAATTTTTTTTGAATTCTGCTACGTTCCCCAACAGTGGTATCTGAGCTAGGTCTTATGCGTAGCATCTTGCACGAGTAGAACACAAAGCAGTTGTGGGCGTTTGAGTTTGTTCAATCTTCTTGCCGTTACTAGTCTAATCTTGATTCGGGGGTATTGTGGGATGAAGCGGCCCGGACCGACTTTACACGTACGCTTACGTGAGACTGGTTCCACCGACAGACATGCACTAGTTGCATAAGGTGGCTGGCGGGTGTCTGTCTCTCCTACTTTAGTCGGATCGGATTCGATGAACAGGGTCCTTATGACGGGTAAATAGAAATTGACAAATCACGTTGTGGTTTTGGCGTAGGTAAGAAACGTTCTTGCTAGAAAACCTATAGAAGCCACGTAAAAACTTGCAACAACAATTAGAGGACGTCTAACTTGTTTTTGCAGCATGTGCTATGTGACGTGGTATGGCCAAAAGAAGATGTGATGAATGATATATGTGATGTATGAGATTGATCATGTTCTTGTAATAGGGAATCACGACTTGCATGTCGATGAACTTGACAACCGGCAGGAGCCATAGGAGTTGTCTTAATTATTGTATGACATGCGTGTCACTGAATAAACGCTATGTAATTACTTTACTTTATTGCTAAACGTTAGCCATAGTAGTAGAAGTAATAGTTGGCGTGACGACTTCTTCAAGACACGATGATGGAGATCATGATGATGAAGATCATGGTGTCGAGCCGGTGACAAGATGATCATGGTGCCCCAAAGATGGAGATCCAAGGAGCAAGATGATATTGGCCATATCATGTCATTTTAATTGGTTGCATGTGATGTTTATCATGTTTATGCATCTTGTTTACTTAGAACGACGGTAGTAAATAAGATGATCTCTCACTAAAATTTCAAGAATTGTGTTCCCCCTAACTGTGCACCGTTGCTAAAGTTCGTTGTTCCGAAGCACCACGTGATGATCGGGTGTGATAGGTTCTAACGTTCGCATACAACGGGTGTAAGCCAGATTTACACACGCAATACACTTAGGGTTCACTTGACGAGCCTAGCATGTACAGACATGGCCTCGGAACACGGAAGACCGAAAGGTCGAACACGAGTCGTATAGAAGATACGATCAACATGAAGATGTTCACCGTTGATGACTAGTCCGTCTCACGTGATGATCGGACACGGGCTAGTCGATTCGGATCGTGTATCACTTAGATGACTAGAGAGATGTCATTCTGAGTGGGAGTTCATTAAAATTTGATTAAGATGAACTTAATTATCATGAACTTAGTCTAAATTCTTTACAATATCTCTTGTAGATCAAATGGCCCACGCTCAAGTTTCCCTCAACTTCAACGCGTTCCTAGAGAAAACCAAGCTGAAAGACGATGGTAGCAACTATACGGATTGGGTCCGTAACCCGAGGATTATCCTCATAGCTGCCAAGAGATCCTATATCCTTGAAGCACCGCTAGGTGATGCACCCGGTCCCGATGCGACCCAAGACGTTTTGAACGTCTGGCAGTCGCGTAGTGATGATTACTCCCTGGTTCAGTGCGGCATGCTTTACAGCTTAGAGTCGGGGCTCCAAAAACGTTTTGAGAACCACGGAGCATATGAGATGTTCGAAGGCTTGAAATGGTTTTCCAAGCTCATGCCCGAGTCGAGAGATATGACGTCTCCGACGCATTCTACAGTTGTAAGATGGAGGAAAACAGTTCTGTCAGTGAGCACATCCTCAAGATTTCTGGATTGCACAATCGCTTGTCTCAGCTGGGAATGAATCTCCCAGATGAAGCGGTCGTTGACAGAATCCTCCAGTCGCTCCCACCAAGCTTCAAGAGCTTTGTGTTAAACTTCAATATGCAGGGGATGGAGAAGTCCATTCCCGAGGTGTATTCGATGCTGAAATCAGCGGAGGTGGATATCAAGAAAGAACATCAAGTGTTGATGGTCAATAAAACCACTAAGTTCAAGAAAGGCAAGGGTAAGAAGAACTTCAAGAAGGATGGCAAGGGAGTTGTCGCGCCCGGTAAGCCTGTTGCCGGGAAGAAGCCAAAGTATGGACCCAAGCCTGAGACAGAGTGCTTTTATTGCAAGGGAACGGGTCACTGGAAGCGGAACTGCCCCAAATACTTAGCAGACAAGAAGGCCGGCAACGTCAAAGGTATATGTGATATACATGTTATTGATGTGTACCTTACCAGCACTCGTAGTAGCTCCTGGGTATTTGATACCGGTGCGGTTGCTCACATTTGTAACTCAAAACAGGAGCTGCGGAATAAGCGGAGACTGGCGAAGGATGAGGTGACGATGCGCGTCGGGAATGGTTCCAAGGTCGATGTGATCGCTGTCGGCACGCTACCTCTACATCTACCTCCGGTATTAGTTTTAAACCTTAATAATTGTTATTTAGTACCAGCTTTGAGCATGAACATTGTATCTGGATCTCGTCTTATGCGAGATGGCTACTCTTTCAAATCGGAGAATAATGGTTGTTCTATTTATTTGAGAGATATGTTTTATGGTCATGCTTCGCTGGTCAATGGTTTATTTTTGATGAATCTCGAACGTGATGATACACATATTCATAGTGTAGATGCCAAAAGATGTAAAGTTGATAATGATAGTCCCACATACTTGTGGCATTGCCGCCTTGGTCATATTGGTGTCAAACGTATGAAGAATCTCCATTCAGATGGACTTCTAGAGTCTCTTGATTATGAATCATTTGACACGTGCGAACCATGCCTATTGGGCAAGATGACCAAGACTCCGTTCTCCGGAACAATGGAGCGAGCAACCAACTTATTGGAAATCATACATAGCGATGTGTGCGGTCCAATGAGTGTTGAGGCTCGCGGAGGCTATCATTATGTTCTCACCCTCACAGATGATTTGAGTAGATACGGGTATATCTATTTGATGAAACACAAGTCTGAGACATTTGAAAAGTTCAAGGAATTTTAGAATGAGGTTGAGAATCAACGACACAGAAAAATAAAGTTCTTACGATCAGATCGTGGGGGTGAATATTTAAGTCATGAATTTGGCACGCACCTTAGGAACTGTGGAATTGTTTCACAATTGACACCGCCCAGAACACATCAATGTAACAGTGTGTCCGAACTTCGAAATCGTACTCTGTTGGACATGGTGCGATCTATGATGTCCCTCACCGATTTACCGCTATCTTTTTGGGGTTATGCTTTAGAGACTGCCGCATTCACTTTAAATAGGGCTCCGTCGAAATCCGTTGAGACGACTCCGTATGAACTTTGGTTTGGCAAGAAACCGAAGCTGTCGTTCCTAAAAGTTTGGGGTTGCGATGCTTATGTCAAGAAACTTCAACCTGAAAAGCTCGAACCCAAATCGGAATAATGCGTCTTCATATGATACCCAAAGGAAACGATTGGGTACACCTTCTACCACAGATCCGAAGGCAAAGTCTTTGTTGCCAAGAATGGATGCTTTTTGGAGAAAGAGTTTCTCTCGAAAGAAGTGGGTGCGAGGAAAGTAGAACTTGATGAGGTGACAGTCACCCCTCCTGAAAGTAGCGCAGCGCAGGAAATTGTTCCTGAGGTGCCTGCACCGACAAGGGAGGAAATTGATGATAATGATCATGAAGAAACAGATCAAGTTACTACTGAACTTCGAAGGTCCACGAGGGCACATTCCGCACCAGAGTGGTACGGCAACCCTATCCTGGAAATCATGTTGTTAGACAACGGTGAACCTTCGAACTATGAAGAAGCGATGGCGGGCCCAGATTCCAATAAATGGCTTGGAGCCATGAAATCCGAGATAGAATCCATGTATGAAAACAAAGTATGGACTTTGGTGGACTTGCCTGATGATAGGCACGCCATAAAAAACCAAATGGATATTTAAGAAGAAGACAGACGCGGATGGTAATGTGACCATCTATAAGGCTCGGCTTGTCGCTAAGGGTTATCGACAAGTTCAAGGGATTGACTACGACGAGACTTTCTCTCCCGTAGCGATGCTGAAGTCAGTCAGAATCATGTTAGCTATTGTCGCATTCTATGATTATGAGATATGGCAAATGGACGTCAAAACAACATTCCTTAATGGCTTCCTCAAGGAAGAGTTGTATATGATGCAGCCGGAAGGTTTTGTCGATCCAGAGAACGCTAACAAGGTATGCAAGCTCCAGCGCTTGATTTACGGGCTGGTGCAAGCATCTCGGAGTTGGAATATTCGCTTTAATGATGTGATCAAAGCGTTTGGATTTATACAGACTTATGGAGAAGCCTGTATTTACAAGAAAGTGAGTGGGAGCTCTGTGGCATTTCTCATATTATATGTGGATGACATATTGCTGATGGGAAATGATATAGAATTCTTGGAAAATGTAAAGGCCTACTTGAATAAGATTTTTTCAATGAAGGACCTTGGAGAAGCTGCTTACATATTAAGCATCAAAATCTATAGAGATAGATCAAGACGCCTCATTGGTCTTTCACAAAGCACATACCTTGATAAGATATTGAAAAAGTTCAATATGGATCAGTCCAAGAAGGGGTTCTTGTCTGTTTTGCAAGGTATGAGATTGAGCAAGGCTCAGTCGCCGACCACGGCAGAAGATAGAGAAAAGATGAGTGTCATTCCCTATGCCTCGGCCATAGGTTCTATCATGTATGCCATGCTGTGTACCAGACCTGATGTGAACCTTGCCATAAGTTTGGTAGGGAGGTACCAAAGTGATCCTGGTATGGAACACTGGACAGCGGTCAAGAACATCCTGAAGTACCTGAAAAGGACTAAGGCTATGTTTCTCGTTTATGGAGGTGACGAAGAGCTCGTCGTAAAGGGTTACGTTGATGCTAGCTTCGACATAGATCTGGATGACTCTAAGTCTCAAACCGGATACGTGTATATTTTGAACGGAGGGGCAGTCAGCTGGTGCAGTTGCAAGCAAAGCGTCGTGGCGACATCTACATGTGAAGTGGAGTACATAGCTGCTTCCGAAGCAGCGCAGGAAGGAGTCTGGATGAAGGAGTTCATCACCGACCTAGGAGTCATTCCAAGCGCGTCAAGCCCGATGACTCTCTTCTGTGACAACACTGGTGCTATTGCTATTACCAAGGAGCCCAGGTTTCACAAGAAGACCAAGCACATCAAGCACCGTTTCAACTCCATCCGGAATTATGTTCAAGATGGAGATATAGATATTTGTAAAGTGCATACGGATCTGAATGTCGCAGACCCGTTGACTAAACCTCTTCCACGGGCAAAACATGATCAACACCAGAACTCTATGGGTGTTCGATTCATCACAATGCAACGAGATTATTGACTCTAGTGCAAGTGGGAGACTGTTGGAAATATGCCCTAGAGGCAATAATAAAAGTATTATTATTATATTTCCTTGTTCATGATAATCGTCTGTTATTCATGCTTGAATTGTATTGTACGGAAACAGCGATACATGTGTGAATACATAGACCACAATGAGTCCCTGGTAAGCCTCTAGTTACCAGTTCGTTGATCAACAGATGGTCACGGTTTCCTGACCATGGACATAGGATGTCAGTGATAACGGGATCACATCATTAGGAGAATGATGTGATGGACAAGACCCAGTCCTGAGCATAGCACGAGATCGTATAGTTCGTAATGCATAAGCTATTCGGTGTCAAGTATTTATTCCTTAGACCATGAGGTTGTACAACTCTCGGATACCGTAGGAATACTTTGGGTGTGCCAAACGTCACAACGTAACTGGGTGGCTATAAAGGTACGCATCGGGTATCTCCGAAAGTGTCTGTTGAGTTGGTACGAACCGAGACTGGGATGTTGTCACTCCGTATGACGGAGAGGTACCTCTGGGCCCACTCGGTAAGACATCATCATAAATGAGCTCAAGGTGACTAAGGAGTTAGTCACGGGATGATGGATTACGGAACGAGTAAAGAGACTTGCCATAACAAGATTGAACAAGGTATCGGGAATACCGACGATCGAGTCTCGGACAAGTACCGTACCGATGGACAAAGGGAATAACATACGGGATTGAGTGAATCCTTGACACGGTGGTTCATCCGATGAAGATCATCGAGGAACACGTGGGAACCAACATGGGTATCCAGATCCCGCTGTTGGTTATAGACCGGAGAGTGGTCTCGGTCATGTCTACGTGTCTCCCGAACCCATAGGGTCTACACACTTAAGGTTCGGTAACGCTAGGGTCGTAGAGATACATGCATGTGGAAACCCGAAAGTTGTTCGGAGTCCCGGATGAGATCCCGGACGTCACGAGGAGTTCCGGAATGGTCCGGAGGTAAAGAATGATATATAGGAAGTCGGGTTTCGGCGATCGGGTGATCTCCGGGGGTCACCGGGAGTGTCCCGGGACCACCGGAGGGGTCCCGGGGGTCCACCGGGTGGGGCCACCCATCCCGGTGGGCCCCCTAGGCTGTGTGGGGGAAGTGGCCAGCCCCTGGTGGGCTGGCGCACCACATGGGCCCCCCTCCCCATGCGCCTAGGGTTGAAACCCTAGGGGGAGGGGGCGCCCCCCTTGCCTTGGGGGGCAAGATTGCCTCCCTGGCCGCCGCCCCCCTGCAGATCCCATCTGCAGGGCATGGTGCACCCCCCTGGCCCCCTATATATATGTGGGGGGGAGAGGGCAGCCGCACCCAAGTCTCTGGCGCCTCTCCCCCTCCCGTCACACCTCATACTCCCTCCGCAGGGCGCCGACGAAGCCCTGCAGGATTCTCCACTGCATCCACCCCCACGCCGTCGTGCTGCTGGATCTCCGACGACCTCTCCTCCCCCCTTGCTGGATCAAGAAGGAGGTGATGTTGCTGTACCGGACGTGTGTTGAATGCGGAGGTGTCGTCCGTTCGGCGCTAGATCATCGGTGACGAAGAACGAGAAGAGTACGACTACTTCATCCACGCTTCTTCGAAAGCTTCCGCTCACGATCTACAAAACGGTATGTAGATGCACTCTCATATGCTCGTTGCTAGATGTCTCCTTAGATGGATCTTGGTGAAAGCGTAGAATTTTTTTTGAATTCTGCTACGTTGCCCAACACAATTGTCCCTTTTTCTTTTCTTTTCCTTTTTTTTGGCCTTTCTTTTTTTCTTTTGCCTTTCCTTTTTTTGCGGAGGGGCTTTCTAGATTTAGCCTTTCCTCCCATGGGACAATGCTCTAATAATGATGATCATCACACTTTCATTACAACTCGATATTACAACTCAATACTACAACAACAAAGAATGACTCTATATGAATGCCTCCGGCGGTGTACCGGGATGTGCAATGAATCAAGAGTAACATGTATAAAAAATTATGCATGGTGGCTTTGCCACAAATACGATGTCAACTACATGATCATGCATGGCAATATGACAATATGATGTGTGTCATATGAACGGAACGGTGGAAAGTTGCATGGCAATATATCTCGGAATGGCTATGGAAATGCCATGATAGGTAGATATGGTGGTTGTTTTGAGGAGGGTATATGGTGGCTGTTTTGAGGAAGGTATATAGTGGGTGTATGGCACCGGCGAAAGTTGCGCGGTACAAGAGAGCCTAGCAATGGTGGAGAGGTGAGAGTGCGTATAATCCATGGACTCAACATTAGTCATAAAGAACTCATATACTTATTGCAAAAATTTACGAGTCATCAAAACAAAGCAATCAACGCATGCTCCTAGGGGGAGGTTGGTAGGAGTTAACCATCGCGCGCCCCCGACCTCCACACAAAGGATGGCGCTCTACAAATACCTCATGCTCTAACTTCGTCACATAGCGGTTCACCACACGTGCATGCTACGTGAATCACAAACTTTAACACAAGTATTTCTCAATTTCATAATAACTCCACTAGCATGACTCTAATGTCACTATCTCATATCCCAAAATAATTATCAAGTATCAAACTTCTCATCATGTTCAATGCACTTTGTATGAAAGTTTTTACTACAATCATCTTGGATGCCTATCATGTTAAGGCTATTTTTATAGCCAAAGCATGTTACCATGCTGTTCTAATAGACCCTCAAAAGGATATAAGTGAAGCATGAGAGATCAACAATTTCTACAAAATAAAATTACCACCGTGCTAAAAAATATATAAGTGAAGCACTAGAGCAAACTATTTAGCTCAAAAGATATAAGTGAAGCTCATAGAGTGTTCTAACAATTCCTAGGCCATATTTATCTCTCTCAAGAAGGTGTGTCCAACAAGAATAATTGTGGCAAACTAACAAGCAAAGACTCAAATCATACATGACGCTCCAAGTAAAACACATATCATGTAGTGAATAAAAATATAGTCACGTGTATAGTTACCGATAGATGAAGACGAAAGAGGGGATGCCTTCCCGGGGCATCCCCAAGCTTAGGCTTTTGGTTGTCCTTGAATTTTACCTTGGGGTGCCTTGGGCATCCCCAAGCTTAGGCTCTTGCCACTCTTTGTTCCGTAGTCCATCAAAGCAATACTCAAAACTTGAAAACTTCACAACACAAAACTTAGACAAAAATCTCGTGAGCTCTGTTAGTATAAGAAAACAAACCACCACTCAAAGGTACTATAATGAACTCAATCTTTGTTTATATTGGTGTTAAACCTACTGTATTCCAACTTATCTATGATTCATACTCCCCAATACTACTCATAGATTCATCAAAATAAGCAAACAACACACGAAAAAAAGAATCTGTCAAAAACAAAATAGTCTGTAGTAATCTGTAACTTTCGCATACTTCTGTAACTCCAAAATTTTTGAAATAAATTGGTAAACATGGGGACTTTGTCTATTAATCATCTGCAAAAAGAATTAACTAAATAGCACACTCCAGTAAAATCTGGTGACTATTCTAGTGAGCGCTAACGATTCTGTTTTTTACAGCAAGATCATATAAACTTCTCACAAGTCTTCCCAAAGGTTCTACTTGGCACAAACACCAATTAAAACACAAAACCACATATAAACAGAAGCTAGATGCAATATTTATTCCTAAACAGAAGCAAAAACAAATAAAATAAAATTGGATTTCCTCCCAACAAGCGCTATCGTTATAGCCATTAGGATAGGCTTGAGAATTCAATGATGCTCACATGAAAGATAAAAAATTGAAGAACAAAGAGAGCATCATATAGCATGTGAAAATCACATCTAAGTCTAACATACTTCCTATGCATAGGCATTTTATAGGAAAACAAATTAGCAAGACAAGCAAGATCTAGCATATGCAAGGAAGAAGAAAGAAAAAATAGCAATCTCAACATAACGACAGGTAATTTAGTAACATGAAAATTTCTACAACCATATTTTCCTCTCTCATAATAATTACATGTAGGATCATAAGCAAATTCAACAACATAGCTATCACAAAACATATTCTCAACATGATCCACATGCATACGAAGTTGACACTCTTCCAAAATAGTGGGATCAACATTATCTAAAGTCATGACTTCTCCAAACCCACTTTTATAAAAAATTACATAAGATTGAACATTCTCCAAATATGTGGGATCTAAAGTTGACACTCTTCCAAACCCACTTTCAATATTTTTGCAAACATTATTATCAATCTTACATTCATCATGGGGATTAAATAAATAATCAAGATCATAAGAAGAATCACCCCAATCATGATCATTGCAACAAGTAGTGGACATGGAAAAATTAGCATCCCCAAGCTTAGGGTTTTGCATAAAATTAACACAATTGACATTAATAGAATTTATAATAACATCATTGCAATCATGCTTTTTATTTAAGGAGCTATCATGAATCACTTTTTCTTTTAACAATTCCTCACAAATTTCAGATTCATGAATTTCAAGCAAAACCCCATAAAGATAATCTAGTGCACTCAACTCACTAGCAATAGGTTCAACATAATTGGATCTTTTAAAAAGATTAGCAAGTGGATGACGATCCATAATTTAGCAAGCGAAGATGCAAGCTAATAGAGGACACATGGCAACACAAGCAAACAAAAAGGCGAACGGAAGAAGGGCGAATAAAACGGCAAGGGTGAAGTGGGGGAGAGGAAATCGAGAGGCAAATAATTTAATGCGAAGGATAAGGGTTTGTGATAGGTACTTGGTATATGACTTTTGTGTAAGCCTCCCTGATACGTCTCCAACGTATCCACATTTCCAAACCCTTTTGCCCTTGTTTTGGACTCTAACTTGCATGATTTGAATGGAACTAACCCGGACTGACGTTGTTTTCAGTAGAACTGCCATGGTGTTGTTTTTTGTGCAGAATAAAAAGTTCTTAGAATCGCCTGAAAATCAACGGAGAATTATTTTAGAAAATATAAAAAATATCTGCAAGAAGATACTCACCGGGGGGGCACACCCTTTCCTCGAGGGTGGGGGCGCGCCCCCTGCCTCGAGGGCCCCCCGATGCTCCACCGACGTACCCCCAGATCCTATATCTTCCGTTTCGGGGAGAAAAAAATAGAGGAGAAGGAATTATCGCGTTTCACGAGACGGAGCCGCCGCCAAGCCCTAATCTCTCTCGGGTGGGCTGATCTGGAGTCCGTTCGGGGCTCCGGAGAGTGGAGATCGTCGCCATCGTCATCATCAACCTTCCTCCATCACCAATTCCATGATGCTCATCGCCGTGTGTGAGTAATTCCATCGTAGGCTTGCTGGACGGTGATGAGTTGGATGGGATCTATCATGTAATCGAGTTAGTTTTGTTAGGGTTTGATCCCTAGTATCCACTATGTTCTGAGATTGATGTTGCTATGACTTTGCTATGCTTAATGCTTGTCACTAGGGCCCGAGTGCCATGATTTCAGATCTGAACCTATTATGTTTTCATGAATATATGTGTGTTCTTGATCCTATCTTGCAAGTCTATAGTCACCTACTATGTGTTATGATCCGGCAACCCCGAAGTGACAATAATCGGGACCACTCCCGGTGATGACCATAGTTTGAGGAGTTCATGTATTCACTATGTGTTAATGCTTTGGTCCGGTACTCTATTAAAAGGAGGCCTTAATATCCCTTAGTTTCCAATAGGACCCCGCTGCCACGGGAGGGTAGGACAAAAGATGTCATGCAAGTTCTTTTCCATAAGCACGTATGACTATATTCGGAATACATGCCTACATTGCATTGATGAACTAGAGCTAGTTCTGTGTCACCCTAGGTTATAACTTCTACATGATGAATTGCATCCGACGTAATTTCCCATCACCGATCCAATGCCTACGAGCTTTACCTATATTGCTAGTTGCTTATTTACTTTTCCGTTGCTACTATCACAAAAACTACAAAAACACTATCGTTACTTTTATTGCTGCTACCACCACTATCATATTACTTTGCTACTAAACTATCTTGCTGCAGATACTAAGTTTCCAGGTGTGGTTGAATTGACAACTCAGTTGCTAATACTTAAGAGTATTCTTTGGCTCCCCTTGTGTTGAATCAACAAATTTGGGTTTAATACTTCACCCTCAAAAACTGTTGCGACCCCCTACACTTGTGGGTTTTCAAGACTATTTTCTAGCGCCGTTGCCGGGGAGCATAGCTCTATTCTTTAAGTCTCTTGGGATTTATATCTGCTTATCACTATGAAGAATTTGAAGGACTCAAAAACCAAGATCTTACCCTCAACTACGAGGGGAGGTAAGGAACTGCCATCTAGCTCTGCACTTGATTCTCCTTCTGTTATGAGTAAACTTGCGACACCTACTCCTGCTATTGAATCGGATATGTCGTATGTTCTTGATGATGCTACTTCTGCTATGTATGATGAAACTACCTCTATGCCTGATACTGGCCACTAGGTAAATTTCTAGATGAACAAATTGCTAAGGTTAGGGAGAGTGCAAATGTTGATGATACTTATGAAAGTGATGATGAAACTACTCCCAATAGATATGAATTGCCTATTGTGCCTGAGGTTTATGTTATGGATGAAGAAATTGCTGGAGAGTTTCTTGCTTGCAATGATAGATATGATCTTAAGAAGTTATTAGTTAAGCTGAAAGAAAAGTCCTTGAATGCTACAATGAAACATGACCCTGCTTTTGCTATTTCACCTATATGTGTTACTGAGAAGGATTATGAATTCTCTGTTGATCCTGGGTTAATTACTTTGGTTGAATCTGATCCTTTCCATGGCTATGAGTCTGAAACTGTTGTGGCACATCTTACCAAGGTGAATGATATAGCCACCCTGTTTACCAATGATGAAAAGATTCGCTACTATTATATCCTTAAGCTATTTCCGTTCTCGTTAAAGGGTGCTGCTAAGACTTGGTTTAATTCTCTTGATCCTGGTTGTGTGCGTAGTCCCCAGGATATGATGTATTACTTCTCTGCTAAATATTTTCCCGCTCATAAGAAACAAGCTGCCTTACGGGAAATATATAACTTTGCTCAAACTGAAGAAGAGAGTCTCCCACAAGCTTGGGGGAGGCTTCTCCAGTTACTTAATGCTTTGCCTGATCATCCTCTTGAAATGCATGATATACTTGATGTCTTTGATAATGGACTAACCGATGCTTCCAGAGACCACCTGGATAGTTGTGCTTGTGTTTTCAGGGAAAGAACTGTGGAACAAGCTGAATTACTATTGAATAATATGCTGGCCAATGAAAATAATTGGACACTTCCTGAACCAGCCCCTAAGCCAACTCCAAAGAAAAGAGGTGTTCTATTTCTCAGTCCTGAAGACATTCAAGAGGCAAAGAAATCTATGAAAGAAAAAGGTATTAAAGCTGAAGATGTTAAGAATTTACCGCCTATTGAAGAAGTACATGGTCTTGATAACCCGACGCATGTAGTGAAGGTAAATTCTCTTTATAGATTTGATGAAGGTGATATTCCTCGTTATAAGTCTGCTAGCCAATGCTTAGATGAATTTGACAATTTTATTGTGAAACAAGAAAACTTGAATGCTTATGTTGGTAGACAATTACAACACAATGCTTATATGATTGAACGCTTGAGTGATTATCTCTCTAGTGCTAAAAGTGAACTGAAACTTATTAGGAAACATGCTTCCATGGTCACCACTCAAGTAGAACAAGTACTTAAGGCTCAGAATGATTTTCTCAATGAATTAAATAGTAAGAATAATGACTATGTTGTTAGAGTTGCAACTAGAGGTGGTAAAATGACTCAGGAACCTCTGTATCTTGAAGGCCACCCTAAGAGAATTGAACAAGATTCTCAGAGAGCTAATTTAGATGCACCTAGTTCTTCTAAGAAGAAGAAAAAGAAAAATGATAGAACCTTGCATGCTTCTAGTGAACCTGTAGCTCACCCACCTGAGAATCCCAATGATATATCTGTTTCTGATGCTTAGACACAATCTGGTAATGAACATGAACCTAGTGATAATATTAATAATGATGTTCATGATGATGCTCAACCTAGCAATGATAATGATGTAGAGATTGAACCTGCTGTTGATCTTGATAACCCACAATCAAAGAATCAACATTATGATAAGAGTGACTTTGTTTCTAGGAAGCACGGTAGGGAAAGAGAACCATGGGTGCAGAAACCCATGCCTTTTCCTCCGAAACCATCCAAGAAAAAGGATGATGAGGATTTTGAGTGCTTCGCTGAAATGATTAGACCTATCTTTTTGCGTATGCGTTTAACTGATGTGCTTTAAACAAATCCTTATGCCAAGTATATGAAATACATTATTACCAACAAAAGAAAGATACCTGAAGTAGAAATTTCCACCATGCTTGCCAATTACACTTTTGAGGGTGGAATGCCTAAGAAATTAGGAGATCCAGGAGTACCTACTATACCTTGCTCAATTAAGAGAAACTATGTTAAAACTACTTTGTGTGATCTTGGAGCCGGTGTTAGTGTTATGTCTCTCTCTTTATATCGTAGACTTGACTTGAGTAAGTTGACACCTACTGAAATATCTTTACAAATGACCAATAAATCAACTGCTATACATGTCGGTATTTGTGAGGATGTGCCTATTGTACTTGCAAATGTTACTATTCTAACAGACTTTATTATACTTGATATTCCCAAGGATGATAGTATGTCTATTATTCTTGGAAGACCTTTTTTGAATACTGCAGGGGCTGTTATTGATTGCAACAAAGGCAATGTCACTTTTCATGTCAATAGTAATGAGCATACGGTACACTTTCCGAGGAAACAACCTCAGGTCCATAGTATCAATTATATTGGAAAAACTTCAACTATTACTATTGGAGGTTTTGAGTTTCCTCTTCCTACTATTAAGAAGACTTATGACATCCTTATTGTTGGGGACATATATATCCCCATTGAGGTAACCTAGTGTTATTTGAAAATTCTCTGGTTTCATGTTACTCGGAAAGAGTTTATTAACAAGACCTGATGAACCTTGTTAATGGATTCCTATTTATTGGCATGGGATAGGTGAATCTAGATAGCACAACCTTCTGTACTCCCCTTTTACTTTCTGTTAATTAGGTTAAATAAAACAAAAATAGCATTGTCTATCTGTTTCCAGACTTATCCGTGCAATAATAAAATATCCCGAAAAATAAAAGTTCTCCAAATGCCATGAAAATGAAATATGATTTTTTCTAGAATATTTAAGAAAATATGGCAGTGAACACACAGCGAGGGGAGGCAGCACGTGGCCACGAGGGCATAGGGCGCGCCCCCTGCCTCGAGGGCCCCACGTGGCCCCCCTCCACTTATCCTTTCACCCATGCTCTTCTTCTTCCTCCCAAAAAAATCTCCAACCAGCTCAAACCCGAGTTCTAGCTCATTTTGCTGCCATTTTCGATCTCCTTGCTCAAAGCACCATTCACCAAAATGTTTGGGGAGATTGTTCCTTGGTATCTGACTCCTCCATTGGTCCAATTAGTTTTTGTTCTAGTGCTTTATTTGTTGCAAATTTATGATGCCGTGGTGACCTTGTTCTTGAGCTTTCATGTCAAATTTTCTTGGTCCCAAGTTGTTCTAATGCATGATATAGCCTCTAGGCACTTATAGGAGTTGTTGCTATCAATCTTGTTGAGTTTGGTTAACTTTTATTGTGAGTTACTAAAAATTTCAGAAATTTTCAGAAAAGGAAAATGTTGAAAAGACTATTGAGGGGCTCCTCTAGCAAGAGCTCAGAGGAGAAGAAGAAAGAAGAAAATGAGAAGCCCAAGTATAATCTTCCTCGCATGGCGGAAGTTCGACCGTGTGAATGGCCGTGTAATAATTTCATGATGTCCGCCGGTATTTACGAAGACTTTTATTGGTTGGCGAATAATGCAGGCCTCACCGACTTCCTCAACAACAAAAAAGAACAGTATCTCTTACTCACAAATATTCTCACGCATAGTTTTCATTTTCATTCTAGGAAAACACCACCTACGGTGGAGTTTCGCTTATATGATGTGAGTAAGGAGATATCACTGTTAGATTTTTGTGAAATATGCAAAGTACCCTTTGGAGGTAGACTTGATGAACCACGTCATTAAGACGTCAAAGGGTTTATTGTTATGATAGCCGTAGGTGAAACTAGACAAGTTTCAGGGGCAAGAATCACTAGTATACACTTCCCTGTTCTGCACTACTTTGCTTTATTTGCTAGTAGGTGTTTAACTGGTCGCGGGAACAATGGGAATCTTAGTGCCCCTGATATTATCATTCTACGCCATGCTTTGTTTCATGACACAAATTTTAGCTTGGGCGCCGTCGTTGCCAAACGATTGAGTCTGAACTGCTCAAAGGGGGCCGTCTTTGGAGGCATCTTTGCTTCTCGCCTTGCTGAATATTTTAATATACCTATTAGGCATCATGAGAAGGAAGAAAAATTTCTTGCCCTTGTTTATCTAGACGACAAGAGCATGGTAGCCCATGACTTTATTGTTAAAGACAAGAACATGCAGCTCAATTATAAATTGAGGTTTGATGAAATATACTGTGAAATTGTTACCTTGCCTGCACCTTCTTTGTTTGATCAATCTACATGTGTATTCCTCATCCCCTCAGATGCCTTCTACAAGTACCAAGGCCAGGCTCAAGCTTCAAAGCATGTGCCAGAACTACCACTTGATCCTTCCCGTCAATCTATTTATGGGTGGGAGCTGGACGAGCTCGCCAACCAGTGGCATCCAGAGGATACATCTCAGTACACTGGAGGAAGTGGCTTCGATCCATGGCCATAAACCAACTTAGGCCAAAAGCCTAAGCTTGGGGGAGTACGTGTTTCTCACCGACTTACATTCATGTTCACACACTTATTCTAGTTGTCGGTGCTCACAATCTTTCGCTGTACCATCCATGCTTAGTTTAAATTTCTTTTTCTTAGTCTTTTTCTTGTGTGCTAGAAAAACCCAAAAAAACAAAAAAAAATTAGTTGTAGCTTCGAGCTAGTTTACTTTCTTTGCTTGTAGTAGTAACTAAAAATGAAAACCCAAAAAGATTTCCCGTTCTTCTTTTGCTTGTTGGGAGCTTTCCCGTGTAAATAGTTTCTTTTCTTTTCTTTAGGGGTTAAGAGTAGAAGACCATGATTGAAAATGCTTAGTGGATCTCATATGCTTTGTTGTTGATTTAATCTTGAGCCATATTACCTTGTCTTCTCTCTTGTATTAAATGCCTGCAGATTCCAGCTTAGTCCAATGCACGTGCACTATTATTATTATCCACACCGTTCGGTCGTGTGAGTGAAAGGCAATAAGGATGATATATGATGAACTAATTGAGATGAGAAAAGCTGGTCCGAACTCGACCTCTTTTGTTTTTCTAAATATGATTGCTCGTCGTTCTTGATTCAGCTTGTTATGAATGAAATATGTTTGCAATGACAATTAGAGATCATAGCTGCTTATGCCATGCTTAATTAGCTGAGAGTTTATAATGGTCTATCTTGCGTGCCAACATGATATTGAAATGGTTGTGATGTGGTATGATGGGTGGTATCCTCCTTTGAACGATTTAAGTGATCTGACTTGGCACATGTTCACGCATGTAGTTGAAACAAATCAACATAGCCTTCACGATATTTATGTTCATGGTGATTTATATCCTACTCATGCTTGCATTCATTGTTGATTAATTTTAATGCATGTTCATGACCGTTGTTGCTCTCTAGCTGGTCACTTCCCAGTCTCTTTCTAGCCTTCACCTGTACTAAGCAGGAATACTGCTTATGCATCCACTTCCAAACACCCCAAAGTTATTCCACATGAGTCCACTATACCTTCCTATATGCGGTATTTACCTACCGTTCCAAGTAAATTTGTATGTGCCAAACTCTAAACCTTCAAATGAAATTCTGTTTTTTATGCTCGAACAGCTCATGTATCAACTAGAGTTGTCTATATCTTCCATGCTAGGTGGGTTATTCTCACGATGAGTGGACTCCGCTCATCATTCATGAGAAAATGGCTGGTAATCGGGATGCCCAGTCCCATACTCAAAATCATAATAATTAAACAAACCTCCCCCGAGGTTGTTGCTGGTTTGGACGGTACCCGTTGTTTCGGGCTAGCCGTGCAGTGTGCTTGTTGGTGGTTGGGGGAGTATAAACTTTACCATTCTGTTTGGGAACTGCCTATAATGTGCGTAGCATGGGAGATATCGAGATTCTTGGTTGTTATGTTGACAATGAAAGTATACCGCTCAAAATGTTATTCAATCTTTAATTAAAAATCGAGCTCTGGCACCTCTACAAATCCCTGCTTCCCTCTGCGAAGGGCCTATCTATTTACTTTTATGCAGAGTCAACATCCTCTTATCAAAGAGCACCAGTAGGAGAGCACCTGTGTCGTTGCATGTATTACTATTAATTTGCATTGAGTATGATCATGACTGGATCTCTTTTACCATGAATTACAATGTCTAGTCAGTCCTTGATCTTTAAAGGTGCTCTGCATTTATGTTTTGCGGTCTCAGAAAGGGCTAGCGAGATACCATCTTGTTATATCATATCATGATTGTTTTTAGAAGTGTTTTCATCCGAGGTTTATTATTATTGCTCGCTAGTTGATTATGCCATTGATGTGAGTAGTCTTGAGACCTGAAAGTTATTGTGAATGTGGTTAGTTAATGATCTTGTCAAAAACCTGAATGCTAGCTTACATATTTACAACAACATGAGCAAATAGAGTTTGTCAAAGTTTTTCTTTATCACTTTCAGTTTATCAACTGAATTGCTTGAGGACAAGCAAAGGTTTAAGCTTGGGGGAGTTGATACGTCTCCAATGTATCTACTTTTCCAAACCCTTTTGCCCTTGTTTTGGACTCTAACTTGCATGATTTGAATGGAACTAACCCGGACTGACGCTGTTTTTAGCAGAACTGCCATGGTGTTCTTTTTTGTGCAGAATAAAAAGTTCTCGGAATCGCCTGAAAATCAACGGAGAATTATTTCAGAAAATATAAAAAATATCTGCAAGAAGATACTCACCAGGGGGCCCACACCCTGTCCTCGAGGGTGGGGGGCGTGCCCCCCTTCCCAGGGCGCGCCCCCCTGCCTCGAGGGCCCCCCGATGCTCCACCGACGTACCCCCAGATCCTATATCTTCCGTTTCGGGAGAAAAAAATAGGGGAGAAGGAATTATCGCGTTTCACGAGACGGAGCCACCACCAAGCCCTGGGCTGATCTGGAGTCTGTTCGGGGCTCCGGAGAGTGGAGATCGTCGCCATCGTCATCATCAACCTTCCTCCATCACCAATTCCATGATGCTCACCGCCGTGTGTGAGTAATTCCATCGTAGGCTTGCTGCACGGTGATGGGTTGGATGGGATCTATCATGTAATCGAGTTAGTTTTGTTAGGGTTTGATCCCTAGTATCCACTATGTTCTGAGATTGATGTTGCTATGACTTTGCTATGCTTAATGCTTGTCACTAGGGCCCGAGTGCCATGATTTCAGATATGAACCTATTATGTTTTCATGAATATATGTGTGTTCTTGATCCTATCTTGCAAGTCTATAGTCACCTACTATGTGTTATGATCCGGCAACCCCGAAGTGACAATAATCAGGACCACTCCCGGTGATGACCATAGTTTGAGGAGTTCATGTATTCACCATGTGTTAATGCTTTGGTCCAGTACTCTATTAAAAGGAGGCCTTAATATCCCTTAGTTTCCAATAGGACCCCGCTGTCACGGGAGGGTAGGACAAAAGATGTCATGAAAGTTCTTTTCCATAAGCACGTATGACTATATTCGGAATACATGCCTACATTGCATTGATGAACTGGAGCTAGTCTTGTGTCACCCTAGGTTATAACTTCTACATGATGAATTGCATCCGACGTAATTTCCCATCACCGATCCAATGCCTACGAGCTTTACCTATATTGCTAGTTGCTTATTTACTTTTCCGTTGCTACTATCACAAAAACTACAAAAACACTTTCATTACTTTTATTGCTGCTACCACCACTATCATATTACTTTGCTACTAAACTATCTTGCTGCAGATACTAAGTTTCCAGGTGTGGTTGAATTGACAACTCAGCTGCTAATACTTAAGAGTATTCTTTGGCACCCCTTGTGTCGAATCAACAAATTTGGGTTTAATACTTTACCCTCGAAAACTGTTGTGATCCCCTACACTTGTGTGTTATCACTCCCCGGCAACGGCGCCAGAAATTCTTCTTGCTACTTCTCGAGCTTGCGTTGTATTCCCTCGAAGAGGAAAGGGTGATGCAGCACAGTAGCGTAAGTATTTCCCTCAGTTTTTTAGAACCAAGGTATCAATCCAGTAAGAGACCACACGCGAGTCCCTCGCACCTGCACAAACAAATAAGAACTTCGCAGCCAACGCGATAAGGGGTTATCAATCCCTTTACGGTCACTTACGAAAGTGAGATCTAATAGATATGATAGTTTCAAATTATTGGTATTTTTGGATATAAGAACAGAAAGTAAAAATGGTGAAGTAAAGTAGGTTATAGATTGATATGTTGAGAATAGACCTGGGGGCCATAGGTTTCACTAGTGGCTTCTCTCATGATAGCAGAATTCTACGGTGGGTAAACGAATTACTCTCGAGCAATTGATAGAAAAGCGAATAATTATGAGAATATTTAGGCATGATCATTATATATAGGCATCACGTCCGTGACAAGTAGACCGAAACGATTATGCATCTACTACTATTAATCCACACATCGACTGCTATCCAGCATGCATCTAGAGTATTAAGTTCATAAGAACAGAGTAACGCCTTAAGCAAGATGACATGATGTAGAGGGATAAACTCAAGCAAAATGATATAAACCCCATCTTTTTATCCTTGATGGCAACAATACAATACGTGCCTTGCTGTCACTGGGAAAGGACACCGCAAGATTGAACCCAAAGCCAAGCACTTATCCCATTGCAAGAACTATAGATCTAGTAGGCCAAACCAAACCAATAATTCGAAGAGACTTGCAAGGATATTATAATCATACATAAAATAATTCAGAAAATAACCAAATATTTCTCATAGATAATCTTGATCATAAACCCACAATTCATCGGATCTCGACAAACACACCGCAAAAAGAGATTACATCGAATAGATCTCCTCGAACACCGAGGAGAACTTGGTATTGAGATCCAAAGATAGAGAAGAAGCCATCTAGGTACTAACTATGGACCCGAAGGTCTGTGGTAAACTGCTCACAACTCATGGTGAGGCGATGGTGGTGATGTAGAAGCACTCCATGGTAGATCCCCCCTCCGGCGGAGCTCCGAAACATGCCCTAAGATGGGATCTCACGGGAATAGAAGGTTGCGGCAGTGGAATTAGGGTTTTCTCTTCTCTTCTGATGTTTTCGGGGTACATGGGTATATATAGGAGGAAGGTGGGCATCGGGGGACCAACGTGGGGCCCACGAGGTAGGGGGCGCACCCCCACCCTCGTGGACGCCATGTGTGCCCTATTCCGTGGTTCTCAAGTCTCTCGTGAAGATATCGCTCCAAAATTATATCTCCCGATGGTTTCATTCCATTTGGACTCCGTTTGATATTCCTTTTTGTAAAACCCTGAAATAGGCAAAAAAAATAGCAATCTGGACTGGGCCTTTGGGTTAATAGGTTAGTCCCAAAAATATTATAAAAGTGTATAACAAAGCCCATTAAACATCCAAAACATCATGAATAATAGCATGGAACAATAAAAAATTATAGATACGTTGGAGAAGTATCAATGTTGTGTACCAGACCTGATGTGTGCCTTGCTATAAGTTTAGCAGGGAGGTACCAAAGTAATCCAGGAGTGGAGCACTGGACAGCGGTCAAGAACATACTGAAGTACCTGAAAAGGACAAAGGATATGTTTCTTGTGTATGGAGGTGACAAAGAGGTCGTCGTAAACGGTTACGTCGATTCAAGCTTTGACACTGATCCGGATGACTCTAAGTCACAAACCGGATATGTATTTTTATTAAACGGTGGAGCTGTCAGTTGGTGCAGTTCCAAGCAGAGCGTCGTGACGGGATCTACGTGTGAAGCGGAATACATAGTTGCTTCAGAAGCAGCAAATGAAGGAGTCTGGATGAAGGAGTTCATATCCGATCTAGGTGTGTTACCTAGTGCATCGGGTCCAATGAAAATCTTTTGTGACAACACTGGAGCAATAGCCTTGGCGAAGGAATCCAGGTTTCACAAGAGAACAAAGCACATCAAAAGACGCTTCAATTCAATCCGCGATCAAGTCAAGGAGGGAGACATAGAAATTTGCAAGATACATACAGATCTGAATGTCGCAGACCCGTTGACTAAGCCTCTTCCACGGGCAAAACATGATCAGCACCAAGACTCCATGGGTGTTAGAATCATTACTTTGTAATCTAGATTATTGACTCTAGTTCAAGTGGGAGACTGAATAAAATATGCCCTAGAGGCAATAATAAAGATGTTATTTGTATTTCCTTATATCATGATAAATGTCTTTTATTCATGCTAGAATTGTACTAGCCGAAAACTTAGTACATGTGTGAATACATAGACAAAACAGTATGTCCCTAGTATGCCTCTACTAGACTAGCTCATTGATCAAAGATGATTATGTTTCCTAGCCATAGACATGAGTTTTCATTTGATCAACGATATCACATCATTAGGAGAATGATGTGATGGACAAGACCTATCTGTTAGCTTAGCACTATGATCGTTTAATTTTACTGCTATTGCTTTCTTCATGACTTATACATGTTCCTATGACTATGAGATTATGCAACTCCCGAATACCGGAGGAACACCTTGTGTGCTATCAAACTTCACAACGTAACTGGGTGATTATAAAGATGCTCTACAGGTGTCTCAAAAAGTGTCCATGGTGTTGGCATAGATCAAGAATAGGATTTGTCACTGCGAGTGTCGGAGAGGTATCTCTGGGCCCTCTCGGTAATTCACATCATAATAAGCCTTGCAAGCAAATGGCTAATGAGTTAGTCATGAGATGATGCATTACGGAACGAGTAAAGAGACTTGCTGGTAACGAGATTGAACTAGGTACTGAGATACCGACGATCGAATCACGGGCAATTAACATACCGATGACAAAGGGAACAACGTATGTTGTTATGCGGTTTGACCGATAAAGGTCTTCGTAGAATATGTAGGAACCAATATGAGCATCCAGGTTGCGCTATTGGTTATTGACCGGAGATGTGTCTCGGTCATGTCTACATAGTTCTCGAACCCGTAGGGTCCGCACGGTTAATATTTCATGATGATCGGTATTATGAGTTTTGATGTACCGAAGGTAGTTCGGAGTCCCGGATAAGATCACGGACATGACGAGGAGTCTCGAAATGTCCGAGACATAAAGATCGATATATTGGACGACTATGTTTGGACACCGGAAGGGTTCTGGGAGGTTTCGGGCATATACCGCAGTACCGGGGGGGGGGGGTTACCGGCCCAACACGTATCAATCCAGTATGAGACTACACGCAAATCCATCGTACCTGCACAAACAAATAAGAACCTTGCAACCGACGCGATAAAGGGGTTGTCAATCCCTTCTCGACCACTTGCAAAAGTGAGATCTGATAGAGATAATAAGATAAATATTTTTGGTATTTTTGTTGTATATATTGAAAAGTAAAGATTGCAAAATAAAATAACATTAAAGATAGCTAGTAGATGGAAGATTAATATGATGGAAGATAGACCCGGGGCCATAGGTTTCACTAGTGGCTTCTCTCAAGATAGCAGATTTCTACGATGGGTGAAAAAATTACTGTCGAGCAATTGATAGAAAAGCGCATAGTTATGAGAATATCTAGGTATGATCATGTATATAGTCATCACGTCCGTGACAAGTAGACCAAAACGATTCTGCATCTACTACTATTACTCCACACATCGATCGATATCCAGCATGCATTTAGAGTATTAAGTTCATAAGAACAGAGTAATGCCTTAAGCAAGATGACTTGATGTAATGGCCCGGATGTAATAATTTCCCCTTTTGGGCATATAATATATCTCCGGCTTCATCTATTCCATTTCGGGTTCTTTGTCTTTCGGGTTTTTCGCCATTTTGTTGTGTGCGTGTGTGGCATTCATTCATATCATATAGTCATGTGCATCGCATTGCATTTGTGTTGTCGGTTGCATCCGGTTCCACGCGTTCCTTCCCATTGTCCGTTTCGCGTTCCGGAGCTCCCTCACGTGTCCGTGGCGTCCTGTATGCCTACTTTGGTGTTTGGCCGGGTAACGTTACCGGTTTGGCGCGAGCCTTGTCGTGTGTTGTTGTTTTGTTGTGTGTAACCCGCCTGTCAAATCTCGTCGCGTTTCGAGTCCGTTTGCTACCCCAACAGTTATTTGTGTGGGCTCAAAGTGCCTCCACTTTGAGGCCCAAAACACCCCCTCCAACAGCCCACCACCAACCACTCCTAGCCACTTCTATCATCTAGGCCATCCAAATCTGATCCGGTGGCCGAAAACCGCACTCCATTTGGCCAACCCTAGCTCCTTGTGCCTATATATTTGTCCTCCCCCAATTTTTGCCCCAATTATAGGAAACCCTAGACCTTCTTCTACCTCCAGCCTCTCCTCTCTCCACTCCGGCCGGAGCTCGCCGGAGCCCCGCCGGAGTAGCTCGCCGGACCACCGCCGGAGTTCAACCGCCGCCACCACCTCCTCACCGTCCGGCCTCCCGGCCCCTCACGACCACCGCCGCCGCGGATTCCTCAACCGCCGCCACCTCCTCAGGCCGCCGCGGGCCACCCCTCCGCGCCGGCCCCGCCCTCCATCTCTCTGGCGCCGCCGCTGCGCGCTCGAGAGGTCGCCGTCGCCGCTTGGATCGGGAAGGATCCCGATCTAGATCCAGCGCCCCGCCTGGGCCGACGAGCGCCAGAGGCCCAGCTGCCCTCGCTCGATCTCTCCGCACCGGGCACATCCGCCAGCCGCCTCTTGGGCCCGACCGCCCGTCGCCTCCGCCAGGCCCACGCCACCGCAGCGCCGGCGCCTCATGGGCCGCGCCTCCGTCCCGCATCGCCCATGCCCACTCCGCCTTCGCCAGCTCCCCTCTTGGGCCCAGATCCGGCGCCCCCTTCGATCCGGTCCTCCGCTCACCGGACGAGCCCAGCAGCCGCCAGTCGCGCGGGCCTCTCCTCGCCTCCCGCCGGCCCAAGGAACCTCCGGGCCCGAGGCTCTCCAGCGCCTGGGCCACCGCCGATCCGGTCGCCTCCAGGGCCCAGCCGCCGCTGGGCCTTCCTCCCAGCCGGGCCGGCCTCCTCCGCCGCGCCTTCGTCAGATCCGCAGCCCGTGGACCCGCGCGAGCCCGTTGAATCTCAGATCTGAGAGGTTGTTTGCAATATCCCTAAGTCCCTGTTATTTTTTCTTCTCTGATGCTATATTCAAACTGCGATAACTTTGTGTGTGTTGCACCGTTTTGCACATATGAGATGTCCAGACGTTCGTGGTGACTAGCACTACGATTCATTCCATTGTGCCATGCATGTTAGAGATCATCTAGGTGCTTATTTTTCTGTTGCAAGAGTGCATCCCGTTATAAACTGCTGCTATGTGTTGTTTTTATGCCATCTTTGCATAGTGATATCTTTTAGCTCGTTTATCCGAATGATGCAAATGACATGTCCACGTGTTCGTCTTGCCATGCTCTACATGTTGCTTGTGTTAGGTTGCATGATAGATTTATTCTTGCCATGTTTATCCTCGTTGCAAAGTGCCGTGTGGCTATGATGTTGTTTCACTTGTTATGAAATGCCATCTTGTTGAGCTCATTGCTATCGTTGTGTTTATCTCCATGATGCATGCTTGTATGTTTTGGAATCACCATCATGTGTACTTTGATGTGGTGCTTACCACTTGCCATGTTTAGTTTCGAGGTGACTTAAACTTGCTCTTTTAGATGCCATGATGAAACTGCTGTTTTAACACTTAGTGGATTTTCACTAAGTCTGAAATCTGTAATGTTCCGATGCCATGTTTGCTTGCTGCTCTAGGACAAATCATGATAGTTTTGGGGTGGATCTTGATGGTTCCTTGTAGTAGATATTGTTGGTTTTCCATTCATGTTCTCACATGCTAATTTAAGTGGCTGTAGCATAGTTACCCTTTGCTCCAAAGTTTCAATAAAATTCTGCTGTCAGAATTTTATTGTCAAGTTCAATATGTCCAAGCTTGTTGCTATTGATCTGTGGCTCCTTTGGGGGTGCACCTTTGGACTTATTTTCTGTAGGATATGTATAGTTTTTGTTCATGCTCTTTGCCATGTTGTTTGAGTGTTGTAGCTTATTTATCTAGTGCTCCGAAGTTGCTATGTTGCTGTAATTTTCAGCTTTCGCCTATTTCTTGTTTCGGGCATAACTTTTAGCCCGTAGCTCCGATTTCAGCGAGTCTTATATGAAACTTGATTGATTTTCTGTGTAGATTCATAATCTCTTTTTGTTATCATGTTTTGAGGTGTTTTGCTTGAGTGCTATTTTCCGTGCTCCGTGTGCATCCTTAGTGCATCCATCATTTTTGTGTGCGCATTGCATCTTGTTGATTCGTGCCTTGTGTGATTGTATTGTTTAGAGCCGGAAGCTGAGACCGAGTACGAGTACGAGCACGAGGTTACCAACGAGGTTGAGCACGAGGACCCTTCTTACAATCCGAACGACTACACTTCAGGCAAGATGACCGAACCCCGATAACATTACTATCTTTGCCTATTGCTAGTAGTTCCGCTCTATAGTTTTGCCTCGATGCCCATGCCTTTCATGTTAGCCTCCTACTTGTAACCATTACCATGTTTAACCACCCTACCTATGCAAACCGTTGCTTGGCTAAGTACGCTTCGCTCAGCCCTTCTTATAGCATTGCTAGTTGTAGGTGAAGATTGAAGATGCTTGCTTCATGTTGAAGTTTGTTGGGTTATATCACACTATATATAATGCTTAAATGAAATCATCTATATATTGGCAAGGGTGGAAGGCTAAGCCTTTTGCTTGGTGATTTGTTCCACTCATGCCGTTAGGAACCGTTTAAACCGGTGTTATGTTCCTTGATTATGCGTTCCTAACACGGTTGGGGTGTATGGGACCCCCTCGATAAACCGCTAAGTGCTAAGTCTTTTCCAGCAAGTCCCAACATTGGTACTATTTTCCTAATAATTAAATAACTTGCATAGGGAGTAATTAACCCGAGTTCTTAATCAACAACCCCGGGCCAGTGCTCCACATGATTGTTGGTCCGAAACGGGAAGCCTGCGGGGTCACCACGAGGGAACTCGAGGATTGATATAAACCCGTAGCCTCGCCCATCCGGTCGTGGCCTGAGACGAGATACGCGTGGCTACTATCAGGGTGTCGGCACGCCGGGAGGATTTGCTGGATTAGCCTTACCTTAGTTCGGAGTATCTTGAGCACGGATTCCGAGAATACTCGGGTCTTCCCACTTTGGAGTTGCGACTCCGCGGATCGTGGGCTTGTAATGGGCCAAGTTGGAACACCCCTGCAGGGTTATGAACTTTCGAAAGCCGTGCCCGCGGTTATGTGGCAGATGGGAGCTTGTTAATATCCGGTTGTAGATAACTTGACACATTGTTCTAATACACTACCAGCGTGTGTACCGTGACTGTCAATTTCCGAATAGGGATTCGGGAGTTGAACACGGTGGGGTTATGTTTGCTGAGCTTTAGCTAGGATCACTTCATGATCATCTCTCGACCGAGGCTTTCTCTTCTCGCACTCTCTCACGTAAGCTAGTGCTAGTTGCTGCTGCAGACACTTATTCTTTTTTTCAGCCTTATCCTCTCCAAAGGCTTAAATAGTCTTGTTACCCGGGAATGGGATTGCTGCGTCCTCTGTGGCTCACAGTTACTTCACCACACCAGATGCAGGTCCAGTGGTGAGCTATCCAGGTGATGGCACCGAGCTAGACTGGGAGTATGACGAGGAGCGTAGTCGATACTATGTTCGTTATCCTGATGATCAGTAGTGGAGACTTCTACTAGGATTCGATCCGACCTGTGGATTTAAATTATGTTTGGTATCTTGTCATTTGGATTTTACCCTTAGAGGGCTGTGATGTTTTATTGTATGATGTTTGAGACATGTAATGTATTTGTGTGACGTGGCGAGTGTAAGCCAACTATTTTTATGTTTTCCATCCCCATCTTTTACATGAGTTGTGCAAAGATACCAGACTTGCGATCATTCCAGCATGGGGTTATGTCTCTAAGTCGTGCCTCGACACGTAGGAGATATAGCTCCATCCTGGGCATTACAAGTTGGTATCAGAGCCTTCTCCGACCTAGGAGCCCCCACTGATTGATCGAATCATTGACGGTCGAGTCTAGGCACACACAGAAAACATTTTGAGTCCTATATTATATCGGAGAGTAGGATTTCTTTGCTTCTCATCCCCTTTCTCTCTAGTGAGGACTCCTGACGTCTACTCTTGCCTCTTCTACTTTCAAAATTGCACCAAATTTTTTTTAGGAATCTCGCGAGTATTCTGGGATTGTTTCGATGTTCTTGTGACGAGAATATTGTTCTCGATGCCTCCTGACATTAGGGGTTGTGGCAGTGTCCCGGGGAGTTGAGCTTCGGGGTATTGTCGTCACAAGCATATCGCGGCAGTACTAAATACTTAAGACGGCCGACATCAAAAATCTCTCCTATACGGTTAGTGGCAAGATAACCCCGACATCACCCAGTACTGGGGAGGTAGTTCGGGAGTATTGCCATAGCTTGTTATAGTGGATGCTTTTCAAAGGTCCGAGGTAAACAGTTTCCGAGAAAGACTGGTTATGTGTTGAAGGATGGATACACCTGGATGTAGGTTTAGAGTTGATTGCGTGGTGCTTCCCGTGTATCCCCAACACCTGATTACATAACTGGAATCTTTCGGAAATTCATAGGTGGGTTTATCCAGTAGATCGTAGGCATTCTTCCAACGAAAGCAGGTTAGCGAGTTCGGGGTTCTACATTGAGTGAAGTAGTATTATGACCGATGTTCCGATCGGGAGTTGCATCTTAAAGGGTCCTTGGCTATGCTGATCCAGGGATTGCAAAACCCTTTCGTAACGCGTTCATATGCTTTCAGCACAAAGATGTTAGAACGAAGCTCCTATCTTGTGTTTTTTCCCGTCTGTACCTTGTTGTTTTCTTATTTTACCTTTTGTCCCCTATGTGGCTTCTCGTGAAGATGGATGTTATCATTTAACTGAGAATTTCATTCGTTCCTCTTGTTCGAATAATTTCATTCGTTCCTATTGTTCGAATGATTATTGTGAAGACTTGTTGCAATTCATTCCATTGATTCAGCTTATACCTTCTGTCAATCAATTGCTGATTCGTGGTCATCTATTTCAGGATGGCTCCGAAATAAGTTTCCAACGCTAACCCAGAGGCGGAAGAGGTCCCAGATCGTCCTCCTTCCCCTCCTCCTCCGTCTGAGGCTTGGAGAGCGATTATGCAGACTACAGCTCAGAACACCCAGTTGTTGATGCAGATGATGCAGCAGATGCAAGCTAATCAAGCTAATCAGGGTGTTCCTGGGAATCAAGGCAACTTCTTCAACCAGCAGCACCATGCTACCCTCAACCAGTTCTTGGCCAATAATCCAAAAGCTTTCAGTTACTGTGTCGACCCTCTTGATGCTGAAGATTGGTTAACCGACATAAAGAAGCATTTTGAGTGCAGTAACATAAGAGAAGAGGATTATGTGAAGTTTGCAGCCTTCCAACTCAAAGACCAAGCAGCTGACTGGTGGCAGCAGTACAAAGACTCCAGGCCAGGTCGTGTGATCTCTTGGGAGGATTTCTGCAAGGACTTTCGCTCTCACCACATTCCTACAAGTGTCATCGAGTGTATGCGTGAGCAATTCCGTAACCTGAAGCAGGGCTCTATGTCAGTCTACCAGTATAATGTCAAGTTTCAAAACCTCGCTCGCTATGCTAAGCAAGACATTCCTGATGCTAACAGCAAAATCTACCGGTTCCGTGGAGGTCTCAAAGATGAACGTCAACTTGCTCTCACCTTGTTCGAGCCCGATGAATTCGACAAATTCTATAATATGGCTTTGAAACAAGAGGCAGCTCAGCTAAAGATGGAGGCTTCTAAAAAGAGAATTTGAGATGCCGTTCACTCTTCCTCATCGTCTCAGTTGGCTGCGAAGCAACAGAAATTTTGGCTTCCTCCTCCTCCAGTGATTCGAGCTCCCTACAACAACTCCAACAACTCCAACAGCAACAAGAACTCCAGTGGACGTGGTTTCTCCCACCCACCCAACCCGAGCAACCAGTCGAGGAATCAGTTTCAGTCTCAAGGCTCCAAGTCAAGTGGTTCTCATTTCCGTCCTCTCTCAGAAGTGACTTGCAACAAATGCACTCAGAAAGGTCACTATGCCAACAGATGTCCGAACCCGAAGCGTCTTCCACCTCCTCCACCTGTGAGCACAGCTATTGTCAAGCATGATCCAAAGGCAGCAAGGGTCAATCTTATGAATGCAGCGCAAGCGGAGAATTCTTCTGATGTCATTTTGGGTAACCTTCCAGTTAACTCTTTTCCTGCTAAAGTGTTATTTGATTCGGGTGCTTCACATTCTTTCATGTCATACCCATTTGCATCCAAGCATAGTGTGACCACAGCAGCTTTACCAAGGTAGTTGGCTATTTCTTCTCCGGGAAAGCAGATGCATTCCAGTATATATTCTCCGAATGTTTCTATTCGCATGGGTGATTATCGCTTTCTGGCTAATACGGTGGTTCTTGGCAATTCCGACATCGACCTCATCCTCGGAATGGATTGGCTTTCTCAGCATGATGCTCACATTGATTTTGCACAAAAGGAAGTCAAGATGACTCATCCTGATGAAGATGTGATTATCTTCGCCTCCAGGGATAACACTATCAGGCTTTTCTCTCTCAATGATAAGGGCGAGATTAATGCCATATCTCAAATTCCGGTGGTTAACGAATATCAAGACGTCTTTCCTGAAGAACTTCCAGGCATGCCTCCACACCGTCAGGTGGAATTTGTCATTGAACTCGAGCCGGGTACTGAGCCAGCATGCCGGCGTCCGTACAAGCTCTCTCCGGACAAATTGAAGGAATTGAAGAAGCAGCTTGATAAACAGGAGAGTATGGGTCTCATCAGGCCTAGTACGTCTCCTTGGGGCTGTGGTGTCTTATTTGTCAAGAAGAAAGATGGCACGGAGCGTCTCTGTGTTGATTACCGGCCATTGAACAAGAAGACAATAAAGAACAAGTATCCGCTCCCCAACATCAATGAACTCTTCGAGGAGCTCAAAGGAGCTAAAGTTTTCTCTAAGCTCGACCTTCGAATGGGCTATCACCAAATTCGCATTCGCGAGGAAGACATTCCCAAGACGGCCTTCAGAACGATCTACGGTTCATACGAGTATATTGTCATGTCCTTTGGTCTCGCCAATGCTCCTCCTACCTTTTCGAGGATGATGCACTACATCTTCAACCCCTATACTGGCGAGTTTGTGCTTGTGTATCTGGATGATATTCTGGTGTTTTCCAAGAATGAAGAAGATCACGAAAAGCACTTACTTCTGGTTCTTGATCGACTCCGTGAGCATAAGTTCTATGCCAAGTTCTCAAAGTGCGAGTTTTGGCTCGATAAGGTTTTGTACCTGGGCCATATCATCTCAGCTGACGGTATTGCGGTAAATCCCGAGAAAGTTGAAGCAATTGTCAACTGGGAAGCTCCTCAGAACGTCAAGCAACTCCGCAGTTTTCTGGGTCTTGCCAGCTATTGCAGAAGGGTCGTTGAGAACTTCTCCAAGATTGCCAAGCCTCTTTCCAACTTGCTTCAGAAGAATTTCAAATACTTTTGGTCTCCAGAGTGTGAAGTGGCATTCAAAACTCTCAAAGAAAAGCTCGTCTCTGCTCCAGTTCTGACTCCTCCAGATGAGTCCAAGCCTTATGAAGTATTCTGTGATGCTTCTCTTCAAGGTCTTGGTGGTGTGCTTATGCAAGATAAGAGAATTGTGGCATATACTTCTCGTCAGCTCAAGCCAAGTGAGAAGAACTATCCCACACATGATCTCGAGCTAGCAGCTGTGGTACATGCTTTGATTACGTGGAGACATCTGTTGTTGGGCAGAAAGGTCGACATCTTCACTGATCACAAGAGCTTGAAGTACATCTTCACACAGCCGCATCTGAACCTCCGCCAGACTCGTTGGGTTGAAATGATCCAAGAGTATGATCCCAGCATTGAATACACTCCTGGCAAGGCGAATGTGATTGCAGATGCTTTGAGCAGAAAGGCATATTGTAACAGCCTTCTTATCAAGCCGTTTCAGCCTGAGCTTTGTGAAGCATTCAGGAAACTCAACCTCCAAGTTGTTCCGCAGGGTTTTCTTGCAAATCTTCAAATTGCTCCTACCTTGGAAGATCAGGTCCGTGAGGCCCAACTCAGTGATACCATGGTGCAGAAGGTGAAACATGGTATTGCAAAGGGCACTCCAAAATACAAGTGCTTTCGTGTTGATGAGAGAGCTACCTTGTTCTTCGAGGACAGACTCATTGTTCCCAAAGGTGATCTCAGGAAGCTCATAATGGAAGAAGCACATGATTATCTCCTTTCCATTCATCCTGGAAGCTCCAAGATGTACCAAGACCTTAAGCAATCTTACTGGTGCACACGCATGAAAAGGGAGATTGCCCAATTCGTGAATGAATGTGATGTTTGCAGAAGAGTGAAAGCAGAACATCAACGTCCAGCCGGTCTTCTCAAACATCTTCCTATTCCCGAGTGGAAGTTCGACCACATTGAAATGGACTTCGTCACTGGTTTTCCTAAATCCAAGCGAGGGAATGATTCTATCTTCGTGGTGATTGACAAGCTTACCAAAGTCGCTCACTTCCTGCCAGTCAAAGAATCAATCAATGCAGCTCAATTGGCAGAGCTGTACACTTCCAGAATTGTGTCCTTACATCGCATTCCTCAAGTGATATCCTCAGACCGTGGAAGTTTGTTCACATCCAGGTTCTGGGACTCCTTTCAGTCCGCCATGGGCACTAAGATCAGGTTCGGCACTGCTTTTCACCCTCAGACTAGTGGGCAAGTCGAGCGAGTGAATCAGATTCTAGAAGACATGCTCAGAGCCTGTGTCATCTCTTTTGGCATTAAATGGGAAGACTGCCTTCCATTTGCCGAGTTCTCTTACAACAACAGCTTTCAAGCAAGTGCCGGTAAAGCTCCGTTTAAAATCCTCTATGGCAGAAAGTGTCGTACCCCTCTCAACTGGTCTGAAACAGGCGAACGTCAACTTCTTGGCAATGACTTGATCTCAGAAGCTGAAGAGATGTGCAAAGTCATACGTGAGAATCTCAAGGCCGCTCAGTCGCGTCAGAAGAGCTACTATGACGGCAAGCATCGTGATTTGGCCTTCAACATTGGTGATCATGTCTATCTCCGTGTTTCTCCGATGAAAGGCACCCAAAGATTTGGTATCAAATGAAAGCTTGCTCCTAGATATGTCGGGCCTTTCAAGATTCTTGGCAAAAGAGGCGATCTAGCCTATCAAGTTGAGCTCCCTCCCAACTTCGCCAATGTTCATGATGTGTTCCATGTGTCTCAACTCCGCAAATGCTTCAAGGCACCTGAGCGCATGATTCCGTTTGAAGAGATTGATCTTCAACAAGACCTGTCTTACCGAGAGCATCCCGTTGCTATTCTCGAAGAAACCGAGCGCAAGACCCGCAACAAGTCCATCAAATTCATGAAAGTCAAGTGGTCACATCACACCGACCGAGAGGCTACGTGGGAACGAGAAGATCATCTTCGTTCCGAGTACCCTTCCTTTTTCCAGTCCTAGATCTCGAGACGAGATCTTTTTGTAGTAGAGGAGAGTTTGTAATGCCCCGGATGTAATACATTCCCCTTTTGGGCATATAATATATCTCCGGCTTCATCTATTCCATTTCGGGTTCTTTGTCTTTCGGGTTTTTCACCATTTTGTTGTGTGCGTGTGTGGCATTCATTCATATCATATAGTCATGTGCATCGCATTGCATTTGTGTTGTCGGTTGCATCCGGTTCCACGCGTTCCTTCCCGTTGTCCGTTTCGCGTTCCGGAGCTCCCTCATGTGTCTGTGGCGTCCCGTATGCCTACTTTGGTGTTTGGCCGGGTAACGTTACCGATTTGGCGCGAGCCTTGTCGTGTGTTGTTGTTTTGTTGTGTGTAACCCGCCTGTCAAATCTCGTCGCGTTTCGAGTCCGTTTGCTACCCCAACAGTTATTTGTGTGGGCTCAAAGTGCCTCCACTTTGAGGCCCAAAACACCCCCTCCAACAGCCCACCAACCACTCCTAGCCACTTCTATCATCTAGGCCATCCAAATCTGATCCGATGGCCGAAAACCGCACTCCATTTGGCCAACCCTAGCTCCTTGTGCCTATATATTTGTCCTCCCCCAATTTTTGCCCCAATTATAGGAAACCCTAGACCTTCTTCTACCTCCAGCCTCTCCTCTCTCCACTCCGGCCGGAGCTCGCCGGAGCCCCGCCGGAGTAGCTCGCCGGACCACCGCCGGAGTTCAACCGCCGCCACCACCTCCTCACCGTCCGGCCTCCCGGCCCCTCACCACCACCGCCGCCGCGGATCCCTCAACCGCCACCACCTCCTCAGGCCGCCGCGGGCCACCCCTCCGTGCCGGCCCCGCCCTCCATCTCTCTGGCGCCGCCGTTGCGCGCTCGAGAGGTCGCCATCGCCGCCTGGATCGGGAAGGATCCCGATCTGGATCCAGCGCCCCGCCTGGGCCGACGAGCGCCAGAGGCCCAGCCGCCCTCGCTCGATCTCTCCGCATCGGGCACATCCGCCAGCCGCCTCTTGGGCCCGACCGCCCGTCGCCTCCGCCAGGCCCACGCCACCACAGCGCCGGCGCCTCCTGGGCCGCGCCTCCGTCCCTCATCGCCCAGGCCCACTCCGCCTTCGCCAGGTCCCCTCTTGGGCCCTGATCCGGTGCCCCCTTCGATCCGGTCCTCCGCTCGCCGGACGAGCCCAGCAGCCGCCAGTCGCGCGGGCCTCTCCTCGCCTCCCGCCGGCCCAAGGAACCTCCGGGCCCGAGGCTCTCCAGCGCCTGGGCCACCGCCGATCCGGTCGCCTCCAGGGCCCAGCCGCCGCTGGGCCTTCCTCCCAGCCGGGCCGGCCTCCTCCGCCGCGCCTTCGTCAGATCCGCAACCCGTGGACCCGCGCGAGCCCGTTGAATCTCAGATCTGAGAGGTTGTTTGCAATATCCCTAAGTCCCTGTTATTTTTTCTTCTCTGATGCTATATTCAAACTGCGATAACTTTGTGTGTGTTGCACCGTTTTGCGCATATGAGATGTCCAGACGTTCGTGGTGACTAGCACTACGATTCATTCCATTGTGCCATGCATGTTAGAGATCATCTAGGTGCTTATTTTTCTGTTGCAAGAGTGCATCCCGTTATAAACTGCTGCTATGTGTTGTTTTTATGCCATCTTTTCATAGTGATATCTTTTAGCTCGTTTATCCGAATGATGCAAATGACATGTCCACGTGTTCGTCTTGCCATGCTCTACATGTTGCTTGTGTTAGGTTGCATGATAGATTTATTCTTGCCATGTTTATCCTCGTTGCAAAATGCCATGTGGCTGTGATGTTGTTTCACTTGTTATGAAATGCCATCTTGTTGAGCTCATTGCTATCGTTGTGTTTATCTCCATGATGCATGCTTGTATGTTTCGGAATCACCATCATGTGTACTTTGATGTGGTGCTTACCACTTGCCATGTTTAGTTTCGAGGTGACTTAAACTTGCTCTTTTAGATGCCATGATGAAACTGCTGTTTTAACACTTGGTGGATTTTCACTAAGTCTGAAATCTGTAATGTTCCGATGCCATGTTTGCTTGCTGCTCTAGGACAAATCATGATAGTTTTGGGGTGGATCTTGATGGTTCCTTGTAGTAGATATTGTCGGTTTTCCATTCATGTTCTCACATGCTTATTTAAGTGGCTGTAGCATAGTTACCCTTTCCTCCAAAGTTTCAATAAAATTCTGCTGTCAGAATTTTATTTTCAAGTTCAATATGTCCAAGCTTGTTGCTATTGATCTGTGGCTCCTTTGGGGGTGCACCTTTGGACTTATTTGCTGTAGGATATGTCTAGTTTATGTTAATGCTCTTTGCCATATTGTTTGAGTGCTGTAGCTTATTTATCTAGTGCTCCGAAGTTGCTATGTTGCTGTAATTTTCAGCTTTCGCCTATTTCTTGTTTCAGGCATAACTTTTAGCCCGTAGCTCCGATTTCAGCGAGTCTTATATGAAACTTGATTGATTTTCCGTGTAGATTCATAATCTCCTTTTGTTATCATGTTTTGAGGTGTTTTGCTTGAGTGCTATTTTCCGTGCTCCGTGTGCATCCTTAGTGCATCCATCATGCATCCATCATTTTTGTGTGCGCATTGCATCTTGTTGATTCGTGCCTTGTGTGATTGTATTGTTTAGAGCCGGAAGCTGAGACCGAGTACGAGTACGAGCACGAGGTTACCAACGAGGTTGAGCACGAGGACCCTTCTTACGATCCGAACGACTACACTTCAGGCAAGATGACCGAACCCCGATAACATTACTATCTTTGCCTATTACTAGTAGTTCCGCTCTATAGTTTTGCCTCGATGCCCATGCCTTTCATGTCAGCCTCCTACTTGTAACCATTACCATGTTTAACCACCCTACCTATGCAAACCGTTGCTTGGCTAAGTACGCTTTGCTCAGCCCTTCTTATAGCATTGCTAGTTGCAGGTGAAGATTGAAGATGCTTGCTTCATATTGAAGTTTGTTGGGTTATATCACACTATATATAATGCTTAAATGAAATCATCTATATATTGGCAAGGGTGGAAGGCTAAGCCTTTTGCTTGGTGATTTGTTCCACTCATGCCGTTAGGAACCGTTTAAACCGATGTTATGTTCCTTGATTATGCGTTCCTAACACGGTTGGGGTGTATGGGACCCCCTCGATAAACCGCTAAGTGCTAAGTCTTTTCCAGCAAGTCCCAACATTGGTACTATTTGCCTAATAACTAAATAACTTTCATAGGGAGTAATTAACCCGAGTTCTTAATCAATAACCCCGGGCCAGTGCTCCACATGAGTGTTGGTCCGAAACGGGGAGCCTGCGGGGTCACCATGAAGGAACTCGAGGATTGATATAAACCCGTAGCCTCGCCCATCCCGTCGTGGCCTGAGACGAGATACGCGCGGCTACTATCAGGGTGTCGGCACGCCGGGAGGATTTGCTGGATTAGCCTTACCTTAGTTCGGAGTATCTTGAGCACGGGATACCGAGAATACTCGGGTCTTCCCACTTTGGAGTTGCGACTCCGCGGATCGTGGGCTTGTAATGGGCCAAGTTGGAACACCCCTGCAGGGTTATGAACTTTCGAAAGCCGTGCCCGCGGTTATGTGGCAGATGGGAGCTTGTTAATATCCGGTTGTAGATAACTTGACACATTGTTCTAATACACTACCAACGTGTGTACCGTGACTGTCAATTTCCAAATAGGGATTCGGGAGTTGAACACGGTGGGGTTATGTTTCCTGACCTTTAGCTAGGATCACTTCGTGATCATCTCTCGACCGAGGCTTTCTCTTCTCGCACTCTCTCACGTAAGCTAGTGCTAGTTGCTGCTGCAGACACTTATTCTTTTCTTCAGCCTTATCCTCTCCCAAGGCTTAAATAGTCTTGTTACCCGGGAACGGGATTGCTGAGTCCTCTGTGGCTCACAGTTACTTCACCACACTAGATGCAGGTCCAGTGGTGAGCTATCCAGTTGATGGCACCGAGCTAGACTGGGAGTATGACGAGGAGCGTAGTCGATACTATGTTCGTTATCCTGATGATCAGTAGTGGAGACTTCTACTAGGATTCGATCCGACCTGTGGATTTAAATTATGTTTGGTATCTTGTCATTTGGATTTTACCCTTAGAGGGCTGTGATGTTTTATTGTATGATGTTTGAGACATGTAATGTATTTGTGTGACGTGGCGAGTGTAAGCCAACTATTTTTATGTTTTTCATCCCCATCTTTTACATGAGTTGTGCAAAGATACCAGACTTGCGATCATTCCAGCATGGGGTTATGTCTCTAAGTCGTGCCTCGACACGTAGGAGATATAGCTCCATCATGGGCATTACACTTGATGTAGAGGGATAAACTCATGCAATATGATATAAACCCCATCTTTTTATCCTCGATGGCAACAATACAACACGTGCCTTGCTGTCACCGGAAAGGACACCACAAAATTGAACCCAAATCTAAGCACTTCTCCCGTTGCAAGAAAGATCAATCTAGTAGGCCAAACCAAACTGATAATTCGAAGAGACTTGCAAAGATATTTAAATCATGCATATAAAAATTCAGAGAAGAACCAAATATTGTTCATAGATAATCTTGATCATAAACCCACAATTCATCGGATCTCGACAAACACACCGCAAAAAGTATTACATCGAATAGATCTCCAAGAAGATCGAGGAGAACTTTGTATTGAGATCCAAAGAGAGAGAAGAAGACATCTAGCTAATAACTATGGACCCGAAGGTCTGTAGTAAACTACTCACAACTCATCGTAGAGGCTATGGTGTTGATGTGGAAGCCCTCCGTGATCGATTCCCCCTCCGGCGGAGCTCCGGAAAGGACCACAAGATGGGATCTCACGGGTACAGAAGGTTGCAGCAGTGGAAATAGGGTTTCGTGGTGCTCTTGGATGTTTTCAGGGTATATGAGTATATATAGGAGGAAGAAGTGTGTTGGTGGAGCTACGAGGGGCTCACGAGGGTGGGGCACGCCTATCCCCTGGGCGCGCCCTCCTACCTCGTGGCCGCCTCGTGGCTTCCCAGACGTGTACTCCAAGTCTTCTGGGTTGCGTTTGTTCCAAAAACGATCATCGCGAAGGTTTCATTCCATTTGGACTCCATTTGATATCCCTTTTCTGCAAAACACTGAAATAAGCAAAAAACAGCAATTTGCACTGGATCTTGGGTTAGTAGGTTAGTCCCAAAAATAATATAAAAATGCATAATAAAGCACATTAAACATCCAAAATAGATAATATAATAGCATTGAACAATCAAAAATTATAAATACATTAAAGACGTATCAAGCAGTTTGGTATATGCTGATCTGGGCTCAACGCACAAGCCTTCGATCCTCCCGTTTAATTAGAGCCTAATGCATGCATGCTTTAGTATGAAAAAGGAGGACGTGCTATATGGGCCATGGGCCGGGTAATTAATTTATTACTTCTTTGTCTTGCCGCTTACTATAATCTCATGCATGCATGCACGTATGTAGATGCATGTATGTATCCTTTTCACGTAAGTGCACTTGGCCCCGCTCATTGTACGATGACCTTTTTTTTAAATACCGCTGCGCGTCACATTATTTTACAGAAGTATCGTGCTAATATTTTCTTTTAGCGAAAACAGAATAACATGATATAACATTTTGGCAATGTTAGCGTCATCTATGAAACTTTGAATATGTGTCAGCATCAGGATTTTGTCGTTGATGATGACGTATGTGTATGAAAGTCATATATCTTCGACGATATGACTCATTTTCTTCTCTTTTATTTCCGGGTCTGTTATTTTATATTGAGGTGCGGCGGAAATACATCATGATATTTTTATCCACGTATTCAGGAATTCACTATTTTGTTTTATTATTTTATGTAAATGATTTTACCTTAAAAAAATATGAAAGCATGATATTTTAATTTTGGTCAAAATCGGTGTCAACAGATGCCCCTCGAGGTCTTAAGGGCATGTACAATGGTTCTATCTTAAGAGTGCCACGTAGGATAAATGATGAGGTGGAGGAGAGAGAAATCATAAGAGAAGGCTTGTCTTCTCTTATTTAAGAGAAGACAAGAGATAATCTCTTAGCGTAATTTGTCTCACCATGTTTTTAGGAACAACTAATTATTGAAGATAAGTCTAAGAGATAACTCATTGTAGACATCTTTATTTATCATATCTAATTTACATGTAAAACTTAAGATAAGACTATCTTATCAACCATTGTACATGCCATAATACGGACACATATATTTATTTATGATTCGGATTAAGAGCTCGAAAATATATGTTTTTAGCGTGTCTTTTAAGACTTGGCTTAGCGTTGGAGGTGTACTCATGCTTTATTCATACTAGGGGTTGGGGCGCTACCTTGTGGCGCCTCTAGAGAGGAGGCTAGGCGGTGCCAGGGTTGGCAGCCGCCCATTCCAATTTCTTATTTCTATCTTTGGCAACACGTGGACATGGCATTTAAGTAAGAAGTTGCACTATAAATATCAAAAGAGCTAAATAAATGACATTCAAATACAAGGAGATTAGGGCATCTGAAACACAAAACATTGGAAGGCATGATATAGAATTCAGACAGAGGGAGAGAGGACACATACTCATGAAGTAATGAATTCAGCATTCAACTGCGACATGAAGTGCTACACCAAAACAATAAGAACACAACGACTAAAGATTTAAAGGGGCTTCAAACCGAATACTCAAATTGTAATATCACCAAGAAATGCCACTCAGTTCCATGAAGATCCTTGGCTGCCAGTTCTTGACATGCCCTGCGAAGCAACGAGAGGAAGACACTCTTCAGCATGTCTCCTAAGAATATAGACGGGGGATACATGCAGCAAAAAGTGCACGAGAATAGAGACGAGGAGCTTGTCGCCAAGTTTAGTCGCCAAATTTGTATTATCCGTTATCCATTTTAAGAGACAACAAATCCAATAGTCAAATTTCTCTTGGCAGAGATCAAGCCATAACAATTTAAGACAAACATAAAAGCACTAAAGCATATGGGACGTCCTTCAAAATTTTAGTCAACCTTTCATCCAAACCCAAGCAAATCTAATAAAGCTCCTCAATTGGAGATGGTGAAAAAATGATGGAAGAGGAGGTGTCGTTGCTTACCTCGTTGCTGGTGCCATGGATCTGGAGCTCGGGGAAGAGGGGGCCGTTGAGGCATGACACCATCGAGCCAACGTCGGTGGCGTGCTCGCAGCCGCTTCGTGCTTGCTACATGAAGTGTATTCTGATTGAAACATGAGACCCATGGCAACAGTAATCCCGTTAACATGGTAAATTACTCATATTGCAGACCAACTATGTAAAACCATCAATTCTAGATGTTATAATACCATACTAATTACTGAAGATTATAAAACCTTTTATGGTCAAATGTTGGACTTACAGTCGATTTATTTCTACTTCTAAAATCTAAAAGGTATCATTTTTGCAATGAAGTGAATCAAAAATTCCAAATTTAGTGAACAATTCCCATGATCACAAGAAAATTTACTGCATCGTATTATTTCATCGAACATACTTAGCTTGCTAGCACGGAGATCTAGTAGTTCTATTTGAGTCATTTGAGCATCCTCTCAATTTTTTCCGCTCTTTCTTCTAATAAATTATCAAAGTTAGAACCATCATTGAGAACTACCTATACATCAGAATTTTTCAGTATCAGACCAACAGGGCATCATGCAAGATAACAAAAATCCTTTCAGTTCTATCATGTGCATTCAGAAAATATGTATTGCTTGTTAATATAAAAGAGGTTCTGGACACATACTCCTTGGCTTCTTATATGCATCAGCAGAAGCATGTTTGTTTGTAGTTGACATATGAGGAAGAAAGAAGGCCATTCAGAAAGGATATTGCCTACTTCGACTTAATGAAGTTTTAACGCTATTTCTCCAGCCCATGCTGCTTTATTGGCAAGGGTTGTTTGAATTATCAAAAGTGTCATATGTGCAGTCTTAGATCCTGCAAACAATAACTGCATTGTGAAGTATGAAGTTTAACCTAGACACATAGCTCGAAGACATCGGCAAAACAAGTAGTCAAAAACTTAGAAGCAATAGACTAAAATATTAGATACACTCACCGACTAGAACAGTACAGAATGCACCAAGAAATGATCTCATCATACCCTAAATGTCTTGCCATTAATTAAAAGGCATCAGACCACATACACTCATGGTCAGAATGATAAAAAATGCTCCAAGAGATCTCACATGCCCCCAATGGTTTTCATAAAAAACAACAAGATTAATCTTACAAAATTGCTTACGAGATTGACATAGGCACTAATGACATACTGCCAACACCATGGTACAGGAAAAGGAATTTACTCTCGTAATATTCACAGTACCTCTGGAGAAGGCCTCTTGATAGTGTGCACCTTGATCTCTATGTACCTCATGGCGGACCCCTGCGCCCGCTACTCCATCCTCACCATGATCTCGTCGCTAGCCTTGCTCATCCAGCTTACGATGACGATGCATGTGCAACAAGCTTATCACTCTGGCCGCGATATGCATATATATGGAAACAAAATGCAGTCATAGTGTAGAAATAATCTACGCATTAGATCAGAATCAATGAGGAGATAATACGTGTATTTTGTAGGGAAAAATTCCAGAAGGCATATCGTATTTTAGATTAAATATTTGATAAACAGAGAAAAGCACATGCACTTCTTTTTTGCATTGCCTTGCTTTGTCTAACACACAATAACAATCCTCAAATAGCGAGGACAACTTGAGAAAAACACACATGCATTTAAGAAAGAGAATGCAAGTGTCATTAGCATTGTGGCAGATTGTTAATCGAAAGGACAACAACAAAATTCTCAAGAACTAAAGGAAGTTGGTGTTGCTCACATTTAGCTTTACTTGAAGACGACAAATCTGCTAATGACCAGATTATAAAATACCAACAGGCCCGTCTAGTCGGAACGTTTGGTTCTCTGAACAAAGAAGAGAGCAATCCTTAGCAACCTGGAAACTTCCTTTTCAGTTCAAAAAGACATAGTAGTACAGTAACATTTGGAGCTGAAGCAATTTTTAAATAATGAAAACTTCCTTTGATAATGTCCTTGTGTAATAACTGCAAATAATAATAATGGAAATCTTGTTAGGGTGTCGTACCATTAGCAATGCATATCTAGGGTAAGGATTAAAGTAATAAAAAATCAAAAAAATGTAACCTTGGGGGAAGATGAGCAGTGGCAGCCTACACACAGAACATTGATCTAAAATGATGATATTGCGACTAACTCTAAAGACATGAACTGCAATTAATATGTGAAATCATAAGTAATTAGCATCCTTGTCCATGACCTGCCCTCGGAGGCTCTTGTCCACGAGTTACCTAAGTACTCCTCGTAAGGAAATGGGAGTTCATAAGGAGGAGTTCGATAAGACATTAGACTTGGGAAGTGGACTATTAGTCCCAATCCCACATTTGATACGTGTTGGTAATTGGACAAGAAATTAGTCTTCTAAAAAATAAATCGGATGCAAAGCAACAAGAGAAACGGGAACAATCAAAGATCGTTACACATCCGTGGCCTTTTGGTGTTCTTGTGTATTATACTTTGAAAATCAAATTGAAGGAAGCATCCATTACTAAAGATCAAAGTTTTGAGGAAACTAAGCTTATAAGAATATAATCTATCATTTGCAACATTGTAGTGGTACCTATTATTAAAATGCACCAAGACATGGAAATTTGTCTTTGGCCTTTACTATTACGAACAAGATAACTGTACCAAGATGGCTCCATATAAAATTCTACATCATGTGTGAAGAAAGCTTAAGATATTAGCAAAAAATTACCATTAGTGACTCATGATGCCTATCCAAAATGTGCTAGTTTCGTCTTCCCTGTTTACGGTGAGCAAAATATATTCCGGCTTAATGTCCCTGTCGATGACGCCCATTTCGTGGCAGTACTTCACCACTGACATGAGATCCTTGATCACAAATGTGGCTTGCAACTTAGAGAAGGTAACATACCTAGCCATATCGTCTAGCAAGCAGCCGCCGTTGCAAACTTGCCGATGTCCTCGAAGACGGCCTTGAGCGTGATGTCACCAGAGTGGCCCGGGAGGTGTTGCATGCCTGCATGATGTCGACCTCGCAGTCTACCGTATCCTTGCCATTGTTGGGGAGTGGCGAACTCCTCGCCGCCGGTGTTGGCACGGCAGATCCGAATGGAGTTGAACTTTTCCCTTCCGATCTCATCGCCGAGCTAGTACTCGGTATCGAGGCGCTTCTAGCGGCCTATCCGCGTGGCCGACACTCGGGAAGAAGCGGGACACAAAGGGTCCCTTCTTCCGGTGGCAAGCACGGCGGATCCTCTTGACCTGGCGCTTAGCCAGTCAACAACGGCTTCTTCCTCCACCCCTTCAGGTAGCCACTTCGACTGGATGGATCTGCCGCCTCCAGCGTCGAGGCAGATCACAAATACAAACTGCAGTGGACTCTGCCGCTGCCTTCTCCTCCCACCCAGTTTCACCTCCACCCACTCCTTCCTCGAGGCGCGACGATGTCGGTGCAGCCAGTTGCTCTCCTGCTGGTGACGCTAGTGGCAGCGGGTTACATGGGAGTGGAAGCGAGAGAGAGGGAGGTCGCCTGCGTTGGCTGCCTTGATGGCGACTCTGTACCACCAAGGAATAATCCAGTTGGTGCCAAAGTGCGTGGTTCATCGAAGTCATTTATTACTGTAGTAAGTTCTTCAGGTTTGACCAGTTGGATGTAGAAACACACTGATCATAAGTCATAAGACTGATGCAATATAATCTTTCGAAAAGAAAAAAAAACAAGAATGATGTGTAACATAAAAGAGCAAAAGTTTGCCAACTGAACATACAAACTAATGGAGTCACAAAAAAGGATAACGAGCAGTGGATCTTCCTTCCCCATTCATTCACTAAAAATTATGTAGCCACGGTTTAATACAGTTTGAAATAGTAAAAACACAAACAAACTTTATGCTCCATGCAATCTGATGATTCAAGCCATGTCTCTACAGGAATTACTTGTACCATTAAATCAATACTTGTAAATTTTGGTGATTGTATTTTTTTGGGCTAGCTGGAAAATCAACTTTCATCTGTATGGCCACCTAGATATCACCCTGCAATGTGCTTCCATTAGCAAGTTACAGATGCTTATAACAAAATTCTCAACACAAGTAACCACATATGTACTTGAAATC
>LR738712.1:461135136-461157465 GCA_902687465.1 Secale cereale
ACCCCCCCCCCCCCCCTCCAACCAGCATCGTTCCTGTAGAACCAACCAACTACACCGGTACTTTGTGCATCCTAGATTATGATTACAACAAGCAAGTAAAAATGAATTCACCAACACATCAGGCTCACAGCCACCCGGGCAAGTGAGATCTCAGTCAAGTCAAACATAGATTGACCAGGTAAACTAAGTAAAACAGAACAAGGAGTATCAATGGGAGCAGTAGATGTAGATAATTTAAGGAAGAAGGAGGACCTCGGGGAAGGACTCGGACTGTGCCCAGGCAGCGCCGTCGTGGCCGAGGATGGGGCGGCGGTGAGGCGCTGGCCATCGATGTCGCAGAGCAGCGGCTCGTCAACGTACGTCTGCCATGACATCCTTCTCGCTTGATTGCCGTTTTTTTTTCTCCCAAGATTTTGCCAGCCCCTTCCTCCTCCTCTGCAACAATCATGGCGGCCGGGTGGAATAAGAAGATGAGATGATTTGGGGGAGAAGCGGATCTGGGGAGGACGCTTTCTCCGATGGACGGCGTCGGAGAAGCTGGCATGGGCTGCGGCGGCGGCGCAACCCTAGGAGAAGAGGAAAGGATAGGTTGTCTGCGGAGAGAAGAAGAGGAGTCGGACTCCATTGCTCGAGGCGGCTGCGGCTCACTTCTGGACGAAGCAAGGAAAAAGTCATTACCCTGAGAAGGTGTTAATTGAGCGACAGTAAATTGCTACGTGGCATAGGCAAGCAGTCACCCTTTCTGCGTACATTAATGTTTTTAATGGCCGTTTGGACTTTTGGCCAGGTGCGTTGTACGTGTGTTATTTTAAAAGTTTGTTTGGATCGTTTAAGTGGATAAGGCCTTAATCCTGGAGGGTTGTTACGAGTCTGCCGGTTTGATAATTGGTTGAGACTCCCAAGGCTAAAAGGATTCGTTATTTGAAACGAAGTTATCTGTTACTGCCCAGCCGCGAGCTGGCATGCATATTTCTCGTCGTTCATCTAATAACCAACCAAGTGTATTTCTTCTCTTTTTATATCCTTTGGACGTCAGTTTGTCTGTAACTACGGCGCTTTGCCGGTCTTGATCGGACTTTGCTCTTCGGCAAACTTCGGGTACGTATCGTGATTAACGCAGTGATGGCATCTGCCCTTGCGTCTCCATCATCCCGCTTAACTTCGATTCGTTTTTTTAGCCGCAGAAGCTAGCAACTCCCACGAAGGTGCAGATTGATTCCTGCCTCGGGTGTTGGTGAGTATGTGATTGCTTCTCTCCCTTTTCTTTTTAGGTGAGAGCATGATTAATAATAGGAAAAAGTCTAAAATAAACCTTGAACTGATAGACAAAAGCTAAATCAAACCCTGAACTTTGAATCCCTGAAATTAGCACACCGAACTTTCTGATCCCGGTCTATTTTAAATCTTGTGTGTGTTTTAAGGGGATTGTCAACGTGACAGGTAAGGCAGGGCCAGACGCAACTGGGCTGGCCCATCAGGGCGAAGCGTCCTTTTTTTCTCGTATCACGCGACTTAAAAATACCCAAAAGAAAAAAAAAATGCACACACAAGGATTTGACCTTCCGACCTGGTATCTGTAACCTCATCCCGCTAGCCACTATACCTGATGACTTCTGTTTAATTATGTGAAGGGCGCACATATTTAACGACACACTACGATGTCAAGATTTGAAAAAAAAAACGAAACATTTTCTTTAACAATTTGAAAATCCAAGTATTCTTAAAAAACAGGTTTTTTTAAAGAAATACAAAGAAATTTTAAAGCATTAACCATTGTCGTAATGCCCGAACAATTTTTTAAAGCATGAACAATTTTTGAAAAAGTGAACAAAGTTTTTAAAACATTAATAATTTTTGAAACCTAAACCAAATAAGTGCGAACAGTTTTCCAAAACAAGATTTTTTGAAACATAAACATTTCTTCGTGAAAATGTGAACAAATTTTGAAACCTGAATAAATATTTAAAGTGCGAACACTTTCTATCTTTTTAAAAAAGTTTAAACACATTTTCAGAAATTGTTCGCACTTTCAAATTTTGTGCAGATTTCGAAATAATTCGTTTTAAAAAAGTGTGCGCACATTATATATTCTAGAGGATTCGTGTTTTTAAATATTGTTTGTATTTTTCAAAAAAAAACATAATTCCAAGAAATGTTCGGACTCCAAAATTGTTAACAATTTTCTAAAAAGTATGTTTAAAATTTTCAGAAATGTTTTCAGATCTCGATGCTTCCATGTAATGGTAAATACACCGTGCTTCCTATTTTATCATCAACAGCTAGCGGATAAAGAGGCTATCAGGACTTGGTTAGCAACGTGAGATTGGAAGTTCGATTGTCAACGTTTCCAGTGCTTTTGTATTTTTTTTTAAGTTTGCCTGGTGGGCAAGCCCAGTACCATCCGGCTGCAGTTTAAGTTCGTCTGATGGGCTGGCCCAGTACAGTCCGGCGGCAGTCAGCGATCCCGGGTTTCAGCTGCCACGTCAGCAATCCTCGTTTGGGAACGCACTCAAGGTTTAAAATAGACCGGGATCACAAAGTTCGGTGTGCTAATTTCAGGGATTCAAAGTTAAAGCTTTGATTTAGCTTTCGTCTACAAATTCAGGGTTTATTTTAGACTTTTTCCTTAATAATATAGCCAGCTGCTGGCTATATGATGTTGTCATGTCACGTATAGCCAAGTTTATAGCCAACAAGTACAATAGCTAGATATAAATATGTACTACTTTGTTGATACATGGCCCACCACACTCTCTCACAAAGTATCTAGGAGCACGTGCTGCAGCCGGCTGTTAACTAGTAGTCCGCTTCTTTTCTCTCTCCTCTTCTCTCTCTTCCAAGTAAGCAAAAATATAATATTTAATGTCTTACAGCCCGCCTACATCACCTTATTGTACTTGCTCTGAGGTGATTACAATCTAGTAAAACAGTTGCTTTCCGGCCAGGTAACACTCTGAGGCTTGTCTCCTTCATGTACCTTTTTTGTTTGGAGTAGAATATATACGGTAGACATGCATGACAGCTCACATCACCATGGCATGCAATTTCATTTGAATACGTTTATATGATACTTCCTCCGTCCCAAAATAAATGACTTAAAAATGATTCAACTTTGTACTAAAGTTAGTACAAAGTTGAGTCATTTTTGAGTCACTTATTTTGGAACGGAGGGAGTACTTGGCTTGAACGTATGTGCGATCCAGCACTATCTTGGTCTCGCGGTTGGCGTGCCGGCGAGTTGTATGAACTTGGTCCGTCATACAACCTTGAAGACAGACGTATCTTTTTTTACTAGCAAAAGAGCCCGTGCGTTGCAACGGGTGAACGAAATCTTTGTATGCGCCAAGCAATCCATTCGTGTTGCCACTTCTGTACGCAACCATTATCGATGATAGTCATGTGGTCCAACTATTCACACCTTTCAATTACAAGCCGATGAGCTTGGTTGTGTGGCAATGTCGTGTAACAAAACCGCGGAGGGTTCTTTCCCCTTTCTTCTACTCCATCTGTCCCAAAATAAGTGACAAAACCACGGAGTCACTTATTTTGGGACGGAGGGAATATAATATAAGATATGCACACTTGTGCGTATTCGAGGGAAAAAATGTCGTGTACGGGAACTTACAATCGAGCTTAGATGTCGGTGAATGGACTTGAGGCCTTCTTACTCGTGACTTCGGCATGCAAAATGGGCACATAGTTAGTGTTGATGGATAAGCCGTTAAACAAATTACGAACTGGAATATTGGTTCATGGAGAGAGGATAGGACTATTTTATGTACTTTATTGAAGTATCGATTAGATTAAAGATGAATGAATTACCCAAAACCTTCTGCTATATAGTTGAGGTGGACATTCCCTTGAGGAACTTGTGAGTGCGTATTGCGTATTTGAATCCTTTCAATCAACTCCATACACTGAGATAATGTTTATTTTAGGAACTTGGTATTTAAAAAAGAAAATTTCATTGGAATAGAATTTGATACCCTGAACTAATTCTGGAGGTAATGTCGGCCAACTGAATTTACTGGAGCACCACGCACATGCCACGAGTCATCCAGTCACTGCCGTCCCCTACCCACCAAGGCACTAACCCACCCAACTCACATATTTGATCCAAAGATGGGGTTTGGAATCATGGCGACAGCATCCTACTGCCCCTCCTCCCTCTTCCTTCCTCCATGCCAGCAACGAGACACTCTCCATCTCCTGCCTCCCTTCTCTGCAATTGGTGCTAGGCTGCTAGCACGCATAGCAATATCCAGCAGGTTTTGGTCAGTGCAGCCATTAAAATAAGAAATCCACACCAAGAATCCCCACCGTAAACTTCAGCACTGATCTCCTTCCTCTCTATCCATCCATCCGGCCATCCGCGAGCTGCTCCCATGGAGCTGCACGAGCGCCCGGGCCTCCCCGAGCCGCCTGCGCCGGCGAGCACCAGTAGCAAACCGCACTGCCCTCTTCTCCCTTCTCCTTCTTCTCCTTCCTTCCTCTTTCTTCTCTCTCTTAACTCCCTCTCTTGTCATTGGTAAAAGACCTCAAGCTGCCCACCGAGCCAAGCCAAAGAGTCCAACCATGGGAGCGCCGTCTCCTCAGCCCCGTCCAGATCCAGGCCATCCTTGTAGAGCCACCGGCACGGTTCTTCGAGCGCGAGGGAGCCAGCGGTCGAGCGCAACAACGGCGCCCCCAAGCCTCCCGCTCGCCGCGTTTATCGCCCCCTATAGGATTTGGGTAGGGTTGTCGGCGAGCCAGGCGTCAAAATCCTCCCGCGACGACGACGCTTCATGGAGAGGATGCGGGCGAGCGCTAGGTAGACGGTTTAATCCTCCACGAGGGAGGCTCCACCACTGCCGTCCGGCGGCGCACGATGGTCGGCGCAGCCGACGTAGAGTGTGGCTCGGTGGGCGCCGATTTGGTAGCAGAGGGCGACCGTGCTCCGTCGTAGTGCGGGGCGCTCGGGTGGAGGCTCGCAAGCAGGTGGCGCCCCGGCCTCGTCGGATTGGTCGAGAGCGGCGCTATCCACGGAGGCAGCAACCACTTGTGGGAGGTTGGCATCGACGGCGGTGGCAAGCTGCGAGAGATACGACTGTAGTCGCCGTCAATTTGCTTGGGCGAAAAAAGGGGATCGAGGCGCGGGGACGGACGAGCATGTCTTAACGTGGCAAATTAAAGCCTCATATGTCCTTGAATTAGTACCACCTTGGATTTTAGAAAAAATATGGACATGTTGAAAGAAAAAAACTGAAAGCGTAAAATTCACGGAAGGAAGCGTATTGTGACGGTGAACCTGACGGACTCAATCCGTGCTTTATTATTAGGTATAGATATGTTTATTATTATTATTATTATTATTATTATTATTATTATATGAAAAAGATTGCCTCATGATTGGTGTTCCGGCAAGTCATTATATGGGCTTGGCTTTTTGTACGACCGTTGAGACCAGCAAACATAGCACATCTGTCAAAAATGATTTCCTTCCAGTTGGTGTTCCGGCAAATTCCTACGTGGGCTTGGTTCGTCGTACAACCGAGGAAATGAATACAAGTGCCACATATATATTATAACAATAATATGTTTTTCTCACTGTCGGCGGTCCGGCAAATCCCTATGTGGGCTTGGTCCGTCGTATGACCGTGAAGGAAATTATAAGTGCCAAATATATACATTATGACAACAATATGTTTCTTCTCACGATCGGCGTCTCGGCAAGTTCCTATGTGGGCTTGGTCCGTTGTACGATCGTGGAGACGATTATAAACACCACATTTATATAAAGTCGAAAATATGTTTTTCCTCTCGGTCGGCGTTCCGGCAAGTTCCTATATGGACTTGGTCCGTTATACAACTGTTGAGAGGACAATAAGCACAGCTTTATTTACTCAGGTGTTCCCTTTTCTTTCTTTTTTACAGGGAAAGTATTGAATGGTTGGCCAAGCATAGTTGCTAATAAAGCTAGGTAACCCATGGTGCCTTTCCCTTCTCCTTTTGTTGTTTAATTAGGAGTTTCTTTTACATATATATATGACATCATATTCATTTTATGCCCTCTTTTACATATAGATGGCGCATGGTCAAGGGTCTGTTCCTTCCAACGAACTATCAATTTGTCAGTTAGCTGAGCGGCATCTATATGAGCCCAATACTAGTGAAGAGGTTAACCCAGTGATCAAAGAGCAGGTGCTCACACATGCGGAGTTGACGCGCTATCCTCGTGGTTGGAATGTGGGTTCTACTCTTAGTGATTATTCTTTTCATCCACTAGCACCCTATCCTAAACCTGATCATGAAGCCTGCACCCTAGGGACCAGGATGGTAGCGAAAGGTCTAGGTTGAGATGGTCACACAGTCGAGTATGTTCCGCAACCCAAAGGCTATGTTGAGTGGGGCATCTCTATCTTGAATAATCATTCGTTTTGTTTGAAAGGAGAAGTGGAGAACACCAATTACATATATGGGGCCATTTATTGCTCCCTCGGTGAATATGAATTTTCAGATTTGTTACTGACGTCACTACTGGTTTATTTTTTCATCTGGTGAACGCACTATGACCCTACTGGACATGCTTCTAATGTCGGGTCTTCCCTTAGTTGGGGATCCATACGAGGAATATGTCCCCACTATAGATGAGCTAGAACCTTCAAAGCTTCTGTTCCCAGATTTTTTATCTGGCCTTTCAGAAGAATTTTATCGGCTCAGCCGCGAAAATGGAAGTGTGACTTTTCAAGTTTGGTGTGACAATTTCCATAACAAACGAGAGCGCACTTCATCTTTCACTTCCCTTCGAGAACAACACATGTATGTTGCGGCTTTTATAGCCCACTGGCTTTGCTCTTACGTGGTTGTTGGTGGGGGGCCTTATATTCGGCCCGGTGTCCTTCTTATGGCCTCTTGGATTGTTTCCGGTCGCAAGATCTCTTTGGCTCCCTCGGCACTTTGTTTATTGTATTATTCTCTTCGAAGGATCAGTATGCACCCCGTTGCTCCCTCTTATGAGAAGAGAATTTGGCCAGTGCATTATATTGCGGGGTGGATGGGTCTTTATCTAAAGAAACCATTTAAGGGCAAGGTGAAAGGGAAACATCTTCCAGACGTTAAGCAATTGCCAATGCAACCCACCATGGTTAAAACTATGTTTCGGGTTCCCATAACTTTCAGTCCTGCCAAGGCACGCACTTTCCTTGATGATCGAGCAAATATTTTTTGGAATCCTTATACTTCAAACAATTTAGTCGGGGTGGATCAGTTGCAAAGGTCTTTCACCATTTCTTCCCATCGGGGTATACTTCCCTGGCGACGTGCTACCGATGTTGATGATCTTTGCATAGCGGAGCCATATCATCCTGATCGAGTTACACGACAACTTACTTTGAGACAACAAGTGCCCTATGCTCCGTTAGTCAGCGTGTACACAAATGACGATACTGGAGTTGCATATGCGTATTGGTCGCATATGTTACGCTCGGACCAGGGGAGTTCCAGTACCTTTTTAATGATTCATATGGGGCATTTTCTTCTGTGGCCTGGAACAATTGGTGGGTGGGATTTATGAAATCATTTAATAACATATTCAATACTCTCCGCCCGGGCATTTCAAATGGCCAGAATTATAATCCGCGGAAACGCAATTTTCTGAAACACAGAGAGGAGTACATAGTTCCTCGCAAGCTTTCAGAAAATGATTTTGTTGTTATAAAGGAAGTCTTCGCCAGGGGTAAGGAAGAGCATATTGCAGCCATCAAACTGAACGAAAGGAGAATTATGGACCATTGGCGTCCCATTCTATGTGGCTTTCTCTCGAATGATGAACTTTTAATCAACTCTAAAAAGGCGAGATATATACATATATTTGGTATTACCATAGTTCATTTGCTCCTTTCTATGTCTAATTTTTTTACCTCTTTTTAATAGAAGAAGAGAAAGGTTAAGGATGTTGTTGCATGCTCTTCTTTCGCCCAAAAGACTTTGACTGATGGGAAAGAAGAAGTTCATATGACTGAAAATAGCTCTTTGGAGGAGGCAAGGCCGGCCGTGAAGAGAAAGATTAACGCCATGGATATTGAGAATAATTTTGGTCCAATAGCATTGGACGTGCCTCTACATGTGGGTGACCTTAGTGGTGCAATACTCGATGGCGTACTCAGTGGAGACATAGATCATGGTTTAGGCGACCTAGATAATTTGACCGTCGATGATTATAGCATACCAAGCTCGACTTCTGATCTTCCTTTTGTTTCGCCACCTCCAGACTCAAACCAACCTCCAACGGTTGATGCTTTACCCACTTTGTCTGCTTCTACACATGGTAGCTTTATATAGCTCTTATTTATTTATCTGCTCATCGTATGTACTCCCCAAAATACTTGTCGGAGAAATGGATAAAAATAGATGTATCTACAACTAAAATACATCTAGATACATTCATTTGTCCAACAAGTATTTCCGGACGGAGGGAGTATGTGCGTGTGTGTGATGGACAGGAGATAGAACAATTGATGGATGGATTGATGATGAGCGAGCAGCCTTCTCTACGCTAGACACTTATGTATTTATAGGGGAGCGAAGGGTAGAGCTAGCGTGATGCCTTAAGAACTTCCCGCGCGCGCCGAGCTTCTATCAGGCACGTCGTGATCGTGCAGAACATGGGAGCGTGGGGCGTAGCTGGCGGGTATGATTCAGACTTGGTCTCGTTTAATTGGACGTCAGGAGAATAGTCGGGCCTGGCCTCATTAAGTCTAAGGAAAACCATTTAAATCAACCGGATGATTTGTTGCTCCGTCAGCCGCCTGCACCGCTTGACGCGTGTCGCCTGGGCCCGCCACGCTATCCCCTCACGGAGCCTATCGTCCACACATTTCTTGTGGAGTCCTTCGTGCAAATCCATTCGCTGGTGCTCACCACCGCCCCGTGCGTTTCTGCTGCCGCCAACCGCTGCCATTGCATCCATCACAGATGACCACATAAGAAAGGTCCGCCTCCACCACCACAGACGGCCACTGTTGTTGCAAGGGGCGCTGCTGCGGCCGGTGTTGCAGAGCATGCTGGCCGTCGTAGCATCCGCCGTGCAGCAAGGCACTACCGTCCCCGCCGCTACGCAGCTCCACTAGTAGAAAACAGGGCATTGGTCCAGCCCATTAGCCCCGGTTCAATCTAGAACCGGGTCCAATGGGGGTACTGGACCCGGTTCGTGAGCCCAGGGGGGCGGCCGGGCCACGTGGGCCATTGGTCCCGGTTCGTCTGGACCTATTGGTCCCGGTTGGAGCTAAAAACCGGGACCAATGGCTCTTGCTCCTGGCCCACCACTATTGGACCCGGTTGGTGTTATGAACCGGGACCAAAGGCACCCCTTTAGTCCCAGTTTGTAGTACCAACCGGGACCAGTGAGTTGCCTATATATACCCCCTCACTCAAGAGCAGAGCTCACTTCTCTGGTTTTTTTTCTGGCCGAGGGGGAGAGGGGTTAGTGGTGCTCTAGCTCACCTCCTATGCACACAACTTGTTCGGTGGAATGCCCGAGCCACACTAGTTAAGTTTTTCTCCTCTCGAAGCTCTATTTTCTCCGAGATTTGTCTAGGTTTAGTTGTCCGTCACGTCCCGTCCCCGTCTTCGCCGCCGTCGATCGCCCCCGCCGATCTCGTCACCGGCACCACCGTGGTGAGCCTCTTGTTATGTCCATGCTTTTCTTACTTTTATTATTGCTTTAGATAGATATTTGTCTAATTTTCTTACGTTTATTATTGCTTGTTATTATATAGTGCGATGGTTTTGATATCCGCCCACGTGGGCCCTCGTCTGGTCTACGATTCGGATGTGGTATATTATCTTTAATTTATAACTATTTGTTTTAGTGCTTATGATAGTTATGCCGACCAACCTGACATGCATAGATGTTTTATTATGTCTAGGAGGTAGTTGAACCGGAAATTCCAACCGACCCTCTTGTGGAGAGGTTAAATTTAGTTGAAGAGGAAAACATTTCGTTAAAGAAAAAATTGGAAAAAATGGAGGAGGAGAAGATGGAATTGGAGTTGCATGTTGCGGAAGTTATCGATGATCACAAGATCAAGATGGACCCTATTGTCGAGAGGTTAAATTTAGTTGAAGATGAAAACAAATTCTTGAAGGAAAAAAAAATTGTGGACGAGAAGATGATATTGGAGTTGCATGTTGCGGATGTCGTCGATGATCACAAGATCAAGATGGATGCAATGCGGTTGAAGATTAAAAAGATTAGAAAATATGCCATTCATACCGAGGCTTGGTATCATTATGCCGTTGGATCAATTGTTACCTTGGTTGCGATTATGATAGCATTTGTTTTCGCGTTGAAATGTTTTACATAGTTCCAATGTGTATGGAGAGCTATATGTTGTTAGATGAGAACTATATATGTATGTACTTTGGTTTTAATGTGATGATGAATTTTTATCCATTTGGTCACTTAATTATCTATTTATGATGTTCTGTAATGGTTTTTGACACACTTAATTGTATATAAATGCACGCAGATGAACCGGCAATGGATGTACGGTGAAAGACACACCTCCGAGTACATTAAGGGCGTGCGTGAGTTTCTAAATGCGGCTGAGGCAAACAAGCAGAATGATTTTATGTGTTGTCTATGCACTAAATGTGTGAATATGATGTCTTACTCTAACCGGAAAATCCTTCACTCCCACCTGCTTTACAAGGGTTTCATGCCACACTATAATGTTTGGACGAGGCACGGAGAAATAGGGGTTATGATGGAAGACGGCGAAGAAGAAGAGTACGATGAAAACTATGTGCCCCCTGAATACGGTGATGCTGCAATGGGGGGAGCTGGTGAAGATCAAGAGGAACCAGACGATGTGCCCAATGATGCTGCAACGGGTGAAGCTGCTGAAGATCAAGAGGGACCAAATGATGATCTTCGCCGGGTAATTGTCGATGCAAGGACACAATGCGAAAGTCAAAAGGAGAAGCTGAAGTTCGATCGCATATTAGAGGATCACAAAAAAGGGTTGTACCCCAATTGCGAAGATGGCAACACAAAGCTCGGTACCGTACTGGAATTGCTGTAGTGGAAGGCAGAGAATGCTGTGGCTGACAAAGGATTTGAGAAGCTACTGAAAATATTGAAGAAGAAGCTTCCGAAGGATAACGAATTGCCCGACAGTACATACGCAGCAAAGAAGGTCGTATGCCCTCTAGGATTGGAGGCGCAGAAGATACATGCATGCCCTAATGACTGCATCCTCTACCGCGGTGCATACAACGATCTGAACACATGCCCGGTATGCGGTGCATTGCGGTATAAGATCAGACGAGATGACCCTGGTGATGTTGATGGCGAGCCCGCCAGGAAGAGGGTTCCTGCGAAGGTGATGTGGTATGCTCCTATAATACCACGGTTGAAACGTTTGTTTAGAAACAGAGAGCATGCCAAGTTGATGCGATGGCACAGTGAGGACCGTAAGAAAGACGGGAAGTTGAGAGCACCCGCAGACGGGTCGCAGTGGAGAAAAATCGAGAGAAAGTACTGGGAGGAGTTTGCAAAGGACGCAAGGAACGTATGGTTTGCTTTAAGCGCGGATGGCATTAATCCTTCCGGGGAGCAGAGCAGCAATCACAGCACCTGGCCCGTGACTCTATGTATGTATAACCTTCCTCCTTGGATGTGCATGAAGCGTAAGTTCATTATGATGCCAGTTCTCATCCAAGGCCCTAAGCAACCCGGCAACGACATTGATGTGTACCTAAGGCCATTAGTTGAAGAACTTTTACAGCTGTGGAATGGAAACGGTGTACGTGCGTGGGATGAGCACAAACAGGAGGAATTTGACCTAAAGGCGTTGCTGTTCGTGACCATCAACGATTGGCCCGCTCTCAGTAACCTTTCAGGACACACAAACAAAGGATACCACGCATGCACGCACTGTTTAGATGACACTGAAAGTATATACCTGGACAAGTGCAGGAAGAATGTGTACCTGGGCCATCGTCGATTTCTTCCGACCAACCATCAATGTCGAAAGAAAGGCAAGCATTTCAAAGGCGAGGCAGATCACCGAAAGAAGCCCGCCATGCGTACCGGTGATCACGTACTTGCTATGGTCAATGATTTACACGTAATCTTTGGAAAGGGCCCCGGCGCACTAGCTGTTCCGAATGACGATGAGGGACACTCACCCATGTGGAAGAAGAAATATATATTTTGGGACCTACCCTACTGGAAAGACCTAGAGGTCCGCTCTTCAATCGACGTGATGCACGTGACGAAGAACCTTTGCGTGAACCTGCTAGGCTTCTTGGGCGTGTATGGAAAGACAAAAGATACAGCTGAGGCACGGGAGGACCTGCAACGTTTGCACGAAAAAGACGGCATCCCTCCGAAGCAGTATGAAGGTCCTGCCAGCTATGCTCTTACGAAAGAAGAGAAAGAAATCTTCTTTGAATGCCTGCTCAGTATGAAGGTCCCGACTTGTAATGCCCCGGATGTAATACTTTCCCTTTTGGGTATATAATATATCTCCGGCTTCATCTATTTCCATTCCGGGTTCTTTGTCTTTCGGGTTTTCGTCGTTTTTTTGTGTGAGTGTGTGGCATTCATTCATATCATATAGACATGTGCATCGCATTGCATTTGTGTTGTCGGTTGCATCCGGTTCCACGTGTTTCTTCCCGTTGTCCGTTTCGCGTTCCGGAGCTCCCTCACGTGTCCGTGACGTCCCGTAGGCCTACTTTGGTGTTTGGGCGTGTAACGTTACCGGTGTGCCGCGAGGTTGTTGTGTGTGTTGTTGTTTTGTTGTGTGCAACCCGCCTCTCAAATCTCGTCTCGTTTGGACTCCGTTGGCTATCTCATCCGTTATTAGTGTGGGTCCAAAGTGCCTCCACTTGTGCCCGGAAACACCCCTCCTGCAGCCCACTACCCTCTCCTAGGCCCATCTAGACTACCCCCGCGATCGGATCCGTCGGATCTCGATCGGAGGGCTCCTAAACACCCCCAAATCCCCTAACCCTAGCTACCTGCTATATATATAGACCCCTAGGTCTACTTTTGGGCATCTCTAGCCTTCTTCTCCACTTCCCCCCTAAAATTCTGGATCTGGCCACCCACTTACCGCCAATTGGCAGCTCCCGCCGCCAGCCCGCACAGGTCGCCGCCGCCAGCCGCTTCCCCGATCGCCTCCCTCGTCCGTCCGAAGTCAACACCGACCGCGTCGCCCCACCGATCCAGCGAGGCCGGCCCTCCTCCTTCGCATCTCCCGCAGACTCCCGGGCCCAGCGCAAGGCATCCAGCCGCTGGACCACATCGCCGTCGGCCCAGTCGCCACTTCGCCAGGGCCCAAGCGCGCCGCCTCCAGATCCATCCGGCCGGGGCCGAAGCCTCCGAGCCAGCCGCATCGCCCGCTGGGCCAGGCCCCTTCCGCACCGGCCCGTTCCGCCTTCGTCTCGCACCGCCGCTCGCCGAGCCGGATCGCCGCTTCCCCGCGCAGGCCTCCTCCCGTCGACTCCGCGGGCCCGCGCCGCCTCCAGGCCGCTACACCTCAGCCAGGCCGGCCCGCCTCCAGCGTCGCCTCTCCTGGGCCAAGTCGCCGTGGGCCGCCACTCCAGCCGCCGCGGGCCGAAGCAGCCGCCTCCGCTGGGCCGATCCGTCCCGGCCCGTTAACCTTCCCAGATCTCAGATCTGAGGTTATTTTCAAACCTCTAAGTCCCAGATATTTTGTTCTGTGATGCTATTTTCAAACATGCATAACTTGTTGTGTGGATGTCCGTTTCACGCAAATAGCATGTCCAGACGTTCGTGGAGACTTGCTCTACGTTTCATATCACTGTGTCATGCATGATAGAGGTCATCTAGGTGCTTGTTTTACTGTTGCAAGAGTGCATCGTGATATAAATGTTGGGGAACGTTGCATGGGAAACAAAAATTTTCCTACGCTCACCAAGATCAATCTAGGAGATGCATCTACGAGGGAAGAGTCGGATCCACATACCCTTGTAGATCGCTAAGAGGAAGCGTTCAAGAACGCGGTTGATGGAGTCGTACTCGCCGCGATTCAAATCGCCGAAGATCCTAGCACCGAACGGACGGTGCCTCCGCGTTCTTCACACGTGCAGCTCGGGGACGTCTCCTCCTTCTTGATCCAGCAAGGGGGAAGGAGAGGTTGACGGAGAAAACCAGCAGCACGACGGCGTGGTGGAGATGGTGGTGGAGGAATTCCAGCAGGGCTTCGCCAAGCACTGCGAACTAGATGAAGATATTCGTGGGAGAGGGAGGGCAGCGCCGAGGCACGAACTTGTGTTGCTGCCCTCCCTCTGCCTCTCTTTATATAGGGGGGAGAGAGGGGAGGGGGCGCCCCTAGGGTTTCCCCTAGGGGGCGGCGGCCAAGCCAGATGGGGCGGCGGCCAAGGGGGGGGGGCTGCGGCCAGGGTCAGGGTTCCCCCCCCCAGGCGCCTTGCCCCCCAAGACTAGGGGGTGCGGCTGCCCTAGGGGGGCCCAGCCCCTTAGGCGCAGGTGGAGGGGCCTAGGGGGGGGCGCACAGCCCCTGTGTGGGCTGTTGCGTCTCCCCACTTATGGCCCATGAGGCCCGCAACACTTGCCGGGACCCCCGAAACTCCTTTCGGTCATCCGACGACTCCCCGGTGCTCCTCGGAACACTTCCGGACTCCGATCACTCTCATCCTATATATCAATCTTCGTCCCCGGACCATTCCGGAGACCCTCGTCACGTCCGGGATCTCATCCGGGACTCCGAACAACCTTCGGTTACCATACACTGTTCTAACAACCCTAGCGTCACCGAACCTTAAGTGTGTAGACCCTGCGGGTTCGGAAACTATGCAGACATGACCGAGACACTCCCAGGTCAATAACCAATAGCGGGATCTGGATACCCATATTGGTTCCCACACGTTCCTCGATGATTTCATCGGATGAACCACGATGTCAAGGATTCAGGCAATCCCGTATACAGTTCCCTTTGTCTCGTTGGTATGTTACTTGCCCGAGATTCGATCGTCGGTATCTCTATACCTAGTTCAATCTCGTTACCGGCAAGTCTCTTTACTCGTTCCGTAATACATAATCCCGTGACTAACTACTTAGTCACTTTGAGCTCATTGAGATGACGTATTACCGAGTGGGCCCGGAGATACCTCTCCGCCACACGGAGTGACAAATCCCAGTCTCGATCCATGTCAACTCAACAGACACCTTCGGAGATACCTGTAGAGCACCTTTATAGTCACCCAGTTACGTTGCGACGTTTGGCACACACAAGGCACTCCTACGGTGTCAGTGAGTTACATGATCTCATGGTCATAGGAACTTATACTTGACATGCAGAAAACTATAGCGATAACTGATACGATCAAAAGCTATGTTTAACGTTTGGGTCTCGTCCATCACATCATTCTCCTAATGATGTGATCCCGTTATCAAATGACAACTCATGTCTATGACCTGGAAACCGCGGTCATCTTTGATCAACGAGCTAGTCCTGAAGAGGCTTACTAGGGACACAAAGTTTGTCTACTTATCCACACATGTATTTAAGTTTCCAATCAATACAATTATAGCATGGATAATAAACGATTATCATGAACAAGGAAATATAATAATAACTCTTTTATTATTGCCTCTAGGGCATATTTCCAACAGTCTCCCACTTGCACTAGAGTCAATAATCTAGCATTACAAGGTAATGAATCTAACACCCATAGAGTCTTGGTGTTGATCATGCTTAGCCCGTGGAAGAGGCTTAGTCAACGGATCTGCAACATTCAAATCCGTGTGTACTTTGCAAATGCTTATGTCCTTCTCCTTGACTGAATCGCGGATGGAATTGAAGCGTCGCTTTATGTGTCTGGTCCTCTTGTGAAACCTTGGTTCCTTGGCTAGAGCAATGGCACCAGTGTTGTCACAAAACAGAGTCATTGGGTTCAATGCACTAGGCACAACTCCAAGATCTGTCATGAACTCCTTCATCCAGACACCTTCCTTTGCCGCCTCCGAGGCAGCTATGTACTCCGCTTCGCATATAGAATCGGCTACCACGCTTTGCTTGGAACTGCACCAGCTTACCGCTCCCCCGTTGAGAATATATACGTATCCGGTTTGAGACTTAGAGTCATCCGGATCAGTGTCAAAGCTTGCATCGACGTAACCCTTTACGACGAGCTCTTGATCACCTCCATAAACGAGAAACATCTCCTTAGTCCTTTTCAGGTACTTTAGGATATTCTTGACCGCTGTCCAGTGATCCATACCAGGATTACTTTGAAACCTTCCGGCCATACTTATGGCAAGGCTGACATCTGGTCTTGTGCACAGCATTGCATACATGATAGAGCCTATGGCTGAAGCATAGGGGACGACACTCATCTTTTCTCTATCTTCCGCAGTTACTGGGCATTGAGTCTTACTCAACTTTGTACCTTGCAATACCGGCAAGAACCCCTTCTTGGATTGATCCATTTAGAACTTCTTCAAAACTTTATCAAGGTATGTACTTTGTGAAAGTCCTATCAAGCGTCTCGATCTATCTCTATAGATCTTGATGCCCAATATGAAAGCAGCTTCACCGAGGTCCTTCATCGAAAAACTCTTGTTCAAATACCCCTTCACGCTATCCAAAAGTTCTATATTGTTTCCAATTAGCAATATGTCATCCACATATAATATCAGAAACGCTATAGAGCTCCCACTCACTTTCTTGTAAATACAAGCTTCTCCGTAAACTTGTACAAACCCAAACGCTTTGATCACCTCATCAAAGCGAAGATTCCAACTCCGAGATGCTTGCACCAGCCCATAAATGGAACGCTGGAGTTTGCAAACTTTGTCAGCATTCTCTGGATCGACAAAACCTTCCGGTTGTATCATATACAACTCTTCCTTAAGAAAACCGTTAAGGAACGCTGTTTTGACATCCATCTGCCAAATTTCATAATCGAAATATGCAGCTATTGCTAACATGATTCGGACGGATTTAAGCATCGCCACGGGTGAGAAAGTCTCATCGTAGTCAACTCCTTGAACTTGTGAAAAACCCTTTGCCACAAGTCGAGCTTTATACACGGTGACATTGCCGTCAGCGTCCGTCTTCCTCTTAAAAATCCATTTATTCTGAATGGCCTTCCGCCCTTCAGGTAATACTTCCAAAGTCCATACTTTGTTTTCATACATGGATCCCATCTCGGATTTCATGGCCTCTAACCATTTGTCGGAATCCGGGCCCACCATCGCTTCTCCATAGCTCGTAGGTTCACCGTTGTCCAACAACATGACCTCCAAGACAGGGTTACCATACCACTCAGGTGCAGTGCGTACCCTTGTCGACCTACGAGGTTCGGTAGTAACTTGATCAGAAGCTTCTTGATCATCATCATTGGCTTCCTCTTCAACCGTTGCAGGCTCCACAAAAACATCTTTCTGTGCTGCGCTACTCTCTGGTTGAAGCAGAGGTTCAATAACTTCATCAAGTTCTACCTTCCTCCCACTCAATTCTTTCGAGAGAAACTCTTTCTCGAGAAAGGACCCATTCTTAGCGACAAACACTTTGCCCTCGGATCTGAGATAGAAGGTGTACCCAACAGTTTCTTTTGGGTATCCTATGAAGACACATTTGTCCGCTTTGGGTTCGAGCTTTTCTGGCTGAAGCCTTTTGACATAAGCATCGCAACCCCAAACCTTGAGAAAAGACAACTTAGGTTTCTTACCAAACCATAGTTCATACGGTGTTGTCTCAACGGACTTAGATGGAGCCCTATTTAAAGTGAATGCAGCTGTCTCTAACGCATATCCCCAAAACGATAGTGGCAAATCGGCAAGAGACATCATAGAACGCACCATATCTAATAGGGTTCGATTACGACGTTCGGACACACCATTACGCTGTGGTGTTCCAGGTGGCGTCAACTGTGAAACAATTCCACATTTACTTAAGTGATTGCCAAACTCATAACTCAGATACTCTCCCCCTCAATCAGATCGTAGGAACTTGATCTTCTTGTTACGATGATTCTCAACTTCACTCTGAAATTGCTTGAACTTTTCAAACGTTTCAGACTTATGCTTCATCAAGTAAATATACCCATATCTACTTAAGTCGTCAGTGAAGGTGAGAAAATAACGATATCCACCGCGCGCCGTGACACTCATCGGTCCACACACATCAGTATGTATGATTTCCAATAAGTCACTAGCCCATTCCATTGTTCCTGAAAACGGGGTCTTAGTCATCTTGCCCATGAGGCACGGCTCGCATGTGTCAAGTGATTCAAAATCAAGAGACTCCAAAAGTCCATCAGCATGGAGCTTCCTCATGCGTTTCACGCCGATATGACCCAGACGGCAGTGCCACAAGAAAGTGGTACTATTGTTATCAACTCTACATCTTTTGGCACCAATGTTATGAACATGTGTATCATCACTATCGAGATTCAATAAGAATAAACCCCCTACTTCGGGTGCATGACCATAAAAGATATTACCCATATAAATAGAACAACCTTTATTCTCTGATTTAAATGAGTAACCGTCTCGCATTAAACAAGATCCAGATATAATGTTCATGCTCAACGCAGGCACTAAATAACAATTATTCAGGTTCATAACTAATCCCGATGGTAATAGAAGAGCGAGCGTGCCGACGGCGATCACATCAACCTTGGAACCATTCCCCACGCGCATCGTCACTTCGTCCTTCGCCAGCCTCCGTTTATTCCGTAGTTCCTGTTTAGAGTTGCAAATGTGAGCAACCGAACCGGTATCAAATACCCAGGTACTACAACGAGAGTTGGTAAGGTACACATCAATAACATGTATATCACATATACCTTGTTTGTTGTTGTTGTTGGCCCCCTTCTTGTCTGCCAGATACTTGGGGTAGTTCCGCTTCTAGTGGCCGTTGCCCTTGCAATAGAAACACTCAGTCTCTGGCTTGGGCCCAGCCTTGGGTTTCTTCACTGGATGAGCAACTGCCTTGCCACCCTTCTTAGAGTTACCCTTCTTGCCCTTGCCATTCTTCTTGAAACTGGTAGTTTTATTGACCATCAACACTTGATACTCCTTCTGGATGTCTGACTCAGCGACTTTCAGCATCGCAAACAGCTCGGCGATGGATTTGTTCATCCCTTGCATGTTATACTGCTGCACGAAGCTCTTGTAGCTAGGTGGGAGTGACTGGAGAATTCTGTCAATGATAGCCTCCTCCGGGAACACAAGTCCCAGATCAGCTATGCGGGTATAGTACCCAGACATCTTCAGTAAGTGCTCACTGACAGACGAATTCTCCTCCATCTTGCAAGCAAAGAATTTATCGGTGGTCTCATACCTCTCGATCTTGGCATTCTTCTCAAAGATGAACTTCAACTCCTGGAACATCTCATATGCTCCATGACGTTCAAAACGCCTTTGAAGTCCTCCTTCCAAGCTATACAACATGGCACACTGCACTACTGAGTAGTCATCCGCACGCGACTGCCAAGCGTTCATAACGTCCACAGAGGCCGGAGCGGGGGGTTCACCTAGCGGTGCATTTAGGACATAAAACTTTTGGGCAGCTGTGAGGATGATCCTCAGATTGCGGAGCCAGTCCACAAAGTTGCTCCCATCATCTTTCAGCTTAGTTTTCTCTAGGAACGCATTAAAATTCAGCGGAGCTATTGCGGGAGCCATCTACAACCAAAGATTTGCAAAGACATCTTAGACTATTGTTCATGATAAGTGAGTTTTAACTAATCAAATTACTTATAACTCCCACTCAAATTGACATCCCTCTGGTCATTCGAGCGTGGCATGATCCAAATCCACCAACCCAAGTCTGATCATCACGTGAGATGAGGTGGTGTCAATGGTGAACATCTTCATGTTGATCATATCTACTATATGACTCATGCTCGACCTTTCGGTCTTCCGTGTTCCGAGGCCATGTCTGTACATGCTAGGCTCGTCAAGTCTAACCCGAGTGTTCTGCATGTGCAAAACTGGCTTGCACCCGTTGTATGCGAACGTAGAGTCTATCACACCCGATCATCACGTGGTGCTTCGAAACGACGAACCTTCGCAACGGCGCACACTCGGGGGGAACACAATTTTATCTTGAAATTTTAGTGAGGGATCATCTTACAATGCTACCGTCGTCCTAAGCAAAATAAGATGCATAAAAGGATTAACATCACATGCAAATCATAAGTGACATGATATGGCCATCAACTCGTGCTTTTGATCTCCATCTCCAAAGCACCGGCATGATCTCCATCGTCACCGGCGTAACACCATGATCCCCATCATCATGATCTCCATCATTGTGTCGCCATCGGGGTTGTCGCGCGCCCACCATGCTCTTACTACTATTGCTACCGTTTAGCGATAAAGTAAAGCATTACATAGCGCTTAATGATTGACACGCAGGTCATACAAAAATTAAAGACAACCCTATGGCTCCTGCCGGTTGCCGTATACATCGACATGCAAGTCGATATTAACTATTACAACATGATCATCTCATACATCAAATATATCTCATCATGTCATTGGCCATATCATATCACATACATACCCTGCAAAAACAAGTTAGACGTCCTCTAAATTGTTGTTGCATGTTTTACGTGGCTGCTATGGGTATCTAGCAAGAACGCTTCTTACCTACGCAAAGCCACAACGGTGATATTTAAGTTGCTATTTAACCTTCTACAAGGACCGCCTTCGTCGAATCCGATTCAACTAAGATGGGAGAGACAGACGCCCGCCAGCCATCTTATGCAACAAAAGTCGCATGTCTGTCGATGGAACCGGTCTCATGTACGTGGACATGTAAAGTTGGTCCGGGCCGCTTCATCCCATAATACCGCTGAATCGAGAAAGACCAAGGAGGGAAGCAATCTAAACATCAACGCCCACAAACACCTTTGTGTTCTACTCATGAAAACATCTACGCAAGAACCTAGCTCATGATGCCACTGTTGGGGAACGTTGCATGGGAAACAAAAATTTTCCTACGCTCACCAAGATCAATCTAGGAGATGCATCTACGAGGGAAGAGTCGGATCCACATACCCTTGTAGATCGCTAAGCGGAAGCGTTCAAGAACGCGGTTGATGGAGTCGTACTCGCCGCGATTCAAATCGCCGAAGATCCTAGCACCGAACGGACGGTGCCTCCGCGTTCTTCACACGTGCAGCTCGGGGACATCTCCTCCTTCTTGATCCAGCAAGGGGGAAGGAGAGGTTGACGGAGAAAACCAGCAGACACGATGGCGTGGTGGAGATGGTGGTGGAGGAATTCCAGCAGGGCTTCGCCAAGCACTGCGAACTAGATGAAGATATTCGTGGGAGAGGGAGGGCAGCGCCGAGGCACGAACTTGTGTTGCTGCCCTCCCTCTGGTTCTCTTTATATAGGGGGGAGAGAGGGGAGGGGGCGCCCCTAGGGTTTCCCCTAGGGGGCGGCGGCCAAGCCAGATGGGGCGGCGGCCAAGGGGGGGCTGCGGCCAGGGTCAGGGTTCCCCCCCCCCAGGCGCCTTGCCCCCCAAGACTAGGGGGTGCGGCTGCCCTAGGGGGGCCCAGCCCCTTAGGCGCAGGTGGAGGGGCCTAGGGGGGGCGCACAGCCCCTGTGTGGGCTGTTGTGTCTCCCCACTTATGGCCCATGAGGCCCGCAACACTTGCCGGGACCCCCGAAACTCCTTTCGGTCATCCGACGACTCCCCGGTGCTCCCCGGAACACTTCCGGACTCCGATCACTCTCATCCTATATATCAATCTTCGTCCCCGGACCATTCCGGAGACCCTCGTCACGTCCGGGATCTCATCCGGGACTCCGAACAACCTTCGGTTACCATACACTGTTCTAACAACCCTAGCGTCACCGAACCTTAAGTGTGTAGACCCTGCGGGTTCGGAAACTATGCAGACATGACCGAGACACTCCCAGGTCAATAACCAATAGCGGGATCTGGATACCCATATTGGTTCCCACACGTTCCTCGATGATCTCATCGGATGAACCACGATGTCAAGGATTCAGGCAATCCCGTATACAGTTCCCTTTGTCTCGTCGGTATGTTACTTGCCCGAGATTCGATCGTCGGTATCTCTATACCTAGTTCAATCTCGTTACCGGCAAGTCTCTTTACTCGTTCCGTAATACATAATCCCGTGACTAACTACTTAGTCACTTTGAGCTCATTGAGATGACGTATTACCGAGTGGGCCCGGAGATACCTCTCCGTCACACGGAGTGACAAATCCCAGTCTCGATCCATGTCAACTCAACAGACACCTTCGGAGATACCTGTAGAGTACCTTTATAGTCACCCAGTTACGTTGCGACGTTTGGCACACACA
>LR738712.1:461175012-461188240 GCA_902687465.1 Secale cereale
GGTCTAGGGTTCGGTTGCTCGGGGGGTTATGGACAGGGGGTGGCCGGTTGGGCCTGGTGGGCCAGTTGGCCACCTGGGCCAGTTGGCCCGGTGGGGGGGGGGGCTTCTCCCTTTTCAGTTTTTTTCTGTTTGCTCGTTTTTCGTTTTCTTTTCAAATTCTTTTATGTTTATTTCAGTTCCCCATTTATTTTAATTTTGTAAATTATAAAGGCAGTTCCAATTTTAGTGTTAATAAGTATGCCACTCCCACATAAGTTTGGGCAACAAAATAAATTAGTTTAATATTTTAATTATTTGTAAAAGGCATTTCACTAATTGTTTGGCTAGTGTTTTAACTATTTTAGGACATTCAAACACTCGATAAAAATGTGGTTTCTCCAACATGATCACCTATGCATTAGTTGGCACGACCCGAACATTTTAGTTTAAACATTTGAATAATTTTATCGTTTGACTTTAATTCAAATTTGAATTTGAATTGGTTTTAAACTAACGTGAGTTTATCGACAGTAACCGCGGTGACGTGGCATCATTAGTATAGGTTTACTGTAGCTTGATTATCCGGGCGTCACATATCCGCTCCCCAACATCAACGAACTCTTCGAGCAGCTCAAAGGAGCTAAAGTGTTCTCTAAGCTTGACCTCCGAATGGGCTATCATCAAATTCGCATTCGCGAGGAAGACATTCCCAAGACGGCCTTCAGAACGAGCTACGGTTCATACGAGTATACCGTCATGTCCTTCGGTCTCGCCAATGCTCCTCCTACCTTTTCAAGGATGATGCATTACATCTTCAACCCCTATACTGGCGAGTTTGTGCTTGTGTATCTAGATGATATTCTGGTGTTTTCCAAGAATGAAGAAGATCACGAAAAGCACTTACGTCTGGTTCTTGATCGACTCCGAGAGCATAAATTCTATGCCAAGTTCTCCAAGTGCGAGTTTTGGCTCGATAAGGTTTTGTACCTGGGCCACATCATCTCAGCTGACGGCATTGCGGTTAATCCCGAGAAAGTTGAAGCAATTGTCAACTGGGAAGCTCCTCAGAACGTCAAGTAGCTCCGCAGTTTTCTGGGTCTTGCCAGCTATTGCAGAAGGTTTGTTGAGAACTTCTCCAAGATTGCCAAACCTCTTTCCAACTTGCTTCAGAAGAATGTCAAATACTTTTGGTCTCCAGAGTGTGAAGTGACATTCAAAACTCTCAAAGAGAAGCTCGTCTCTGCTCCAGTTCTGACTCCTCCAGATGAATCCAAGCCTTATGAAGTTTTCTGTGACGCTTCTCTTCAAGGTCTTGGTGGTGTGCTTATGCAAGATAAGAGAATTGTGGCATACACTTCTCGTCAGCTAAAGCCAAGTGAGAAGAACTATCCCACACATGATCTCGAGCTAGCAGCTGTGGTACATGCTCTGATTACGTGGAGACATCTGTTGTTGGGCAGAAAGGTCGACATCTTCACTGATCACAAGAGCTTGAAGTACATCTTCACACAGCCGCATCTGAACCTCCGTCAGACTCGTTGGGTTGAAATGATCCAAGAGTACAATCCCAGCATTGAATACACTCCTGGCAAGGCGAATGTGATTGCAGATGCTTTGAGCAGAAAGGCATATTGCAACAGCCTTCTTATCAAGCCATACCAGCCTGAGCTTTGTGAAGCTTTCAGGAAGTTCAACCTCCAAGTTGTTCTGTAGGGTTTTCTTGCAAATCTTCAAATTGCTCCTACCTTGGAAGAGCAAGTCCGTGAGGCCCAACTAAGTGATACCATGGTGAAGAAAGTGAAACATGGGATTGCAAAGGGCACTCCAAAATACAAGTGCTTCCGTGTTGATGAGAGAGATACCTTGTTCTTTGAGGACAAACTCGTTGTTCCCAAAGGTGATCTCAGGAAGCTCATAATGGAAGAAGCTCATGATTCTCTCCTTTCCATTCATCCTGGCAGTTCCAAGATGTATCAAGACCTCAAGCAGTCTTACTGATGGACACGCATGAAAAGGGAGATTGCCCAATTCATAAATGAATGTGATGTTTGCAGAAGAGTGAAAGCAGAACATCAACGTCCAGCCGGTCTTCTCCAACCTCTTCCTACTCCCGAGTGGAAGTTCGACCACATTGAAATGGACTTCGTCACTGGCTTTCCTAAATCCAAGCGAGGAAATGATGCTATCTTTGTGGTGATTGACAAGCTTACCAAAGTCGCTCACTTTCTTCCAGTCAAAGAATCAATCAATGCAGCTCAATTGGCAGAGCTGTACACTTCCAGAATTGTGTCCCTACATGGCATTCCTCAAGTTATATCCTCAGACCGTGGAAGCTTGTTCACGTCAAGGTTCTGGGACTCCTTTCAGTCCGCCATGGGCACTAAGATCAGGTTCAGCACTGCATTTCACCCTCAGACTAGTGGTCAAGTCGAGCGTGTGAATCAGATTCTAGAAGATATGCTCAGAGCCTGTGTCATCTCCTTTGGCATAAAATGGGAAGACTACCTTCCATTTGCCGAGTTCTCTTACAACAACAGCTTTCAAGCAAGTGCAGGCAAAGCACCATTTGAAATTCTCTATGGCAGAAAGTGTCGTACCCCTCTCAACTGGTCTGAAACAGGCGAACGTCAACTCCTTGGCAATGATTTGATCTCAGAAGCCGAAGAAATGTGCAAAGTCATACGTGAGAATCTCAAGGCCGCTCAGTCGCGTCAAAAGAGCTACTATGACGGCAAGCATCGTGATTTGGCTTTCAACATCGGTGATCATGTCTATCTCCGTGTGTCTCCGATGAAAGGCACCCAAAGATTCGGTATCAAAGGAAAGCTTGCTCCTAGATACGTCGGGCCTTTCAAGATTCTAGACAAAAGAGGTGATCTAGCCTATCAACTTGAGCTCCCTCCTAACTTCGCAAATGTTCATGATGTCTTCCATGTGTCTCAACTTCGCAAATGCTTCAAGGCACCTGAGCGCATGATTCCGTTTGAAGAGATTGATCTTCAACAAGACCTGTCCTACCGAGAGCATCCAGTTGCTATTCTCGAAGAAACCGAACGCAAGACCCGCAACAAGTCCATCAAATTCTTGAAAGTCAAGTGGTCACATCACACCGACCGAGAAGCTACCTGGGAACGAGAAGATCATCTTCGTTCCGAGTACCCTTCCTTTTTCCAGTCCTAGATCTCGGGACGAGATCTTTTTGTAGTAGAGGAGAGTTTGTAATGCCCCGGATGTAATACTTTCCCTTTTGGGTATATAATATATATATCCGGCTTCATCTATTTCCATTCCGGGTTCTTTGTCTTTCGGGTTTTCGTCGTTTTGTTGTGTGAGTGTGTGGCATTCATTCATATCATATAGACATGTGCATCGCATTGCATTTGTGTTGTCGGTTGCATCCGGTTCCACGTGTTTCTTCCCGTTGTCCGTTTCGCGTTCCGGAGCTCCCTCACGTGTCCGTGACGTCCCGTAGGCCTACTTTGGTGTTTGGGCGTGTAACGTTACCGGTGTACCGCGAGGTTGTTGTGTGTGTTGTTGTTTTGTTGTGTGCAACCCGCCTCTCAAATCTCGTCTCGTTTGGACTCCGTTGGCTATCTCATCCGTTATTCGTGTGGGTCCAAAGTGCCTCCACTTGTGCCCGGAAACACGCCTCCTGCAGCCCACTACCCTCTCCTAGGCCCATCTAGACTACCCCCGCGATCGGATCCGTCGGATCTCGATCGGAGGGCTCCTAAACACCCCCAAATCCCTAACCCTAGCTACCTGCTATATATATAGACCCCTACGTCTACTTTTGGGCATCTCTAGCCTTCTTCTCCACTTCCCCCCTAAAATTCTGGATCTGGCCACCCACTTACCGCCAATTGGCAGCTCCCGCCGCCAGCCCGCACAGGTCGCCGCCGCCAGCCGCTTCCCCGATCGCCTCCCTCGTCCGAAGTCAACACCGACCGCGTCGCCCCACCGATCCAGCGAGGCCGGCCCTCCTCCTTCGCATCTCCCGCAGACTCCCGGGCCCAGCGCAAGGCATCCAGCCGCTGGACCACATCGCCGTCGGCCCAGTCGCCACTTCGCCAGGGCCCAATCCCGCCGCCTCCCGCTCCATCCGGCCGGGGCCGAAGCCTCCGAGCCAGCCGCATCGCCCGCTGGGCCAGGCCCCTTCCGCACCGGCCCGTTCCGCCTTCGTCTCGCACCGCCGCTCGCCGAGCCGGATCGCCGCTTCCCCGCGCAGGCCTCCTCCCGTCGACTCCGCGGGCCCGCGCCGCCTCCAGGCCGCTACACCTCAGCCAGGCCGGCCCGCCTCCAGCGCCGCCTCTCCTGGGCCAAGTCGCCGCGGGCCGCCACTCCAGCCGCCGCGGGCCGAAGCAGCCGCCTCCGCTGGGCCGATCCGCCCCGGCCCGTTAACCTTCCCAGATCTCAGATCTGAGATTATTTTCAAACCTCTAAGTCCCAGATATTTTGTTCTGTGATGCTATTTTCAAACATGCATAACTTGTTGTGTGGATGTCCGTTTCACGCAAATAGCATGTCCAGACGTCGTGGAGACTTGCTCTACGTTTCATATCACTGTGTCATGCATGATAGAGGTCATCTAGGTTCTTGTTTTACTGTTGCAAGAGTGCATCGTGACATAAACTGCTGTTATGTGATGTTTTTGTGCCATCTTTGCCATGTGATATCTTTTAGCTCGTTTGTCCGAATGATGCAAATGACATGTCCACGTGTTCGTCTTGCCATGCTCTACATGTTGCTTGTGATAGGTTGCATGATAGATTTATTCTTGACATGTTTATCATCGTTGCAAAGTGTCATGTGGCTGTGATGTTGTTTCACTTGTTATGAAATGCCATCTTGTTGAGCTCGTTGCTATCGTTGTGTTTACCTCAATGATGCATGCTTGTGTGTTTCGGAATCACCATCATGTGTACTTTGATGAGGTGCTTACCTCTTGCCATGTTTAGTTTCGAGGTGACTTAAACATGCTCTTTTATATGCCATGATGAAATTGCTGTTTTAGGACTTAGTGGATTTTCACTAAGTCTGAAATCTGTAACGTTCCGATGCCATATTCGTGTGATGTTCTAGGACAAACCATGTTAGTTTTGGAGTGGATCATGATTGTTCCTTGTAGTATATATTGTAGTATTTCCATTCATGTCCTCACATGTCTATTTAAGTGGCTGTAGCATGTTTATCTTTTGCTCCAAAGTTTCAATAAAATTCTGCTGCCAGAATTTTATTGTCAAGTTCAATATGTCCAAGATCATTGCTATTGATCCGTGACTCCGTTGGGGGTACACCTTTGGACTTAGTTGCTGTAGTATATGTCTAGTTTGTGTTCATGTCCTTTGCCATGATATTTGAGTGCTGTAGCTTAATTATTTTGTGCTCCGAAGTTGCTATGATGCTGTAATTTTCAGCTTTCGCTCATTTCTTGTTTCGGGCATAACTTTTAGCCCGTAACTTCGATTTCAGCGAATCTTATATGAAACTTGATTGATTTTCTGTGTACATTAATAATATCAGATTGTTATCATGTTTTGAGGTGTTTTGCTTGAGTGATATTTTTACGTGCTCCGTGTGCATCCTTAGTGCATCCATCATGCATCCATCATTTTTTTTCGAGTGCGCATTGCATCTTGTTGATTTGTGCTTGGTGTGATTGATTTGTTTAGAGCCGGAAGCAGAGTCTGAGTTCGAGTACGAGCACGAGGTTTCCAACGAGGTTGAGCACGAGGACCCTTCTTACGATCCGAACGACTTCTCTTCAGGCAAGATGACCGAACCCCGATAACATTACTATCTTTGCCTATTGCTAGTAGTTCCGATCTTTAGTTTTGCCTCGATGCCCATGATCTTCTTGTCAGCCTCCTACTTGTAACCATTGCATGTTTAACCAACCTACCTATGCAAACCGTTGCTTGGCTAAGTACGCTTCGCTCAGCCCTTCTTATAGCATTGCTAGTTGCAGGTGAAGATCGAAGATGCTTGCTTCATATTTAAGTTTGGTTGGGTTTTATCACACTATATAAATGCTTAAAATGAAATCATCTATATATTGGCAAGGGTGGAAGGCTAAGCCTTTTGCTTGGTGTTTTGTTCCACTCATGCCGTTAGGAACCGTATAAACCGGTGTTATGTTCCTTGATTATGCGTTCCTAACACGGTTGGGGTGTATGGGACCCCCTCGATAAACCGCTAAGTGCTAAGTCTTTTCCAGCAAGTCCCAACATTGGTACTATTTGCCTAATAACTAAATAACTTGCATAGGGAGTAATTAACCCGAGTTCTTAATCAACAACCCCGGGCCAGTGCTCCTCATGAGTGTTGGTCCAAACCGGGGGTTCTGCGGGGTCACCACGAGGGAACTCGAGGATTGATATAAACCTATAGAATCGCCCATCCGGTCGTGTCCTGAGACTTAGATACGCGCGGCTACTATCAGGGTGTCGACACGCCGGGAGGATTTGCTGGATTAGCCTTACCTTAGTTCGGTATATCTTGAGCACGGGATTCCGAGAATACTCGGGTCTTCCAACTTTGGAGTTGCGACTCCGCGGATCGTGGGCTTGTAATGGGTCAAGTTGGAACACCCCTGCAGGGTTTGAACTTTCGAAAGCCGTGCCCGCGGTTATGTGGCAGATGGGAGCTTGTTAATATCCGGTTGTAGATAACTTGACACAATGTTTCTAATACACTACCAGCGTGTGTTCTGTGACTGTCAATTTCCGAATATGGATTCGGGAGTTAACACGGAGGGGTTATGCTTGTTGAGCTTTTAGATAGGATCACTTCGTGATCACTTCTCGTCCGAGGCCTTCTCTTCTCGCTCTCACTCACGTAAGCTAGTTGCTAGTTGCTGCTGCAGACACTTATTCTTTTCTTCAGCCTTTCCTCTCCCAAGGCTTGAATAGTCTTGTTACCCGGGAACGGGATTGCTGAGTCCTCTGTGGCTCACAGTTACTTCACACACCAGATGCAGGTCTAGTTGTGAGCTATCCAGGTGATGGCACCGAGCTGGATTGGGAGTACGACGAGGAGCGTAGTCGGTACTATGTGCGATACCCGGATGATCAGTAGTGGAGACTCCTACTAGGATTCGATCCGCCTGTGGTTTATTTATTTCAGTTTGGTATCTTGACATTTGGTTTTGCCCTTAGAGGGTTGTGATATTCTTAATGTATGATGATTGAGACTTGAATTGTAATTCTGTGACGTGGCGAGTGTAAGCCAACTATTTATGTTTACTATCCCCTCTTTTACATGAGTTGTGCAAAGATTACCAAACTTGAGATCATTCTAGGATGGACTTATGCCTTTAAGTCGTGCCTCGACACGTAGGAGGTATAACTCCATCCTGGGCATTACAAGTTGGTATTCAGAGCCTTCTCCGACCTAGGAGCCCCCACTGTTTGATCGAATCGTTGATGGTCGAGTCTAGGCACACACTGAAAACTTTTTGAGTCCTATATTATATCGGAGAGTAGGATTTCTTTGCTTCTCATCCCCTTTCTCTCTGGTGAGGACTCCTGACGACTACTCTTGTCTCTCCTATCTTCAAAAATTGCACAATTTTTTTTTTAGGAATCCCGCGAGTATTCTGGGATTGTTTCGATGTTCTTGTGACAAGGATATTGTTCTCGATGCCTCCTGTTCCCGGGGAGTTGAGCTTCGGGGTATTGTTGTCACAAGCATATCGCGGCAGTACTAAATACTTAAGACGGCTAACATCGAAAATCTCTCCTATACGGCCAGTGGCAAGATAACCCCGACATCACCCAGTACTGGGGAGGTAGTTCGGGAGTATTGCCATAGCTTGTTATAGTGGATGCTTTTCGAAGGTCCGAGGTACACAGTTTCCGAGAAAGACTGGTTATGTGTTGAAGGATGGATACACCTGGATGTAGGTTTAGAGTTGATTGCGCGGTGCTTCCCGTGTATCCCCAACACCTGATTGCATAACTGGAATCTTTCGGAAATCTATAGGTGGGTTTATCCAGTAGATCGTAGGCATTCTTCCAACAAATGCAGGTTAGTGAGTTCGGGGTTCTACATTGAGTGAAGGGGTTATATGACCGATGTTACTATCAGGAGTTGCATCTTAAAGGGTCCTTGGCTATGCTGATCCGGGGATTGCAAAACCTTTTCGTAACGCGTTCATATGCTTTCAGCACAAAGATGTTAGAACGAAACTCCTCTCTTGTGTTTGTTCCCTCCCGTACCTTGTTGTTTTTCTTATTTTCATTTTGTCCCCTATGTGGCTTCTCGTGAAGATTGATGTTATCATTTAACTGAGAATATCATTCGTTCCTCTTGTTCGAATGATTTCATTCGTTCTTATTGTTCGAATGATTATTGTGAAGACTTGTTGCAATTCATTCCATTGATTCAGCTTATACCTTTTGTCAATCAATTGCTGATTCGTGGTCATCTCTTTCAGGATGGCTCCGAAAAAGGTTCCCAACGCTAACCCAGAGGTGGAAGAGGTCCCAGATCGTCCTCCTTCCCCTCCTCCTCCGCCTGAGGCTTGGAGAGCAATTATGCAAACTACAACTCAGAACACCCAGTTGTTGATGCATATGATGCAACAGATGCAAGCTAATCAAGCTAATCAGGGTATTCCAGGGAACCAAGGCAACTTCTTCAACCAGCAGCACCATGCTACTCTCAACCAGTTCTTGGCCAACAATCCTAAAGCTTTCAGTTACTGTGTCGACCCTCTTGATGCAGAAGATTGGTTAACCGACATAAAGAAGCATTTTGAGTGCAGTAACGTGAAGGAAGATGATTATGTGAAGTTTGCAGCCTTCCAACTGAAAGATCAAGCGGCCGACTGGTGGCAGCAGTACAAAGACTCCAGGCCAGGTCAAGCGATCTCTTGGGAGAATTTCTGCAAGGACTTTCGCTCGCACCACATTCCTACAAGTGTCATCGAGGGTATGCGTGAGCAATTCCGCAACCTGAAGCAGGGCTCCATGACAGTCTATCAGTATAATGTCAAGTTCCAAAACCTCGCTCGTTATGCTAAGCAAGACATTCCTGATGCCAAGAGTAAAATCTACCAGTTCCGTGGAGGTCTCAAAGATGAACTTCATCTTGCTCTCACCTTGTTCGAGCCGGATGAATTCGACAAGTTCTATAACATGGCTTTGAAACAAGAAGCAGCTCAGCTTAAGATGGAGGCTTCTAAGAAGAGAATTCGAGATGCCGTTCACTCTTCCTCATCGTCTCAGATGGTCTCGAAGCAACAGAAATTCTGGCTTCCTCCTCCTCCAGTGATTCGAGCTCCATACAACAACTCCAACAACTCCAACAACAAGAACTCTGGTGCACGTGGTTTCTCCCACCCACCCAACTCCAACAAGCAGTCCAAGCAACAGTTCCAAGCTCCAAGACTAAGTGCTCCTCCTACCCGTCCGCTTTCTGAGGTTACTTGCTACAAGTGTGGCCAGAAGGGTCATTATTCCAACAAGTGCAACAACCCAAGGCGCCTTCCGCCTCCTCCTCCTGTCGGTACCGCTATGGTCAAGCATGATCCAAAGGCAGCAAGGGTCAATCTGATGAATGCAGTGCAAGCGGAGAATACTTCTGATGTCATTTTGGGTAACCTTCCAGTTAACTCTTTTCCAGCTAAAGTTTTGTTTGATTCGGGTGCTTCACATTCTTTCATGTCATACCCATTTGCATCCAAGCATAGTGTGACCACAGCAGCTTTACCGAGGCAGTTGGCAGTTTCTTCTCCGGGAAAGCAGATGCATTCCAGTATATATGCTCTGAATGTTTCTATTCGCATGGGTGATTATCGATTTTTGGCTTCTCCGGTGATTCTTGGTAATTCTGACATCGACCTCATCCTCGGAATGGATTGGCTTTCTTAGCATGATGCTCACATCGATTGTGCTCAAAAGGAAGTCAAGATGACTCATTCTGATGAAGATGTGATTATCTTTGCCTCAAGGGATAACAATATCAGGCTTTTCTCTCTCAATGATAAGGACGAAATTAATGCCATATCTCAAATTCCGGTGGTGAACGAATATCAAGACGTCTTTCCTGAAGAACTTCCAGGCATGCCACCACACCGTCAGGTGGAATTCGTTATTGAACTCGAGCCGGGTACTGAGCCAGCATGCCGGCGTTCGTACAAGCTCTCTCTGGATGAATTGAAGGAATTGAAGAAACAGCTTGATAAGCAGGAGAGTATGGTTCTCATCAGGCCTAGTACGTCTCCGTGGGGCTGTGGTGTCTTATTTGTCAAGAAGAAAGATGGCACGGAGCGTCTCTGTGTTGATTACCGGCCATTGAACAAGAAGGCGATTAAGAACAAGTATCCTGTGACGCCCCCGATTTGACCGTACACTAATCATGCACGCAAATGTGTACGACCAAGATCAAGGACTCACTGGAAGATATCACAACACAACTCTAGACACAAATAAAATAATACAAGATTTATATTACAAGCCAGGGGCCTCGAGGGCTCGAATACAAAAGCTCGGAAACACAAGAGTTAGCGGAAGCAATAATATCTGAGTACAGACATAAGTTAAACAAGTCTGCCTTAAGAAGGCTAGCACAAATATAGCAACGATTGAAAAGGCAAGGCCTCCTGCCTGGGACCTCCTAACTACTCCTCGAAGCCGAACTCCATGTAGAAACATCCTCGGGATCATCTGGCTCCTGGACTCCATCAATCTGGTTGCATCATCCGAGAAGAAGGAACAAGAGGGGAAAAGGGGGAGAAAAGCAACCGTGAGTACTCATCCAAAGTACTCGCAAGCAAGGATCTACACTACATATGCAATGATATCTGTGTAAGGGGGTAATATATGTGGGTTAAACTGCAGAATGCCAGAATAAGAGGGGGATAGATAATCCAATCGAAGACTACGCTTCTGGCCACCTCCATCTTGCAGCAGTAGAAGAGAATATAAGGAAGTAACAAGTATCCTCGCGTCTCGCAGCCTCCGTCTTGAAGCAGTAGAAGGGAAATAGATGGTAAGTTCACCAAGTAACAACGCATAGCATACACCTACCCGGTGATCCTCCCCTCGTCACCCTGTGAGAGAGCAACCACCGAGTTATATCTGGCACTTGTAAGGGTGTGTTTTATTAAGTATCCGGTTCTAGTTGTCATGAGGTCAGAGTACAACTCCGGGTCGTCCTTTTACCGAGGGACACGGCTATTCGAATAGATTAACTTCCCTGCAGGGGTGCACCACATAACGCAGCACGCTTGATCCCATTTGGCCGGACACACTTTCCAGGGTCATGCCCGGCCTCGGAAGATCAACACGTCGCAGCCCTACCTAAGCACAGCAGAGAGGTCAGCACGCCGGTCTAAGTCCTAGGCGCGCAGGGTCCGGGCCCATCGCCCAACGCACACCTGCACGTTGCGTACGCGGCCGGTAAGCAGACCTAGCCTCTCCTAATACCATAGTAGGCTTTCCAGTCCAATCCGGCGCGCGCCGCTAAGTCGCTGACGTCAAAAAGGCTTCGGCTGATACCACGACGTCGAGTGCCCATAATTGTTCCCACGCAGCTGGTTAGTGCGTATAGACCAAATGGCCAGACTCAGATCAAATACCAAGATCCCGTTAAACGTGTTATTATGAAATAACCGCGGACAACGACCAGGGCCAGGCCCACCTATCTCCTAGGTGGTCGCAACCCGCCCTGTCGCTCCGCCACAAAGTAACCATCAGGGGACTGTCGGGAACCCAAGCCCACCACTACCTGGGTGGAACCACCTGCCCCTTCAGCCCCCATATCTGAATCATCATCATGTGTATGTAAAATATGTATATAGTATATACCCGTGATCACACCCAAGTGATCACGGCCCGATAGAATAGCAGGGCAGACAGACAAGGGTGTAGGGCCACTGATGGTATACTAGCATCCTATACTATTTAGGATTGCAGGTAAAGTATCAACAATGGTAGCAACAATGACAGGCTATGCAGCAGAATAGGATTATCGAAAGCAGTAATATGCTACACTACTCTAATGCAAGCAGTAGAGAGAAGAGTAGGCGATATCTGGTGATCAAAGGGGGGGCTTGCCTGGAAGCTCTGCAGACGAAAGGAATCTTTGGAAGCGTAGCCGTAGTCGAATACCGAAGCATCAATGGTCTCGGGGTCTATCACAGTATCGGAGTCTACCGAAAATAAGCAACGAAGGGGAAACAAATAAATAACAGAGCAAACAATAGCATCACAAAGCATAACAAGACAATACGCGGTGTTCAGTGTGCCCTAACGCGATAGTAGGTGATACCAGTGAAGGGGGAAAACATCCGGGAAAGTATTCCCGGTGTTTCGCGTTTTCGGACAAAGGGGCCGGAGGGGGAAAGTTGCGGGGTCGGTATGATAGGGAGGTGCAGTGGACGAACGGGTTGCGTAGTCGGATGCGTCTCGTCGTTCTGAGCAACTTTCATGTATAAAGTATTTTCATCCGAGTTACGGTTTAAAAGATATGATTTTCTAAAGTTTTTATTAATTTCTGGAATTTAATATTAATTAAATTAATTCAAAAAATGATTTATGACATCAGCACTGATGTCAGCGTGGTTGACTGGTCAACCTGAAGCGTGGGACCCGCGTGTCATTGACTGTAATCTAACTAATAATTTAGTTAGATTAATTAGGTTTTAGTTAATTACAGATTAGGTTAATTAATGATTAGATTAATCTAAAGGTGATTAATTAACTTAATAAAATTTTCAAGAAATCAATTAATTAATATATTTATTTATTTATTTATTTTTATTATTATTAAATTTTTTTTAACCTTTTTTTGTTCTGGGGTGCGGGGCCACCCTGGCAGTGGTCCAGGAGGCCTAAACGGGGCGGGTTTGCGGGCGCTGGTTCGGGCGTGGGCGCCCGTGCTCGAGGCAGCACGGCGGGGCGCCGGCCCTGGACGCCGGCCGAGGAGGCCTTGGCCACCGGGGGGGCTCTGCCCTGGGCGCCGGGCGCGGCCCAGGGGAGCGACGGGATGCGCCGCTGCGTCGGCGGCCAGGAGAAGCTGCGAAGGCCGCGGACGGTGAGGCGCTGGCGTGGCCAGGCCGGGGCGCTGGGGGTGGCGTCGCAGGACGCGGGGGCGGCCGGAGAGAGAAGCGGGCGCGGGGCGGCGGCCTTTGGCGAGGAGCTAGGCGCAGTCGGCGCATCGGCGGACGGCGGACGGCGACGAGGCTGCCGGGGCGGGCGCGCAGCCTGGGTGCGGGCTGGCCACGGCGAGGGCCCGGCGGGGG
>LR738712.1:461207312-461219995 GCA_902687465.1 Secale cereale
ATCATTTGCCAGAAGTAACCGGGGCATGTTGGTACGAAGTTATGCAAAGATGTTTTGGAACGGAGTTCCTGATAGGATAATCCATCTTTTGTTACGGATTATCTTATCTGGGACTCCGTTCCAAAACAACTTTGGAGAGCTTCATACCATCATGCTACTGTTACTTTCGCCTAATGATGAAGTATTGGTTTGTTGAATCCTTTGACACTAGACAAAATGTGACATGAGGGGGTCTAGGGTTGTGGATCACCGAGAAGTCGGGGGGGTCGAGAGGTTGCCTACCTGTGTCAAAGTATTGAAGAATTCCATGACTTCATCATTTGCCAGAAGTAACCGGGGCATGTTGGTACGAAGTTATGCAAAGATGTTTTGGAACAGAGTTCCTGATAGGATAATCCGTCTTTTGTTACGGATTATCTTATCTGGGACTCCGTTCCAAAACAACTTTGGAGAGCTTCGTACCATCATGCTACTGTTACTTTCGCCTAATGATGAAGTATTGGTTTGTTGAATCTGTAGGATCGAAAGTATGTCAAGGGGGGGGTGATTAGACTACTTGACAGTATAAAAAATCTGCCTTTAGATCATGAACAGTTTTTGGCAGTTTCACAATTATGATCAATTCAAGTATCACCCTACACATGCAATTCTAGAGTATAAGCAGCGGAAAGTAAATTGCACATGTAGTAAAGAGAGGTGGAGAAGATCAAACGCAGTTTGGAGACACGAAGATTTTTGTCGTGGTTCCGATAGGTGGTGCTATCGTACATCCACGTTGATGGAGACTTCAACCCACGGAGGGTAACGGCTGCGCGAGTCCACGGAGGGCTCCACCCACGAAGGGTCCACGAAGAAGCAACCTTGTCTATTCCATCATGGCCTACGCCCACGGAGGACTAGCCTTACTCGGGGTAGATCTTCACGAAGTAGGCGATCTCCTTGCCCTTACAAACTTCTTGGTTCAACTCCACATCTCAAAGACGGAGGCTCCCAAGCGACACCTAACCAATCTAGGAGGCACCACCCTCCAAAAGGTGATAGATGGTGTTGATGATGATGAACTCCTTGCTCTTGTGCTTCAAATGATAATCTCCCCAACACTCAACTCTCCTCACTGATATGGCTGTGGTGGAAGAAAGGTTTGAGTGGAAAGCAACTTGGGAAGGCTAGAAATCAAGTTTCATATGGTAGGAATGGAATGGCTTGATCTCAACACAAGGGTAGGTGGTTCACTTCTCAGAAAGTGTGTGGTAGAAGTGGTGGTACTTTCTGATGGCTCTCCTCACGAATGAGGAGGGGGTGGAGGGGTATATATAGCCTCCACACAAAATCCAACCGTTACACACACATTTGACCAATCTCGGTCAGACCGAAGTGAAAACTCGGTTAGACCGAAAGTTCAAATATAGTGAACGTTGGGATTTTCGGTGGGACCGAAAATACCATCTCGGTGAGACCGAAGTGAGTCAAAGGTTAGGGTTTGCCATCTCGGTGAGACCAAAAATATAAACTCGGATATTCCGAATTGATGTCAACTGATCACAGAAGGTTGGCAGCCCTTTTTCGGTGAGACCGAAACTCAGAATCGGTGTGACCGAGAATTTAGGGTTTGGAGAAACAACTGAAGTGGTTCATCTCGGTGGGACTGAGTTGGAGAAATCGGTGTGACCGAGATTACTTATGGGTGTGTGTTAAGTAGTGAATAGTGCTGATAGTTGAGGGAGTTAGATCACCAAGCACTTGAGCAACAAGATCATTAACACAACCTCATCCCCTTTTGATAGTATTGGCTTTCCTATGGACTCAATGTGATCTTTGATCACTAAACCAAAAATGGAGTCTTGAGCTTTTGCCAATGCTTGTCTTAGCATTTTGAGGGGTCCACTTCTTCAGACATTTCCATACCCACATCATCGAACTTTTCTGAAATGATTCTCAAGAGAATATTAGTTCAATGATATATATGTTGTTATTAATTACCAAAACCACCCGGGGATTAGTTGCACTTTCAGATGCTTATCAAGGATATAGCATTTTGAACCAAAGACACGAAAGTATCCCACTTGGGGTTTGTTACCGGTGAGAAGCTCGTATGATGTCTTGCCAAGGAGCTTATGAAGATAAAGCCTGTTGATGGCATGACAAGCTGTCTCGACGGCTTCTCCCCAAAAGTGCTTCGGTGTCTTGTATTCATCAAGCATCGTTCTTGCCATCTCTATGAGCGTTCGGTTCTTCCTCTCAACAACTCCATTTTGTTGAGGAGTGTACGTAGCCGAGAACTCATGTAGAATTCCTTCCTCATCGAGAAAAGAGTCTACATTGGCGTTCTTGAACTCCGTTCCATTGTCACTCCGAACTTTCTTGATCTTCACCTCAAATTGATTTTGGGCCTTTTTGGCAAAGGTCTTGAAGATCCTCTGAACCTGCGATTTATCATCAAGGAAAAATACCCACGTAAATCTGGAATAATCATCAACTATAACTAGACCAAAGGAGTTACCACCAAGGCTTTTGTAAGCATTGGGACCGAAGAGATCCATGTGGAGAAGCTCAAGCGGTCTCCTAGTGGTCATGATGTTTTTCACGGGATGACTTCCACCAACTTGTTTTCCTGCTTGACAAGCACTACAAAGTCTATCTTTGTCAAAGAGAACATCTTTAACACCAAGAATATGATCACCTTTGATCAGCTTGTCTAGATTACGCATACCAACATGTCCTAGCCTTCTATGCCATAACCAACCTTTAGAGGATTTAGCAATGAAACAAGCTCTAGGTTGGGCTTTCTTAGTGAAATCAACAATGTATAGATCACCTCTACGAATACCAGTAAAAGCCATGTTTTGATTATCACGACGAAAGACTTGGCAATCTACTTTGGTGAATAGCACATTGAATCCAAAGTCAGCTAATCTAGATACGGAAAGTAAATTGTATCCAAGAGATTCTACAAGCATGACATTTTGAATAGAGCTATCATGAGATATGGCCACCTTACCAAGGCCAAGAACCTTACCCTTGGAGTTGTCTCCAAAAGTCACATACTTGCGTGGGCCATCATTTTTTGCAAGCTCTCGAAACATGTCTTTGTTTCCGGTCATGTGATCGGTGCATCCACTATCAAGAATCCACTCTTTTCCACCAGACAAGTAGTCTCTCATATTTGCCATGAGATTGAGACTCTTCATGACTTTGTCTAGCTCGGTGTCCGAATCAGAGTAATCATCATCATGCTCATGCTCATCATCATATTGACCCATAGATTGTTCATCATCAACACCTAGGTCAATTTGATAGGTATTTGCATTAGTTTGGTCAATGGAATAATAATCTTCGGAATGCAATGCAAGAGCATTTCTAACTCTAATATTGATAAGACCGGGATCACCCTTCTTTTTCATAAGATCACGAAGCTCAAAGAAGCATTTATCAAAGTTAGGATCACTAGGGTGCAACCTATCAAATTCAATAGTCTTGTGTAGAATTTCATCTAGACCTCTCATAGAGTAGTCCGGATAAAGTTCTTCCAAGAATTTCCACATAGCATAGGCACACTCAAAATTTGTAACAAGATTAAGCAAGTCATCAGGTAACCCTCTAATGATAAGATTCACAGTTCTAAGGTTACGAAGCAAATCAAGCTCTTCATCCATGGTAGGGTGCAAGGGATCAACAGGAGGCACATAGGGGGTCTTAACATATTTGCACAAATTGTACATCTTAAAGATACTAAGCATTTCAGACCTCCAAGAGTTATAAAACCTTCCATCAAGAACAGGCACTCTGTGGCTAACACTCCCATCCGTAGACACGTCCATCTTCCTCCAATGGTGTGTAAACCAAAGCAATGGAGACCAAAGCTCTGATACCAATTGTAGGATCGAAGAAGTAGGTCTAGAGGGGGGGGTGATTAGACTACTTGACAAGATAAAATTTCTGTCTTTTATCAAGGACAGATTTTGGCAGTTTTGCAATGAAGATCAAGTCAAGTAACACACTACACATGCAATTCTAGAGTATGGGCAGCGGAAAGTAAATTGCATATATAGTAAATGGAAGTGGAGAAGATCAAACGCAGTTTGGTGACACGGAGATTTTTGTCGTGGTTCCGATAGGTGGTGCTATCGTACATCCACGTTGATGGAGACTTCAACCCACGGAGGGTAACGGCTGCGCGAGTCCACGGAGGGCTCCACCCACGAAGGGTCCACGAAGAAGCAACCTTGTCTATTCCATCATGGCCTACGCCCACAGAGGACTAGCCTTACTCGGGGTAGATCTTCACGAAGTAGGCGATCTCCTTGCCCTTACAAACTTCTTGGTTCAACTCCACATCTCAAAGACGGAGGCTCCCAAGCGACACCTAACCAATCTAGGAGGCACCACCCTCCAAAAGGTAATAGATGTTGTTGATGATGATGAACTCCTTGCTCTTGTGCTTCAAATGATAATCTCCCCAACACTCAACTCTCCTCACTGATATGGCTGTGGTGGAAGAAAGGATTGAGTGGAAAGCAACTTGGGAAGGCTAGAAATCAAGTTTCATATGGTAGGAATGGAATGACTTGATCTCAACACAAGGGTAGGTGGTTCTCTTCTCAGAAAGTGTATGGTAGGAGTGGTAGACTTTCTGATGGCTCTCTCCACGAATGAAGAGGGGGTGGAGGGGTATATATAGCCTCCACACAAAATCCAACCGTTACACACATATTTGAGCAATCTCGGTGAGACCGAAGTGAAATCTCGGTCAGACCGAAAGTTCAAATATAGTGAACGTTGGGGGTTTCGGTGGGACCGAAAATACCATCTCGGTGTGTCCGATATGAGTCAAAGGTAGGAGCTTGCCATTCTCGGTGGGACCGAAATTAACAACTCGGATATTCTGATATGATGTCAATTGGTTACAGAAGGTTGGCAGTCCAGTTTCGGTGAGACCGAACTCAAAATCGGATGGACCGAAATTTCTAGGGTTTGGAAGAATAGCTGAGGTGGTTCATCTCGGTGGGACTGAGTTTGCAGAATCGGTTTGTCCGAGATTACTTATGAGTGTGTTAAGTAGTGAAAGTTGCTGATAGTTGAGGGAGCTAAATCACTAAGCACTTGAGCAACCAGATCATCAACACAACCTCATCCCCTTTTAATAGTATTGGCTTTTCCTATGGACTCAATGTGATCTTTGATCACTAAACCAAAAATAGAGTCTTGAGCTTTTGCCAATGCTTGTCTTAGCATTTTGAGGGGTCCACTTCTTCAGACATTTCCATACCCATATCATCGAACTTCTCTGAAATGATTCTCAAGTAACTATTAGTTCAATGATATATATGTTGTTATTAATTACCAAAACCACCCGGGGATTAGTTGCACTTTCAATCTCCCCCCTTTTTGGTAATTGATGACAACATATAGATCAAAGCTTCGACAAAAGATATAATCTATGAATAATATCGTCGCTTTGAGAAGTATGTGATAAACAAGAGCTCCCCCTAAATTTGTGCATTATTTAAAATTTGCGTTTGAATGCAAATGCACAATCGATTAGGATTATGGGTCACTCTTCCATGTCACATACATCTTGGTGGAGCGCACAAAATGATAAGAATGAATAACATGCACCCAATCACCAAGACAAGAGTAAATAGCCATACAATAAGGAATAGCATATGATAAGCATTAAGCACACATTAAAGCATAGTACGACCAAGCACTCATTAAGGTAGCATCAAACATAGTAGCAAGCACACTGAAAGTATCAAGAACCAAAAGAAACAAATGTATCTCAAAGGAAACCGGCAAAAGAACGAAAGAGCACTCTCTCTCTCGAAGCCCTATGATCTATACAATTTCTCCCCCTTTGGCAACAAGTTACCAAAAAGTTCGAAAAAATATAGAACTAAGCGTCACTGTGGGCTCTGCTGGCGGCTCCCGTCTGGGTAGATGTCGGAGTAGAAATGACGGCATCGGCGAAGACTTCTGCTGATGTCTGCGCTGGAGGAGTGGATGCTGGAGCTGGAGTAACTGCTGGAGCTGTAGCTGGTGCTGAAGTGGTAGCCCTGGAGTCAGTCACTGGGATAGCTGTAGATCGGAATCCTCTGGGAACCTGAGCAGTCTGGCGATGAGAGTCCTGGACTAGATCATCCTGCATGAGCTCTGCTCTCTCCTGCCTTGCTTCCTCCATGTCCGCCTCAAGCTTGTTGACGGACACCTGAATCTCAGTCAGCTTCACGTCCAGAGCGTGGATCTTGTCCTCAACAATCCTCTCTAGGCTTTCCTGAGATTGCTCAATGCTGGCCAGGCGTTGTTCAATCCTCTGGGTAGCTTCAAGAATCTGCTCTTCGAAGCTCTTTGGCTTAGCTGCTGCTGCTGCTGCCTCTTTATCAGCTTTGGCTCTCTTTACAGCTTCAATTTTGGCTTGTCCTTCAACTGAGGTTGGATCCTCCTCATCCATCACAACAACGTTGTCCTCATGCTCTGGCTGCTGTGGCAAGTGCTTCCTATCCAACATGAATTTGCCCGTGCCAAACTTGGCATTGATGAGCATCTGAATCTGCGGGGCAAATCCACACGACCTCTTCTGGTCAGCTGCAGTCCTCTTAATGGTCTCTACCATTAAGTCCATCACCTTGAAAGGTGCCTTCTCATCGAGAATGTGCAGCATGTTGATAGAATAGCCTCGAATCATGCGGTGGTCTCCAGACTTGGGCATCAAGGTATGCCTCAAAATAGTGTTTGTGGTGGTCAGACCTGCCTGGAGATAGTACACTAAGCCAAGCTTCCACCCTTCCAAATCAGCAGCGGGGATCTCCTTGTACATGTTCTTCATGGAATCATGACTCTTCTTAGGAATCCCATAGACATCAATGTCGTCCTCTCTCTGCACTGGAGCATTCAGAAGTTCTACCCATTCTTCAACAGACGAAGAAAACCTTTGACCTTCAGTCATCCAGGTGATCTTGCCATCAGGATAGAAGTGGGCTGTGGCGTAGAACTGCATGATCATCTCGTCATTCCAAGCTGTCAGCTCCTGACCCACAAAATCAGCAACTCCACATGCAGTGAAGCTCTCATGCACATGGGGAAAGAAGTCTCGGTGCTCTTCACTGTCAATGTACTTCCAGTCAACATACCTGGTGTCAGCAACAATGGGCTTCTTATCCATCAGCACGGTCTCATAGAAGTCCTGCCGCTCTCTGGTGTGGAATCTGGGGTCCACAGCAGTCCTTCTCCTCACGACATATGGATCAGACTGTCTCCATAGCCTGAGACCTTTATCCTTCCTTGCCTTCATATCCTCGGCTTGAGGATGAGCATCGTTGTGGAGCGGCAACTTAGGACGGAGCTTAAGCAACACATGCTCTTCTTCAGACTCAGACGGTGGCATCTCACCTTTGTTCTTCTCAGAAACTGGAATGCTCCTGGTTGTCCTCTTGGGCTTGGCTGGAGCTGCCTTGGCTTGAGCAGGCTTCTTGGGCTTAGAAGTGGCTTGAGCCCTAATAGCATCACCCATGAACTTAGCTTTCTGAGGAGGAGGCTGGGGTGCATCTTCTTCTTCTTCTTCTGCAGGATCAACATGAGGTTCAGCATATACTACCCTCTTCCTCTTGGAAGTTTTCTTCACCTTACTTGGAGCTGGCTCTTCCAAGTTGAGCTTCTTTGCAACAGCTGACTGCTTGACCTTGCTGGTGCCTTTCTTTGACTGCTGCCCTTCGTGCTCTTTGGCAACAACTTTCCTCTTGGGCTTGGAGGTAACTTCCTTAGCAACGAAGTCAGAGTCCTCATCATCAGAATTTCTCTTCTTCCTGGTCCTGGTGGCTGCAGGAGGCAAACCACTAGGGGTGCTCCTCTCACCATCATCACTGGAACTACTAGCCTCAGGACTAGTATCTGCCTCTGGAATCTCTGCAAACGGTGACTCATACCTGTTCTGGCTGTCACTGACATCTGACATGGCTGACAACCTGTGAAAAGATAAGGTATAGGCAGAGTATAAGAGTTATCACAACTGCAGAGGTTTTTGCAAAAAAAAAATGAGTTCAAATCTTAGTTTTGAGTTTTCACAGAATGCATTTCGATCAAACCGATTTTCAGTTTCGGTGAATCCGAAGTGTATAACAGAAACCTACACACCACTTTCGGTCAGACCGAAATGGGTTTCGGTCCTACCGAAACACTAGGGTTTCACTGAGACTCTACATCGGTCACACCGATTTGCACGAATCGGTTAGACCGAACGGTGCAGTGCAATGGCCAGAGGCCAAATCGGTCATTCCGAGTTTTCAAAATCGGCTTCACCGAGATGTGTTCCGTGGAAACCTAAACCTAAGAATTTCGCTCGAAACTAAGAGGATCTGATCTGATGTTTAGGGAATATCTCAAACGTGGATAGATACATGGCAAACCAATCGTGCAAGAATCAGATGGGGAGCACGAGAGGGATCGGGACTCACCCTAACTTGGTGGAGTCCCTCTACGGCGGCAACGGCGCGGAGAAGATTACCGTTGACGGCGGCGGAGACCTGCGGCAAGGGCGCACAGGCGACGATCCGAAGACCAGGGCGACGGCAGCAGGGGACTTGGGGGCGAAACGGTTTGAAGAGTTAAATCGCGCGTAGCCCTCAGGTATATATATCCCCATACTGTCGGTGGGACCGAGTTGAAAAACACGGTGACACCGAAATGGCTAACTGCTGTGCAGTTACACATATCGGTCACGCCGAGATTTTGAACTCGGTTTCACCGAGATGAAACCTAGATCAGTCTAAGCGTTTCGGTTGGACCGAGATGGAGAAGTCGGTCAGACCGAAATGGACTTAGAAGGTTTTGGGAAGTCAGCCTTAGACGGATCGGTGGCTCCGAGTGCTCCTCACTCGGAGGGTCCGAAAATGACTTGTTTAAAGTTGTGATATGAGCATGAATAGAATTTGAGACAAGAAAGCATAGATAGCTAGGGAAGGTGTTTAGGCATTCTTGTCCATCCATTTGGCCAGAAAAGTCAAAACAATCAAAACAACAAATGGATGTCCTTGAATGAATAAAATCATGCATTCAACATGCTCACACAATAAGATAGCAACTGAAATATGTGTCAAACATGCACAACCAATACTCTAGCTACTAGCACACAATTTGTCGATGACTAGGTCATCTATATATGAGTATATTGACTTAGGAGCCAAATGAGAACATTTGATCATAGGTCATACTCATCGTTTATGCACAAGTGGGGTTACCACTTTTACATAAAGCATTGATGTGTTCACATCATTTGGAGATGCTTTAGCTCAATTTTTTAGAGCAAAGCTCCCCCTAGATGTGAGAACCCCTTTTAAAGGGTCAAACTAACCTTGGGTTGTCGTAGAAGACTTCATGTAGATGTTGAAGATGTGGATGCTCAATGTTGATGTAGATCATCAAGAGTTGGGAGCTATCCTTTGGATTGGGGCACTTTCAATACCTACATGGGTTAGTCCCACAAGGAACAAACAAGCATATCCATTGACATAGATTGAAGTTCACAAAAGATGATGTCCATGAAAGCAATGATTACCTTGTCCGTTGACTTACCAACAAGAGGGTTTGTGACTCCATGAACTAGTGCATGATGTGGAAGTTGATTGCACAAGTTCTTGCCAAAATGAATATGAGTGAAGTATGTTGGCGGAGTCACCCTCAAGAATCTTCTAGTTCTTCTTCTTTGGGATCCACATCATCTTGATGGGAATCCTTGGTGTTGTAGTTGAGCTTGACGAAGTAGAACTTGATGTGTCCTTGGGAACCCACTTGACCATGGCTTGAGGTGCTTCAATGAATGCATCAATCTCATCTTGAAGCTTGTCCTTGGCCTTTAGCTTGTGGTCTTGTGGTGGAAGGTCATCTTTAGCTTGTTCCACATTGGAAGAAGTAGGATCATACTTCTCCTTTTGTGAAACAAACTGTGGAGTAGGGTATTGACCTTCTTCCCACTCAACACCTTCGGCGTTGAACTTTCGCTCAAAACCAATCCCTTGATTCTTCCGGTGTCTTCCTTGTTTGCGAACAATTTCCTCAAAGTTCTTGCTTCCGGCAAGACTCTTGTAGACACCCTTCTCTATGATTTCCTTCAATAAGCTATTTTCTTGCTCAAGTGTAACTTGGCTTGAAACATTGTTAGTGGAATCAAGAGAACTACTAGAAGCAACAATATTAGATTTAACATTGTTATTGTTACTACTAGAGGAAGAGTTTTTCTTATGCTTGTCATGCTTAGTCTTAATAGGTGGCAAGAAATTAGACAAGAGAAGTCGTTTGGCAAGATATGAAGAACTCTTCTTTCGAAGATCGTCATTGATCGGTTTTAGAAACTCATGTTCTTGCTCTAGAGTGAGCTTCTCGAAGCGTAGCTTCTCATGAGATCTTAGGAGCTCTCTATGATCTTCTTGAGTTGTTTCATGAGCTAACTTAAGAGTGTTTAGTTCTTTAGTTAGACGCTCAATCTCCTTCATAGCATTGTCATTCGACTCTTCTCGACTATAAAGACTACTAGCATTTTCATCATTACTAAGCTCACTAGATTTATCATGCAAGAGCTCATCTTCACCAAGCAAGTCATCCTCATCACTATCAAAGTCAATGAATTCAGGGTGTGTTACCTTGGGGCCTTTAGCCATGAAGCATCTTCCAATTCCCTCATTTGGTGAATCAAATAAGTCGTAGGAGTTGGAGTTGGAGGATACGAGTGCAAGTCCGGCAACACCTTCATCTTGACTGTAGTCGGAGTCGGAGTGATAGCTTCCATCAGATTGATTGTCGGAGTCGGAGCCGGAGACCCATTCACCTACATGAGCTTGATGTCTTCTTCTTGTGTAGCTCCTTGATGACTTGTCTTTCCTCTCCGAGTCCTTGCTTCTTCGAGAGGGTCTTCGTTCATAACGATCATCTCTACTCCTTCTCTCTCTCCGAGGTGACTCATCTCTTGCTCTTCTTCTTGGAGATTCTTCTCTTCTCTTGTGGGGAGCCGTACACTCATTTGAGAAGTGTCCGGATCTTCCACAATTGTAGCAGTTTCGATCACGACTAGAAGATCTCTTTTCATCATATGGTCTAGACTTTGAGCTTCTTTCTTTGTCTCTATTCTTGTAAAACTTGTTGAAGTTCTTAACCATTAGGCTTATCTCTTCATTGGAAATTAGCTTGTCACTTGAGGTGGTGGGAGCATCACTTGTAGCTTTGTAAGCACCACTTGACTTGTTGTGAAGCTCTTCCTTATCCTTAAGTGTCATCTCATGGGCAACAATTCTTCCAATGACTTCAGTTGGCTTGAGGGTCTTGTAGTTTGGCATCATTTGGATCAAAGTGCACACGGTGTCATATTTTCCATCCAAAGCTCTTAGAATCCTCTTGATGATGAATCGGTCGGTCATTTCTTCGCTTCCTAAGCCGGCAATCTCATTTGTGATGAGAGCAAGCCTAGAGTACATTTCAGCGACTCCTTCACCATCCTTCATCTTGAACTTGTCAAGTTGACCTTGAAGAATATCTAGCTTTGATTCCTTCACAGATTCAGTACCTTCATGCATTTCAACCAAAGTATCCCAAATCTCTTTAGCATTCTCAAGACGGCTGATTTTGTTGAACTCCTCGGGACACAAAGCATTGAAGAGAATGTCACAAGCTTGAGCATTGTTTTGCAACATCCGCAACTCTTCCGGTGTAGCTTCGCGATCCGGAACTTCTCCTTCCTCGAAGAAATCACCTTGCATACCAACAAAAATAATGCCCCATGCGGCTGGGTTATGACCAAGAATATGCATTTTCATTTTATGCTTCCAACTAGCAAAATTTGTACCATCAAAGTAAGGACCTCTACGATAATTACCCTCACTAGACGCCATACTCTCCTAGGTTGTGAAACCAAGCTTATGGAGTCCAATGCAATGGAAACCAAAACAATGGAGACCAAAGCTCTGATACCACTTGTAGGATCGAAAGTATGTCTAGAGGGGGGTGATTAGACTACTTGACAATATAAAAAATCTGCCTTTAGATCATGAACAGTTTTTGGCAGTTTCACAATTATGATCAATTCAAGTATCACCCTACACATGCAATTCTAGAGTATAAGCAGCGGAAAGTAAATTGCACATGTAGTAAAGAGAGGTGGAGAAGATCAAACGCAGTTTGGAGACACGAAGATTTTTGTCGTGGTTCCGATAGGTGGTGCTATCGTACACACACGTTGATGGAGACTTCAACCCACGGAGGGTAACGGCTGCGCGAGTCCACGGAGGGCTCCACCCACGAAGGGTCCACGAAGAAGCAACCTTGTCTATTCCATCATGGCCTACGCCCACGGAGGACTAGCCTTACTCGGGGTAGATCTTCACGAAGTAGGCGATCTCCTTGCCCTTACAAACTTCTTGGTTCAACTCCACATCTCAAAGACGGAGGCTCCCAAGCGACACCTAACCAATCTAGGAGGCACCACCCTCCAAAAGGTAATAGATGTTGTTGATGATGATGAACTCCTTGCTCTTGTGCTTCAAATGATAATCTCCCCAACACTCAACTCTCCTCACTGATATGGCTGTGGTGGAAGAAAGGATTGAGTGGAAAGCAACTTGGGAAGGCTAGAAATCAAGTTTCATATGGTAGGAATGGAATGACTTGATCTCAACACAAGGGTAGGTGGTTCTCTTCTCAGAAAG
>LR738712.1:461221402-461242335 GCA_902687465.1 Secale cereale
CGGGGCATGTTGGTACGAAGTTATGCAAAGATGTTTTGGAACGGAGTTCCTGATAGGATAATCCATCTTTTGTTACGGATTATCCTATCCGGGACTCCGTTCCAAAACAACTTTGGAGAGCTTCGTACCATCATGCTACTGTTACTTTCGCCTAATGATGAAGTATTGGTTTTGTTGAATCATTTGACACTAGACAAAAGGTGACATGAGGGGGTCTAGGGTTGTGGATCGCCGAGCAGTCGGGGGTCGAGGGGTCGAGAGAGGTTGCCTAGCTAGTGTCAAAGTATTGAAGAATTCCATGACTTCATCATTTGCCAGAAGTAACTGGGGCATTTTGGTACGAAGTTATGCAAAGTTGTTCTGGAACGAAGTCCCTGATAGGATAATCCGTCTTTTGTTACGAATTATCTTATCTGGGGACTCCGTTCCAAAACAACTTTGGAGAGCTTCGTACCATCATGCTACTGTTACTTTCGCCTAATGATGAAGTATTGGTTTTGTTGAATCCTTTGACACTAAACAAAATGTGACATGAGGGGGTCTAGGGTTTGTGGATCGCCGAGCAGTCGAGGGTCGAAGCTAGTTCTACGTTTGCCATTAATATATCCATGTGTCATGTTTGAATAATAATTGGCATGTTGTAAATATTTATAGAAACAATGGACCACAACACCCGAGACCTAGCACAAGAAGCGATGTTGATGGACCTAATCGCAGACGGGCAATATGCCGTCTTGTCGTTTCTCAACGACACCGATGACCAGGTAAAAAAAGAGCTGCAGCTGGAAGATCTAGGCTATGATATTGATGGATCCGGTGACCCAATGCACATGGAAGAAGTAGACCGTGAGGACGGCTCCGGTGACCCAATGCCGGTGCAAGAAGGAGACCGTGATGCTGGCTCTGGTGACCGAACCGAGTCCGGCCAGGAGGTATATATGTTAGTTAAGCATGTGCTGACTAGTTAATTGATTCATTCATTAACTCTCGTCTTTGTTCCTTTTTCTAGCCCTCCGGATCGAGCAAATATTCGGTAAAGAGACGAGGAGCGAAGAAAAAGTTGAGGCCGGATGAAAAGTTTGAGATCTCAGAAATCTCGCACTCCGGCGAGCCGATTGCACCCATCCGGACAAAGAACGCATTTGTTAATCAGTGCGGGGTTTTGGTTAGGGACAAGATCCCGATCAGCATCCATCAATGGTTAAAGCCGGCTACAAACGACGCTCAGGTGACTTATGTCACTGATATGCAGAAAGAAGATCTTTGGACTGAGCTGAAGTCAAATTTCGTCCTACCACGAGAGGATGATCCGGCGAAGCCAGTTAAAGAGGAGTTAATCAAGTCTGCTGCACTTTCGAAGATGGCAGACCAATTCAGGGCATGGAAGAAAAAACTGAATACGTTTGTCAAAGATAAAAAGACTATAGAATTCGTGGGCATATATGAGAAGATCAAAGATGACTGGCCCGCATTTGTGGCCCATAAGATGTCGGAAAAGAGTCAGAAGATGTCGGAGACAAACCGGATAAATGCTGCGAAGAAGAAGCATCACCATCGCACGGGGTCAGGCGGCTACCTCATAGCCCGGCCTAAGTGGGCCAAGGCTGAGAATGATCTGCTTCAGAAAGGGATCGAACCAGAGACAATGCACTGGCCAGACCGTTGCCGGACTTGGTTCTTCGGGGCTGGCGGAACCTTGGACCCTGTAACAGGGTGGTGCATTTGGACGGACAAGCAATTGGAAACACCACTCAGGAAGATGCGGTAGTATATCAAAGCAGCGCATGAAGGGACGTTCTTCCCCGACAGAGAGAACGACGAGCTGACAATGGCCCTCGGGAATCCTGAGCACCCTGGATGGACACGAGGCACTCCAGGCTCCCTTCCGTGGCGTCCTGGGTTTCCGGACGCAGGAGGCTACAAATGCCACGACAGGAGGAAGAAAATGGAGCTGACCGAAATCCAGGCGCTGCGGGCCAGAATACAAGCGATAGAGGAACGGGAAGCAAATCGGGACAAAAGAATTGCCAAAGCTTCCCCCGAAGCTACCCCGCCATCTCAGCGGAGAAGCATCGTGGCTTCCACCGAGCTACTTCAGCCAGAGCGTGTCTTGACGGCTACTGCCAGGAATCCCGTGGATGCTATCACGCAGGCACAAAATTTCCACCTTATGGCGCAGTGGATGAATCTGAAGGTCAAGGCGGCTGCTAGCTCTGTTTATCCTTCTGGACCCGGCGACACTTTTCACTGTCGGCCGATTCCAGAAGGATATGCTAGGGTGATGGTCGACGAAATAACGGAGGGATTTGAGGAGCTCCAGCTTGACCACCCTACCGGTGAAGGGGAGACTCGGCTGGGTTCTTCACTGAAGACTCCATGCCTATGGCGGAAGGACCTCATCAACATTCTCAACTGGATGCCTCCGCCTCCTCCTCCTCCTCCGGCGAGTCAGGGCACTCCGCCTCCTCCACCGCCTCCTCCTCCGGCGAGTGACCATCAGGGCACTCCGGCTCCTTCTCCGGCGCGTGGCGGCACTCCGCCTCCTTCGCCGCCGGCGCGTGGCGGCATTCCGCCTCCTTCGCCGCCGGCGCGTGGCCGCACTCCGCCTTCGCCGCCGGTGCGCCCGAGCAGCCAGCCTGCTCCTCCTTCTCCGCCTAGTCAGCAAGGGCGGAAGAGACCTGCCGCCGCTCCGGCTGCTCCTGCTCCGGCTAGTAAGCAAGGAAAAAAGACAGCCGCTTCGACTGGTCCGGCGACGTCTAGCAGTACAGCCAGAGGCGGGAGGCGATGCAGATTCGGTCCTTCTCTCACGCCTCTAGAGAAGTTACCGTACGAGAGGTCCGACGAGGAAAACACGAAGATCGCTCAAGGCGAAGTGAAGGACTTTTTTGAAGGGTTGAAAGCACAGAGACATCCACCTCCGGAGGGGAAGATAGATGCGGTGAAAGCAAAGCGCACTCTTGCTGCCCTGAAGCAACCAGCAAAAAGTAAGCCGCAGGACAACTATGACCGCATGATTCAAAAGTCATATCAAGCAGCGAAGCGGTCGGGAAGTACTAAAAGTGATTAGAGGTTAGCAGAAGGACGAGCTGGGAAACAAATTGCCCAGATCGGCGAACAAGCGGACCAATCGTGCCCCCCACTCAAGGTGTCTAGCGACATGGTCGCTAATGATCCGAGGATGGTGCCCGGTTATACCAATTTTGCAGATTACGCGTCCGACGATGTACACTATGATTTCTTGGAAGTGCAGATAGAAAGATACGAGTGCAAAAAGCCTCTCGTCAAAAATGAAAGATCTCTATCAACGAATATGCGAAGATTGCATGATTGGTACTTGAAAATCTGCAGAGAGTCTGGGGGGAGGGATAACTTGTATTTGAGAGTTAAACCGGAGCATGACCTCGTTGGAATTGACCTGTTGCCTGTTCCATTTGAGGAGTTCTATCAGTTTTTCAATCAATTGGCCCTCGATAAAGCAACGGTCACCTGCTACTGTCTGTAAGTAGTACTACTTCTGTCATTAAGTCTCTCTATATAGCTGATCTTCATTGCATGTATTTATAATTATCCTCACTACTATATTATGCAGATTGAAGATCGTCGAATTGAAGAAAAGACAAGTAGGTGATATTGGGCTTATTAACACATACCTCATAGATGCAACCGAGGTTAAATTGCGTCCCGACGATACCGAGACCAACTTGCTACGATCGTTGGTGGTAAATGAAAACAAAGATATAATACTCTTTCCTTACAACTTCGAGTGAGTGTTACTGTCTTGTGCATATTTGGTTTCCCTTATATATCAGTCAAGATTATAGTGATGTAATTGATGAGTTCATGCATTCGTGCGCAGTTTCCACTATATTCTCTTAGAGATTAAGCTTGAGAAGGGAGTAGTAACTGTCTTGGACTCTAAACGTAAAGATCCCGAGGAGTATGCGGACATGACTCAAATGCTCGTCGGATAAGTTAAATCGATCAATATTATCCACCATGCATATATATCAGCAACTTCATTTCTGATATCAACTAATTGTTTTCTTTGTCTGGCAGGGTTTGGAGAAAATTCACCAAAAAAGCTCCGGGACTGCCGAAGAAGCTACAATTTAGATACCCGAAAGTAAGTACTATATAGTAGCATGTTCCGCGCGCGCATCTCCTATATCTTGATTCAAGCACTAGTTTCATCAATATCAATTTGGCATTCTTGCTTATCAGTTTGATTGACCTATATTTCTTGTAAAGTGGTTGTGGCAGGAACCCGGGAATGATTAATGTGGATACTACATTTGCGAGTCCATCCGTCACACGACCTGTGAGCGGGGCTACACTGAAGAACAATTTGAAGTGTGTAAGCAATCAATAATATTCACAAATTTATAGCATCATTTCATGTATTGACCCCCTACTTCAAATTAGATGTTTCGGATGCGGGATGAACTCCTAACACCAGATCGTCTGCAAGCAATTCAAGAGGAATTGGCGGCATTCTTCCTTGAACACGTGATCGCTGAAGACGGAGAATACTATGTGGACCATGCATCCATATGATAGGAGATTATATTTGTAAGAGATAATTATTGTATATATGTGCCCGATAGTGTCGGATAGATATACGAAAACTTGTTGTTCGATCAATCTCTCGGAGAAGGAGAGGTGGTTGATATTACTTCTCTCTGTATGCATATATATATATATGTTGATTATACGATCTTCTGTTTCGTTCGTTTGCTTTACTAGCTAGCTAGCTAGCTACCGTGTCTTGTCATCTCTATACGCATGTGTAGTACGTAGCAAGCACGGACATAAGAGAGGACACTTCTCTCTATTAATTAGCTAGCTAACACAATATGAAACACCTAAATTAACCCCCCAAAACCTACAACCCCCCTCCCCTTTCAAAACAAAAAACAAAAACCACAGCCATAGAAATGCTGACGCGTGGATGACTTTTTGTCCCGGTTGGTACCATCAACCGGGACTAAAGCCCCTCCTGCCTGGGCTCGGCGCACAGGCCACGTGGACACCCTTCTGCCCCGGTTCTGGATTGAACCGGGACTAAAGGGTCAGAGCATTAGTACCGACCCTCTTGTCCCGGTTCTGGAACCGGGACTAAAGGCCCAAAAGAACCGGGTCTGATGACCCTTTATCTACTAGTATCGCGCGACTTAAAAATACCCAAAAGAAAAAAATGCACACACAAGGATTTGACCTTCGGACCTGGTATCTGTAACCTCATCCCGCTAGCCATTATACCTGATGACTCCTGTTTAATTATGTGAAGCGCGCACATATTTAACGACACACTACGATGTCAAGATTTGAAAAAAAAAAAGTGAAACATTTTCTTTAACAATTTGAAAATCCAAGTATTCTTAAAAAACAGGTTTTTTTAAAGAAATACAAAGAAATTTTAAAGCATTAACCATTTTCGTAATGCCCAAACAATTTTTTAAAGCATGAACTATTTTTGAAAAAGTGAACAAAGTTTTTAAAACATTAATAATTTTTTAAACCTAAACCAAATAAGTGCGAACAGTTTTCCAAAACAAGATTTTTTGAAACATAAACATTTCTTCGTGAAAATGTGAACAAATTTTGAAACCTGAATAAATATTTAAAGTGCGAACACTTTCTATCTTTTTAAAAAAGTTTAAACACATTTTCAGAAATTGTTCGCACTTTCAAATTTTGTGCAGATTTTGAAATAATTTGTTTTAAAAAAGTGTGCGCACATTATATATTCTAGAGGATTCGTTTTTCTAAATATTGTTTGTATTTTTCAAAAAAAAACATAATTCCAAGAAATGTTCGGACTTCAAAATTGTTAACAATTTTCTAAAAAGTATGTCTAAAATTTTCAGAAATGTTTTCAGATCTCGATGCTTCCATGTAATGTTAAATACACCGTGCTTCCTATTTTATCGTCAACAGCTAGCGGATAAAGTGGCTATCATGACTTGGTTAGCAACGTGAGATTGGAAGTTCGATTGTCAACGTTTCAAGTGCTTTTGTATTTTTTTTAAGTTTGCCTGGTGGGCAAGCCCAGTACCATCCGGCTGCAGTTTAAGTTCGTCTGATGGGCCGGCCCAGTACAGTCCGGCGGCAGTCAGCTATCCCGGGTTTCAGCTGCCACGTCAGCAATCCTCGTTTGGAAACGCACTCAAGGTTTAAAATAGACCGGGATCACAAAGTTCGGTGTGCTAATTTCAGGATTCAAAGTTCAAGGTTTGATTTAGCTTTTGTCTACAAATTCAGGGTTTGTTTTAGACTTTTTCCTTAATAATATAGCCAGCTGCTGGCTATATGATGTTGTCATGTCACATATAGCCAAGCTTATAGCCAACAAGTACAATAGCTAGATATAAATATGTACTACTTTGTTGATACATGGCCCACCACACTCTCTCACAAAGTACCTAGGAGCACGTGCTGCAGCCGGCTGTTAACTAGTAGCCCGCTTCTCTTCTCTCTCCTCTTCTCTCTCTTCCAAGTAAGCAAAAATATAATATTTAATGTCTTACAGCCCGCCTACATCACCTTATTGTACTTGCTCTGAGGTGATTACAATCTAGTAGAACAGTTGCTTTCCGGCCACGTAACACTCCGAGGCTTGTCTCCTTCATGTACCTTTTTTGTTTGGAGTAGAATATATACGGTAGACATGCATGACAGCTCACATCACCATGGCATGCAATTTCATTTGAATACGTTTATATGATACTTCCTCCGTCTCAAAATAAGTGACTTAAAAATGATTCAACTTTGTACTAAAGTTAGTACAAAGTTGAGTCATTTTTGAGTCACTTATTTTGGAACGGAGGGAGTACTTGGCTTGAACGTATGTGCGATCCAGCACTATCTTGGTCTCGCGGTTGGCGTGCCGGCGAGTTGTATGAACTTGGTCCGTCGTACAACCTTGAAGACAGACGTATCTTTTTTTTATACTAGCAAAAAAGCCCGTGCGTTGCAACGGGTGAACGAAATCTTTGTATGCGCCAAGCAATCCATTCGTGTTGCCACTTCTGTACGCAACCATTATCGATGATAGTCATGTGGTCCAACTATTCACGCCTTTCAATTACAAGCCGATGAGCTTGGTTGTGTGGCAATGTCGTGTAACAAAACCGCGGAGGGTTCTTTCCCCTTTCTTCTACTCCATCTGTCCCAAAATAAGTGACAAAACCACGGAGTCACTTATTTTGGGACGGAGGGAATATAATATAAGATATGCACACTTGTGCGTATTCGAGGGAAAAAATGTCGCGTACGGGAACTTACGATCGAGCTTAGATGTCGGTGAATGGACTTGAGGCCTTCTTACTTGTGACTTCGGCATGCAAAATGGGCACATAGTTAGTGTTGATGGATAAGCCGTTAAACAAATTACGAACTAGAATATTGGTTCATGGAGAGAGGATAGGACTATTTTATGTACTTTATTGAAGTATCGATTAGATTAAAGATGAATGAATTACCCAAAACCTTCTGCTATATAGTTGAGGTGGACATTCCCTCGAGGAACTTGTGAGTGCGTATTGCGTATTTGAATCCTTTCAATCAACTCCATACACTGAGATAATGTTTATTTTAGAAACTTGGTATTTAAAAAAGAAAATTTCATTGGAATAGAATTTGATACCCTGAACTAATTCTGGAGGTAATGTCGGCCAACTGAATTTACTGGAGCACCACGCACATGCCACGAGTCATCCAGTCACTGCCGTCCCCTACCCACCAAGGCACTAACCCACCCAACTCACATATTTGATCCAAAGATGGGGTTTGGAATCATGGCGACAGCATCCTACTGCCCCTCCTCCCTCTTCCTTCCTCCATGCCAGCAACGAGACACTCTTCATCTCCTGCCTCCCTTCTCTGCAATTGGTGCTAGGCTGCTAGCACGCATAGCAATATCCAGCAGGTTTTGGTCAGTGCAGCCATTAAAATAAGAAATCCACACCAAGAATCCCCACCGTAAACTTCAGCACTGATCTCCTTCCTCTCTATCCATCCATCCGGCCATCTGCGAGTTGCTCCCATGGAGCTGCACGAGCGCCCGGGCCTCCCCGAGCCGCCTGCGCCGGCGAGCACCAGTAGCAAAACCGCACTGCCCTCTTCTTCCTTCTCCTTCTTCTCCTTCCTTCCTCTTTCTTCTCTCTCTTAACTCCCTCTCTTGTCATTGGTAAAAGACCTCAAGCTGCCCACCGAGCCAAGCCAAAGAGTCCAACCATGGGAGCGCCGTCTCCTCAGCCCCGTCCAGATCCAGGCCATCCTTGTAGAGCCACCGGCACGGTTCTTCGAGCGCGAGGGAGCCAGCGGTCGAGCGCAACAACGGCGCCCCCAAGCCCCCCGCTCGCCGCGTTTACCGCCCCCTATAGGATTTGGGTAGGGTTGTCGGCGAGCCAGGCGTCAAAATCCTCCCGCGACGACGACGCTTCATGGAGAGGATGCGGGCGAGCGCTAGGTAGACGGTTTAATCCTCCACGAGGGAGGCTCCACCACTGCCGTCCGGCGGCGCACGGCGGTCGGCGCAGTCGACGTAGAGTGTGGCTCGGTGGGCGCCGATTTGGTAGCAGAGGGCGGCCGTGCTCCGTCGTAGTGCGGGGCGCTCGGGTGGAGGCTCGCAAGCAGGTGGCGCCCCGGCCTCGTCGGATTGGTCGAGAGCGGCGCTATCCACGGAGGCAGCAACCACTTGTGGGAGGTTGGCATCGACGGCGGTGGCAAGCTGCGAGAGATACGACTGTAGTCGCCGTCAATTTGCTTGGGCGAAAAAAGGGGATCGAGGCGCGGGGACGGACGAGCATGTCTTAACGTGGCATATTAAAGCCTCATATGTCCTTGAATTAGTACCACCTTGGATTTTAGAAAAAATATGGACATGTTGAAAGAAAAAAACTGAAAGCGTAAAATTCATGGGAGGAAGCGTATTGTGACGGTGAACCCGACAGACTCAATCCGTGCTTTATTATTAGGTATAGATATGTTTATTATTATTATTATTATTATTATTATTATTATTATTATTATTATTATTATTATTATTATTATTATTATTATTATTATTATTATTATTATTATTATATGACAAAGATTGCCTCACGATTGGTGTTCCGGCAAGTCATTATATGGGCTTGGCTTTTTGTACGACCGTTGAGACCAGCAAACATAGCACATCTGTCAAAAATGATTTCCTTCCGGTTGGTGTTCCGGCAAATTCCTACGTGGGCTTGGTTCGTCGTACAACCGAGGAAATGAATACAAGTGCCACATATATATTATAACAATAATATGTTTTTCTCACTGTCGGCGTTCCAGCAAGTCCCTATGTGGGCTTGGTCCGTCATACGACCATGAAGACGACTATAAGCGCCACATATATATGATGTTGAAAATATGTTTTTTTTTACAGTTGGCGTTCCGGCAAGTCCCTATGTGGGCTTGGTCCGTCGTATGACCGTGAAGGAAATTATAAGTGCCAAATATATACATTATGACAACAATATGTTTCTTCTCACGATTGGCGTCTCAGCAAGTTCCTATGTGGGCTTGGTCCGTTGTACGATCGTGGAGACGATTATAAACACCACATTTATATAAAGTCGAAAATATGTTTTTCCTCTCGGTCGGCGTTCCGGCAAGTTCCTATATGGACTTGGTCCGTTATACAACTGTTGAGAGGACAATAAGCACAACTTTATTTACTCAGGTGTTCCCTTTTCTTTCTTTTTTGCAGGGAAAGTATTGAATGGTTGGCCAAGCATAGTTGCTAATAAAGCTAGGTAACCCATGGTGCCTTTCCCTTCTCCTTTTGTTGTTTAATTAGGAGTTTCTTTTACATATATATGCCATCATATTCATTTTATGCCCTCTTTTACATATAGGTGGCGCATGGTCAAGGGTCTGTTCCTTCCAACGAACTATCAATTTGTCAGTTAGCTGAGCGGCATCTATATGAGCCCAATACTAGTGAAGAGGTTAACCCAGTGATCAAAGAGCAGGTGCTCACACATGCGGAGTTGACGCGCTATCCTCGTGGTTGGAATGTGGGTTCTACTCTTAGTGATTATTCTTTTCATCCACTAGCACCCTATCCTAAACCTGATCATGAAGCCTGCACCCTAGGGACCAGGATGGTAGCGAAAGCTCTAGGTTGAGATGGTCACACAGTCGAGTATGTTCCGCAACCCAAAGGCTATGTTGAGTGGGGCATCTCTATCTTGAATAATCATTCGTTTTGTTTGAAAGGAGAAGTGGAGAACACCGATTACATATATGGGGCCATTTATTCCTCCCTCTGTGAATATGAAGTTTCAGATTTGTTACCGACGTCACTACTGGAAAGATGGGATCCAGAAACAAATACTTTTATTTTTTCATCTGGTGAACGCACTATGACCCTACTTGACATGCTTCTGATGTCGGGTCTTCCCTTAGTTGGGGATCCATACGAGGAATATGTCCCCACTATAGATGACCTAGAACCTTCAAAGCTTCTGTTCCCAGATTTTTTATCTGGCCTTTCAGAAGAATTTTATCGGCTCAGCCGCGAAAATGGAAGTGTGACTTTTCAAGTTTGGTGTGACAATTTCCATAACAAACGAGAGCGCACTTCATCTTTCACTTCCCTTCGAGAACAACACATGTATGTTGCGGCTTTTATAGCCCACTGGCTTTGCTCTTACGTGGTTGTTGGTGGGGGGCCTTATATTCGGCCCGGTGTCCTTCTTATGGCCTCTTGGATTGTTTCCGGTCGCAAGATCTCTTTGGCTCCCTCGGCACTTTGTTTATTGTATTATTCTCTTCGAAGGATCAGTATGCACCCCGTCGCTCCCTCTTATGAGAAGAGAATTTGGCCAGTGCATTATATTGCGGGGTGGATGGGTCTTTATCTAAAGAAACCATTTAAGGGCAAGGTGAAAGGGAAACATCTTCCAGACGTTAAGCAATTGCCAATGCAACCCACCATGGTTAAAACTATGTTTCGGGTTCCCATAACTTTCAGTCCTGCCAAGGCACGCACTTTCCTTGATGATCGAGCAAATATTTTTTGGAATCCTTATACTTCAAACAATTTAGTCGGGGTGGATCAGTTGCAAAGGTCTTTCACCATTTCTTCCCATCGGGGTATACTTCCCTGGCGACGTGCTACCGATGTTGATGATCTTTGCATAGCGGAGCCATATCATCCTGATCGAGTTGCACGACAACTTACTTTGAGACAACAAGTGCCCTATGCTCCGTTAGTCAGCGTGTACACAAATGACGATACTGGAGTTGCATATGCGTATTGGTCGCATATGTTACGCTCGGACCAGGGGAGTTCCAGTACCTTTTTAATGATTCATATGGGGCATTTTCTTCTGTGGCCTGGAACAATTGGTGGGTGGGATTTATGAAATCATTTAATAACATATTCAATACTCTCCGCCCGGGCATTTCAAATGGCCAGAATTATAATCCGCGGAAACGCAATTTTCTGAAACACAGAGAGGAGTGCATAGTTCCTCGCAAGCTTTCAGAAAATGATTTTGTTGTTATAAAGGAAGTCTTCGCCAGGGGTAAGGAAGAGCATATTGCAGCCATCAAACTGAACGAAAGGAGAATTATGGACCATTGGCGTCCCATTCTATGTGGCTTTCTCTCGAATGATGAACTTTTAATCAACTCTAAAAAGGCGAGATATATACATATATTTGGTATTACCATAGTTCATTTGCTCCTTTCTATGTCTCATTTTTTTACCTCTTTTTAATAGAAGAAGAGAAAGGTTAAGGATGTTGTTGCATGCTCTTCTTTCGCCCAAAAGACTTTGACTGATGGGAAAGAAGAAGTTCATATGACTGAAAATAGCTCTTTGGAGGAGGCAAGGCCGGCCGTGAAGAGAAAGATTAACGCCATGGATATTGATAATAATTTTGGTCCAATAGCATTGGACGTGCCTCTACACGTGGGTGACCTTAGTGGTGCAATACTCGATGGCGTACTCAGTGGAGACATAGATCATGGTTTAGGCGACCTAGATAATTTGACCGTCGATGATTATAGCATACCAAGCTCGACTTCTGATCTTCCTTTTGTTTCGCCACCTCCAGACTCAAACCAACCTCAAACGGTTGATGCTTTACCCACTTTGTCTGCTTCTGCACATGGTAGCTTTATATAGCTCTTATTTATTTATCTGCTCATCGTATGTACTCCCCAAAATACTTGTCGGAGAAATAGATAAAAATAGATGTATCTACAACTAAAATACATCTAGATACATTCATTTGTCCGACAAGTATTTCCGGACGGAGGGAGTATGTGCGTGTGTGTGTGATGGACAGGAGATAGAACAATTGATGGATGGATTGATGATGAGCGAGCAACCTTCTCTACGCTAGACACTTATGTATTTATAGGGGAGCGAAGGGTAGAGCTAGCGTGATGCCTTAAGAACTTCCCGCGCGCGCCAAGCTTCTATCAGGCACGTCGTGATCGTGCAGAACGTGGGAGCGTGGGGCGTAGCTGGCGGGTATGATTCAGACTTGGTCTCGTTTAATTGGACGTCAGGAGAATAGTCGGGCCTGGCCTCATTAAGTCTAAGGAAAACCATTTAAATCAACCGGATGATTTGTCGCTCCGTCAGCCACCTGCACCGCTTGACGCGTGTTGCCTGGGCCTGCCACGCTATCCCCTCACGGAGCCTATCGTCCACACATTTCTTGTAGAGTCCTTCGTGCAAATCCATTCGCTGGTGCTCACCACCGCCCCGTGCGTTTCTGCTGCCGCCAACCGCTGCCATTGCATCCATCACAGATGACCACATAAGAAAGGTCCGCCTCCACCACCACAGACGGCCACTATTGTTGCAAGGGGCGCTGCTACGGCCGGTGTTGCAGAGCATGCTGGCCGTCGTAGCATCCGCCGTGCAGCAAGGCACTACCGTCCCCGCCGCTGCGCAGCTCCATCCCATCTCCAGGCTTGGCCACCTTTGCGTGGCCATGTTTGTAGATCCGTTCCGGCATCCTTAGCACTGGCCAGCAAGCCAGATGGGGCGGGAATGCCGGTGCTGCAATGAAGCACTCTTCAGCGGCCGTCGGCGCTATGACGGAGCACTCGCCGGTGCTGCATTCCTGATAGGGCGGGAAACCGATGTTGCGATGAAGCACTCGTAGGCGGTCGTCGGCGCTACGACACAACACTCATTGCTTTCTACGATGAATTACTCCGCGGCAGCCGTCGGCGCTACGACGCAACACTCATCGGTGCCGCAAAGAATTAATCCGGGGCGGCCGTCGGCGCTACGACGCAACACTCACCGGTGCTGCAATAAAGCACTCGGCGGCGACCGTCGGCGCTACGACGCAACACTCATTGGTCCTGCGATGAATTACTCCGCTGCGGCCATCAGCGTTACGATGCAACACTCATCAGTGCTGCAATGAAGCACTCGGCGGCGGCCGTTGGCGCTACGACGCAACACTCATTGGTTCAGCAATGAAGCACTCGGTGAAGCACTCGGCGGTGGCCGTCGGCTCGCCAGTGGTGCATGCCAAATGGGGTGAGACGATTGTGCAGTGAAGCACTCTTCGGCAACCATCGATGCTACGACGGAGCACTCGCCGGTGCTGTATTCCGGATGGGGCGGGATGCTGCTGCGATGAAGCATTTTTTGGCGACCGCCGGCGCTGCCAGTGCTGCATGTCGTATGCGGCGGCACGGTGCTGCGATGAAGCACTTGTCGACGGCCATCGACACTACGACGGAGCAGTCATCAGTGTTGCTTGATGGATGGGGGTGATGCCTAAGGTCACTTGTGTTGCGAGCCTGCGATGCAGCTTTTCATTGGAGACCGCCGCTGCTGGGATGCATCCCTTGCCGGTATTGCTACCGTCGGCGACGAGCTGCAAGTCCGCTGCGAGTGGCCAAGGTACGGCGGGCTGCTGCTTCGTGATGCTGTGTTTGCTTACTCGGGAGGAAGGAGCAGATGATGCGTTGACTCAATCTAGCGGCTTAGATCGGATAGATCGGACGACAGCTGACCCGATTGATTTCCCGTGGGAAATCAGTCGGATGACGCGTAGTAGTCGCCTTAAGTCTAATTAACTAATTGAGCTCTCATTACATGCAAGCATGGCCTCCTCGAAATCACTAATTGAGGAGTACTGGTTGTAAAGATCACCCCAAATCCTCGTGTTGCGACAAGTGGCGCGCTGCATGTGCGCCACTTGTCGCAACCTGAGCGTTTTCCCATTTTTCGTAGATCCGTTTATTCAAAATGTTTTATCTGCATTGCATTTGTGTTGTCGTTTGCATCCGGTCCCACTCGTTCCTTCCCGTTGTCCGTTTCGAGTTCCGGAGCTCTCTCACGTGTCCGTGGCATCCTCGAGGCCTACTTTGGTGTTTGGCCGTGTAACGTTTCCGGTTTGGCGTGAGACTTGTCGTGCGTTGTTGTTTTGGTGTGTGTAACCCTCCTGTCAATCTCGTCGCGTTTGAAGTTCGTTTGCTACTCCAACAGTTATTCTCGTGGGCTGAAAGTACCTCCTCTTTAAGGCCCAAGACACCCCTCCAGCAACCCACAAAACCAACCCAAACCCCTCCCTTCATCTAGGCCATCTAATTGTGATCATGTGGCTGAAAACCTCACCTCATTTGGACAACCCTAGCTCCTTGTGCCTATATAAACGTCCATCTCCCCCAATTTTCGCGTCCGAAACCCTAATGCTTCCACAGTTCGCCGCCGGTGCTTCCACCGTTGATCCGCGGTGTTTCCACCGTTGAAAATCCGTGCTTCTGACGTCCCAGCGACCCATGCTTCCGAGCCGCGGCTGTGCTTCCGTAGTGTCGCGGCCGTGCTTCCGTCCGACAAGTGGGCCCCGTGGGGTCTTCTTCAACCTCCTGCTCGCCGGAGCTACTTCACCGCCGCCGCGAGGAGCACCACCGCCGGCCTCCTCCACCCCGCGCTCGCCGCCGGCCAAGCTCCCTCCGGCCTCCTCCACCCCGCGCCTCCGGTCGCCACCGCCGCCCTCCCGCCGGCCGGCGCCGCCGCGGCCGGGCCTCCCCTCCTCACCGCCGCGCCGCGCCGCCACCCGCGCCCTCTGGCCGCCGCCCATCGGAGCTCTACCGCCGCCGCCGCCCGGGATCGATCGGGGAAACCCCCCGATCCGATCTCCCTCGCCTCCACCCTAACGGGCCGGGGCCCGTTTACCCGTTAGCCGCCCGGATCCAGCCCGCGACCCGCGACCCGCCTGCCCGCCAGCCCGTTTGACCGCAGATCCGCCCGTTGACCGAGGTTCCCTTCTTTTTTTTCACCAAGTCCCTGACGTTTTTACATGTCTGATGCTGTTTTACAATATGGATAACTTTTTGTGTGATGGTCCGATTTGAGCAAATGATATGTCAAGATGATCGTGGAGACTTGTACTACGTTTTGTTCCATTGTGCCATGCATGTTTGAGGTCATCTAGATGTCTTAATCTTCATGAGAAGAGTGCTACTTGTTATAAACTGCTGTTAGTAGATGTTTTCATGCCATCTTTGCAATGTGATAACTTGGTGCATGTTTATCCAAATGATGCAAATGTTATGTCCACATGTTCGTCTTGAGATGCTCTACATGTTGATTGCTTTAGCTTGCATGATAGATATCATCTTGCCATGTTTATCTCCTTTGCAAAGTGCTATGTGGCTGTTATATTGTTAAACTTGTTACGAGATGCCTAGTTGAGGAGCTCGTTGCTATTGATGTGTTTGTCCCCTTGATGCATGCTTAGATGTTTTGGATTCACCATCATGTGTACTTTGCTGTGGTGCTTACCACTTGCCATGTTTAGCTTTGAGGTGACTTAAACTTGCTCTCAAAGATGCCATGATGTTACTACTGTTTTAACACTTAGTGAAATTTCACTAAGTCTGGAATCTGTAATTTCCAGATGCCATGTTTGCTTGTTGTTCTAGGCAAATCCATGATAGTTTTGGGGTGACTCTTGATGATTCCTTGTTGTATATATTGTTGGCTATCCATTCACGCTCTCACATGCTTATTTGAGTGGCTGTAGCACATTTAACTCTTGCTCCCAAGTTGCAACAAAATACTGCTGTCAGGATTTTGTTGTCAAGTTCAATATGTCATAGCTTGTTGCTATTGATCCATGGCTCCTTTGGAGATGCTCCAATGGAATTGTTTTCTGTAGGATATGTCTAGTTTATGTCCATGCTCCTTTCCATGATGTTTGAGTGCTGTAGTCCATTTATCTCTTGCCCCGAAGTTGTTATGTGGCTGTTATTTTCAGCTTGTGCTTGTTTATTGTTTCGGGTGTAACTTTTAGCCCGTTGCTCCGTTTTGAGCAAGTCTTATATGTAACTTGTGTGTTTTTGCATGTAGATTCATATTATCCTATTGTTATCATGTATTGAAGTATTTTGCTTGATTGTATATTGCCATGCTCCTTGTGCTGTAACACTGTGCTTTCTAAGTAGACTTTCTGTGCTTCCTTAGTGCATCTGTTTTGCTTCCATAGTGCATCAGTCATGCATCCAGTAATTTTTCTGCGCATTGCATCTTGTTTGATTCGTTGTCTTGTGTTCTTGTGTTTGAGTAGAGCCGAAAGCTGAGACCGAGTACGAGTACGAGCACGAGGTTACTACCGAGGTTGAGAACGAGGACCCCTCTTACGATCCCATCGACAACTCTTCAGGCAAGATGACCGAACCCCGTAACATTACTATCTTTGCCTATTGCTAGAAGTATCGATCTATAGTTTTGCCTCGATGCCCATGTTTTCCTGTCAGCCTCCTATTGTAACCATGAACCTGTCTAACCACCCTACATAGGCTTCGCTCAGCCCCTCTTATAGCATTGTTAGTTGCAGGAGAAGATTGAAGATTCTTGCTTCTTGTTGAAGCTTGTTGGGATATCACACTATATTAATTATTAAATGAAATCATCTATATATTGGTAATGGGTGGAAGGCTAAGCCTTTTGCTTGGTGATTTGTTCCACTGATGCCGCCTTAGGAACCGTATAAACCGGTGTTATGTTCCTTGATTATGCGTTCCTCACACGGTTGTGGTTATGGGACCCCCTCGATAAACCGCTAAGTGCTAAGTCTTTTCCAGCAAGTTCCAACATTGATACTATTTGCCTAATAACTGAACCTTGCATAGGGAGTAATTAACCCTCTTCTTAATCAACAACCCGGGCCAGTGCTCCACATGAGTGTTGGTCCAAACTGGGGGTTACGCGGGGCCACCTCGAGGGAACTCAAGGTCTGGTAAAAACCTATGGGATCGCCCATCCGGTCGTGGCCTGAGACTAGATACGAGCGGCTATTGTCAGGGTGTCGGCACGCTGGGAGGATTTGCTGGATTAGCCTTACCTTAGTCGGAGTATCTTGAGCACGGGATTCCGAGGATACTCGGGCCTTCTCACTCTGGAGTTGCGACTCCGCGGATCGTGGGCTTGTCATGAGCCAAGTTAGAACACCCCTGCAGGGTTATGAACTTTCGATAGCCGTGCCCGCGGTTATGTGGCAGATGGGAATTTGTTAATATCCGGTTGTAGAAAACTTGACACCATGTTCGAATACACTACCAGCGTGAGTACCGTGACGGTCATTTTTCGAAAGGGACTCGGGAGATGAACACGGTGGGGTTATGTTTGACTTGCTTTAGTTAGGATCACTTCATGATCATCTCTCGACCGAGTCACCTTCTCTTCTCGCTCTCTTTTACGTAAGCTAGGCTAGTGCTGCTGCAACCTCTTATTCTTTCTTCAGCCTTGTTCCACACCCAAGGTTGGGATAGTCGTGTTACCCGGGAACGGGATTGCTGAGTCCTCTGTGGCTCACAGTTACTTCACACCCCAGATGCAGGAACGATGGTGAGCTACACAGGCGATGGCACTGAGCTAGACTGGGAGTTCGACGAGGAGCGTAGCCGTTACTATGTGAACTATCCGGTTGATCCGTACAGCTTCTACTAGGATTCGATCTAGACATGTGGTTTAATGTTATGTTTGGTATCTTTCATTTGGATCTTACCCTTAGATGGGCTGTGATGTTTATTTAAATGATGTTTGAACATGTAATGTATTTGTGTGACGTGGCGAGTGTAAGCCAACTACCTTTTCAGTTTTCCATCCCTATTTTTACATGAGATGTGCAAATGTACCAAACTTGCGATCATTCCAGAATGGGCTTATATCTTTAAGTCGTGCCTCGACACGTAGGAGATATAGTCCCATCCTGGGCATTGCAATAAGCGTAACAGTTGTTCTTCGTTATCCCTTAGTTACTTAATAGAAAAAAAATAGTACTCCCTCCGTCCGGAAATACTTGTCGGACAAATGAATGTATCTAGATGTATTTTAGTTATAGATACATCTGTTTTTATCCATTTCTCCGACAAGTATTTTGGGATGGAGGGAGCAGTATAAATGAGTCACAGGTTTTTTTCTTGCATCAAATGAGTCATAGGGTTAACAACATGACAAAAGAAACCTGAAAATAGGCACCTTAACTTTGCTTTTCGTGAATGCTTGGAAGAATTCCTTCAGCACAAGAGACTCTCAACATAATTACATAATAGTGATAATAGTTATTGTAACCAATTAAGTATGTATGTTAACAAGGTGGACCGGTGGAGTACTGATTCAATGATTGAAAAATTCTGAAAGTTATCTAAAGAAAATACATGGCTGCACTATTAGCGTGTTCAACATGTGGAAACAATGAACTGTGATTTCTCCTCCCTCATCGACTCTAGTCTCTTACTCTTCACTTTCTTTCCGATTTTACAAAGGATAACACAACTAGATTTCTTTTAAGAAATGCCATGGAGAAACAGAGAAAGGTATCCTTCTGTATGAGTGATGCTCTGCCCTGGCCTCCTTCAGTCCGTCTGCGGCTGCCAACAATTGCTCCTCCTTATGGTCGCCCAGCTGGTGCTACTGCTTCTCGCTGTACTTTATTTTCTTGAGCCTGCGAAGGCAGCTTAGGCCTCAGGCTGAACAACACCAAGGCACTAACTGACTCTACTCTGGCACAAAATCAAAAATAACTTGAACTTCCAACATGGATGAGGTGCTAGATCTGCGAATCATCCCTACCAGTACCATCCTTTTCCGTTGTATACATCAACGAGAGCACGTTGCAGAAAAATATATTTCACACCCAACAAGGAGGCTCACCAGTCAAGCAGCAACCCCGGAGTTAGTTCACCCTGCCGGCGAGGAAGAGGGGGTCTGATTGGAAGCCACCACGGATGGGGAACCCATGGCCAACGTGCTGGGCGGGGCTGGAGTAGCCTTATCTCCACTTGCACAGCAGCGTGGCCCAAAATGGGAGAGGCACCTCTCTCCCCCTCTTCTCTTCTTCCTCACCTCCGACGTGCCCTCAGGAGTTGGGAAACAGATCTGGTAGATGCGTGCACGAGAAAGGAGATTACCAATGGTAGAAATAATAAGTAGGGCTCACAGAGTAAAGGAGAAGGAGCCGAGCCGGCGGTAACGGACCTCGACGCCACGACGAACGGGAAGGGAAAACGTCGACCGGCCCCGCCGCGTCGCTCCTGCTTCGCATCACCGCACACCGGCGCTCCTCTGTATCCTTTTTTTTACTGTATCCCCCCGTCCCCTCCTTGCGCAGATGGGTTTGCTGTATTTGGCCGGCGGACGGCCCAGTTTACCACAGCCCTCCGTTTTAGCCCCTGAGCAGCAGCCCACAGGATAGCGGGACCAGAATTCACACAGTGCCGGACAGATTGCTTTCTACACAAGATCTGACGGCCAGAGACGCACAGATAGCCAAAATGGACGGCCGAAAATGCAATTGCATTCTACACAAGATCTGATGGCCAGAGACGCACAGATAGCCAAAACGGACGACCGAAAACGCCCCGGGCCCCCGGAATCGAGGGCCCCCCTCCTCCGTGGTACCCAGTTTGCGATAGGTTAGGTTATGGGAAACGTTCGTATTCATCCGATTGATTTTTGACTATGCGTAAGCCGTCCGCTGCACCATCCGATTAACAGATCATCTTATTCTGTCGTGTGTTGATACAAAGCGTACACTGTGCGTTGCATGTGGCTGGTCCCCACAAGAGGCTACCGTGATTCTCTTGACTTTTTTTCCTCTTCACACGATGTGCTAGGGTAGTTTTTGCTAGCTTGGTGCACTTTAACTACTGCTCACGTAAGTGCAGAGGGTTGCACGGCCTGCACTTCAACAACGTTACTGCGAGTCGGCCAGCCAACGACTGTGCTACAAGGTCGTCTCGGTGCTATGCCGCGTTAGTTGCCGGCGATGCTAGGACAACGGAGCGTCGATGGGCTGCCATTCATGGCCTCTACTGCATGTGTCGGCGACTGCTGCAATGAAGCGTCGCCGGACCGCCGACGGAGCATTGTCGGGTCGCCGGAGCATCGTTGGGGTTGGAATGGAGGATCTTCGAGCCACCTATGCGTCGTCGGTCCTACAACGGAGCATCGTCGGGTCGGAACATCGTCGATGTTGGAATGGAGCATCTTCGAGCCACCTAAGCATCATCGGTACCGCAACGAAGCATCGTCAGTGCTGCAACGGAGCATCGTCAGGTCGCCGGAGCATCGTTGGTGTTGGAATGGAGCATTTTCGAGCCACCTAAGCATCGTCGATACTGCAACGGAGCATCGCCAGGCCGATGGAGCATCTTCGAGCCACATGAGCATCGTCGATACTGCAGTGAAGCCTCGTCGGTGTTGGAACGGAGCACCTTCGAGCCACATGAGCATCGCCAGTACTGCAATGGAGCATCGCCAGGCCGTCGGAGCATCGTCAGTGCTACAATGGAGCATCTTCGAGCAACCTGAGCATTGTCGATATTGTAGCGGAGCCTCGTCGGTGCTGCAACGGAGTATCTTTGAGCCGCCTGAGCATCGTCGGTACTGCAATTAAGCATCGTCGGTG
>LR738712.1:461242661-461267397 GCA_902687465.1 Secale cereale
CGGTGCAGCAATGGAGCATCGTCGGTCCGCTGGAGCATCGTCGGTGCTGCAACGGAGCATCTTCAAGCTGCCTGAGCATCGTCGGTACTACAACGGAGCATCCTCGGTTTTGCAACGAAGCATCGCCGGCCCGCCGGAGCATCGTCCCGCTACCGGGACCTCGCGGGTGCTGCAATGGGGCGTTGTCGGGCCGTTGCAACGAAGCATCGCTGGGCCGCCAGAGCATTTCCGATGCTGCAACGGAGCATCGTCGGGCCGCCAGAACCACACAGTTTGCAATGGAGCGTTGCCGGGCAGCCAAAGCATCGCCAGTGCTGCAATGGAGTATCACCAGTGTTGCAATGGGGCCTTGTCGAGCTGCCGGAGTATCTCCAATGCTTCAAGGGATGGTCAGAACAGTGTCGTTGCTGGTACTGCAATCCCGGAGCTTGCCGGTACTGTTGCCATGGCCGGTGCACGGCGAGCTCGTCGACGTTGTCGTGAGATGTTGGGCGAGAATTGCCGGTGGTGCAAGCAAAAGTTGGTACTGCAACTTGGCAACCTGGGATTCTCGTCGAAGCATGCCATGCATGAAGCGAGAGTATGCGTTGTACGTACCGGTGGCTGGAGTGATGGCTTATTGTGATGACGTGGTCCAGGGTACAAGAGGGCATGGGCGTACTATGAATTGCACGCATCAGGGGATCACGCTGCCCAAATCAACGGCTGTCAAGCCGGCTGATCTTTTCCTAAGATAAGCCGGATGACGCCTAGCAGTCCCCTTAGGTTATTAGCCATCGAAACCATACCACAATTCCACGAGTAGTACGTACGTACGTTTTGATTTTTCTTTGCGATCACACAACAGGGAGATACTGGGCCTGGCCTAGCACACGGACGGCCTGATGATTCTTCCCGAAACCCTCCCATCGTAGAACGCCCACATCTTTTATTCCCCAATCGCCGCAGCCGCCAGTGCCGCGGGGCAGCGACGGAGGAGGAGCACGCCAATATTCTTGTCTTCAGGTTCTGGTACGGATCGTTTTGGCCATTGATCGAATCCTCTTGGGCTGTATGGATTTTGAGATTAATACTCTTACTTGTTACCGGATGAAAAAACTGCAGTCACGATGAACAGGATCTACACGTTGCACCGAAAATTAGGAGCCATGGTGTTGTTGCTTGATTACGAAAATTAGGAGTCTGGGATGGTGTGATGTCTACTGAAGGGGATTAACCACTAAGTTGTGTCAAATTCTTGAACTCGTTTGTTTAACTGGACAATCATTTGTTTTGTTTTGTAGTGATGCTGCGAAGGCAAGCCAATCGTATTGTTCTTCTCCATAGATAAATCATCTTGGAACTTGAGGATAAAAGTGTACATGATGTTTTTCAATCTGCATGTGATAACAAGTAATATAATATTGAATTTTCTATTCAATGATTTTCTCATAGAGTTGATGAAATTGGACTCACGGTTCTCCTTATATATACGAGACAGTGCTAATGCCTCATCAAAAAGCAAAGGAACTTATCAAGAAGAACATGTATAAGGAGGCACATGATACGTTGATGATGGCCGAGGTATGCATTGCTGCCTTATTTGATTATTTTTGTCGTACTATGAGAAACATATGCATCTTTAAGATATCTCCCTTTGTGTAAACCGATGTGAGGCCTACAAATGTCCCAAAACAGATTAATAGTAAGGGCCCCGGGTTCTAGTTTCGCCCCGGGCCCTCGAAATCTACGGACCGGCCCTGTGTGAGGGCAGGGATTAGGTACGGTTATACTATATATCAAAAGCCATGCTGCACCCCGTTTCGCCGGTCCCGTCGGCAGCCAAATCAATGTGTGATCATGTACCCCGTCTGGCCTGACCAAAACACGAGCGAGTGCGGGCCGAAAAGCCATTGCCACTGTCATGCCAAGACAAAATGGGACACGCACGCTACATGCATCGCCATGCATGGCACCACCCATCAAGCTTGACGTACGTGCGAGTACGAGCGAGAACCGCCATCACACAAGCAGTATATCTTCGCATGACGCATGTCCGTCACTTGCACAGTCGGGCTCGTCGGCACACAAGCGAACATGGGCTTGCTAAATAGCAGTGTCATCACGTGTTGGCCCTCCCTAATCAATCCTCAAGATTAAAAGCTCTACAATCATATACTAAGGCCCATACAAAAGCCCAATCAATCCTTCCTCGTCTCCCGTGAGTAGCTTCTCTCGAACAAATCTCCATGATTAGCGAGGCCGTCCTGCCGCCTCAGCTCTCCGTGCAGTTTATCTCTACCAGATTCAGATTAGATACGCTGGCTCCTCCTCCACTACTCGTTTCTGCAAATTGGGCACTCGTCACTCCTCCGAAGGCCGCAGCTGGTTGACGTTGGTGGTGTAATCAGGCATGTATCACGTCCAGTGAATTTGTCGCTGAACAAATTCTCAAGTTATATTCCCTGGAAAAAAAATCTCAATGCATATACATTCAGGTAATCTTCTTTGTCTGATGTGGTGATGCCTTGAAATAGTTGCATGTGATCAGATGAGAAATATAGATCTAATTTATCTTATGTCTTTATTTACTTTATATTAGCTATAATTTCTGTTGGAAAAATGAAGTGAAAGAGTAAAAAATATATAGTTCTAACCCACTTGCCTCAGTTCTTAACTCGTACAAATCTTACATGTGTAGTAGAGCTAAACATAAATCAGTAACTGTCGAACATATGTCCACCATTGTGCTTATACGTGGTAGACAAAATATAAACATGTATTTTGAACGTCGTCTCTTTGGCCCCCCTATGCTCAAATCCTGGCTCCGCCCCTGGTTGCGGATAGGGTCCTCAGAGGAGGTTAGGTTAGGTTGTGGGTAACGGCGGGTGTCAAGGTGTAATTTTGCCTCATGAGTAATCGCTTATTTTTGCCATTGTGGCACTGTTGTCTGTTATTTTGAAATGAGTTAAATACATGAGTCAATTACACCAGTGGTGTTTAAACATGGTGAGAAAAGTCACATTAGTGCCTAAACTTGTGGCGTACATTGAACTGGTATTACAACTTGGCTCGAGCGTGCAAATACGATGCAAAACTCATTTGAATACGCATGCAATGCTGACCAGGCGTGACAACGTGTCGTGGGGCCATTATCAATGACTGACCGTGTAGACTAGGCGTGTGGTGTGTTTCTCTTTTCGCAAAAACACCTTCCTTTTTTTTTATCTTTTTGGCACGCAAAGCTCCTAACAGATGCGGGAATCACCTGTCAGAAAACATAGCAAGTTTAGTATCATAGAATGACAAATTGCACCCTGGATGATTCGAACTTCCTAATTCCAATCGTAAAGCTCACTCGGCTAGCTACCCTACCACGACAGAGTTTTTTTTTCTTTTTGCAAGAAAATTTCCAATCTATTCATCTTCAATCATGGCAGTACAACGAACACCAGAAATAAAAATTACATCCAGATCCGTAGACCACTTGCCGACGACTACACACCTAGTCTCTACCGCCTGGTCACTTACAGCAGGCCCCACACCGCGCTGTCACGCCTCATCAGCATCACATGCGTATACAATCATGTTTTGTACCGTATTTGCACGCCCGAGCCAAGTTGTGGCATCAGTTCAATGTATGCCGCAAGTTGTGGTACTAAAGTGACTTTCCTCGTCAAGTTTAAGCACCAGTGGTGTAATTGACTCTAAATACATTATAGGTGCCTCAACTTGTCCGTTGCAGCCACTTTGATGCTTAAACTTGTAAAATAGATAAAATTGGTACCTCAACTTGTTCAAACATGCAAATACGGTGCCTCTGTTCGTATGCGCACTATTAGGAAAAGGCTTATTAATGACGCACTTGTTTTGGTCAATGATGACGCACTACAGGTGCGCCACTACTACCACGCCATCAGTAATGTGCGCCATTAATATATCAGACAGTAGTGGCGCATCAGGCAGTGCGCCATTACTATGTGCCCAGATGCGTCATTAGTATGCCTCCCAGGGAGCCATATTTACCTTGTGCTCTGGGTTACTAATTGCGCACCTCTCAGGGGTGCGCCACTAGTGTGTTTATTGCAGTGCGTCACTAAAGTGCAGAGTGGTGCGCCACTACTATGAATATTATGATTTTTTTTGCTTTTCTGATATCTGCACAGGTTACAAAATACATTACAACACAGAATATAAATAGCATAATATATAAATAGCAGATTTATCGAATACAATAGAAGATTAGTCTTCAAATACAATTCATCATATTAGTCACCGAATTCAAAATACCGAACAAAGTTAGAACATTACAAGTCTCGAGACCGCGAGTAGCGAGTTTGTCTCCACATTACAAGTCGATATCTAAACTACCATCATCACATAGAAGAGAGCTGCGGTCACGATGAGCATCATCGCGATGAAACTGGTCTTCATCCGGTTCCTCCTCCGCTCCCTCCTCTCTCCCGCTAGATAGCGCGCGTATCTAGCTTCCGCCTCCGTCCTAGTGGTGTACCCTTTGTAACTATTACCGCTGAAACGGTGAACCTGTCTCCGACACTCCTCCCAGTCGTCGTAGACTCCGGGAACTTACCCTTGTACACGACATACGACGGCATCTCAATGCACTAGACAAACAAAACGTTAGTAGCAATTCATAGACAATACATAAGCAATATATAAGTATGCAACAAAAGGATCGGAAGAGAAAATCATCAACACATTAATATATAGCACGATTCATGGTCCTACGAATAAATAGCATCGATTACATAAAAGTTGAACGACTGTCCAAACCAAAGAGACATACAAGTTCATTAAAAAGTTTAATTTCAACATGAGCTAACCGATATTTCACAACTACATAGCATCACTACTACTTTCGACTCGACTCAGGGACCGGAGCGTGGATGAAGCTGCCGTCTTTCGTGATGGTCATGAATGTGTGATCGTTGTCAGCCTGCAGTTGTAGCGTTGTTTCTATTTCACTGTTGGACGGTTGATATTTGAGGTAGAACTGCCCCGAGGTACGAAGGACATCTTGATGGATGATTTCCGAAACTCCGACTGGATGCGAAAGAATTCTTGTCTGAGGTCCGCGTCCTGGATTTCCGACAAACATGCGGCCCATGCTTTGAGACTATTTGGTAGCAGAAGGTGATGATGGTTCCGTACGATCGCCCGCATGTGATAGAGGGCGTAGTAGGCATCCTTCTGACCGCCAGGCGGCTGCTTGACGCAAGGGAATGTCGTTACGTCGGTGAACACGTGCCTACCGTACCTAAAAATGGCCTCTTGAAGGTGCCTCCAGATTTGGCGTAGCCGGGGAGAACTTCATTAAGAACTTTCTTCACATTTGAGTAGTATTTCTTCGACTGACGGTCCGAGTCGAAATACGTGGCCATGGAATATTGAGGGCTTAAGAGGATGAGTGTGCAATGTGTGTCACTGCACAAAACCGGAATGTTAGAAAAAAAAGAACGATCGAAATGTAAGAAATGATATGTTACGGGGCGGTGAGGGGATGACTTACTCAGAAAAGTAAGGCACGAGAAAGTTATCCTTATCTGTGTTCGATAGAATGACGCCTTCGAGGTATGAACTCGCGACTTGCCGGTCCCCAGTGCTGCCCAAGATCTTGGCACGCATGTAGAAGGGGTCGACTATCACGATGTTCGGGGTCTTGTCTCTAATGATCCGCATCTCCATACTCAGGGAAAATAGCCGAACGAAGATGTAGTGCAGCGGATGAAGGTTAAACATAGCAAAGATGTCCTCAAACCGCAGGACGATCATACCCCCGATGGCGCTATCCACAAAGCCCTTGCGCTCTGGCACCTTGGCCACGAAAACCGGGTATGCCACAACATTCTCGGAGAGACGCCGCTTCTCCAAAGAAAGAACACTGTCATGCAGACTCCGCATAGCATCGGTTGCAACATTGAGCAGATTAGTCGGTAACATCGGCCTACCCGCCACATGCACCCTCCTCAAGATATCCTTATGTGAAGGTGGCCCGTCCTGAGCATGGATCGTACTCGGTTCCGGCTGGCTCGCACCCTTGTTATTATTTCTTTTCCGTCCCTTCTGCTTCTTCTGCTGTAATGGGATCGAGTTCTGCTCAGAGACCACCTTCTTGAGTGTCTTGGGGCTGATAATATTTCGCACCTCGGATATCTGAGACTCGGTGACGGCGGCACCTGGAGGCGTCTCCTGAGAACTGAATGCCAGACGACGCCTGTTGCAATTGGGTTTCTCCGCGGTACCAGCTAGATCGCGATCGTATTTTGCAGGGTTGGGTTCTTGAGAAGGAGGCCCCAAGAATTCGTCATCGTACCCATGTTCGTTGAAGTACTTATCGACGTTGGTAAATGTATCATCGTCGTCGTTCGGATCCTGTGCCATATGCATGTCCGGATCAGCTGACGGCGGTAGCGTTGCTGCGGTCTTGCCATGGCTTGGCGCCGGCATGACTGGCGGTGTTGTCTGTGGGGTGGTGTCCCCCCCCAAACGAATCTGGCTCTTTGGCCAAAGCATGGGCCAACTTATACAGGCGCTGAGGGTCATCGCATCATCTTCGTCGGCCCCACGGGGTCGATACGGAGGTAACAAGTCGTCGAAGCCCCGCAGCACCCAAACCAGTTAAACCCTATACACGGTGGGTGGCATTGCATTACCGTGGAACACGCGGCTGCTTGGTTGAACGATTCTGGCCTTGGCGACATCGATCAACTTGCCATCCACAAAGTGCAGGAGAGTGCATGGAACGTCGGCGACGCCCTGCGAAAACATGTAGGGCGTCAGGGATGCCCAGTCAAAGGCAAGGAGATGAAGTCATCGGCCGAGAGAGGCTTAATTAGTTACCGTGATGGCGTCGAGCTCGGCTAATGTCGAGGCACCGCCAATGGTGGGTGTGCAAGTGACGGAGGGGTCGCTTGATGCCGAGGTGCCGGCCGGCGTATTCTTCCCACACCCGGGTGCATTAAGCTCCAATGCCGGCGCCGACGCCGGAGACACCAACGTCGCCTCCGCTAGAGACACCAATGGCGCCGCCGGCGCATTGTGTGAGTTGCTGTCCGTGAAGCTGGGAATCGGGGGCGGCCCCTGTTGGCCGCCCGAAATCGACGCCTGCAACCCCTCAATCAAGGTAGGCACAATGGCAGTGATCGTCGCTCCCAGTTGGTCTCGCACTTGCTCTTCGACTATCTCCGGAATCCACGCCACTTGTGCCTTGAGTTCTTGAACCTCATGCTCCTGGCTTTCCGAGTTGGTCTTTTTCTCCTTTCGCCCAGCGGTATAGTATTCCGACCATTTCGTGGACAAGCCTTTGCCGGCCACACGACCATCTGACGACGGCTTACTGAGCTTATCCTTGTTTTTCAATACGTTGAACGCCCTATTTAAAGTGGTGTCAAAAGGGGAGCTCTTAGACGACCCCGCGCTACTGCTTTCAGAAGCCCGCGGAAGGAACGTGAACCATTTAGAAATGTGGCTTCATTAATTAGAATGCAATCATATGGAGTTAATTACGCGCGGGGGTATTTCTTACCAGAACAAGCTCAAGCGCCTTGGTCTTCGGATCCGTGGTAAGATCCTTTGTTACCGTGTCAATCTTGTACCTGGCCCTAATATAGTTCCTGGTCTGCTTGTCACGGTATTTATCGAAGAGGAGCGGTAGGCCTTGCTCGGCACGCATCGCGTCCTCCTTGTCCCATATAGGTTCCGCCACTCTATAACCGCCGGGACCGAGTCTGTGGACCCCTAAGTTCAATTCCCGCATATCTTTCCCCCACTGACTTGATTCCTCGGATGCATTGCTCTCGCACTTGATGTTGAACTCGAGGTAGTCAGCTTCGCTGATCGAAGGATGTTTCTCCTTGATCTTCTCATAACTATCACCTTTATCAATCATACTCTTCACCGCGGCTCTCCAAGTAGCTAGGGCCATGCTCATCTTCGTGAGGGCGGCACTGTTCACTTTATTCTTTGAGAGGCGTGTGTTTGCGAACTCACCGAGGAACTTGTACCATTCGTGCAGCTTCGTGAAGAGGAGGTTGCACAAATTCCCTCGGTCAGGATGCCTCAGGTTCTCAGTGTTGATCGAGACGGTGCTCCGGAGAATGCACCCGAGCTGTACCGCGTACCCCTTGACTAATTCTTTGGGCGCCGTTGGATGCCCACTGGAGGACACTTCAGTAAATTCCTCCTTGATGGTGTCGAGCACGTTCGGGCACCGGTCCTTCCGTTGCCTCTTCAGTTGGCTACCATCTGTGTGTGTGGCATCCTCGGTGGCATCAGCGGTGTCATCATCAGTGGTGGCATCCTCGGCGGCGGCATCAGTGGTGTCATCCCCGACGCCACTAGGGGTTGTGTAGTCGGGATCGGTGTCTTCCGCAGTGTCCTCATAGCGGTGAGTGTAATGCCCCGGATGTAATACTTTCCCTTTTGGGCAATATATGTATCTCTCACTTCATCAATTCCATTCCGGGTTCTTTGTCTTTCGGGTTTTCGTTGTTTTGTCGTGTGCATGTGTGGCATTCATTCATATCATGTAGTTATGTGCATCGCATTGCATTTGTGTTGTCGTTTGCATCCGGTCCCACGCGTTCCTTCCCGTTGTCCGTTTCGCGTTCCGGAGCTCCCTCACGTGCCCGTGGCGTCCCGTAGGCTTACTTTGGTGTTTGGCCGTGTAACGTTTCCGGTTTGGCGCGAGACTTGTCGTGTGTTGTTGTTTTGGTGTGTGTAACCCGCCTGTCAAATCTCGTCGCGTTTGGAGTTCGTTTGGTGCTCCAACAGTTATTCTCGTGGGCTAAAAGTGCCTCCACTTTGAGGCCCAAGACACCCCTCCAATAGCCCACCAAACCAGCCCAAACCCCTCCCTTCATCTAGGCCATCCAATTCTAATCGCGTGGCCGAAAACCACACCTCATTTGGACAACCCTAGCTCCTTGTGCCTATATATTTGTCCACCTTCCTCAAATTTTGCCCCAAATCAAGGAAACCCTAGCCCCATCCCCTTCCTCTCCTTCTTCTACCTCTAGCCACCGCCGCCTCGCCGGACTCCTCGCCGGAGTTCTGCACCACCACCGCGCCACCTCGCCGGAATCCCGCCACCTCACCGCCGACCGGGCCAACAGCCGCCGGCCCCGCCTCCCCATCTCCCTCCGAGTCCCGCCGCCAGGCTCGAAAGCCACAGCCGCCGCCAGCGCTCAGGAGCGCTCGATGCCCGAGCGGCCGCCCCTCGTCCGGTCCAGGTCCTCGCCTCGTCAGGTGGGCCGGTGGGCCAAGTCCGGCGCCCGAAGAAACCCTAGGCCCGTTCTCCCGATCCGCATCGCCAGCCGGGTGGGCCGCTTCGCTGCTCGCCAAGCCCGCCTCCCGCCGCGCCTTCGACCGCCAGCCGCCGCGTCGGTCGAGGAGCGAGCGCTCCTTCAGATCCCGATCGGATCCCCAGCGCCTGAGGCCTAACGGGCCGGATCCGTTGACCCGCGGGCCCGTTTGACTCCGCGAACCTCAGCCCGATCCGATCCGCCAGCCCGATCCACTTCCAGATCCAGCCCGCGTTGACTTTCTGTTGACCCGGAGGTAGCCCCGAAATCCACTAAGTCCTGATATTTTTCATTGTCTGATGCTGTTTTTAAACGGTGATAACTTTTTGTGCGTAGCTCCGATTTGAGTGAATGATATGTCAAATTGTTCGTGGAGACATGTACTACTTTTCATTCCATTGTGCCATGCATGTTTGAGATCATCTAGGTGATTAAATATCTGTTGGAAGAGTGCATCGTGCTAAAAACTGCTGTTAGTTGTTGTTTTCATGCCATCTTTGCAATGTGATAACTTTTTGCATGTTTATCCAAATGATGCAAATGAGATGTCCACGTGTTCGTCTTGTCATGCTCTACATGATGATTGCTTAGACTTGCATGATAGAATTAATCTTGCCATGCTTATCTCCGTTGCAAAGTGCTATGTGGCTGTTTAGTTGTTAAACTTGTTATGATATGTCATTTTGAGGAGCTCATTGCTATCGTCGTGTTTGTCTCCATGATGCATGCTTATAGGTTTTGGATTCACCATCATGTGTAATTTGTTGTAGTGCTTACCACTTGCCATGTTTAGCTTTGAGGTGACTTAAACTTGCTCTCAAAGATGCCATGATGAAACTGCTGTTTCAACACTTGGTGAAATTTCACTAAGTCTGGAATCTGTAATTTCCAGATGCCATGTTTGCTTGTTGTCCTAGGACAATCCATGATAGTTTTGGGGTGACTCTTGATGATTCCTTGTAGTATATATTGTTGGCTATCCATTCATGCTCTCACATGCTTATTTTATTGGCTGTAGCATATTTAACTTTTGCTCCCAAGTTGCAATAAAATACTGCTGTCAGGATTTTGTTGTCAAGTTCAATATGTCATAGCTTGTTGCTATTGATCCGTGGCTCCTTTGGGGATGCTCCAATGGACTTATTTTCTGTAGGATATGTCTAGTTTATGTCCATACTCTTTGCCATGATGTTTGAGTGCTGTAGCTTAATTATTTCTTGCCCCGAAGTTGCTATGTTGCTGTAATTTTCAGCTTTCGCATGTTTATTGTTTTGTTTGTAACTTTTAGCCCGTAGCTCCGATTGGAGCAAGTCCTATATGAAACTTGTGTGATTTTTCATGTAGATTCATAATATCCTATTGTTATCATGTTTTGAAGCATTTTGCTTGATCGCATATTGTCATGCTCCATGTGCTCCCATAGTGCATCAGTCATGCATCCAGCATATTTTGTGTGCGCATTGCATCTTGTTGATTCCGTGCCTTGTGTGTTTGTGTTGAGTAGAGCCGGAAGCTGAGACCGAGTACGAGTACGAGCACGAGGTTACTACCGAGGTTGAGCACGAGGACCCCTCTTACGATCCTATCGACAACTCTTCAGGCAAGATGACCGAACCCCGATAACATTACTATCTTTGCCTATCGCTAGAGTATCGCTCTATAGTTTTGCCTCGATGCCCATGTCTTTCCTGTCAGCCTCCTATTGTAACCATGTTCATGTCTAACCACCCTACCTATGCAAACCGTTGAATGGCTAAGTACGCTTCGCTCAGCCCCTCTTATAGCATTGCTAGTTGCAGGTGAAGATTGAAGATGCTTGCTTCATGTTGAAGTTTGTTGGGTTATATCACACTATATAAATGCTTAAAATGAAATCATCTATATATTGGCAATGGGTGGAAGGCTAAGCCTTTTGCTTGGTGATTTGTTCCACTCATGCCGCTAGGAACCGTATAAACCGGTGTTATGTTCCTTGATTATGCGTTCCTCACACGGTTGGGGTTATGGGGCCCCCTCGATAAACCGCTAAGTGCTAAGTCTTTTCCAGCAAGTCCCAACATTGGTACTATTCGCCTAATAACTAATAAAACTTGCATAGGGTCTTGCAAACCCGAGTTCTTAATCAACAACCCCGGGCCAGTGCTCCTCATGAGTGTTGGTCCGAAACGGGGAGCCTGCGGGGTCACCACGAGGAAACTCGAGGATTGATATAAACCCGTAGCTTCACCCATCCGGTCGTGGCTTGAGACTAGATACGCGCGGCTATTGTCAGGGTGTCGGCACGCCGGGAGGATTTGCTGGATTAGCCTTACCTTAGTTCGGAGTATCTTGAGCACGGGATTCCGAGGATACTCGGGCCTTCCCACCTTTGGAGTTGCGACTCCGCGGATCGTGTGCTTGTCATGGGCCAAGTTGGAACACCCCTGCAGGGTTTGAACTTTCGAAAGCCGTGCCCGCGGTTATGTGGCAGATGGGAGCTTGTTAATATCCGGTTGTAGAAAACTTGACACTATGTTCCAATACACTACCAGCGTGAGTACCGTGACTATCATTTTCCGAAAGGGGTTTTCGGGAGATGAACACGGTGGGGTTATGTTTGACTTGATTAGTTTAGGATCACTTAGTGATCATCTCTCGACCGAGGCACCTTCTGTTGTCGCTCTCTTTTGCGTAAGCTAGGCTAGTGCTGCTGCAACCACTTATTCTTATTCTTTCTTCAGCCTTGTTCCACACCCAAGGCTTAAATAGTCATGTTACCCGGGAACGGGATTGCTGAGTCCTCTGTGGCTCACAGTTACTTCAACACACCAGATGCATGTACGATGGTGAGTTACACTGGTGATGGCACTGAGCTAGACTGGGAGTACGACGAGGAGCGTAGCCGTTACTACGTGAACTATCCGACTGATCAGTAGTGGTTCTTCTACTAGGTTTCGATCTAGACCTGTGGTTTATGTTATGTTTGGTATCTTGTCATTTGGATTTTACCCTTAGATGGGTTGTGATGTTTTAATTGTATGATGATTGGATATGTAATGAATTTGTGTGACGTGGCGAGTGTAAGCCAACTATGTTTCAGTTTTATATCCCCATTTTTTTACATGAGATGTGCAAAGGTACCAAACTTGCGATCATTCCAGCATGGGCTTATATCTCTAAGTCGTGCCTCGACACGTAGGAGATATAGTCCCATCCTGGGCATTACAAGTTGGTATCAGAGCCTTCTCCGACCTAGAAGCCCCCACTGATTGATCGAATCGTTGACGGTCGAGTCTAGGCACACACTGAAAATATTTTGAGTCCTATATTTATAACGGAGAGTAGGATTTCTTTGCTCCTCATCCCCTTTCATTCTTGTGAGGACTCTTGACGACTACTCTTGCCTCTTCTACTTTCAAAAATTGCACCAATTTTTTTTAGGAATCTCGCGAGTATTGTGGGATTGTTTCGATGCTCTTGTGACGAGAATATTGTTCTCGATGCCTCCTAACATTAGGGGTTGTGGCAGTGTCCCGGGGAGTTGAGCTTCGGGGTATTGTCGTCACAAGCATATCGCGGCAGTACTAAATACTTAAGACGGCCGACATCGAAAATCTCTCCTATACGGTTAGTGACAAGATAACCCTGACATCACCCAGTACTGGGGAGGTAGTTCGGGAGTATTGCCATAGCTTGGTATAGTGGATGCTTTTCGAAGGTCCGAGGTAGACAGTTTCCGAGAAAGACTGGTTATGTGTTGAAGGATGGATACAGCTGGATGTAGGTTTAGAGTTGATTGCGCGGTGCTTCCCCTGTATCCCCAACACCTGATTGCATAACTGTAATCTTTCGGAAATTAATAGGTGGGTTTATCCAGTAGATCGTAGGAATTCTTCCAACGAATGCAGGTTAGCGAGTTCGGGGTTCTACATTGAGTGAAGTGGTTTTATGACCGATGTTCCGATCGGGAGTTGCATCTTAAAGGGTCCTTGGCTATGCTGATCCGGGGATTCCAAAACCCTTTCGTAACGCGTTCATAAGCTTTCAGCACAAAAATGTTAGAACGAAGCTCCTATCTTGTGTTTGTTTCCATCTGTACCTTGTTGTTTTTCTTATTTACCTTTTGTCTCCCAGTGGCTTCTCGTGAAGATTGTTGTTATCATTTAACTGAGAATTTCATTCGTTCCTCTTGTTCGAATGATTCTTGTGAAGACTATGTTGCATTTCAATCCGGTGTTTCAGCTTATACCTTCTTTCAATCAAATTGCTGATTCTTGGTCATCTCTTTCAGGATGGCTCCGAAACGAGTTCCCAACGCTAACCCTGAGGGTGAAGAGGTTCCAGAGCGTCCTCCTTCCCCTCCTCCTCCGTCTGAGGCTTGGAGAGCGATTATGCAAACTACAAACCAGAACACCCAGATGTTGATGCAGATGATGCAGCAGATGCAAGCTAATCAAGCTAATCATGGTGTTCCAGGGAATCAAGGCAATTTCTTCAACCAACAGCACCATGCTACTCTCAACCAGTTCTTGGCCAATCAACCAAAAGCTTTCAATTACTGTGTCGACCCTCTCGATGCTGAAGATTGGTTAACCGATATCAAGAAGCATTTTGAGTGCAGTAACGTAAGGGAAGAGGACTATGTGAAGTTTGCAGCCTTCCAACTCAAAGACCAAGCAGCTGACTGGTGGCAGCAGTACAAAGACTCCAGGCCAGGTCGTGTGATCTCTTGGGAGGATTTCTGCAAGGATTTTCGCTCTCACCACATTCCAACAAGTGTCATCGAGGGTATGCGTGAGCAATTCCGCAACCTGAAGCAAGGCTCTATGACTGTCTACCAGTATAATGTCAAGTTCCAAAACATCGCCCGCTATGCTAAGCAAGACATACCAGATGCCAAGAGCAAGATCTATCAGTTCCGCGGAGGTCTGAAAGATGAACTTCAACTTGCTCTCACCTTGTTCGAGCCCGACGAGTTCGACAAATTCTATAACATGGCGCTCAAGCAAGAGGCAGCCCAACTCAAGTTGGAGGCTTCTAAAAAGAGGATTCGAGATGCCGTTCACTCCTCCTCATCGTCTCAGATGGTCTCGAAACAACAGAAATTTTGGCTTCCTCCTCCTCCAGTGATTCGAGCTCCTTACAACAACTCCAACAACAACAAGAACTCTGGTGGTCGTGGTTTCTCCCACCCACCCAACTCCAACAAGCAGTCCAAGCAGCAGTTCCAAGCTCCAAGACTAAGTGCTCCTCCTACTCGTCCACTTTCTGAGGTGACTTGCTACAAGTGTGGCTAGAAGGGTCATTATTCCAACAAGTGCAACAACCCGAGGCGCCTTCCGCCTCCTCCTCCTGTCGGTACCGCTATGGTCAAGCATGATCCAAAGGCAGCAAGGGTGAATATGATGAATGCAGCACAAGCGGAGAATTCTTCTGATGTGATTTTGGGTAACCTTCCAGTTAACTCTATCCCTGCAAAAGTTTTGTTTGATTCGGGTGCTTCATGTTCTTTCATGTCTCAACCATTTGCATCCAAGCATAATGTGCACATCCAAAGTCTGCCTCAGAAGTTGCAAGTTATTTCTTCGGGGAGACGCATGACTTCTAATATTTTTGCTCCGGATGTTTCTATTCGCATGGGTGATTATCGCTTTCTGGCTAAACCGGTGGTTCTTGGTAATTCTGACATCGACCTTATCCTCGGAATGGACTGGCTTTCTCAGCATGATGCTCAGATTGACTGTGCACAGAAGGAAGTCAAGATTACTCATTCCGATGATGATGTGATTATCTTCGGCTCCAGGGATAACACTATCAGGCTTTTCTCTCTCAATGACAAGGGCGAGATGAATGCCATATCTAAAATTCCGGTGGTTAACGAATACCAAGACGTCTTTCCTGAAGAACTTCCAGGCATGCCTCCTCATCGGCAAGTGGAATTCGTCATTGAACTCGAGCCGGGTACTGAGCCAGCATGTCGGCGTCCGTACAAGCTCTCTCCTAAAGAGTTGAAGGAATTGAAGAAGCAGCTTGATGAACAGGAGCATATGGGTCTGATCAGGCCTAGTACGTCTCCTTGGGGCTGTGGTGTCTTATTTGTCAAGAAGAAGGATGGCACGGAGCGCCTCTGCGTTGATTACCGGCCATTGAACAAGAAGACGATAAAGAACAAGTATCCGCTCCCCAACATCAACGAACTGTTCGAGCAGCTCAAAGGAGCTAAAGTGTTCTCTAAGCTCGATCTCCGAATGGGCTATCTCCAAATTCGCATTCGCGAGGAAGACATCCCCAAGACTGCCTTCAGAACGAGCTACGGTTCATATGAGTATACAGTCATGTCCTTTGGTCTCGCCAATGCTCCACCTACCTTCTCGAGAATGATGCACTACATTTTCAACCCCTACACCGGCGAGTTTGTGCTTGTGTATCTGGATGACATTTTCCAAGAATGAAGAAGATCACGAAAAGCACCTCCGTCTCGTTCTCGACAGACTCCGTGAACATAAGTTCTACGCCAAGTTCTCCAAGTGCGAATTTTGGCTCGATAAGGTCTTGTATCTGGGCCATATCATCTCTGCTGACAGTATTGCGGTAAACCCCGAGAAAGTTGAAGCAATTGTCAACTGGGAAGATCCTCAGAACGTCAAGCAACTCCGAAGCTTTCTTGGTCTTGCCAGCTATTGCAGAACGTTCGTTGAGAACTTCTCCAAGATTGCCAAGCCTCTCTCCAACTTGCTGCAGAAGAACGTCAAGTACTATTGGTCTCCAGATTGTGAAGTGGCATTCAAAACTCTCAAAGAAAAGCTCGTCTCTGCTCCAGTTCTTACTCCTCCAGATGAGTCCAAGCCCTACGAAGTATTCTGTGATGCTTCTCTTCAAGGTCCTGGTGGTGTGCTTATGCAAGACAAGAGAATTGTGGCATACACTTCTCGTCAGCTCAAGCCAAGTGAGAAGAACTACCCCACACATGATCTTGAACTAGCAGCTGTGGTACATGCTTTGATTACATGGAGACATCTATTGTTGGGCAGAAAAGTCGACATCTTCACCGATCACAAGAGCTTGAAGTACATCTTCACACAGCCGAATCTGAACCTCCGCCAGACTCGTTGGGTTGAAATGATCCAAGAGTATGATCCCAGCATCGAATACACTCCTGGCAAGGCGAATGTCATTGCAGATGGTTTGAGCAGAAAGGCATATTGCAACAGCCTTCTTACCAAGCCGTTCCAGCCTGAGCTTTGTGAAGCATTCAGGAAGCTCAACCTCCAAGTTGTTCCGCAGGGTTTTCTTGCAAATCTTCAAATTGCTCCTACCTTGGAAGATCAGGTCCGTGAGGCCCAACTCAGTGATGCCATGGTGCAGAAGGTGAAACATGGTATTGCAAAGGGTGATCCGAAATATAAGTGCTATCGTGTTGATGAGAGAGATACCTTGTTCTTTGAGGACAGACTCGTCGTTCCCAAAGGTGATCTCAGGAAGCTCATAATGGAAGAAGCACATGATTCCCTCCTTTCCATTCATCCTGGTAACTCCAAGATGTATCAAGATCTCAAGCAGTTTTACTGGTGGACACGCATGAAAAGGGAGATTGCCCAATTCGTGAATGAATGTGATGTCTGTAGAAGAGTGAAAGCAGAACATCAACGTCCAGCCGGTCTTCTCCAACCTCTTCCTATTCCCGAGTGGAAATTCGACCACATTGAAATGGATTTCGTCACTGGTTTTCCGAAGTCCAAGAGAGGGAATGATTCTATCTTCGTGGTGATTGACAAGCTTACCAAAGTCGCTCACTTCCTTCCAGTCAAAGAATCAATCAATGCAGCTCAATTGGCAGAGTTGTACACTTCCAGAATTGTGTCCTTACATGGCATCCCTCAAGTTATCTCCTCAGACCATGGAAGTTTGTTCACTTCAAAGTTCTAGGACTCCTTTCAGTCTGCCATGGGCACTAAGATCAGGTTCAGCACTGCTTTTCACCCTCAGACTAGTGGTCAAGTCGAGCGAGTGAATCAGATTCTAGAAGACATGCTCAGAGCCTGTGTCATATCTTTTGGCATGAAATGGGAAGATTGCCTTCCATTTGCTGAGTTCTCTTACAACAACAGCTTCCAAGCAAGTGCAGGCACAGCTCCGTTTGAAATCCTCTATGGCAGAAAGTGCCGTACCCCTCTCAACTGGTCCGAGACAGGCGAACGTCAACTTCTTGGCAATGGCTTGATCTCAGAAGCTGAAGAGATGTGCAAAGTCATACGTGAGAATCTCAAGGCCGCTCAGTCGCGTCAGAAGAGCTACTATGACGGCAAGCATCGTGACTTGGCTTTCGACATTGGTGATCATGTCTATCTCCGTGTTTCTCCTATGAAAGACACCCAAAGATTCGGTATCAAAGGAAAGCTTGATCCTAGATACGTCGGGCCTTTCAAGATCCTTGGCAAAAGAGGCGACCTAGCCTATCAACTCGAGCTCCCTTCCAACTTCGCCAATGTTCATGATGTGTTTCATGTGTCTCAACTCCGCAAATGCTTCAAGGCTCCTGAACGCATGATTCCGTTTGAAGAGATTGATCTTCAACAAGACTTGTCTTACCGAGAGCATCCAGTTGCTATTCTCGAAGAAACCGAGCGCAAGACCCGCAACAAGTCCATCAAATTCTTGAAAGTCAAGTGGTCACATCACACCGACCGAGAAGCTACGTGGGAACGAGAAGATCATCTTCGTTCCGAGTACCCTTCCTTTTTCCAGTCCTAGATCTCGGGCGAGATCTTTTTGTAGTAGAGGAGAGTCTGTAATGCCCCGGATGTAATACTTTCCCTTTTGGGAAATATATGTATCTCTGACTTCATCAATTCCATTCCGGGTTCTTCGTCTTTCAGGTTTTCGTCGTTTTGTCGTGTGCGTGTGTGGCATTCATTCATATCATGTAGTCATGTGCATCGCATTGCATTTGTGTTGTCGTTTGCATCCGGTCCCACGCGTTCCTTCCCGTTGTCCGTTTCGCGTTCCGGAGCTCCCTCATGTGTCCGTGGCGTCCCGTAGGCCTACTTTGGTGTTTGGCCGTGTAACGTTTCCGGTTTGGCGCGAGACTTGTCGTGTGTTGTTCTTTTGGTGTGTGTAACCCGCCTGTCAAATCTCGTCGCGTTTGGAGTTCGTTTGGTGCTCCAACAGTTATTCTCGTGGGCTAAAAGTGCCTCCACTTTAAGGCCCAAGACACCCCTTCAATAGCCCACCAAACCAGCCCAAACCCCTCCCTTCATCTAGGCCATCCAATTCTAATCGCGTGGCCGAAAACCACACCTCATTTGAACAACCCTAGCTCCTTGTGCCTATATATTTGTCCACCTTCCTCAAATTTTCCCCCAAATCAAGGAAACCCTAGCCCCATCTCCTTCCTCTCCTTCTTCTACCTCCAGCCACCGCCGCCTCGCCGGACTCCTCGCCGGAGTTCTGCACCACCACCGCGCCACCTCGCCGGAATCCCGCCACCTCACCGCCGACCGGGCCAACAGCCGCCGGCCCCGCCTCCCCATCTCCCTCCGAGCCCCGCCGCCAGGCTCGAAAGCCACAGCCGCCGCCAGCGCTCAGGAGCGCTCGAGGCCCGAGCGGCCGCCCCTCGTCCGATCCAGGTCCTCGCCTCGCCAGGTGGGCCGGTGGGCCAAGTCCGGCGCCCGAAGAAACCCTAGGCCCGTTCTCCCGATCCGCATCGCCAGCCGGGTGGGCCGCTTCGCTGCTCGCCAAGCCCGCCTCCCGCCGCGCCTTCGACCGCCAGCCGCCGCGTCGGTCGAGGAGCGAGCGCTCCTTCAGATCCCGATCGGATCCCCAGCGCCTGAGGCCTAACGGGCCGGATCCGTTGACCCGCGGGCCCGTTTGACTCCGCGAACCTCAGCCCGATCCGATCCGCCAGCCCGATCCACTTCCAGATACAGCCCACGTTGACTTTCTGTTGACCCGGAGGTAGCCCCAAAATCCACTAAGTCCTGATATTTTTCATTGTCTGATGCTGTTTTTAAACGGTGATAACTTTTTGTGCGTAGCTCCAATTTGAGTGAATGATATGTCAAATTGTTTGTGGAGACATGTAATACTTTTCATTCCATTGTGCCATGCATGTTTGAGATCATCTAGGTGCTTAAATATCTGTTGGAAGAGTGCATCATGCTAAAAACTGCTGTTAGTTGTTGTTTTCATGCCATCTTTGCAATGTGATAACTTTTTGCATGTTTATCCAAATGATGCAAATGAGATGTCCACGTGTTCGTCTTGTCATGCTCTACATGATGATTGCTTAGACTTGCATTATAGAATTAATCTTGCCATGCTTATCTCCGTTGCAAAGTGCTATGTGGCTGTTTAGTTGTTAAACTTGTTATGATATGTCATTTTGAGGAGCTCATTGCTATCGTCGTGTTTGTCTCCATGATGCATGCTTATAGGTTTTGGATTCACCATCATGTGTAATTTGCTGTAGTGCTTACCACTTGCCATGTTTAGCTTTGAGATGACTTAAACTTGCTCTCAAAGATGCCATGATGAAACTGCTGTTTCAACACTTAGTGAAATTTCACTAAGTCTGGAATCTGTAATTTCCAGATGCCATGTTTGCTTGTCGCCAATCCATGATAGTTTTGGGGTGACTCTTGATGATTCCTTGTAGTATATATTGTTGGCTATCCATTCATGCTCTCACATGCTTATTTTATTGGCTGTAGCATATTTAACTTTTGCTCCCAAGTTGCAATAAAATACTGCTGTCAGGATTTTGTTGTCAAGTTCAATATGTCATAGCTTGTTGCTATTGATCCGTGGCTCCTTTGGGGATGCTCCAATGGACTTATTTTCTGTAGGATATGTCTAGTTTATGTCCATACTCTTTGCCATGATGTTTGAGTGCTGTAGCTTAATTATTTCTTGCCCCGAAGTTGCTATGTTGCTGTAATTTTCAGCTTTCGCATGTTTATTGTTTTGTTTGTAACTTTTAGCCCGTAGCTCCGATTGGAGCAAGTCCTATATGAAACTTGTGTGATTTTTCATGTAGATTCATAATATCCTATTGTTATCATGTTTTGAAGCATTTTGCTTGATCGCATATTGTCATGCTCCATGTGCTCCCATAGTGTATCAGTCATGCATCCAGCATATTTTGTGTGCGCATTGCATCTTGTTGATTCCGTGCCTTGTGTGTTTGTGTTGAGTAGAGCCGGAAGCTGAGACCGAGTACGAGTACGAGCACGAGGTTACTACCGAGGTTGAGCACGAGGACCCCTCTTACGATCCTATCGACAACTCTTCAGGGAAGATGACCGAACCCCGATAACATTACTATCTTTGCCTATCGCTGGAGTATCGCTCTATAGTTTTGCCTCGATGCCCATGTCTTTCCTGTCAGCCTCCTATTGTAACCATGTTCATGTCTAACCACCCTACCTATGCAAACCGTTGAATGGCTAAGTACGCTTCGCTCAGCCCCTCTTATAGCATTGCTAGTTCCAGGTGAAGATTGAAGATGCTTGCTTCATGTTGAAGTTTGTTGGGTTATATCACACTATATAAATGCTTAAAATGAAATCATCTATATATTGGCAATGGGTGGAAGGCTAAGCCTTTTGCTTGGTGATTTGTTCCACTCATGCCGCTAGGAACCGTATAAACTGGTGTTATGTTCCTTGATTATGCGTTCCTCACACGGTTGGGGTTATGGGCCCCCCTCGATAAACCGCTAAGTGCTAAGTCTTTTCTAGCAAGTCCCAACATTGGTACTATTCGCCTAATAACTAATAAAACTTGCATAGGGTCTTGCAAACACGAGTTCTTAATCAACAACCCCAGGCCAGTGCTCCTCATGAGTGTTGGTCCGAAACGGGGAGCCTGCGGGGTCACCACGAGGAAACTCGAGGATTGATATAAACCCATAGCTTCACCCATCCGGTCGTGGCCTGAGACTAGATACGGTCGGCTATTGTCAGGGTGTCGGCACGCCGGGAGGATTTGCTGGATTAGCCTTACCTTAGTTCGGAGTATCTTGAGCACGGGATTCCGAGGATACTCGGGCCTTCCCACCTTTGGAGTTGCGACTCCGCGGATCGTGGGCTTGTCATGGGCCAAGTTGGAACACCCCTGCAGGGTTTGAACTTTCGAAAGCCGTGCCCGCGGTTATGTGGCAGATGGGAGCTTGTTAATATCCGGTTGTAGAAAACTTGACACCATGTTCCAATACACTACCAGCTTGAGTACCGTGACTGTCATTTTCCGAAAGGGGTTTTCGGGAGATGAACACGGTGGGGTTATGTTTGACTTGGTTAGTTTAGGATCACTTAGTGATCATCTCTCGACCGAGGCACCTTCTCTTCTCGCTCTCTTTTGCGTAAGCTAGGCTAGTGCTGCTGCAACCACTTATTCTTATTCTTTCTTCAGCCTTGTTCCACACCCAAGGCTTAAATAGTCATGTTACCCGGGAATGGGATTGCCGAGTCCTCTGTGGCTCACAGTTACTTCAACACACCAGATGCAGGTACGATGGTGAGTTACACTGGTGATGGCACTGAGCTAGACTGGGAGTACGACGAGGAGCGTAGCCGTTACTACGTGAACTATCCGACTGATCAGTAGTGGTTCTTCTACTAGGTTTCGATCTAGACCTGTGGTTTATGTTATGTTTGGTATCTTGTCATTTGGATTTTACCCTTAGATGGGTTGTGATGTTTTAATTGTATGATGATTGGATATGTAATGAATTTGTGTGACATGGCGAGTGTAAGCCAACTATCTTTCAGTTTTATATCCCCATTTTTTTACATGAGATGTGCAAAGGTACCAAACTTGCGATCATTCCAGCATGGGCTTATATCTCTAAGTCATGCCTCGACACGTAGGAGATATAGTCCCATCCTGGGCATTACAGTGAGGTTCTTCCTCCATCTCCTGGGACAGCAGCCAGAATGCCTTGCCCGAACCATCGGCGTCATCGTTGTGGGCCATGTTCGCTCTAAATAGGAAAAAAGTTTGGTCAAAAAGTTGGTTATTGTCAAGGAAGAAGATCTCTAAGTTGACCAAATAACTAGTGTGTGTCACAGCAGAGCACAAATCTCCATCTAGCTAGTAGGAGTAGCTTTCCAAGCCCTCTTTCCAAAGCCACAACTCCTCTAAGTTCTCAAGATAACCTAGTTGTCGAGGGATGTGTCCAGAAAGTTGGTTGATGTCAAGATACATGCTGATTAATTTTTGTTTCGGTTGAGAATCGGGCACCTTTTAGGTCAAGAAAATTGGGCATGACCATTGCAAATTTTCTTGACCTAGGAGTGCCCCAATCTCAACCGGAACGGAAATTAATCAACATTTCAGGAGAAAGGGGTAACAAAGTGATGGGGCAAATGTGGTAATGGTTGACCGACGTTAGCCCGAATTCATAATGCTTTAAAAGGGCATAAATTAGCTGGATAACCTAGATTTTTTTTCATATCTTCTGTAGGACACCAGGACTGCTGCTTAATTCATAAATCTCCATTTTAAGGAGAGGGCTTGGGGTTTCTCATTGTTTTCTTGCTTGTGGGTTTTCTCTTACTTTGCTTGTAAGCTTCAGCACTTTTAGACAGACGAACAACGAGTCTCGAGCACAGGCAACTTTTTAACAAGATGTATTACAGTAGCAAACAAAATACCAATTCATTTCATTATACTGTAGAGAAAACATCAGACTCATGGTTTAGACTTTGAGCCCTGATATGTGTGAAAGTACTCCCTTCGTCCCATTTTGGGAGAGAGGGAGTATATGTCATGAGCACGTCAGAATAAAATCATTGCATCAATCTTGCAAAAGTAAAAATGGCATGTGCCATTTTTGCTAATTTTGTAAGCGCGTTATAAGTGGAATCCTATTCAACATCATGCATTGAGAACTACGAGAAAATAACCGTGACTTCTATAATTGGAACAAAGAGAGTAGTCCAAGTGTCACTAACGATGGTGCACGTGCAAAGCCCATTTTACTAACATACTTTTTCTTTTTAACAACAATAACTAACATACTCGAAAGTTGAGTCAAAGACATTTTCTTGACATCCACATGTATATTTTTAATGAAAATTTACAAGTTTCCTACATTTTCAAATTACTGATCTAAAAGAAAAGGTTTGTTAAAAAGTATTGTGCATTTTTAAATAAACAATAGCAAATATTATTTTGATCATATTGCAGGCACAATAACGCTTTTAGCCTACAAATATTAACCATCACAAAAAAGTAACATTGAATTAAGGAATACATTTTGAAATTTGTCTATATAAAAAACATGTACATCTCAAGATCAATGACATGATTTTTGCATTGAAGAAATGTCACACAAAAACATAAATAAACATGTGACATTAGGAGAAATCTCCATTGACAGTGCTTGGTCGGTTCTTGTTGCTTCGTTGAGATTTTAATTTGTGCCTCTGTGAGTTTGTTTAGGCTAATTAGGAGTTTGTTCCTATGTCTGCTTCAATTTTCTTTTCTTTTTCCCCTTGTATGATTTTTGAAGAAAGGTTGGTCTGTCGGTTTTTCTTTTGCTTCTTTCAGATCTTAATAAAGGTTGTTATATGTAACTGATTCAAGATCCATTTGAAACCAAGTCTGCTGTGCTATGCACTTGACAGCGAGATGGAGTTAACTGACAGTGATGTACACATAATCATGCCAGTTTTACATGTGCTGCAACAGAAAAATGAGCTAGATAGATGACATGGCTGAAGCCAAAGTTATGTGTGGGTATGACATAACAGAAAATGATAGAAGCGGCCAAGAATTGAAACAACTTTTTAGAGATATGATGAAATAGGTCACAAAAAAGATTCATCCAAAACTAAAGGAATTGGTCGCTGTAGTAGCTCAATTAAACACAGTTCGGCCAAAATCAAAGTACATTAGTGTGGGATAAGATTTCTGCAAAGAATTGATGAGATTTCAGTTTGAACATCACAATTAGATATCATTGCTGCCTGTGGATGGATAATCAAATCGATTCAGCACTCAATGCCCAAGATTCATTCAGACTGAAGAAAACTTCAGCAAATTCACCATTCAGAAAAACTGGCACTTCATTCAGAATTCAAAGGTTCAGAAAACACGTCTTTTCTTCCTAAGGCTGACAGCTTCAGATAGTAGCAGTAGATTTCACCTAGCTAGGAAACTAAATCGATGGACCGGACGAAAAAAAAACTAAATCGATGGACTGGCTAAAGAATCAGTCGAGCACCTCGAGGGCGTCGTACTCGGGGCCGGAGATGGCGTCTGCCATGATGGCTGTGGGGGTGAGCACGCCGTCGGCCTCCAAGAAGAGGCGCACCAGGTTCTTCGAGTGTGCTTATCATGATTTAATTCCGCAACAATGAGCGTGCAGTGCAAGATTAAGAGGAGAAGGGGTCTGACCTCGTCGGCGTGCTTCTTGCCGCACGCCCACTCCTCGGCACCGGGGGGGGGGG
>LR738712.1:461267619-461596206 GCA_902687465.1 Secale cereale
GGGGTGGCGGCACAGTGGGAGTTGGCGGGGGAGAGGGGGAATGGGTCGGGGCGGGGCGGCGACGAATGGAGGGAGAGGGGAATGGGGGGAGGGCCAGAGGGAGTTGGACTGGGGGGAGAAATAGCAATGGCGCACCACCTGCTAGTGCGCCATAAGAACACTGATAGCAATGGCGCACCTCGCAGCGGTGCACCATTACTAGTGTGAGCTCTCAGGTTATATGCTGTCGAGCCCTTTCTGTATCAGAAACACTTATCTACCCCGACTGGTCAGCACGCAGGACACACATCAGGAGGTCCTGGGTTCGATTACCAGGTGCCCCAATTTTTGTTTTTATGCCACCATTTTTTTTCTTTGCTCATATCTTTTTATCCATGCATCCAAATATAACATGTCACATATGCTATATGCACAGAATTTCATGTAGAATAATAATATGCAGTTTTTTTGCCATGTTTGATATTTATTTGTGTTAAAATGTTGTTTGATATTTATTTGTGTTAAAATGTTGTTTGATATTTATTTGTGTTTAAATATATTCAAACTTGTTTAAATCATAACTAAATATCCATAGCTCCAAATTTGACACACTTTATATGCTTTTGGGAGTAACATCTAACCAAGCACAACTAGTCTTTTTTTGAATTTTTAGTTGCATTCATTTGTGAATTGGTAAAACATTTATGAATATGAAAAAATATCATCAAATTTGAAAAAATATTCATGAATTCAAAAAGTGCCCATGAAATTTAAATACAATTGATCTTAGCTAGCTATCTTTTCACAATCTTCTTGCCCTTCTTTTTCGCAAATTGAGTTCTTCTCTTGAACGGACGTCCTTTAGGTAGGGTGGTCCTGCTTCTTCTTGTGGTGTATGGCACTTCATCTTCGTCGTCATGTTCCATCTTCGGGTCGCCGTACTTGTCGAAGTCTTGCTCATTGGTGACTCCATCCATTCCGACGATCTTCCTTTTGCCTCTCCTCACGACAACAGGACTGGGCTTTGACGGGTCGGTAATGAAGAAGCATTGGTCCACTTGGGAAGCCAGTACCCATGGCTCATTTTTCGCGGTGACGTTTGCGCCCGCGGTCTTGGATTTGGCTTCGGGTATAACCATGACGGTGAAATACAGGTCTTCTTTTAGGACGCTATTGTCCCATCTCACACGAAACATCGGGACCTTCTCTCCAGCGTAGCTCAGCTCCCAGATCTCTTCGATCCTTACGTAGTATCAGTCCTTGTTGTTACCGGTGTAGGATTCCATCGTTACCCCGGAGTTTTGATAACCATCGCTCTTCATGTCCTTGTCCTTGGTGTAGAACATGTAGCCGTTGATATCGTACGCCTCATACGTCATCAGGTTGTGCTCGGCGCCCTGTGAGAAGGCGAATATGAGATTTTCTTCCGCGGAAGAATCCTCATGTAAAGGGTACGACAGAAGCTTCTCCTTGAACCAACACATGAAACATGAGTTGTGGTCTTTGATTATATCTCCATCCGTCCTCTGTTGTCCTCGGTCATTGTACGTCTTCTCAATAAAAATTTTGTGCTCTACCACCCAAGGATCGACCATGCCTATGTGTTGTAGCGCGACTAGGTTTGCTCTTTCAAAGTCGGCGAGTCGACCGTCGAAGTCGACATGCATTTCATGACGACCATCGCGGTGACCCCATCCAGCGAGCCTGCCGAGGTGCCTGTTGACGGGCAGACCAACGGGGTTCTCGATGCCTAGATAATTCGTGCAGTAGGAGATGCACTCTTTGGTCAGAAAGCCTCTGGACGTGACATGTTGCGAACATATCCTTTGATGACACCATTCATCCTTTCGAACGGCATCATGCTGTGCAGGAATGTCGGCCCGAGTTGGATGATATCCTCCACGATATGGACCAGCAGATGCACCATAACATTGAAGAATGCGGGCGGGAAGTACATCTCAAGCTCGCATAGTATCACCGCGATCTCTTCATGTAGCCTTCTGAGTTGCCTCACGCCAACCGACTTCCGAGAGATGACGTCGAAAAAGTTGCATAGGCCAAATAGCGTTTTCCGGACGTGCGCGTCCATGATCCCACGTATTGGAACTGGAAGTATCTGCGTCATCAGCACGTGACAGTCGTGAATCTTCATCCCGCTGAACTTCTGATTCGATGAGTCTAGGTATCTGCTTATCTTCCCCGCGTAACCGTAAGGAAGTTTTACTCCTACGAGGCAGGTGAAAAACTGCTCGATCTCCTCAAGACTTAGAGTGAAGCATGCGGGAGGCTAGTCATTTCCGATCTTCTTGGCCTTTTTGCCTTTGCAACGACTTTCCGTGTCCTACTTCGCCTCATCATCATCATCATCATCATCATTAGCGTGAAGCTCCTCCCTGATGCCCATTGATTTCAAGTCTGCCCTTGCTTTCGGCCCATCTTTGGTCCTCTCTGGCATGTTGAGCAGGGTACCAAGCAGACTTTCGGACACGTTTTTCGTGATATGCATGACATCAAGGCTATGAGGCACATGGAGGATCTTCTAGTACGACAAGTCCCAGAAAACAGACCTCGTTTTCCATACCTTCAGCAGCGGCTCTGGCGCCTTTCGCTTCCTTCCCGGCAGTGGGCACTCTTTCCAATTTTTCAACAGCTCGTCTATTTCCTCGCCGCTCCTCGTACGCGGGCGTCTTCGGGGGTCGGTTTCACCATCAAACAGATCCTTGCGTTTTCTCCATGAGTCATCGTCGCGAAGCCACCTTCGATGTCCCATGAACACGGTTTTCGAAGACCCGGGATCTCCCTCTAGCTGGCGATACGTTGTGTCGTCCATGCACCTGACGCATCCAGAAAATCCGTGGACCACCTGGCCCGCGACATATCCGTAACCGAGATAGTCGTGCACCGTCGTGAGCAGTGCGGCTCTCATAGGGAAATATTCTTTCTCTGCGGCGTCCCACGTATTGGCTGGCGTTTTCCACGGCGTGTCTTGCTCCTCTTTCAGTAGCCCCAGATACAGATTGATGTCGTTCCCTGGTTGTTTCGGCCCTTAAATTAGCATACTCATGTGAATGTACTTCCTCTTCATGCACAACCAGGGGGGAAGGTTGTACATCCACACAAACACATGCCAGGTGCTATGTGTGCTTCTCTGGCTGCCAAACGGATTGACTCGATCGGTGCTCGTGCCCAGCACGATGTTCCTTGGATTGTCCCCAAATTATGCGTCTTTGAAGTTCAATGCTTGCCACTGGCTCGCATCCTTAGGGTGACTTGGCATCTTGTCTTTTTTATTTATATCCGGATCATTTCCGTCATCTTCTCACTTCTTCTCCTCCCTATCCGCGTGCCAACGCAGGAGCTTTTCTAGCTTAGGGTCCGCGAAATAACGCTACAGACGAGGAGTGATCGGAAAGTACCACACCACTTTTCGAGGAGCTTTCTTCCTCTTCTTGTATCGAGTGACGCCACACCGGACATATGGTAGACTCCGCCTGCTCGTCCCGATAAATGATGCAATTGTTAATGCACATATGGTATTGCACGTGCAGTAAATACAGAGGACACACGATTTTCTTCGCCTCCTCGAAACTGGTCGGGCACTTGTTCCCCTTGGGAAGACGTTCGTGCCAGAATGACATGTTCTCGTCGAAGCATTGGTCTGTCATTTTGTGTTTTACCTTCATCTCCAGAGCCATGAGCGTTACTTTCAGGCGGGTATCCTCGGGCCTGCATCCTTCATACAATGGAGTAACCGCGTCTATCTCCAGTTGATCCAGCTTGGCTTTCTCTCGGGCGGCAGCTCTTGCATTATCCGCCTGCTTGAGAAGAAGCTCTTGAATATGAGGGTCCTGCACCCAGGCCATCGATGGTCCATCGCCGTCTGCTCCGGCATCTTCATCTTCATGATCATGCCCTTCGTCTTGATCTTCCTCATCATCATGTCCGGCATCTTCTACATGATGACTGTGTCCTGGAGATTCTTCGTCTTCTCGCCCGCCCTCGCCGCGGTTGTCTTGCTGCCCTTCCTCATTTCTTGCCTAGCCCCCATGGACGACTTCATAGTCATCTTCATCACCTAGCCACCGATAGCCATCCATGAAACCACACAAGAGTAGGTGGTCCCGCACCTGTCCAGAATCCGGGTCCGTAATAAGGCTCTTCAGTTTGCATCTTTGACACGGACATCTTATGTCCGTCTCGTTCTTTTGAAGCATCTCGGCCTCCGCGGAGCTCAAAAACCTATTCACGATGTCTTCGGTCATTGTGCGGACCATGGTCGCCTGCGGGGTAGAGCAAAACGATATTTTAGAACCCAAAAAAAAAATTGGCATGACTTTGCCTAAAAATAGGACCAAAAAGAATGCATAGTGCCAAATTATTGTCGAAACGGAAATGAATCAACATTCCGGCAAAATATTGGCAACTATCGCATTTCAAATACCGGTACCTGCAAACACAAACATATGCAACACCACAAATATACGTAGATCTAGGCCATAAAAAATGCATGTGCACGTTGTTGGAGGGAGAAAAAAATAGATCTACAACGTAAAGAAAGCTTTCCCCTTACTTACCTATCAAAAAAGGTAATTTAACCATTTAATTTGGGTAAATCTATGGTGCAAATGAAGTGAGGAGGAGGAGGCAGCCGAGACAAGCTTGGAGGAGGAGGTGGAGAGAATGAAGTGGAAAAAGTGAGTGTGGTAGGTGGATGTCAAAAAGATCTAGCTGCTCTCAGATTACCAATGGCGCACCACCTTATAATGCGCCATTAGTAACCCTGGTTACTAATGGCGCACCTGTTAGGGGTGCGCCATTACTTGTTTTAAAAAAAAGTAAAAAAAATTAAAAATTTGTTAGTAGTGACACACAGTGTGTGGTGCGCCATTACTAGTTAAAACTAGTAATGGCACACTGTGCCCTAGTGCGCCATTAGTAGTTTTGAAAAAAAATATGTTAGTAATGGCGCACCGTGTGTCTGATGCGCCATTAGTAATGAGGACACTAATGGCGCATCACATACACGGTGCATCATTAGTGTCTATATTATAGCCCTTTTCCTAGTAATGACGCGTGTATGCCCTGCTTGCGTCACGTGCCAGTGTGGCGATGCCCCACATGTCAGTGGCTACAAGTGACGTGTCGGTTGAGTTGTGCATTGTGTATTTTCACGTAACATCCTGAATTTTAATTGAATACCGCTATCCAGTGGGACCCATCCATCGACAGTTTTTTCTTCTCAAAAACCCCTTCAATTTTAATTCAACACAGCCGTCGGTAGGCCTGACCTGTCAGTATGATAGAGAAATGAGCAAAATAAATAAATTATCCCGGGGATTCGAACCTTTTTTAGGGGTCGATGGATTCAAACCTGGGATGTCTAGCTTGATGCCAGCACGAGCTCACCATCCTGCATTCCTGCCTACCGATCTTGCAATAGCTCAATTTATATACATACGCTCATAGTCTGCAATTCTCTAGCACATTTTCTATACTTTTTATTTTTATTTTTTCTCAAGTTCCAGTTTTGTTTTCATGATACGCAAATTTTACTCCCTCGCAAATATAATATCTTTTTTTTACACTATCGTGGTGTCAAAAAAAGTCTTATATTAAATTACAGTAGGGGTACCATATAAAAATATAATAATTATCAGCAGGCAACTATTGTGTATTTTAAATATTTATTCAGTTTTCACTATTGTGTGCTTTGAAGATGTACATGATGTTTTGTTAAACCCATGTGGACTTAAGCAGCTCAATGTACATTAAACATTAAATTTGTGTATCTTCATTCAGGGCCACAAACACTGACAATTATTGTGTATATTCCTTGTATTTTAAACTACACAATCATAAGATAATTACAACATTGTATTTTCAAAATTGTTTCAACATGTTTTAAAAGTTATTGTGTAATAATAGTAAATTCTAGAATTGTATTTAGACATGTTCAAGGTGCTTGTAGAAATTTAAGATAATTGTACGCAATATAATTTAATATACGTTGTTAATTTTTTGATTGCATGAGAAACATCTTTCTAAAACATGATTTATAATTCTATAATACACGTGAAACATTTTTCAAAAACAGGTTGAACATTTTTTTTCCAAATGCACTAACATATTTCCTCAATCTCCTTCAGTCCTAAATCGTTTAAAAAGTAAATTGTCTCATTAAGGCATCAAGTGGTTTCTTGTCTGCTGGTTAGCACACACACGTCTAATTGTAAAAAAAAAAAAAAATACACGCACGTGTTGGTAGCAGTCCAGAGGTCACTGGTGAACCTCCGGTCCTATCATTTTGTGTTTAGATATAAAGGCCGGTAGTCCATTTTGTTCCGCAACTCCGCCGGCGAGTCCGGTCCGATGTTGCGGAGCGGAAGCAAGCGTCGTAGACGAAGTATTCGAACAAGCGAAAGTAGATTGACATAGGGAAATATGAGGAGACTAGTTTTATTAATCAATGATTAGGGGTTACAATGATTGCTCCTCGTCTCTTTATATAGGGGTAGGGGGTCAAGGGATAAGTACCCACTTAACGTAAAGTGTGGAACCAAGGGGGGGGGGGGGGTAACCGTGCATCGCACGTAGCCGCCGCCACCACCGATGATGGCCCGGGTTTTCCAACACTCCCCCTTGGGTAATTATCCATATATCCATGCCTCAAAACTCCGAAAAACCCAATGGGAAAAAATTGGGAGAAAGAGCACACAGTATACGTTGTTGTATTGCACGAATTGCCTCGTCAAAAACCTCGTGTGAGAAACATCAGGAAAAATCACCAAACGGAAAAAGAGTACAATCCACTCAACCATCAAGTTGAGTACTCGATCATTAGGATCGAGATTTTAACGACGAGTTTGTGAAGTTTCTCCCCCTGAACCTTGCATCTCTCTAAGTCTCATCATACCGATTCCACGCACACACCTCTCTAAGGTTGATGTCGGTAATGATTTAGTCAACATATCAGCAAGATTGTCACAGGACTTAGTATGCAAAACTCTCACCTCATTCAACTGCTGCAGCTCATGTGCATAGAAGAACTTGGGACTAATATGCTTTGTGAGGTTACTCTTCACATAACCCATCTGAACTTGTGCAACACAAGCAGCATTATCTTCATAGATAATGGTAGGGGTTTGTACGGTGTTCAGCCCACATGTCCGCTGAATGTGGCCGATCATCCGCTGAAGTGATACGCATTCTTTTGACGCTTCGAATAGTGCCATGATTTCTGAGTGGTTTGTGGAAGTCAACACAAGAGTTTGCTTGGACGATTTCCAGGAAAACTCGGTTCCACCACAAAGGAAAACATACTCAATTTGCGATTTGCAATCATGCGGGTCCGATAGGTACCCTGCATCGGCATAGCCTATAATAGACAGGTCTTGATTCCTTTTATAAAACATGCCAAAATCTTTGGTCCCTTGCAGGTAACAGAAGACGTCCTCGACACCTTTCCAATGAGTTTTGATAGGTTCAGAACTGTACCTAGCAAGCAAACTGACGGCGAATGCAATGTCTGGCCGTGTACAGTTTGCGAGGTACATAAGTGCTCCAACTGCACTCAGGTAAGGAACCTCTGGTCCCAAAGTTTCCTCCCCCTCTTCCTTTGGCCTGAACGGGTCCTTGTGTGGCTGTAAAGATCTCCCGACCATCGAGGTCTTAGAAGGATATGCCTTATCAAAACCAAATATTTCCAACACCTTCTAGGTGTAGGTCTACTGGTGCACTAGAATCCCATCAGGGGAATGTTCAAGCTACAGACCTAGACAAAACTTGGTTTTACCAAAATCCTTCATCTCGAATTCCGACATCAGGTAGGAACTCGCTTCCTCAATATCCTCAGGAGTATCGATTATGTTTAAATCGTCCACGTACACCGAGATTATACAGAATCCATCTTGGGATCGCCGTATAAAAACACATGGGCAATCTTAATTGCTCGTGTAGCCCTTCTGATGAAGGAAATCACTTAGGCGACTATACCACATTCTACCTGACTGCCGGAGTCCGTATAGTACCTTTTGAAGTTGAACACTGTATAGACTCCTGTTTGCTCTATCATGGTTCGGAACAGGGATACCTTCAGGAACCTTCATGTATATGTTCGAATCCAAGTTACCATACAGGTAAGCAGTGACAACATCCATTAATTTCATTTTCAAGCCCATGTTTACTGCCATCGAGATCAAGTATGTAAAGGTAACTCCATCCATGACAGGGGAATAAGTCTCTTCAAAATCGACACCTGGTCATTGAGTGAACCCTTGAGCGACGAGCCTTGCTTTGTACCGTACTACCTTATTATTCTCATCTCTCTTTCGAACAAAAACCCACCTATGGCCAACAAGGCGAATGTGGGAAGGAGTTCAACAAACTGGTCCGAACACCTTCCTTTTGTTGAGAGATAATAATTTGGCAGTGATTGCCTGCTGCCAATCTTTCCAATCTGACCTTTTCTTATAATCTGCGAGCGTGTTAGGCTCGGGGTCAAGATTTATGATTGAGGCAATTTTTGTAGCAAAGTTAATGTCGACAATCACTGTTGCTCGGTTCATGGACTCCCCCATATAAATATAATTTATGGCCATTTCGTCATGGAGCGCATCCGGCGCCAACACTTGCTCTACCAAATTTCCCATTATGGGAGCAAGGTCCTTTAGATTTCCCGCGCCGATGTGTACGCACACATCTCCGCTGGGTGTTTCCCCTATGGGAAAGTTTAAGTCCGGAATTTCGTGCACTGAATTTTCCGTACTTGTGCCAGGTCTCGACTGGCTCCCCATTTCACTTTGGGGTACTTTGGCGATAAGCTGTAATAAATCTCTCTTATCCTTTTTCGTCGGGCGTCCCCGAGTACTTGGGATTTGAGAAGCCGAATCTCTCGTCCTTTTAGGCCTTTGGACGGGAGCGGGTATACTATCATTTTTCTTCGGTATTTCAACCCTTTCCGATGCATTGCGCGTGTGCACATGCGATTTTTTCAAAGTATTTAAGTCACTAAAGTGGTCAGGCAGTTGATTTGCTAATGACTGTAAATCTATTATCTTTTGGACTTCTCTCTCTGTCCCAGCAGTGCGCGGGTCATGAGCGTGGATCCCTGTGGCTTACCACGTGATTTCTCGACTTTTAGCATCAAGGGGTTGATTCTCTCCCCCTAAAGTCGGAAAAAAAATCCTCGTCAAAGATACAATCAGCAAAACGAGCCGTGTGACAGTCACCTGTCATGGGGTCCAGATACCTGATTATGGATACAGTCTCATAACCAACGTATATCCCCGACTTACGGAGTGGGCCCATCGCCGATCGCTGGGGTGGTGGTATTTGTACGTATACCTGGCAACCGAACATACGAAGGTGGGAAATTTTTGGTGCCGACCCTTGCACAAGCTGAACAGGAGAGTGGATGTTGTAGGCCGACGGTCTAAAGTTGATGAGTTTGGCCGCGTGTAACACTGCATGGCCCCAACATGTAGTTGGTAAATTACAACCCTGAAGGAGCGGTCGAGCAATGAATTTAATTTGTTTAATAAATGCATCGGCAAGTCCATTTTGTGTATGGACATGCGGTACTGAGTGCTCAACTTTGATTCCCATTGCCATGCAATAATCATCGAACATCTTTGAAGTAAATTCTCCGGCGTTGTCCATTCAAATAGACTTTATACGATAATCGGGGAAATTATTCGTCATTTGTATGATCTGAGAGATCAACTTTGCAAAGGCATGGTTCCGGGTTGACAGCATGCAAACATTGGACCATTTAGAGGAAGCATCAATGAGCACCATGAAGTACCGAAACGGCCCCGTGAGGGGTTGAATTGGACCGCATATGTCCCCTTGGATACATTCCAAGAACGCGGGGATTTCATCCCTCACCTTGAGGGGCGATGGCCTAATGACTAACTTCCCCGTGGCGCATGCAGAGCATACGAAATCATCGGGATTCGGGAAGTTCTTCACATTAACATTATGACCATGCGAGTTGTTAGTTATATTTCTCATCATCGTAAGTCTGGGGTGGCCTAGCCTATCATGCCAGAGGCAGAAAAGTTCAGAGCTTCTAAAAACAGTCTTGAGGATAGTGTACACGGGCGGTGCTACTATTTTAGTGTAGTATAGCCCTGTGTCGAACGAAGAAAGACTTTAGATAACATGTTTACCATTTGCATCCCGCTTTGTGATGAGTAGGCACTCCTTGTTGTTCTCGTCATCAGTCTCAATATGAAAACCATTGGCGCGGATGTCTCTAAAGCTCAAAAGAGACGAGTCGACTCCGGGAACAACAACACTTCATTAATGATCAAAGTTGTTCCCATAGGAAGTATGATAGTAGCTCGTCCGGAGCCAACTATGTTCGAACCGCAGCTGGCGATTGTCATAATACTTCCCGGAGATTTTTTAATAGACTCAAAGTACTTAGTTTCTCGTAAAATGGTATGTGTGGTTGCGCTATCGGCAAGGCATGTTTCCTCCATTCGGGTGCCACACGCGTTCTAAAATATGACATCTAATTAATGTAATGAGGAAGACGCTACATTAATAATAAATGCACACATTTCAGAACATAACATACTATCATGAATAAATAATGGAATAAATGAATGAGATAAATGTCATCCAATCGCCAAAATAAAGAATAAGTTTGTGCTCTCATAGAGCTTACAACCAAATCAAATTTATTCGAATTTATCGTATCGAATCATGGAATCATGAGGACTAACGAGGGAAGCTAAGTAAACTCGGCAAAGAGGCCATTGATCTCAGCCTGGATCTCCATACTGGCGATCCCATCGTCGTTAGAGATCATCTTGGTGACAGCATCAATGTCTAATGGTGGCGCCATAGGGGCGACCATGTGCTCAATCTCCATGGCAACGTTAGCGTCATTAGAGACCGCCAAAGCCGCCGCTATGGGCACATGCGGGGTCGCAACTATGGGCGCAGGGGTCGGCGTAGGGATCATCACGGGTGCCGCCATGGGCGCTGGTGGTGCCCCCCCTGAACCAAGGCTAGGTGCGTCTCACGTGCCTTCCGAGCCTTGTATGCATCCACGACCTCCTGTGGTGCGCGACACTAGCGGGAGAAATGCTCCACCGAGCCACACCAGAAACAGTCCTGAGGCCTCTGCCCTCCCTTGCTTGGCTTTTGCTGCTTAGCCGGAGCGGAGGGTTGAGAGCCCTTATTCTTGCCCTTGTGGCCCCTCTTCTTCTATTGAGGCTTGCGGACTTTGAGAGCGTTCACCTCCTGGCGAGAACTCCCCCCTAGTGGTTGCGCGACAAAGTTCTTTTTCAGAACCTCGTCCTACTCCTCTGCCACCTGGAGGACGTCAATCAACTTTGAATACCTCGTGTAGTTGCCCTGGCGGTAGTTCCGTGAGGACTGGACCGCGTCAGGGTGGAAAGTGGATAGGGTTTTCTCAATCTTCTGGGTGTCGGTAATCTCAGTACCACACAACCGAAGAGTCGTACAAATCCGGTGCAGAGCCGAATTGTACTCCCCAACCGTCTTGAAGTCCGCACCTCAAAAGGATTCACTCTGCCTCTGCACGTGGCTTTACAGTGTACTTTAGCCATTCAAACCGCTGCTGAAGAGCAGTCCAAAGTCCAGAAGCACTCCGCTCAGCCATATACTCATCTTTCAGAGTATGTGAAAGGTGATGACGGAGAAAATGCAGAGCCCGCGCATTCTTTTGTTCGTACTTGGGATCAATGGGGGCCAGCTGGATCCCCTTACCGATCGCCCTCAGGAGGCTTTTGCCCTGGAGAAAGATCTCGTAGTCCGAGGCCCATGACAGGTAGTTCAGCCCCGTTTGGGCCAACTCAGCAAACTCCTTGTTAACGATTTCGGCCATCTGCAATTTATGCAAAAATCATGAGATTACAGCAGGTAATCTTTTGCATAAATGCGATGTTGATAAACTTATTCAATAAAATGACGTTCCAATATTTAAAACATGCTATTATATGACTTACTAAATGATTAAGAGTGCTAAACAATTAATCTACAACAGTAAAATCATACAATAATACCATGTTACTAAAGATAGCATGTTAAGCGCATCTAGTACGTGAAAACTAGCCCAAAAAATGAATTACCGAGGCATTTTTAAGCCCAAATACGCATTTTCAGCAAATACAGATAGTTCCAGGGACTTATACAAAAAATATTACAGCAAGAATATATTGCGCATAAATGTACAGTACTGTGGGGGCTAAAACGCAAATGTCCACGCAGCAGCCAGCGCAACCGGGCCCTTGTTTTTTTATGAGTGCGAGTGCCCCATGGCCGCGGCTCGTCCGGGCCCAGCAGCCAGCGCCTGGCCAGCCCACCCAGCCGGCCCACCCGGCCAGCCCACCCGGCCAATCCACCCGGGGCGCGCTAGGGTTCCTAGCGCCCGATGGGCACGCCAGCGGCGGCGGCTGTAGCCGCCAGCGGCTACGCCAGCATGGCACGCGGTGGCGACGGCCAGGCCGGGACGGCACGCGGCGGCGGCGGCGGCGCGCACGCGCACACGCGCGGCGCGGCCTGCGCTATCCAGCGCGCGCACTCGCGTCGGAGGTGGCACGCCCGCATGCACGCAGGGCGCGGCCGGGCCTGGCCAGCGCACGCATGCAGCGGCAGCGGCGGCCACGGCTCGCAGCAGCAGCGGCGGCTTGGCCAGCTCGCGCACACGGTGCGGCAGCTGCGACTATCGGGGCGCGCTACGATGGCGGCCACGGCCCTTGGCAGCGGCGGCCTGGCCAGCGTGGTCGCGGCCAGCGGGCGCACACGGTGCGGCGCCGGCGACCAGCGGGGTCACGGCCAGCAGGGCATGCAACGCGGCACCGGCGACCAGCGGGGTCGCGGCCAGAGCACAGGTATGCGTACGTCTCGGGATTCCTAGCCTTCGTCGTGTTCATCGGGAACATCGACAACGCATGGCACAACAGGTGCGTTGCGGCGATACTGTGACCTTCAGATCACGATCTGTACCGACTCCCTATAGTGCAGTCAACAAGTTCCTCTTGATCCAAGAACATCGACATTGGTCGGCGGCGTATTCGTCAGCTCGGTTCTTGGGACGAAAATCCACACCATAGGTAGATTAAATCCAAAAAATAAACTAATCGCAAAAACGGAATCGTGATAACGAGAGGAATTCATTTTTGCAAAAGTGAAGATCGGATCTTATACCTTCGCGGGAAGGACGAAAGCCTGCTTGATGCAGGCTTGATGCAGGCTTGATGGAGAATTGGTGGAGCGAAGCGTTGATGACCCTCAACCGTAAGGGATCTGTTGCAGCGTTTTTGATAAGTAAGAGTGTCGAACCCAACGAGGAGCAGAAGGTATTGATAAGCGATTCTGAGCAAGAAATTACTGCAAGCACTGAAAGATAACTTTTAGGGGTTTTCTCGATATAAGCAACAGGAATGTAAAGGCAAGTAATGTAAAAGGTATTGAAAGTAACAAGTGGCCCAATCCTTTCTTAGCAAAGGAGAGGCCTAGCAACTGAACTTATAAAGACTAAAGCGTTCTTGAGGACACACGGGAGAGGTAGTCATGTGCTTTCGCCATATTCTGTATCGATACTATGTTATGTGTTGATAAGTGTTGGTGGGTGGATCTATGCTAGTGCACTCTCTAGACTAAGATGAATGCACTCTTATGATTAAACACCTTGCAAGCATCCGCAAATACAAGATAGAATTTAAGGCAAAAGCCTAACCATAGCAATACGATCGAGGATCCATTATTCCCTTATGCAAAAGCGTGCGAACTGGGGTTTAGGTTTCTGTCACTCCGGCAACCCACCATAAGCATTCTTTATACACAATGTATTCCCCTAGGTCCTTAATAAGGCGAAGTGTTGGGTGTTCGACTGACGCAAGACCACTAGTAGAATGACAACGCAACTTAAGTATCAAACAACACATATTACTTCAACAGCATATGACTACTAACAATAAGACTTTCCCCATGTCCTCAAGAACTAAGGTAACTACTCACAAGACATAAAAGAGATCATGATCAGCGGGGGTAAATATGTGATAAACAATCTGGACATAATAGTATTTCTCCAACAAAACTCAATAGCATTCACCACAAAGTAGTAATCAACACCGATGGAGTAGAGAGGATAGGTAGTACAAGTTACAACACGAGTTGCGATGGTAAGATGAGATGTGGATGAAGATGGAGATGGTGCTGGTGTTGGGGATGATGTTGATGATGATCTCGATGATGCCTGTGATGATGGTGATGACGATGGCGACGATCTCCCCTTCCGGGAGGTGATCTCCCCGGCGGAATCTGCCCGCCGGAGATGCCCTTTTCTTCTCTGTAGGTTTCCGCTTCGAAGCGGCGGCGGAACTCCGTAAAAAGTCCCGTGCCTAGGGTTTTCGGGGACGGAGAACATATATGCAAAAGGGGGCGACCAGAGGTGGGCCAGGGGCTCCAGGCGCCCCCCCGGCGTGGCCAGGGGGGGCGCGCCCCCAGGCCGCCTGGGCACCCTGTGGCCCCCCTCTAACTCCCCTTTTGCGGGTCTTCGTTATTCGTCTGAAAAATACCTCCCGTCAATTTTCAGGTAATTTGGAGGTGTTCTTCTTCAGCAACTCAGCATCCACTTTTTCCTGCTGAATCCTGCGTCTGCTGTTTCGGTATCGGAAAGTTGCAAACTATGTAAAATAGACCAAAACAACATAAGAACATCATCATAACGTGAAATATATCAATGAATAAGGATAAATTATAATACAAAATAGTGATGCATTTTGGACGTATCAACACCCCCAAGCTTAGACCTCGCTTGTCCCCAAGCGAGTATGAACTCGGTAAACCTGTCCACAAGTTTAGAGAGTGAAGTGTCGATAAATAGAATACGGACAAGAAGCATCATAGTCTCTTCACCAACTCAAATATCCTCAGCAGCAATCTTCAACTCATAAGGCTCTTATGAAAGAGTGTCAACACTTATATTCGAAAGTAGGACCAATGGAAACTCATTATATCATGGCAAACATGTCCTTTGGTCAAAGAACAACAAATAATTTTAACTTTTGCTTTTGATGGGATTAATTGAAGCTTTTTGAAATAACAAGTTAATAAGCAAGAAGTGAAAGTGTTAACACGAAGGAAGATATTTGCCTTAGCTGGGCATGACAAACAACTTACTTATCAGATGATAATGTCAACAAGGATATGATATGACAAATCTTAATGCAGCTTTATATGAATGAATCCTTATCAACATCAAATGTCTGCTCTCTTTGAGAAATAGAGGGAACTAGAAATAACTGACTCAACTTAAAATTAAAAGACAGGCCCTGCTCTAGGGTAGTAGGGAAAACTCATGTGCTATCCTCAAATCAAACAGAATGAAAACAAGTTTTGAGAGGTGCATGATTCGTCAACGAATGCTAATAGATAACTCAGTTACTTCTTGAACTGGACAAGTTTCGAGGAACGGCTCCCGTATGAGGACGATAACATCCTCTTATTCTCCTTTGTTTATCACTGCCAAAGCTTTCTGATTTCTCATGAACAAAGCGTGAAGGAGGGTTTGTTTGTTATATTATTTTTAAGCCGGGCGCACTCAATGCCAGTTTCTTTTCGTATTATGGGTTTGCACATTATACATGCAATCCCGGGGTGAAGCTTGTCCAACTCAAAAAGGGTCATGAATTAGCTACTACTTCCTCATGAGCTAAAGCAGAGGCACAAAATAAAAGATTTTGAACATTTAAGGATAACACATAAATTATATACTTTAGGAGGTGGTAGTGGAATACCACGAGTAGGTAGGTATGGTGGACTCATATGGAAGGTATTGCCTTAAGGGTATGGACGTACAAGCAGAATTCCGCTTAGTACAGAGTTAGGCTAGCAAAGGTTTTGAAAGAGCAGACAACTGATGATGACTAAGATGCAAAGTAATATAAAGCATGAACATTGAAATAAGCATAACACATCAAGTTGTCTTCCTTGTCAACATAACACTTCAAGCATAATAACATAAAGGTTTTGGCTATGTTGATACTTTAAGAACATCATGCTTGTTGTTATGACCAAAGCTATGTTTGCCAAGATTAAATAAAGTTTCATAGCCATACCTGACATAAGGTCAATACTTTCCAGAATAATCATCATATAAGGTCGATTGCGTGAAGAGAATACCGAGTGCAGCAAAAAAAAGAACCGATAAACTTCTCATTAATATTCCATCATAAACGACTCCACACACACGGATACAATTCTTCACCGAAGGGGTGATAGACCACAATGCACACATCTATCTCATATAATAACCTCCCTAGACATGATACGACTCTACTTGACTTCTGAAAGACAAAAGGTAAAAGATAAAGATACCGGGCACTCCCCCAAGCTTGGAACAAGCCAAGGGAATGCCATTACCCACGGAGATTTCACTCATCATCCTTGTTGGCGTTGATCAAGTAGTTCTTGGCGAAGCTCTTCCATGGAAGGGGTTCTCCAGTCTCATATGAGAAGCTCGTCTCCTGGATCCTGCATTCAGCACCCAAACCCATGTGTAGAAACCTTAGTTCATACTCACAGTTCTGGTTATGTAGATCATTAATTTGCCCTTGGAGTTCTATGATTCTGTCTTCAGACGCGGCGATTCTTTCCCACATCTCCTTCATCTCCTTCAGAAAGTAGTTCTTCAGCTCGTTGGTGATGTCAAAGTTAGCTTCGACACCACGCTCGGTCATCTTCTTGTACTCGAAGACTTCTTGCTCCACTTATTCCAGCCTGGCCTGGACGCTCCCCTCCTTGATAGGTCCCTTCAGATCTTCTTGATGAAGGACGCCCTCCTTCATCTGAACAACCTGAGGGTGGTTCTTCACCTCAGCGAGGTAAGGGTTGATGACGTTGATGACGAACGTGTCCTTGGGGGAACTTGGAGAAGCCATGGCACCTAAATTTAGCTGAAAGATTTCCTGGCAGAAACAGATCGAAGAGAAAACACGCGAAATCGCAAGATACGTTGCCGGAACACCCCGGGCAAATATATAGGAAACATTTATGCACAGAAAGGAAGGTAACGGACCAAAGCGGGGTCGGAGACGGGCTCCGGGGTGTCCAGGCGGCCTGCCGGCGCGGCCCAGGGGGGGGGGGCGCCAGGGGGGCGCCTGGACTCCTTGGTGGTCGTCTCTGGCTCCACTTCGACTCGGAATTTTACTAATTTTACAAAAACTCGTAATACGGAACTTTTATGATGTTTTGCGGTGTTTTCTTACCGTACTACATACCTTTTCTTTATTCTGCTTCTGCTGGCGTCTGAAACAGGGCTGCATTATGTTCTTCGTGGGTTGTTGTGTATATTATATTCACATCAACATCGACAGGGTCTCCTGCTATGTAATGTTTAAGTCTTTGCCCATTCACAACTTGAGGTTTGGTGCCTTCAGAATTATTAATCTTAATTGCACCAGACCGATAAACTTCTTCAATATGAAATGGTCCTTCCCACCTGGAAAGTAGTTTACCTGGAGAAAACCTGAAACGGGATCTAAACAACAAAACTTTATCACCAACATTAAATTCACATTTCAGAATCTTCCTATCATGCCACCTTTTTACCTTTTCCTTGAACATTTTAGCGCTCTCGTAAGCTTCACTTCTACATTCATCTAGAGAAGTCAAGTTCATGAGACGCTTCTCACCAGCTAGTTTTGGGTCAGCGTTAAGCTCTCTAACAGCCCAGAAAGCTTTGTGCTCTAGCTCCAATGGCAAATGGCAAGCCTTGCCATATACCATCTTATAGGGGGACATGCCCATGGGGTTTTTGTAAGCAGTTCTATATGCCCACAAAGCATCTCCTAATTTATTTGACCAATCCTTCCTATTTCTGTTTACTGTTTTCTGCAAAATCAACTTAATCTCTCTATTGGTAAGCTCAACTTGCCCACTAGTTTGAGGATGATAAGGTGAAGCAATTCTATGATTAACATCGTATTTAGCCAAAGCTTTTCTAAAAGCTCCGTGTGTGAAGTGTGATCCTCCATCGGTCATGAGATACCTTGGTACACCAAACCTAGAAAATATTACATCCTTAAGCATTTTCAAAGATGTTTTGTGATCAGCACTTTCAGTGGGGATTGCTTCAACCCACTTGGTCACATAATCGACAGCTACTAAAATGTGAGTGTACTTGTGCGAAGAAGGAAAAGGACCCATAAAATCAAAACCCCAACAATCGAAAGGTTCAATCACTAGTGAGTAATTCATAGGCATCTCATTCCTTCTACTAATGTTACCAACTCTCTGACATTTATCATAGGCTAAAACATAATTTCTAGCATCTTTAAAAAGAGTAGGCCAATAAAAACCTGATTGAAGAACCTTATGTGCAGTCCTCTCACCGGCATGATGTCCTCCATAGGGACTATCATGACACCGCCGGAGAACGTCCTTCTGCTCATGTTCCGGAATGCATCTTCTCACGACCCCGTCGGGACCTTCTTTGAAAAGATGTGGGTCATCCCAAAAGTAGTGCCTCAAATCATGAAAGAACTTCTTCCTTTGTTGAAATGTTAGACCTGGAGGCAAATACTTCGCAACAATAAAATTAGCATAATCTGCATACCAAGGGTCAGAAAGAGGTTGTATTTTTACAACAGCAAGTTGCTCGTCTGGAAAACTATCGTTAACTGGGATGGGGTCATGCGGTATATCTTCCATTCTTGAAAGATTGTCCGCTACCGGATTGTCTTCCCCTTTCCTATCAACAATCCGCAAATCAAATTCTTGGAGAAGGAGTACCCATCTGATAAGCCTTGGTTTGGCATCCTTCTTTGTCATAAGATATTTAATGGCAGCATGATCAGTATGAATAATAACTTTGGAATCAACAATATACTGTCTAAACTTATCACAAGCAAAAACTACAGCCAAGAATTCCTTCTCAGTAGTAGCGTAATTTCTTTGAGCACTATCAAGGGTTTTACTAGCATAATGTATAACATTCAATTTCTGATCAACCCTTTGTCCTAAAACAGCTCCAACAGCAAAATCACTTGCATCACACATAATTTCAAAAGGTAAATTCCAGTCAGGTGGTTGTACTATAGGAGCAGTTATTAAAGCTTTCTTAAGGACTTCAAAAGCTTCCTTACAATTTTCATCAAACGCAAAAGGAACGTCCTTCTGGAGAAGATTAGTGAGGGGTCTCGAGGTTTTAGAAAAGTCTTTAAAAAATCTTCTATAAAAACCTGCATGACCGAGAAAACTGCGAATACCTTTGATGTCCCTTGGATAGGGCATCCTCTCAATAGCTTCGATCTTGGCTTTGTCCACTTCAATTCCCCTTTCGGAAATCTTGTGACCAAGAACAATTCCTTCATTAACCATAAAGTGGCACTTCTCCCAGTTTAGTACCAAATTTGTCTCCTCGCATCTCTGCAAAACTTTATTAAGGTTGTGAAGACAATGGTCAAATGAAGTTCCATAGACGGAGAAATCATCCATGAAGACTTCCATAATATCCCAGCAGAAACCATGAAAGATAGCAGACATACACCTTTGAAAAGTAGCAGGGGCATTACATAAACCGAAAGGCATACGTCTGCAAGCATAAGTACCAAAAGGACAAGTAAAAGTGGTCTTCTCTTGATCGGCAGTGTTAACATGAATTTGTGAGAAGCCAGAATAACCATCGAGATAACAAAAGTGGGTATTTTTGGATAACCTTTCAAGCATTTGGTCGATGAACGGCAAAGGGTAGTGATCCTTCCTGGTTGCCTTGTTCAACTTCCTGTAATCAATACACATTCTATATCCAATAATAATTCTCTGAGGTATTAGTTCATTTTTATCATTAGGAACCACAGTTGTACCTCCTTTCTTAGGAACACAATGTACCGGACTTACCCACTTACTGTCAGCTATAGGGTAGATGATACCTGCGGCTAGAAGCTTGAGAATCTCAGTTCTCACGACATCCATCATCTTCGGGTTCAACCGTCGTTGATGATCAACAACTAGTTTAGCGTCGGGCTCAAGGTTGATAGTATGTTGACAGATAGATGGACTAATCCCCTTAAGGTCATCAAGGGTATAGCCAATTGCGCCTCGGTGTTTACGAAGTACTTCCAATAATCGCTCTTCTTCATATCCTGAAAGGTTAGAATTGATAATAACAGGATATACTTTCTTTTCCTCTAAATAAGCATACTTGAGCGTATCGGGAAGAGGTTTAAGATCGAACACCGGGTCTTCTTTCGGTTTTGATAAAATTCCCAAAGGTTCAACCGGAAGGTTGTGCTTCAGGATAGCAGGCTGCCTCAAGAATATTTCATCTAGTTCATTTCTTTCCTGCATATGCAAATCATTCTCGTGGTCCTCCATGTATTGCTGCAAAGGATCATCAGGGGGAATAGCAATAGAGGCAATACTTTCAATAATTTTATCATCACTAGGTAAATCAGTACCACGAGGCTGCTTAGAGAACTTAGAAAAATTAAATTCATATGGCTCACCATCGAATTCAACAGAAACTTTACCTTTCTTGCAATCTATTATAGCTCCACAAGTTCTAAGAAAAGGTCTACCAAAAATGATTGGACAAAAATTGTCCCTGGCTGAACCAAGTACCAGAAAGTCGGTAGGGTATTTTACCTTTCCACATAGGACTTCAACGTCCCTCACAATTCCAATAGGAGAGATAGTTGATCTATTTGCAAGATGAATAGTAACATCAACTTCTTCAAGTTCACAAGGGGAAATCTCACCGATGATTTCTCCATAGAGTGAATAAGGAATAGCACTTGCACTCGATCCCAAATCGCATAGCCCATAATAATTGTGATCTCCTATTTTAACAGATACCACCGGAGTACCTGAAATTGGGCCTTTGTTCTTGGCTGTGACAAGGTTAGTGGAAACAGCACAAAAAGTTATATTGGAATCCAAAACATCATCAGTAGCAAGATCTTTAATTAATGCAACTTGAGGATCGACCCTGATCTGGTCCTCAGGTTCATCAACTCTTCTCTCACTTTTATTTATTATGCCTGTCACAAGAGAGTGTTCCTTTATCCTTGTGGAAAAAGGAGGCTTTTCATATATGACTGCAGGCAAAATAGGCTCAGCAACATAAATATCAATAGGTGGTTCTTTAAAAGGTGCATGGTGCTGGTCTCTATTCCTTTTAAAAGCATCAACGTGAGAGGCAAAATTCTTACATAAATCAATCACTAGATGGGAATCAAGACCAATCTTAGAGCAAAAAGTATTGAAGTAATCAGTTTCCACATAGCTCTCAATATAATCATGTTCATAATTTATAGCGGGTTCAATACCTTTATCAATTTCCCAATCTTCAGTATTCCTCTGGATTCTTTCAAGGAGATCCCACTTTTCTTCAACACTCTTCTTCTGAAATACCCCACTATAGGAGGCATCCAGCATCTCCTTATCCTGACGAGAAAGCCTGGCATAAAAATTTGTAAGTATAATTTCCTTGGGAAGCTTATGAATTGGGCATTTGAGCATTAGAGACTTCAGTCTCCCCCAAGCTTGAGCAATGCTTTCTCCGTCACGAGACCTAAAGTTATATATATAATTCCTGTCTCGATGAATTTCATGAAGAGGATAAAACTCAGTATAGAAAAGAGACATAAGCTCCTGCCAGTCCAGCAAATGTGAGTTATCGAGAAGCCCATACCAATCTGAAGCTTTATCTATAAGGGATACGGCAAACAATTTCCTCATGACAAACTCCCTCGATACACCTGCAAGCTTAAATAATGAACATAGTCGTGACAAATATAGCAAGTGCTCACCGGGATGTCTGTCTCCTGCATAACGATTAGCCAAAACATAATTGGTAATGCCAGCTGGTATTTTGTAAGGCACAATTTCAGTAGGGGGAGGATCAACCACCACAGGTGTGGGGTGTCTTCCCGCAAGCAACGCTCCAATAATAGGGTTATCCATAGGGACAAAGAACAACAATAGAAAAAATAAAAACAGAATTATAAAAAGACTTTCTTACCAGTTTCACTTTACCAATAGCGCTACGCTCCCCGGCAACGGCGCCAGAAAACGATACTTGATGACCCTCAACCGTAAGGGATCTGTTGCAGCGTTTTCGATAAGTAAGAGTGTCGAACCCAACGAGGAGCAGAAGGTATTGATAAGCGATTCTGAGCAAGAAATTACCGCAAGCACTGAAAGATAACTTTTAGGGGTTTTCTCGATATAAGAAACATGAATGTAAATGCAAGTAATGTAAAAGGTACTGAAAGTAACAAGTGGCCCAATCCCTTCTTAGCAAAGGAGAGGCCTAGCAACTGAACTTATAAAGACTAAAGCGTTCTTGAGGACACACGGGAGAGGTAGTCATGTGCTTTCGCCATATTCCGTATCGATACTATGTTATGTGTTGATAAGTGTTGGTGGGTGGATCTATGCTAGTGCACTCTCTATACTAAGATGAATGCACTCTTATGATTAAACACCTTGCAAGCATCCGCAAATACAAGATATAATTTAAGGCAAAAGCCTAACCATAGCAATACGATCGAGGATCCATTATTCCCTTATGCAAAAGCGTGCGAACTGGGGTTCAGGTTTCTATCACTCCGGCAACCCACCATAAGCTATACACAATGTATTCCCCTAGGTCCTTAATAAGGCGAAGTGTTGGGTGTTCGACTCACGCAACACCACTAGTAGAATGACAATGCAACTTAAGTATCAAACAACACATATTACTTCAACAGCATATGACTACTAACAACAAGACTTTCCCCATGTCCTCAAGAACTAAGGTAACTACTCACAAGACATAAAAGAGATCATGATCAGCGGGGGTAAATATGTGATAAACAATCTGGACATAATAGTATTTCTCCAACAAAACTCAATAGCATTCACCACAAAGTAGTAATCAACACCGATGGAGTAGAGAGGATAGGTAGTACAAGTTACAACACGAGTTGCGATGGTAAGATGAGATTTGGATGAAGATGGAGATGGTGCTGGTGTTGGGGATGATGTTGATGATGATCTCGATGATGCCCGTGATGATGGTGATGACGATGGCGACGATCTCCCCTTCCGGGAGGTGATATCCCCGGCGGAATCTGCCCGCCGGAGATGCCCTTTTCTTCTGTGTAGGTTTCCGCTTCGAAGCGGCGGCGGAACTCCGTAAAAAGTCCCGTGCCTAAGGTTTTCGGGGGACGGAGAACATATATGCAAAAGGGGGCGACCAGAGGTGGGCCAGGGGCTCCAGGCGCCCCCCGGCGCGGCCAGGGGGGGCGCGCCCCCAGGCCGCCTGGGCACCCTGTGGCCCCCCTCTAACTCCCCTTTTGCGGGTCTTCGTTATTCGTCTGAAAAATACCTCCCGTCAATTTTCAGGTAATTTGGAGGTGTTCTTCTTCAGCAACTCAGCATCCACTTTTTCCTGCTGAATCCTGCGTCTGCTGTTTCGGTATCGGAAAGTTGCAAACTGTGTAAAATAGACCAAAACGACATAAGAACATCATCATAACGTGAAATATATCAATGAATAAGGATAAATTATAATACAAAATAGTGATGCATTTTGGACGTATCAAGCGTGCTGGTAACGTGTTCCGCAACTCTGCCGGCGAGTCTGATCCGAGGTTGCGGAGCGAGAGCGAGCGTCGTAGACGAAGTAGTCGAACATGCAAAAGTAGATTGACATAGGGAAATATGAGGAGACTAGCTTTATTAATCAATGATCATGGGTTACAATGATTGCTCCTCGTCTCTTTATATAGGGGTAGGGGGTCAAGGGATAAGTACCCACTTAACGTAAAGTGTGGAACCCAGGGGGAGGGGGGCTAACCGTGCATCGCACGTAGCCGCCGCCACCACCGATGGCGGCCCCGGTTTTCCAACACATTTTACACCAAGAGCCATTAGTTGGGATCGATGGTTATAGATGGTGGGACAATTCTACCAGTAGGTCCATGCTTCGAAACCTCATCGATCCAAATTTTCTTGTTCACTTCTATTTGTGCTGTTCAAAATTCATGGGGTTATATGCATAGGAAACATCACTAGTTATATTTTTGCTGCCCACTGATGAGTGGGGCATGTGTATTTAATTCAAATAAAATCCAGAGGGTTATGTGCGCAAAGAAACACCATGTGCGAGTCAGCCAGTACCTCGTCCACTCGCAGCCAAAGACATGTGGGCCTTCGCATGCTGGCGCGCCAAACTAGCAGGGCATACACCCGCATACGGACGGAGGCACCGTATTTGCACGCCTGGACAAGTTAAAGCACCAATTTCATGTATTTTACAAGTTAAGGCACCGAAGTGACCGCAACGGACAAGTAGAGGCATCTCGAGTGTATTTAACTCTTTTGAAACCCTCTCTTCTTAATTAATGAAATGACATGTCTTTTGCCTTGTTTGAAAAGAAAAATTCCAACGGGAATCATCAAATTGCATCCAAATGTCATTCAACGACGGTTATCAAATTTGTCTGGACCAGTTTAGATGTTCAAAATTCTCCAAACCTGGGACCAAACTGAAGGGAGGTTTACGGGTATCCGGTTGTCTATCATGTAGGGCTCCGACAACATGGACCCATTTCAAGCAATATCGAATAGAAATGCCTCCACCTCGATTGTCGCTGCCCCCATTCATTTCGACCCATTCCGCCGCTGCGATGGAGTAGCCGGAGGAGCTGATGACGTTGTTCATCGCTTGCCGGACCCGGAGGTAGCCATGCGCAAGATTTAGTCCGCGAAATGCAATGACCAGTGCATGAAGGCAAGAACGAAAAAGGGGTCCCCCTACTTTATAATTATAAAGCAACCACCCAGAACATCGGACAACACATAAGTTCAAGGTTCACGCATCTGAAAAAGTGCAACAAGGAAATAAGATCCGCTAGGGGCACATCACAACACATCCCAACAAAATAAGGAAAAGCTAAAAGCACAACGCCAGGTCGGTGCCTCCTAGGCAATCGTAGCCTTGGCCCTCACAGCTGAAGGCACCCTACTACTATGTTGCCAGCAGCTCGGTCCACTCGACACACAACGGTACACCGCGACCTCCTTCACCTCCGGCTATCGAGTGATGTTTATTGTCGGCCTGAACACCGACTACATTTCAAGGAGTGACCAACGCTTGTCCGGTCATGCTACCAGTTGTGGAGCTCTCATCCGTGGCTACTCTGTCACTGTTTGCTAGAAGGTCTCAACCAAGTGCAACAGTGGCAAGCAAGGATGATATGATGAACATGATCTACGATAGAGGCGGACGCGAAGAAGACCAAGTGGAAGATTCCAAGCCAGAGGAGCAGCCACAACCAGACACCCAAGAGGCGTGCACCCATCACACGAACACCAATCAGCCAGACATGGATGTGAATGGCTACTTGATGTCAAGTGCCGGCCCAAAGAAGAGAAGGGGACAAATTTTCTCTATCAAGGAGGATGAGTTGATTAGTGCAGCATGGTTGGCCACTACTTGATCTGTTTCATGGCATGCCTGAAATGGCCATGGCATTTCGAAAAAGTGTGCATGGTTGGTTTCATGAACAAAAGTGATGTTATCCCTACCACAAAGAGGTCATCCATAATCACAAAGCAAAGTCGCTCGGTCATTAATGGTACAACATCCAGGAGGCCATCGACAAGTATTGTGGCTTTTACAAACTTGTGCACAATCGGTGGAAAACTGGCGTGACACTCCAAGAACAAGTAAGTTTTGTGGTTCGTCGCTCTATGTGTTGGTCATTTGGCCATATTTTCTAAATTTTGCAATTTGTTGACTCTGTTATTGTCTTTGCTTGCTAGACCGCACGCATGTGTGCACATTGTACCACAAGATGGATTAGAAACGCTTCCTCTTTATGCATTGTTGGATGAAGTTGTATGGACAAAGCAAGTGGGAAGCCTCCTTTGATAATTCCCTCAAGAACGACATGGCCACAAATGAGCTACTCCGGCCATGAAGGTGACTAGGAACTAAGGGGGAAGTGGGAGGTGGAGAAGCGGGAAGGGGCGGCGACCAAGATAGCAGAGAAGTTTGAGGACATCATGGCGAGCAAGGAAGAGTTAAGTGCCAAACGCAATGAGGCAAATGGGGAAAATAAGGTGAAGAGATTTGGTGTGTTCATGGACGCCCAAAACAAGAATCTTAAGCTTGAATAGAGGCATCTTGATATCAAGGTCATTTTAGAGGGCTTCTAGATGTTGTTCGTGAAGACGTTGAAGTTGGATCATCTTGCAGTGAGGATTGTGCAAGAGTATCATGCTAGCCTATTGGAGCATTTCACACAAATGCAAGGTGACAAGCTGGCCGAAGAGTGATATATTTGGGAAGAATAGCCGGACTTAGGGATTTTGGGGTAGATTGGATGTAAAAACCTATTAAACGTCTGGTGCTTTTGGTTGGATTGTTTATGTTTGCAACTATGTAAACATATGCTTAAATTGCTATTTGATTTAGATATCCATGTCAAATGGAGGAGACTGGACAAGGGGAGGACATTTGGTGACTTAAGTTGGATGGCCTCCACCACGCCCACTGTCCAAGGAAGGACATTTAATGATTTTCTTTGGAGTTTCCCTTAGATCCTGGGAGATCCATAACCGAGAACACGAGATTTTCTGTAAAGAAAAGAACATGTGATTGTTAAAAAAAATACTGGGTGGGATACTGGTGCAGACCATAGTATCACCCAGACATATCCATGACAAGTTGGGCCTAAGGGTATCTATAACTAAAGCCCCAAAATGGCTTAACTTCTCAAAATATTCCCTTTTGGGAAGTTAAACTAAACATAGTCGAACTCCCAAAGGAGTTAGTTGCTCAAATATTTTAGGAGGAGCGCTGAATGCCACTCAATTTTAAGTAGCCGAAACAACTTCTTAGTAAAAGATTTTCCTTCTTCGCGTAGTCATCTCTCTCCCCGCTTGGATGCATCCACAACGACGTCGTGCCCTTTCCTTCACCGACCACCGCACACGCCGGTTGGCACCCCGCAATCCCCGTCTCTCACCCACCCCACTTCAATTCGATTTGTCGACTGCCTTCGGCGGTTGAATCGGTGGATCTAGCCATCGCGGATGATATCTGCAAGTGCACATAGTTGTTGTCAAGAACAATTCACGGGAAGTATTTAACCAATTTATGTGTTGAACCCACAAAGTGTTTATAGGAAGATAACGACTAACCCCAGCGCCTACTATGTCACAAACACAACTATACTAAACATGCAAAACAGAGTTTGGAAATAGTTTACTCTCATTGATTTCTAGGGAATGCAACAAAGGAGGAAATTAAACTAAGTACTAGTACTTCCTTCCGTCTTTTTTACTCTACATATAAGAATTGTCTGAAGTTAAATTTCATAAAGTTTGACCATATTTATATGCAAAAATATCAACATCTACCATGCTAAAGTTATACAACATGAAAATTTAAGTCAAGACACATCCACTGACATTGATTTCACATTGTGAATGTTGGTATTTTTTCTACATAGTTGGTCAAACTTTACAGGGCTTGACTTCAGACAAATCTTATATGCGAACTAAAAAGGACCAGAGGGAGTACAACAAAAAATAAATGCTAGACTAGATGAGAAATGAACTAGCAAGGAGTAATGCGATGTTTTAGATGAGCAAAGTGATGCCAAGGTAGAGGTTAGTAGTATCCAGTGACGTGGATGACGACGCTCCACATATGTGCAATGTCGCCTTGTATCAGTCGAATAATCTACTTGTGGTGGGCGGTACCGCAAATAGCATTGTCGCTCAAGCAACACCCTATTGATACAACTCAATTGTCCTACGTCTCGACACATACACGCATTAACTAACAGAATCTACCTATGGACAGCCATAACTCGTAGGTAAGATGTGCTCCTCTCAAGATACCAAAGCATGTCACCCAAAGGTCTATCGGATCATGCAATCTACCTATCACCTTCATTTGTGCCCTTGGGAGTTGAACATCTCCAACCACGTCGGTGGATTGGGCGACTGCAATCACTAAGTTACTACAAGGGTAAATATTATAGTCTATGCTATAAATGTTATGATCCTGGAATGTGTGATTCAGTGGTAACCTCATATGCATGCATGCAACGATAAATGGTAAAATAAGATTCCTAGTCTCGCCTCTAAGACTAGCTCAAATGTTGTTGGTGATCATGTTTTCGGAATCTTAGGATATCGTTAAGTGTAACGATAGTCCTAAAACAACTTTGAGAGTATGACATTAGAAGAACTATCATATTGAACCGACCGAAACTTGTTTGTTATACTTTGAGATACAATCGTCAGAAGTCAATCTCTATAATACGAAGAGTTAACTTGTGATTTAGTTCCTTAGACCATGAGAATATGGTAATCACTTCTTACTGTACAATGAACTTTGGGGTTTCTCAAACATCATCTGTAACACAGTGATCATAACAAGAACTAATAGGTTCACCGGGAAGTTTGACAAGGGACTAGATAGCTCAAGAGTGGTATTTTCTCCCCTGATGATGGAGATACATTTTAGGTCCCTCTCGATGTGACGGTATACCTCATCGTCTGGCCTAACATGGGTCACTAGGTCACGGGGATGCCAGAACATGTCAATGAGAAAGAAGAACAAAACCGCTAATGTGGACATCGGTATAGTGCGCATGTGTATGCCTCAAGAGGATACCAATGTATCTCACCTCAGGTTTTGTGAAGTATCGCGAAGCGAAAGGAATATCACTTGATAACCAAAGGTTCAGTCAAATGTCATTCATGTACTCATAGGATCAATATGGACGTCCACGATTTCGCTATCGGTCATTGAATGGAAGGGGTTTTGTTCATGTCTATGTTTTATTGAGCCTACAAGGTCACAAGCTTAAGGTCGTCGCGATCTACTAAGTGTTAGTTGGACAGGAGTAACGATAAAATGATTATGAAATAGTTTCATTAATATTCAAAATAGTTTCGATCGGAACCAGAAGCGTTTAGGGGTCACCGAAAGGGTTTCACGGTCTACCAGTTAATAACGATAACTTATATATAGGTGGAAATAGTTTCCAGTGATGTTAAATTAATATTAAAATTCTCTAAATATGATTAGGAGGTTTTTATATTTATTTAAATATTAAGAGGCCTTAAAAGGCTAAGTGGTGGAAAGGATATTGGGCCACTTGGGCGCAATATGAGGTGGTGCCCTCTTCCCCCTGTAGAAGGAAGGGAAGGACGAATTGGAGGGAGTTTTCTGCTCCTCCTGGTTGTTCAAGGGTGCAAAACTTCCCCTTTTGTGGTGCCCCTCCTCTCCCTCCAAACTATATATATACTAGAGGTTTTGGCACTTTTGAAGACACAAGTTTTTGTTGCCTCCTCTAGTTTTCTAGTTCCAATTCTAGTTGATCCAATTAGAGCTAGACTATATCCTCTCTAATCCTCATAAGCCTCGTGCAGTTCTAATCTCCTCCCTCTAATTCTCCAGCGACTATTAGCTCTGGATGGCGAAGCACCGCCTGATCATGAAGACCTTACGCTTGCGAACTATGGAGAGGCCCTGCTTTTGGTTTTCCGTTTGAGGGTTCGTTCGTGAACGGTCTGAGGTACTTGAAGTATGATCTACACCAACTCGTCTTCTTCGGCTGTAACTCAGAGTTGGTAATGATCTGATATAAACTATTATTGCATCTTCATAGTGTTCCTCATTGATCGTAGGGCATTTATTTTTATTTTTTACTAGGTTTCCCAATAGTGGCATCATGAGCTGTTCTATGAGTAGATGCAGGTTTTGATCTAGATCACATGTGTATGTGAGGGTTTGATGTTCTTGCTAAGCTTCCCACGAGTGTTGCTTTGGTTCAGTTCATTGACGAAGTGATGTAGCTTTGTACAAAGTTTTGACAAACAATCGGCTCTGGCTATCGACGATATGCTAACACTTCTTTGGGCTTTATCATACTCAAGAATAGTGAACTGTCGCAAACATGAGAGGGTAATGAAGATGTCCGTTCATCTAGGGAGTCATGCGTATTGACGAAGTTTAGTGTGGGGCTCGAGATTTTTAATTAAGTCTCTTCCCTCACACACCCTGAAAGTCAATCTAGCAACAATAATTATCGCCTTGATGGTGGACGTAGGTAGCTAGAGTTATCCAGAAACCCAAGAAGCCACGTAATTAAAATTTTCCATACCAATTAGAGGACGCGTAACTTGGTTTTGTAGGATGTATGTGATGTGGTATAGCCTTCGTCATGATAATGAGTTTATGTATGAGATGGTTATATGATGTAACATTAAATGGCCAGCACATCACATTATGACATGATGGCTGGAGCCAAGGGATTGCCATTTTAATGACCTGCATGTCAAACTCATTATTTTAACCGACGAACGTGCTACGGAGGACGCCGGAGCTTCACCGGGGGTAGGAGACCAAAAGTGTTGCCATGATAGCAATTTCGAATTGGTGTCACGACGATGTTTTTCAGAAATTTTCGTGAAGACCTTGGAGGATGATGAAGACATCTCCGACATCTAGGTCTATACCATATCATGCTATTATGCTTTTCTTGAGATGTTTATTCCATTTTTATTGCACCCTTTTGATTGTGCAGTCTATTTTATTAGGGTGATCTTTCACAGAAAATATCTAGTAAAAAGTGCCCTTCCGAGTGTAGCAACCGTCTACGACATGTAGTAGTTTGAAGTGCATCATGTCCACATGAGTAAAAATAGGTTGTGAGTTGTAAGGTGAGTGAAGGTAAAGACCTCACAAGCAGACACACTTGGTTACCTTGAAGTTCTAGCAGAATCATTCTGAGCTCGGGGCACGAAGCATCGGAAGATGAATAATAGTCATATGGAGATATGATCAGCAAGTTTTCCTATCAATTGAAGTTCACGTCATTAGTGATGTCCACATTATTGGTTGTGAATAAAATCAGGGTCTCGAATCACTCACTTTCAATTATGAGAGGTATTGATTTGAGCGGGAGTGCACTTTATATTAAAGTTTGTTTAAACACATTGTAAGTTAATTATGAACAATGTCTAAGTGAATCTTGCATTTACCATTGTAGATCAATGGCTCACAATATGTTCAACTTTGACCCTATGTTAGAGAAAGAAAAGTTGGCTGCAAATGGTGGAAACTATAAGGATTGGATCCGGAAACTGAGATTTTCTTTCGGTAGTGCTAAGAAAGAGTATGTGCCAGACCAGCCCCTAGGTGATCCTCTTGCACCAGATGCATCGCAGGAAGTTGTAACTGCTTTCACAGCTTGTAGTGATGAATATGTGTCAGTCCAGTGCCTCATGTTGACTTGCATGGATCCTAAACTATAGAAACGTTTCGAACGGTCTAGTACTAAATTTATAATTGGTTCACTAGATGCTCTGTACGATAAGTAGGCTAGGACCGATCGTTTTGAGATAACTAAGGCCTTGATTAAATGCAAAATGGCAGAAGGTTCCTCAATGAGTGAGCATATATAAAAGCTTGCCGGCTATGTTGATAGACGAGCTTCTCTGGAATTTGGGCACATATATTGTGTTTGATTCACTCCCCCCATCTTACGATGGTTTTATCATGAATTACAACATGAATGGGATAGAGAAAAGTGCAAACGAGTTGTTCGCTATGCTAAAAACAACAAAAGCTGGAATGCAGAAGAAAAAACAAGTGCTGATGGTCAATAAGACCGCCAGTTTCAATAAGAAGGGAAAGTCGAAGAAGAAATCTCCTAGCGCCAGCACGACCGTGTCTCAAAGGAGGAACAAGGTCGGAGCCGCTAAGGAGACTAACTATTTCTACTGCAAACTGAAGGGACACTAGAAGCACAACTACAAGAAATACTTGGTGGATACGAGGAAGGACGGTTCTTCCACTAAAGGTATAAAAGTTATACAAATTTAATGTTATTCTACTTGTTATTTCCCTCTAATTCATGGGTATTTGATACTGATCGGTTGCTCTCATTTGCAATCTGATGCACGGACTGCAGCAGGCTTGCAAGTTGAAAAGGAATGCAGTCGTGATACAAGTCGGGAATGGTGATAGGATAGCTGCTCAAGACTGCTGAAGTCATGTCTTTTAGTTTATCTCCAAGATTTATCTTAGAACCGAATAATTGTTATTTTTACTAGAAGTTGTGTAAGAACATTATCTTTGGATTATGTTAATAAGCAATGATTATTCTTATAAGTCTAAAACAATGGTTGTTCAAATTATTATAAGAATATGTTTGGATTTACCTATATTATTGGTGGTTTGTTCATGAAGAATCTTGTATGTAAATGAATATTTATATCATTAATGCTAAACATCTTGATAAGACTGTTAACACCACTAAAATGTGGCACTACTATCTTGGTCATATCGGGAAGTAAATTATACAAATGCTTCATAAAGATGGAGTAGTGATGTTTTTTATTTTGAATCAGTTGACAAAATACATAGTGATATATGTGGTCCGATAAAATACTCCATGGCATGGTGAATACCTTATACTTAATAAACTTCACTGATGATTTGAGTGGATATGATTTACTTGATGAAACATAAGTCTGAAATATTTGAAAGGGTTCAAAAAATTCAGAATTAAGTTAGCATCATCTTGAGAAAAGATAAAAGGTTCTTCGATCATAAAGAAGAATATATAAGTCATAAGTTGAGTGAACATCAGAATAATTGTGGAATCGTTTCACGACTTAACGACCTGCTTTTATTATTTACATATACGCTAAACAGAGCACCGCCTAAAAATCTGGCAAGACCACACTATATGAGTTACGGAATACTCAATCTAGACAAATGCTACTTTCTAGGATATCCCAAAGAGATAATTGGGTATTCCTTCTACCAAAGGTCCGAGGATTAAGTGTTTGTGAAAGCACATTTGATCCCTTGGTGGTTTTGGTAATTAATGTCAACATACGTATTATTGGACTAACACCTTTATCTAGTATATTTGAGAAAAGTTCAATAGTGGCATGGCAAGGACATGAGGATGTGGACCCCTTTCAAAACACAAAGGATAAAGATTGGAAAAGTTTCAAGACTCTTTATTTTTGGTTAAATGATCCAAGATCACATTGAGTCCATAGGAAAGGCAATACTATTAAAAGGGGATGAGGTTTTGATCATGACTGGGTTGCTTAAGTGCCTAGTGATATTGCTCCAAAACTCTCAAATATTTCTCCACTTCCATCTTATCCAAAATGCTTAATAGCCATCTCAGTCCCACCAAAACACTCCTATCCAGACCCATCAACATTACTATATACGTTGCCATATGCCAAACCCTAATACTTCGATGCAATCGAAATGGATTTCGGTCTCACCAAGATGGCCTGACCAAGTTTTGGTGACGAAGTTGCTTCTCTTTGGAATCACCGAGATGAGTTGGTCATAATTTCTAAAACGAGGTCTTGCCCTAGCCATCGCACTTCGGTCCCACCGAGTTGGTATGACCAGTCTCACCAAAAACCCTAACGGTCAAGTCTTTTGCACTAGTTTGTCTCACCGAGATTTTCATGTCAGTGTCACCGAGTTGGGCCAATGACTTGTAACGGTTGGATTTTTGGTGTTGCCTATTTATACCCCTCCATCACCACCTACTCTCTAAGAGAGCTATCAGAACGAGACACAACTTCCACTGCTCATTTCTAAGAAGATAACCACCTACTCATGTCTTGAGATCAAGAGATTCCAATTCAACCATTTGGACCTTGATTTCTAGCCTACCCCAAGTTGCTTTCCATTCAATCCCCTCTCCTACCAAAGTCAAATCATTGAGAGAGTGTTTGAGTGTTGGGGTGACTATCATTTGAAGCAAAAGAGCAAGGAGTTCATCATAAACAACACAATCTATTACCTTTTGGAGAGTGGTGTCTCCTAGATTGGTTAGGTGTTACTTGGGAGCCTCCAAGATTGTGGAGTTGAACCAATGAGTTTGTAAGGACAAGGAGATCTCCTACTTCGTGAAGATCTATCAGAGTCAGGCTAGTCCTTCATGGACATAATCCATGATGGAATATGCAAGGTTTCTTCTTCGTGGACCCTTTGTGAGCCCTCCGTGGACTCACGCAACCGTTACCCTTCGTGGGTCGAAGTCTCCATCGACGTGGATGTACGATAGCACCACCTATCGACACCATGCGAAAAATCACTATGTCTTCACTGCGTTAGAATTCCCAGTTCCGTCCCTTACTATCCACACATTGCATTCTTTACTATTTCCACTGCCTTATCTTTAGATATGCATGTGTATAAAGTGATGGTGATTTCTTAACTTGTGCCAAAAGCTGCCTAAATTTAAAGAGAACTAAAAATTGTACCTTGTTGGGTTAAGAGTCTATTCACCCCCTCCAGACCTATCTTCTTCGATCCTAAAATTGGTATTAGATCATTGGTCCCCATTGCTTTAGTTTTATCACCATTGGAGGAAGATGGATGAGTCTACTTTGGGGAGTCTTAGACGTAGAGTGCCCATTCTTGATGGAGAGTACTATAACACTTGGAAAATTGTAATGCTTGATATCTTTGATCAATTTAGCTTGTGTGCCTCCAATTGAGCCCTTGCATCCCACTCATTAAAAGGAAATTGATATGCTTTATAATCTTAGAACCATTGATCTTATCATGAGTGGTTTACCTAGAAATGTGCTTGTTTGCATGCAGAACTTTGAGTGCGCATACACCCTATGGAAGGACATTAAGATATACTCTCCGAATTACTCATTAAAGAACTTCAATGAAATTCTTCATAGGTCCATTGCTTTTCATAAGATGAAACCTAGTGATCCTAAGTTTGATGAATGTCTATGTGAGCTTCAGGATCTCATGTATGCTAAAGGTGACGTTGGAACCATTGGCAACATTATCACAGAAACCATTAGAATTCACAAACTCGCACATTGTCATGATCATAACACTGGTACAATGAGGTGCTGTACAAACGGTTTTTAACCCCTTTCCGCAACGGAATTTTGAATCGTCGCCAAGTGAGTGACTGCGATAGGGGGGGGGGTCCTTCCCACACGACCCGGAAACCGCCGGGGATAGGCTCTCCTGGCACACATGCTCGGCAAAATGAGGTCGTATGGGATGTGCGAGCGATCAAATACGGTTATACGTACATTTGTATTAAAAAATACAATTAACATGCCAAATTGTTTGAAGTCATAAGTACATCCCACACAGTCAGTCCTAGCTAAACATTTCTGTTCGTATATACATTCCACATAGTCAATCCAAGTAATACGTTTTCCGTTAGTATGTACATCCCACACAGTCAATCCAAGAAGTACGTTTCCGTTCGTATACACATCTCACACAGTCACTCCAAGGAAAACGTTTCTGTTTGCATGTACATCACACACAGTTTTCCCCAATAAATCGTTTGTGATAGTGTTGTTATTGCAGACGATATTAACAATTTTACCATTTGTGTTATTGAATGCATCACACACGGTGCATAGAAGAAACTGTGTGGCATAGGCTGTCCATCACACACACTTTTTATGTGGTAAACGTTTGCCCAAGGTGGCCTAAAGCAAATGTTTTCAAGAGGAAGTCGTGTGCGATTGTTCATTGATCCAACATGGTTTATTCCTAGAAACTATGTGCGTTGCCCGAGGTCATCACCGACGGTATTTTCTCAATAACCGTTTGCAATAGGAAAACCCAGTTAGTAGGCTAATCGGCCATTAACAGGCTAATTGTCCTATTATTAATAATCCATTTATTAATCTAATTGAAATTTCGTATTAAGGAAGCAGGATTTCGTAATTGAAATACATCAGAGTACAACATCATATAGCTTAAGCACTCAGCTACCCCATTACACAACAGCACCAGCACCAAGTTTGACATACAACATCTATAACCTTTCGAAATTAGCATCATATACGGTACATAGACAGATGAATCTCATCTGGAAAACTGCTGAGGCGAAAGGCGAATATTGTACCTTCATTGATGTTCAAGGTCTTTGCAACTTTAGGCTAGTGCCTGTGGATGATTGACCGTCCATCCGTCGTCCTCTTTAGGAACACTTCAATATTGAACCATGGGTGTTGTGTGAATATCTTCCTCGCCTCCTGACCATATAGGTGTTTTGAGAGGTAATCATCAGTGAACTGCTTTGGAAAGGCCCGAAAACAAGGATGTTCACAAATATCTTCTCTAGATTGGAAATGGGAAAAGGAATAAAAAAGCGAAGGTATAATAGTTAGTACCATCCTATAGTGAACAGATGTCTTCTTCATTGTGTAGACAAAGATCTTGTTGTTTTTTGTCACTAATTTCTTTATCCTACTAATCTTTCTGAGTTTCTTGACTTGAGTTATATTCATGGACAACTAATTTCCTCATATGCAAAAGGGTCGAACAGTAGTTTAAAACCTTTGACAGCAGGACCTACATGTGCAAGACCAAATTGTTAAAAACCTAAATATTAGAATGGTTCCTGCAATTGCACATTAATGGGCTATTAGACAAAGGACCATGCATGTGCAAACCTCGATTGTAAACCTCAGTGCTTCCCATTTTTTCCCTGCAACACATATAAGGTAGTTAGTGATCAGGTTAAGTGAGGGTTCCTACGCTATTAGTAAAATATGCTGATGAAAAATAAGCACATTGCAGATTCTGCAGATTAATTCGAGCCACATGGAAAACCCATTTATCCAAACCAAGCATAATTAAGAACTAGGAAATATAGCAATTGTATATGTTTCTCATGTATTAAGTGCAGTGATACGTCTCCAACGTATCTACTTTTCCATACCCTTTTGCCCTTGTTTTGGACTCTAACTTGCATGATTTGAATGGAACTAACCCGGACTGACGTTGTTTTCAGTAGAATTGCCATGGTGTTGTTTTTGTGCACAAATACAAAGTTCTTGGAATGACCTGAAAATCCACGGAGAATTATTTTGGAAAATATAAAAAATACCTGCAAGAAGATCCAGACCAGGGGGCCCTCACCCTGTCCACGAGGGTGGGGGGCGCGCCCCTACCTCGTGGCCCCCCTGTTGCTCCACCGACGTATCCCCAGATCCTATATATTCACTTTCGGGGAGAAAAAAATCAGCGAAAAAGAATTATCACATTTTACGAGACGGAGCCGCCACCAAGCCCTAATCTCTCTCGGGAGGGCTGATCTGGAGTCCGTTCGGGGCTCCGGAGAGTGGAGATCATCGCCATCGTCATCATCAACCTTCCTCCATCACCAATTCCATGATGCTCACCGCCGTGCGTGAGTAATTCCATCGTAGGCTTGCTGGACAATGATGGGTTGGATGGGATCTATCTTGTAATCGAGTTAATTTTGTTAGGGTATGATCCCTAGTATCCACTATGTTCTAAGATTGATGTTGCTATGACTTTGCTATGCTTAATGCTTGTCACTAGGGCCCGAGTGCCATGATTTCAGATACGAACATATTATGTTTTCATGAATATATGTGTGTTCGTGATCCTATCTTGCAAGTCTGTAGTCACCTACTATGTGTTATGATTCGGCAACCCTGAAGTGACAATAATCGGGACCACTCCCGGTGATGACCATAGTTTGAGGAGTTCATGTATTCACTATGTGTTAATGCTTTGGTCCGGTACTCTATTAAAAGGAGGCCTTAATATCCCTTAGTTTCCAATAGGACCCCGCTGCCACGGGAGGGTAGGACAAAAGATGTCATGCAAGTTCTTTTCCATAAGCACGTATGACTATATTCTGAATACATGCCTACATTGTATTGATGACCTGGAGCTAGTTCTGTGTCACCCTAGGTTAAAACTTCTACATGATGAATTGCATCCGACATAATTTCCCATCACTGATCCAATGCCTACGAGCTTTCCACATATTGCTTGTTGCTTATTTACTTTTCCGTTGCTACTATTACAAAAACTAGAAAAACACTACCGTTACTTTTATTGCTGCTACCGCTATCTCCATATTAATTTGCTACTAAACTACCTTGCTGCAGATACTAAGTTTCCAGGTGTGGTTGAATTGACAACTCAGCTACTAATACTTAAGAGTATTCTTTGGCCCCCCTTGTGTCCAATCAACAAATTTAGGTTGAATACTTTACCCTCAAAAACTGTTGCGATCCCCTACAGTTGTGGGTTATCAAGACTATTTTGTAGCGCCGTTGCCGGGGAGCATAGCTCCATTCTTTAAGTCATTTGGGATTTATATCTGTTGATCACTATGAAGAATATGAAGGAATCAAAAACCAAGATCTTACCCTCAAATAAGAGGGGAGGTAAGGAACTGCCATCTAGCTCTGCACTTGATTCTCCTTCTATTATGGGTACATTTGTGACACCTACTCATGCTATTGGATCTGATATGTCGTATGTTCTTGATGATGCCACTTCTGCTATGTCTGATGAAACTACCTCTATGCCTGATACTGTGCCACTAGGTGATTTTCTAGATGAACAAATTGCTAGAGTTAGGGAGAATGCAAATATTGAAACTGATGATATTTATGAAAATGATGATGAAGCTTCTCCTAATGGATATGAATTGCCTGTTGTTCCTGAGGGTTATGTTATGGATGAATAAACTGCTAGAGACTTTCTTTCCTGCAAGGATAGATATGATCTTAAGAAATTATTAGCTAAGCTGAAAGAAAAGTCCTTGAATGCTTGAATGAAACATGATCATGCTTTCGCTACTTCACCTATATGTGTTACTGATAAGGATTATGAATTCTCTGTTGACCCTGAGTTAATTACTTTGGTTGAATCTTATCCTTTCCATGGCTATGTGTCTGAAACTGTTGTGGCACATCTTACTAAGTTGAATGATATAGCCACCCTGTTTACTAACGATGAAAAGATTCGTTACTACTATTATCTTAAGTTGTTTCCTTTCCCGTTAAAGGGTGATGCTAAGACTTGGTTTAATTCTCTTGCTCCTGTTTGTGTGCGTAGTCCCCAGGATATGATGTACTACTTCTCTGCTAAATATTTTCCCGCTCATAAGAAACAAGTTGCCTTACAGGAAATATATAATTTTGTGCAAATTGAAGAAGAGAGTCTCCCACAAGCTTGGGGGAGGCTGCTCCAATTACTTAATGCTTTGCCTGATCATCCTCTTGAGAGGAACGATATACTTGATGTCTTTTATAATGGACTAACCAATGCTTCCAGAGACCACCTGGATAGTTGTGCTGGTTGTGTTTTCAGGGAAAGAACAGTTGATCAAGCTGAATTACTATTGAATAATATGCTGGCCAATGAAAATAATTGGACGCTTCCTGAACCAGCCCCTAAGCCAACTCCGAAGAAAAGAGGTGTTCAATTTCTCATTCCTGAAGATATGCAAGAGGCAAAGAAATCTATGAAAGAAAAAGGTATTAAAGCTGAAGATGTTAAGAATTTACCACCTATTGAAGAAATACATGGTCTTGATAACCCGACACAGGTAGTAAAGGTAAATTGTCTTTATAGATTTGATGAAGGTGATATTCCTCATTATAAGTCTGCTAGCGAATGTTTAGATGAGTTTGACAATTTCATTGTGAAACAAGAAAACTTTAATGCTTATGTTGGTAGACAATTACAACACAATGCTTATATGATTGAACGCTTGAGTAATTATCTGTCTAGAGCTAAAGGTGAACTGCAACTCATTAGTAAACATGCTTCTATGGTCACCACTCAAGTAGAACAAGTACTTAAGGCTCAAAATTATTTTCTCAATGAATTAAATAGTAAGAATAATGATAATGCCATTAGAGTTGTGACTAGAGGTGGCAGAATGACTCGGGAACCTTTGTATCCTGAAGGCCACCCTAAGAGAATTGAGCAAGATTCTCATAGAGCTAATTTAGATGCACCTAGTTCTTCTAAGAAGAAGAAAAAGAGAAATGATAGAACTTTGCATGCTTCTAGTGAACCTGTAGCTGACATACCTGAGAATCCCAATGACATATATATTTCTGATGCTGAGACACAATCTGGTAATGAACATGAGCCTAGTGATAATATTAATGATGATGTTCATGATGATGCTCAACCTAGCAATGATAACAATGTAGAGATTGAACCTGCTATTGATCTTAATAACCCACAATCAAATAATCAACGTTATGATAAGAGAGACTTTGTTGCTAGGAAGTACGGTAGGGAAAGAGAACCATGGGTTCAGAAACCCATGCCTTTTCCTCCGAAACCATCCAAGAAAAAGGATGATGAGGATTTTGAGCGCTTTGCTGAAATGATTAGACCTATCTTTTTGCGTATGCGTTTGACTGATGTGCTTAAACAAATCCTCATGCTAAGTATATGAAGGCTATTATTACCAATAAAAGAAAGATACCTGAAGTAGAAATTTCCACCATGCTTGCCAATTACACTTTCAAGGGTGGAATACCTAAGAAACTAGGAGATCCAGGAGTACCGACTATACCTTGCTCCATTAAATGAAACTATGTTAAAACTGCTTTATGTGATCTTGGAGCCGGTGTTAGTGTTATGCCTCTCTCTTTATATCGTAGACTTGACTTGAGTAAGTTGATGAAGGAAATATGCCCTAGAGGCAATAATAAAGATGTTATTTGTATTTCCTTATATCATGATAAATGTCTTTTATTCATGCTAGAATTGTATTAACCGGAAACTTAGTACATGTGTGGATACATAGACAAAACAGTATGTCCCTAGTATGCCTCTACTAGACTAGCTCATTGATCAAAGATGGTTATGTTTCCTAGCCATAGACATGAGTTGTCATTTGATCAACGGGATCACATCATTAGGAGAATGATGTGATGGACAAGACCCATCCGTTAGCATAGCACTATGATCGTTTAGTTTAACTGCTATTGCTTTCTTCATGACTTATACATGTTCCTATGACTATGAGATTATGCAACTCCCGAATACCGTAGGAACACCTTGTGTGCTATCAAACGTCACAACGTAACTGGGTGATCATAAAGATGCTCTACAGGTGTCTCCGAAAGTATTCGTGGTGTTGGCATAGATCAAGATTAGGATTTGTCACTCCGAGTGTCGGAGAGGTATCTCTGGGCCCTCTCGGTAACACACATCATAATAAGCCTTGCAAGCAAAGGACTAATGAGTTAGTCACGAGATGATGTGTTACGGAACGAGTAAAGAGACTTACCGGTAAACGAGATTGAACTAGGTATAAAGATACCGACGATCGAATCTCGGGCAAGTAACATACCGTTTGACAAAAGGAACAACGTATGTTGTTATGCAGTTCTGATCGATAAAAGATCTTCGTAGAATATGTAGGAGCCAATATGAACATCCAGGTTCCGCTATTGGTTATTGACCAGAGATGAGTCTCGGTCATGTCTACATAGTTCTCGAACCCGTAGGGTCCGCACGCTTAACGTTTGATGACGATCGGTATTATGAGTTTTTGAGTATTGATGTACCAAAGGTAGTTCGGAGTCCCGGATGAGATCACGGACATGACGAGGAGTCTCGGAATGTCCGAGACATAAAGATTGATATATTGGACGGCTATATTCGGACACCGGAAGTATACCGGAAAAGTTTCGGATTTATCGGGAATGCCGGAGGGGGTTACCGGAACCCCGTACGAGAGGGGATGGTCCATAGTGGGCCTAAAGGGTGAGAGAGAGGCAGCCCATAGGGCTGGCCGGCGCCCCCACCTAGGAATCCTAGTTGGACTAGGATTGGGGGGGCGCCACCTCTCCTATTCCTTTCCCCCTTCTTCCTTTCGGTGAATCCTACTAGGAATAGGATTGCAATCCTATTCCTAGTAGGAATCCCTTCCCTAGCCGCACCAGGAGAGTTGGCCGGCCCCTCCTCCCTTGCTCCTTTATATACGGGGGCAGGGGGGCACCCAAAGACACACAAGTTGAATTGTTTTAGCCGTGTGCGGTGCCCCCCTCCACAGAATCACACCTCGGTCGTACCGTCGCGGAGCTTAGGCGAAGCCCTACGCCGGTGAACACATCATATCCGTCACCACGCCGTCGTGCTGACGAAACTCTCCCGTGAAGCTCAACTGGATCAAGAGCTCGTGGGACGTCATCAAGCTGAACGTGTGCTGAACGCGGAGGTGCCGTACGTTCGGTGCTTGATCGGTTGGATCGCGAAGAAGTTCGACAACATCAACCGCGTCACTTGACGCTTCCGCTCCCGGTCTACGAGGGTACGTAGACACACTCTTCCCTCTCGTTGCTATGCATCTGGTAGATAGATCTTGCGTGATCGTAGGAAAATTTTAAAATACTACGTTCCCCAACAGTGGCATCATGAGCCAGGTCTATGCGTAGATGATATGCACGAGTAGAACACAATGACATTGTGGACGATACTAGTCATACTGCTTACCAGCATGTCATACTTTGCTTCGGCGGTATTGTGAGATGAAGCGGCCCGGACCGACATTACGCGTACGCTTACGCGAGACTGGTTTCACCGTTACGAGCACTCGTTGCTTAAAGGTGACTGGCGGGTGTCTGTCTCTCTCACTTTAGCTGAATCAAGTGTGGCTACGCCCGGTCCTTGTGAAGGTTAAAACAGCACATACTTGACGAAACATCGTTGTGGTTTTGTATGCGTAGGTAAGAACGGTTCTTGCTAAGCCCGTAGCAGCCACGTAAAACTTGCAACAAACAAAGTAGAGGACGTCTAACTTGTTTTTGCAGGGTATGTTGTGATGTGATATGGTCAAGACATGATGAGTTATACGGTTTTGTATGAGATGATCATGTTTTGTAAAGTTATCGGCAACTGGCAGGAGCCATATGGTTGTCGCTTTATTGTATGAAATGCAATCGCCATGTAATTGCTTTACTTTATCACAAAGCGGTAGCGATAGTCATGGAAGCAATAGTTGGCGAGACGACAACGATGCTACGATAAAGATCAAGGTGTCAAGCCGGTGACGAAGGTGATCATGACGGTGCTTTGAAGATGGAGATCAAAATCACAAGATGATGATGGCCATATCATGTCACATATTTTGATTACATGTGATGTTTATCTTATTATGCTTCTTATTTTGCTTAGAACGACGGTAGCATTATAAGATGATCCCTTACTAAATTTCAAGGTATAAGTGTTCTCCCTGAGTATGCACCGTTGCGAAAGTTCGTCGTGCCGAGACACCACGTGATGATCGGGTGTGATAAGCTCTACGTTCAAATACAACGGGTGTAAGCCAGTTTTGCACACGCAGAATACTCGGGTTAAACTTGACGAGCCTAGCATATACAGATATGGCCTCGGAACACTGGAGACCGAAAGGTCGAGCGTGAATCATATAGTAGATATGATCAACATAAGATGTTCACCATTGAAAACTACTCCATCTCACGTGATGATCGGACATGGTTTAGTTGATTTGGATCACGTGATCATTTAGATGACCAGAGGGATGTCTATCTAAGTGGGAGTTCTTTAAATTAATATGATTAAACTGAACTTTAATTCATCATGAACTTAGTCCTGATAGTTTTGCATATCTATGTCGTTGTAGATCAATGGCCCGTGCTACCGTTCCTTTGAATTTTAATGCATTCCTAGAGAAAGCTAAGTTGAAAGATGATGGTAGCAATTACACGGACTGGGTCCGTAACCTGAGGATTATCCTCATTGCTGCACAGAAGAATTATGTCCTTGAAGCACCGCTAGGTGACAAGCCCCCTTCCGCTGATGCAGACGCTTTGAACGTCTGGCAGTCGCGGTCTGATGACTACACGATAGTTCAGTGTGCCATGCTTTACGGCTTAGAACCGGGACTTCAACGACGTTTTGAACGTCATGGAGCATATGAAATGTTCCAGGAGTTGAAGTTAATATTTCAAGCAAATGCCCGAATTGAGAAATATGAGATTTCCAATAAGTTCTACAGCTGCAAAATGGAGGAGAATAGTTCTATCAGCGAACACTTGCTCAGAATGTCTGGGTACTACAATCATATGACTCAACTTGGTTGCAAAGTTGACGAGGATAGTGTTATTGATAGAGTTCTTCAATCACTGCCACCAAGCTATAAAGGCTTCGTGATGAACTATAACATGCAAGGGATGCAAAAGACAATTCCCGAGCTCTTCGCTATGCTCAAAGCTGCGGAGGTAGAAATCAAAAAGGAGCATCAAGTGTTGATGGTTAACAAGACCACTAGTTTCAAGAAAAAGGGCAAGGGAAAGAAAGGGAACTTCAAAAAGAATAGCAAGTCAGTTGCTACTTCAACGAAGAAACCCAAATCTGGAGCCAAGCCTGAAACTGAGTGCTTCTACTGCAAGGGGACTGGACACTGGAAGCGGAGCTGCCCCAAGTATTTGGCGGATAAGAAGGATGGCAAGATGAACAAAGGTATATGTGATATACATGTTATTGATGTGTACCTTACTAATGCTCGTAGTAGTACCTGGGTATTTGATACCGGTTCGGTTGCTAATATTTGTAACTCGAAACAGGGACTACGGATTAAACGAAGATTAGCTAAGGACGAGGTGACGATGCGCGTGGGAAACGGTTCCAAAGTCGATGTGATCGCCGTCGGCACGCTACCTCTACATCTACCTTCGGGATTAGTTTTAGACCTAAATAATTGTTATTTGGTGCCAGCGTTGAGCATGAACATTATATCTGGATCTTGTTTATTGCGAGATGGTTATTCATTTAAATCAGAGAATAATGGTTGTTCCATTTTGATGAATAATATCTTTTATGGTCACGCACCCTTAAAGAGTGGTCTATTCTTACTGGATCTCGATTGTAGTGATACACATATTCATAATATTGAAACCAAAAGATGCAAGGTTAATAATGATAGTGCAACTTATTTGTGGCACTACCGTTTAGGTCATATTGGTGTAAAACGCATGAAGAAACTCCATAAAGATGGACTTTTGGAATCACTTGATTATGAATCACTTGGTGCTTGCGAACCATGCCTCATGGGCAAGATGACTAAAACTCCGTTCTCCGGAACTATGGAGCGAGCAACAGATTTGTTGGAAATCATACATACTGATGTATGTGGACCAATGAGTGTTGATGCTCGCGGCGGGTATCGTTATTTTCTGACCTTCACTGATGATTTGAGCAGATATGGGTATATCTACTTAATGAAACACAAGTCTGAAACATTTGAAAAGTTCAAAGAATTTCAGAGTGAAGTAGAGAATCATCGTAACAAGAAAAATAAAGTTCCTACGATCTGATCGTGGAGGAGAATATTTGAGTTACGAGTTTGGTCTTCATTTGAAACAATGTGGAATAGTTTCACAACTCACGCCACCTGGAACACCACAACGTAATGGTGTATCCGAACGTCGTAACCGTACTTTATTAGATATGGTGCGATCTATGATGTCTCTTACCGATTTACCACTATCGTTTTGGGGTTATGCTTTAGAGACAGCTGCATTCACGTTAAATAGGGCACCATCTAAATCCGTTGATACGACGCCTTATGAACTATGGTTTGGCAAGAAACCAAAGTTGTCGTTTCTTAAAATTTGGGGCTGCGATGCTTATGTGAAAACACTTCAACCTGATAAGCTCGATCCCAAGTCGGAAAAATGTGTCTTCATAGGATACCCAAAAGAGACTGTTGGGTACACCTTCTATCACAGATCCGAAGGCAAAATATTCGTTGCTAAGAACGGATCCTTTCTAGAAAAAGAGTTTCTCTCGAAACAAGTGAGTGGGAGGAAAGTAGAACTTGATGAGGTAATTGTACCTTCTCCCATATTGGAAAGTAGTACATCACAGGAAATTGTTCCAGTGATTCCTACACCAATTAGTGAGGAAGTTGATGATAATGATCATGAAACTTCGGATCAAGTTTCTACTGAACGTCGTAGATCAACCAGAGTACGTTCCGCACCAGAGTGGTACGGCAACCCAGTTCTGGAAATCATGTTACTAGACCATGATGAACCTACGAACTATGAGGAAGCGATGATGAGCCCAGATTCCGCAAAATGGCTTGAAGCCATGAAATCTGAGATGGGATCCATGTATGAGAACAAAGTATGGACTTTGGTTGACTTGCCCGATGATCGGCAGGCCATCGAAAATAAATGGATCTTCAAGAGGAAGACCGACGCAGACGGTAATATTACTGTTTACAAAGCTCGACTTGTTGCGAAAGGTTTTCGAAAAGTTCAAGGAGTTGACTACGATGAGACTTTCTCACCTGTAGCGATGCTTAAGTCTGTCCGAATCATGTTAGCAATTGCCGCATTTTATGATTATGAAATCTGGCAAATGGATGTCAAAACTGCATTCCTAAATGGATATCTCAAAGAAGAGTTGTATATGATGCAACCAGAAGGTTTTGTCGATCCAAAAGGTGCTAACAAAGTATGCAAACTCCAGCGATCCATCTATGGACTGGTGCAAGCATCTCGGAGTTGGAATATACGCTTTGATGAGGTGATCAAAGCATATGGTTTTATACAGACTTTTGGAGAAGCCTGTATTTACAAGAAAGTGAGTGGGAGCTCTGTAGCATTTCTAATATTATATGTAGATGACATATTGTTAATTGGAAATGATATAGAATTTCTGGATAGCATAAAAGGATACTTGAATAAAAGTTTTTCAATGAAAGACCTCGGAGTAGCTGCTTACATATTAGGCATCAAGATCTATAGAGATAGATCAAGACGCTTAATTGGACTTTCACAAAGCACATACCTTGATAAGATTTTGAAAAGGTTCAAAATGGATCAGTCAAAGAAAGGATTCTTGCCAGTTTTACAAGGTATGAAGTTGAGTAAGACTCAATGCCCGACCACTGCAAAAGATAGAGAGAAAATGAAAGTCATTCCCTCTGCCTCAGCCATAGGATCTATCATGTATGCAATGCTGTGTACCAGACCTGATGTGTGCCTTGCTATAAGTCTAGCAGGGAGGTACCAAAGTAATCCAGGAGTGGATCACTAGACAGCGGTCAAAAACATCCTAAAGTATCTGAAAAGAACAAAGGATATGTTTCTCGTATATGGAGGTGACAAAGAGCTCGTCGTAAACGGTTACGTCGATTCTAGCTTTGACACTGATCCGGATGACTCAAAGTCACAAACCGGATATGTATTTTTATTGAACGGTGGAGCTGTCAGCTGGTGCAGTTCCAAGCAGAGCGTCGTGGCGGGATCTACGTGTAAAGCAGAATACATAGCTGCTTCAGAAGCAGCAAATGAAGGAGTCTGGATGAAGGAGTTCATATCCGATCTAGGTGTAGTACCTAGTGCATCGGGTCCAATGAAAATCTTTTGTGACAACACTGGAGCCATAGCCTTGGCGAAGGAATCCAGGTTTCACAAGAGAACAAAACACATCAAAAGACGCTTCAATTCCATCCGCGATCTAGTCAAGGAGGGAGACATAGAGATTTGAAAAATACATACGGATCTGAATGTTGCAGACCCGTTGACTAAGCCTCTTCCACGGGCAAAACATGATCAGCACCAAGACTCCATGGGTGTGAGGATCATCACTTTGTAATCTAGATTATTGACTCTAGTTCAAGTGGGAGACTGAAGGAAATATGCCCTAGAGGCAATAATAAAGATGTTATTTGTATTTCCTTATATCATGATAAATGTCTTTTATTCATGCTAGAATTGTATTAACCGGAAACTTAGTACATGTGTGGATACATAGACAAAACAGTATGTCCCTAGTATGCCTCTACTAGACTAGCTCATTGATCAAAGATGGTTATGTTTCCTAGCCATAGACATGAGTTGTCATTTGATCAACGGGATCACATCATTAGGAGAATGATGTGATGGACAAGACCCATCCGTTAGCATAGCACTATGATCGTTTAGTTTTTCTGCTATTGCTTTCTTCATGACTTATACATGTTCCTATGACTATGAGATTATGCAACTCCCGAATACCGTATGAACACCTTGTGTGCTATCAAATGTCACAACGTAACTGGGTGATCATAAAGATGCTCTACAGGTGTCTCCGAAAGTATTCGTGGTGTTGGCATAGATCAAGATTAGGATTTGTCACTCCGAGTGTCGGAGAGGTATCTCTGGGCCCTCTCGGTAACACACATCACAATAAGCCTTGCAAGCAAAAGACTAATGAGTTAGTCACGAGATGATGTGCTACGGAACGAGTAAAGAGACTTGCCGGTAACGAGATTGAACTAGGTATAGAGATACCGACGATCGAATCTCGGGCAAGTAACATACCGTTGACAAAAGGAACAACGTATGTTGTTATGCGGTTTGACCGATAAAAGATCTTCGTAGAATATGTAGGAGCCAATATGAACATCCAGGTTCCGCTATTGGTTATTGACCGGAGATGAGTCTCGGTCATGTCTACATAGTTCTCGAACCCGTAGGGTCCGCACGCTTAACGTTTGATGACGATCGGTATTATGAGTTTATGAGTATTGATGTACCGAAGGTAGTTCGGAGTCCCGGATGAGATCACGGACGTGACGAGGAGTCTCGGAATGTCCGAGACATAAAGATTGATATATTGGACGGCTATATTCGGACACCGGAAGTATACCGGAAAAGTTTCGGATTTATCGGGAATGCCGGAGGGGGTTACCGGAACCCCCTACGAGAGGGGATGGTCCATAGTGGGCCTAAAGGGTGAGAGAGAGGCAGCCCATAGGGCTGGCCGGCGCCCCCACCTGGGAATCCTAGTTGGACTAGGATTGGGGGGGCGCCACCTCTCCTATTCCTTTCCCCCTTCTTCCTTTCGGTGAATCCTACTAGGAATAGGATTGCAATCCTATTCCTAGTAGGAATCCCTTCCCTAGCCGCACCAGGAGAGTTGGCCGGCCCCTCCTCCCTTGCTCCTTTATATACGGGGGCAGGGGGGCACCCAAAGACACACAAGTTGAATTGTTTTAGCCGTGTGCGGTGCCCCCCTCCACAGAATCACACCTCGGTCGTACCGTCGCGGAGCTTAGGCGAAGCCCTGCGCCGGTGAACACATCATATCCGTCACCACGCCGTCGTGCTGACGAAACTCTCCCGTGAAGCTCAACTGGATCAAGAGCTCGTGGGACGTCATCAAGCTGAACGTGTGCTGAACGCGGAGGTGCCGTATGTTCGGTGCTTGATCGGTTGGATCGCGAAGAAGTTCGACAACATCAACCGCGTCACTTGACGCTTCCGCTCCCGGTCTACGAGGGTACGTAGACACACTCTCCCCTCTCGTTGCTATGCATCTGGTAGATAGATCTTGCGTGATCGTAGGAAAATTTTAAAATACTATGTTCCCCAACAGTTGATACCTACTGAAATATCTTTGCAAATGGCCGATAAATCAACTGCTATACCTGTCGGTATTTGTGAGGATGTGCCTGTTGTTGTTGCAAGTGTTACTATTCTAATGGACTTTGTTATACTTGATATTCTCGAGGACGATAGTATGTCTATTATCCTTGGTAGACCCTTTTTGAATACTGCAGGGGCTGTTATTGATTGCGAAAAAGGCAATGTCACTTTTCATGTCAATGGTAATGAGCATACGATACACTTTCCGAGGAAACAACCGAGGTCCACAGTATCAATTATATTGGAAAAATTTCAACTATTACTATTGGAGGTTTTGAATTTCCTCTTCCTACTATCAAGAAGACATATGGCATTCTTATTGCTGGGGACATACATATCCCCATTGAGGTAACCTAGTGTTATTCAAAAATTCTCCGGTTTCATGCTATTTGGAAAGAGTTTATTAACAAGACCTAATCAACCTTGTTAATGGATTCCTTTTGATGAGCATGGGATAGGTGAATCTAGATAGCACAACCTTATGTACCCTCCTTTTACTTTCTGTTAATTAGGATAAATAAAGCAAAAATAGTATTTTCTGTCTGTTTCCAGACTTATCCGTGCAATAAAAATTACCCCGAAAATAAAGATCTCCAAATGCCATGAAAATGAAATATGATTTTTTATAGAATATTTGAGAATATATGGCACAGAACACACAACGAGGGGAGCCAGCACCTGGCCACAAGGGTCCAGGGCGCGCCCCCTACCTCGTGGGCCCCACGTGGCCCCCCTCCACTTATTTCTGCACCCACATCTTCTTCTTCCTTCCCAAAAAATAACCAACCAGCTCAAACCCGAGTTCTAGCTCATCTTGCCACCATTTTCGATCCCCTTGCTCAAAGCACCATTCACCAAACTGTTGGGGGAGATTGTTCCTTGGTATGTGACTCCTCCATTGATCCAATTAGTTTTTGTTCTAGTGCTCTATTTATTGCAAAATTATGCTGCTATGGTGACCTTGTTCTTGAGCTTGCATGTCAAATTTTCTTGGTCCCAAGTATTTCTAATGCATGATTTAGTCTCTAGGCACTAGTAGGAGTTGTTGCTATCAATCTTTTTGAGTTTGGTTAACTTTTATTTTGAGTTACTAAAAATTTCAGAAAAATGCATAGGAAAAACTTCCAAGGTGGTTCTTCAAGGAAGCAAGAACCGAGGCTCGCGTTCCGTGAGCCGGACGATGAACTACCGAGGGATGCTGACGTGCGGCCTTGTGAATGGCCGTCAGATGACTTTATGGATTAGGTTGGCATCAAGGATGAATTTTACACATAAGTGCGCAACGCTGACCTCGAGGGCTTCATACAAGATAAGTGCCCTTAATACCGTGGCTTAACTGATAGCTTTGTGAGAAGGTTTAAATTATCATCTTCACGTAATTCTCACACTGTCCTGTTTGACCTGTATGATAAATCTTACACCATGGACTTAGAGGATTTTAATGATGCTTGTAAGCTCCCACAGTGGGGCAGTATGGGTGATCCTCGTAAATCTGAATTTAAAGAGTTTCTTGCTAGGATCACTGTGGGGGAATCTAGAGAAATCACACAGGCTACTATAGGGAGCATCCATTTTCCTACTATTCATTACTTTGCTCTCTTTATTTGTAGATGCATAAATGGTAAAGGTGAAGCTTGTCACATGTGTGTCCCAGATCTTAGTTTTCTCAGGAGTGCTGTACTAGGTGATAGACAATATAACTTGGGAGCCATTGTTGCACGTAGGCTACACCATAATGGTATGAATGGAGATTTATTTGGTGGGATCTGTGCCACTCGCATAGCCCACCGTCTTGGTGTACCTGTGCATGAGAATGATGAACCTTTACCTCCTGCTCATTTAGATTGCCATGCTTTGACTAGTCACTGGTTTATAGAGAGGGATGATCAATCCCTCAAATATCGACTAATCTTTAACAGATAGCATGCCATCACTATTGTTCTTCCTGCCCCTACTTTGTTTGACTTTCAGGCAAAAGGGAGATACACTTTAACTATGGAGGAGGCAAATGCGTATTACAATATGATAGAAGCAGCCCGCCTTCGAGCTGCAGCTCAGCATGCAGTAGCTGCTGCATCTCAGTACAACCTCAACTACGACTTTGGATATCCATCAGGCAAATACTGGCCATAGACCAACTTAGGCCAAAAGCCTAAGCTTGGGGGAGTACGTGTTCTCATCGGCTTTACATTCATGTTCACACACTTATTCTAGTTTTCGGTGCTCACACTCTTTCACTGTACCATCCATGTTTAGTTTCATTTCTTTTTCTTAGTCTTTTTCTCGTGTTCTAGAAAAACCTTAAGAAAAAAATATATTAGTTGTAGCTTCTAGCTAGTTTACTTTTCTTGTAGTAGTAACTAAAAGTAAACCCAAAAAGATTTCTCGTTCTTCTTTTGCTTGTTGGGAGCTTTCCCGTGTAAATAGTTTCTTATCTTTTCGTTGGGGGTCAAGAGTATAAGACCATGATTGAAAATGCTTAGTGGCTCTCATATGCTTTATTGTTGATTTAACCTTGAGCCATATTACCTTGTCTTCTCTCTTGTATTAAATGTCTACATATTCTAGCTTGTCCAATGCACGTGCACTATTATTATTATCCACACCGTTCGGTCGTGCGAGTGAAAGGCAATAAGGATGATATATGATGAACTAATTGAGATGAGAAAAGCTGGTATGAACTCGACCTCTCTTGTTTTTGTAAATATGATAGTTCATCGTTCTTGATTCAGCTTGTTATGAATGAAACATGCTTGCAATGACAATTAGAGATCATAGCTGCTTATGCCATGCTTAATTAGCCGTGCCGATATGATATTAAAATGGTTGTGATGTGGTATGATAGGGTGGTATCCTCCTTTGAACGATTCAATTGGTCTGACTTGGCACATGTTCACGCATGTAGTTGAAACAAATCAACATAGCCTCCACGATATTTATGTTCATGGTGATTTATATCCTACTCATGCTTGCATTCATTGTTGATTAATTTTAATGCATGTTCATGAGCGTTGTTGCTCTCTAGATGGTCGGTTCCCAGTCCCTTTCTAGCCTTCATCTGTACTAAGCGGGAATACTGCTTATGCATCCACCTCCATAAACCCCAAAGTTATTCCACATGAGTCCACTATACCTTCATATATGTTGTATTTAACTACAGTTCCAAGTAAATTTGTATGTGCCAAACTCTAAACCTGTAATGCCCAGGATGGGACTATACCTCCTACGTGTCGAGGCACGACTTAAAGGTATAAGCCCATCCTAGAATGATCTCAAGTTTGGTATCTTTGCACGACTCATGTAAAAGAGGGATTAAATTGCAAAAGGAGATAGTTGGCTTACACTCGCCACTTCACACAAATCATTACATAAGCAATTCATCATTCAAAACATCACAACCCGACTATGGGTGAAGATCCAAAAGAAAGATACCAAAACAACATAAAGCCACAGGCCTGGATCGAATCCTAGTAGAAACCACTACTGATCGTCAAAAACGTCACAAGCATACGGTCAAACTCTTCATCGAGCTCCATGGTGAAGAACTGATCCAACTCCTGCATCAAACTCGGCTGAACCTGCATCTGGTGTGGTGAAGTAACTGTGAGCCACAGAGGACTCAGCAATCCCGTTCCCGGGTAACAAGACTATTTAAGCCTTGGGTGAGGACAAGGCTGAAGAAAGAACAAGAGGTGAAGGAACAACAAGAGTCTGCAGCAGCAACTAGCACTAACTTACGTAATAGAGAGCGAGAAGAGAAGTGCCTCGGTCGAGAGATGATCACGAAGTGATCCTAACTAAAGCCGGTCAAACATAACCCCACCGTGTTCAACTCCCGAATCCCTATTTGGAAATTGACAGTCACGGTACACATGCTGGTAGTGTATTGAATCATTGTGTCAAGTTATCTACAACCGGATATTAACAAGCTCCCATCTGCCACATAACCGCGGGCACGGCTTTCGAAAGTTCAAAACCCTGCAGGGGTGTTCCAACTTGACCCATTACAAGCCCACGATCCGCGGAGTCGCAACTCCATAGGTGGGAAGACCCGAGTATTCTCGGAATCCCGTGCTCAAGTTAAACCGAACTAAGGTAAGGCTAATCCAGCAAATCCTCCCGGCGTGCCGACACCCTGATAGTAGCCGCGCGTATCTCGTCTCAGGCCACGACCAGATGGGACAAGCTACGGGTTTTTACAAGACCTTGAGTTTCCTCGAGGTGGCCCCGCAGGTTGCCCAGTTCGGACCAACACTCATGTGGAGCACTGGCCCGGGGGGTTGAATTAAAATAAAAGAGGGTTTGCAAGACCCTTATGCATGTTTTATTAGTTATTAGGCGAATAGTACCAATGTTGGGATTTGCTGGAAAAGACTTAGCACTTAGCGGTTTATCAAGGGGGTCCCATACACCCCAACCGTGTTAGGAACGCATAATCAAGGAACATAACACCGGTTTATACGGTTCCTAACGGCATGAGTGGAACAAATCACCAAGCAAAAGGCTTAGCCTTCCACCCTTGCCAGTATATAGATGATTTCATTAAAGCATTTATATAGTGTGATATAACCCAACCAAACTTCAACATGAAGCAAGCATCTTCGATCTTCACCTGCAACTAGCAATGCTATAAGAGGGGCTGAGCGAAGCGTACTTAGCCATTCAACGGTTTGCATAGGTAGGGTGGTTAAACAGGTTCATGGTTACAAGTAGGAGGCTGACAAGAAGATCATGGGCATCGAGGCAAAACTATAGAGCGGATCTACTAGCAATAGGCAAAGATAGTAATGGTATCCGAGTTCGGTCATCTTGCCTGGGATTCCACAAGGGAGAAGAACGGATCCATGAAGAAGACGAAGCAACACAGTCTAGCGAATCCTCACAACTCCGGAACGAAACCGAAGCTAACAAGAGAAGCAACCGGAAAAAAGAAACAACACGGTAAACACACATATCATAAACATGGCATACGATGCACATCCAAGTATGATGCATGTCCGGTTTAATTATGCATGGCATGGCAAAGTGCACAAACAAAACTACAAGTTAAGTGGAGCTCAATATGCAACGAGTTGCATATTGACGAAACACCACATTTAATTATTTAATTGACTCTCGGTTATAAACAAGACAAGGTTAAATGTTTTTAACATGGCAAAAGGTGAAGCAAAAAGAAACTACACTATTAGGCATTTTAAATGAGGCCGGAAAATAGCAACAACATATCCGGAAAATCCCCATGAGCATGTTTAGTGATTTAAAGCAACAACAATTAAACACATATAATGTTGTTAACATGATGCGGATGACATGATCAAGTTATGCAATTTTATTAAAAGGTTGACTTAAAAAGATATGAAGCATTTGTCGCCGTGGTGGAAAGAAAAGGGTGCCACGGCAACGATCCGAAAATGATGCAACGGCACCATATCGGTTCCGGTAACTCGTTGAGAGTCCGGTGCAAAAGGAAAGATGGCGGGAGGCGTGTCAAGCAAGAAGAAAGTGGGGAGATCCCGTCACCAGGTTCCCACGAGTCGGCGACGAGGCAACCAAGGAGCACAACAAAAGATGAAACGGGCACGATGCACACAAGGAAACATTTCATACAACACGAGCAAACATTCCACGAGTCATCCACGGGGTCGTCTCGTTATACCTTCGGGACACACGTTCTCGGAGCGGTTCGAGATCGTAGAGGAAGGAGTCGTTCTCGCGAGTCGTAGAGGAAGTAGTTGTACACGAGGTCGCCAACGAGTAGTCGTTCCGTTCGTAGAGGTACTTGAGGGTCTCGGCGACGGTAGTGGTACACGGCGATGGTAGTCGTTCGGGTCGTCGTGGTACTCGGCGTGTCATCTTGCGTAGTCGTTCCGGTTCGTAGACGTACTTGCATCGGAGGGGTACTTGTCGTTTCATCGTGTAGTCGAACTTGCCGAAACTTGAGGTCCTCGTGCACTTGACGAAAACAAAAAAAACAGCAGCAGTACAAACAAAACACGGCGGTCTCGGACACAGCCACGACAAAGTCAAGCAGAGCTCGCCGGGAAGCACGGATGCAGGGCAGCGGCATCTCTGCTGCTAGGGGAGGCCGGCGACGGCGGCCTGGACGGAGGAGATCCTCACGGGATGAGGCAGAGGTGCGGCGCCTGACGAGGAAGGCGAGGTAGAGGCCGCAGGGACGGGGCAGCAGCTCGAGGGGGCCCTGGACGAAGCGCTCGGGAGGAGGCCAGGGAGGCGCGGCGCTCGCGGGAAGAGGCCGGACTGCAGTCTCAGCGATGGAGGAAGGCGGCCTCTGGCCGCTGACCAGAGAGGCGGCGAGGCGAGGAGGGAAGGGGGCGCGCTCCCGGCCGGCTTGGAGACGATGGAAGTGCTTGAGCGGGGCGGGCACCTGTGCCCTGGAGATGGAGGCGCTGGGGGGCTGCAGGGGCGCGGGCGCGCTGATGCGCGGCCAGAGGGAGGCACGCTGGCCGGCGAGGCCCAGGAGGAGGGGTGCGGGCGACTGGAGATAGAGGGAGGGAGGAGATCGAGCCAGAAGGGGGTGCGGGGTCGAGGGATCGGGTGCGGGCTGTGAGCGAGCGAGAGGGACAAGGGGAGAGGGCTCTGCGACGGGGCACGAGGGGTTCGATGCGGGAGGTGAGTGCGGCGGTGGTAGGCAGGAAAAGGGAGAGGAGAGGAGCGAACGATCGTGCGCCTAGGGTTAGCGGAGTTGGTCGGGCCGGCCAGGGTGGAGTTGGGCCGCAGGGATGGGCCAGGAGGCTGAGGCCTGGAGGGAAGAAAAGGCCAGGAGGGAAGGAGACTGCTGGGCTCCTGGGAGGCCTGCCGGCTGGAGGAGTTTTCTCCCTTTTTTTTATTTCTTTAGCAGAAACAAAAGAGAAGAAAAGAAAAAGAGGAGGGGGGTTAGGGCAAGAATTAGGACAAAGGTTAATTTTTCTCGGGCTCGTAAAATGAGCATGACCGGAGAAAAATACAAAAGGCCAGATCGGAAAAATAATTCAAACATATTTGAATTTAATTCAAATAGGTTTGAACTAAGACGTGATTAATGAAGTGTCCAAAAATGTTCGAATTTTGGAGGAACCTCGAAACAACGGAAAAGAAGTATTGGCAAGGTTTTTGAAGGGGAAACTCGAAGTGAAAAAGACATGGGGAAATTATGCACGTGTGTTACGGTGATCCCAAACAATTCGAATATTTTTTAATATAGCTCCCTAAATATTGGGAGGATATGTTATAAAGAGAAGTCACACTTCCCTCGATTTAAATGGACCGAAGGCCCACACGATTTATTTAGGTTGAGATGCAAAAATAAAATATGACATGATGGCATGATGACATGATGCAATGCAAAATAAATAAAGCAAGCACAACTGAAACACACGGGAGAACCCGGAACATCTGAAATCTTCTGGAATCTTCTGGGACGTCGGTCTTCGGGCGTCACAACTCTCCCACACTAACAGAGGATCTCGACCTGAGAGCCTAGAGATATCACCGGGTAAAAACGAAAAGGAGGAGGTAAAACAAAGTTGCTTCTTTGACAGACGAGTGAAACCAAAGAACCTTGAGAGGTTGAACAAACTTGAAAGAAAGAATGCAACGGAGATGAACGGATATGAAAACTCCGTTAGAAAAGAGGAACAAGGAGCATTATGAGAACCTTGAAGGTTGAAAGACATGAAGCAAGAGCTCACGGACGAAAAGAATATGAAACCGCAATGGTATAGCCAAGGAATAAGAATGACAGAATTTGGACAGCACTCCGACTGAAAATGGAAGGAATTAACAAGAACTTGAGGAGATGGAGTGATACTTGATGAAAACAACAACATATTGCCTCCGAAATAATTAAAAGAATGGCACAAGGGGTAAGAAAGATTCAGACATCACTCCGGTTAAAAAGAGAGGCAAAACTAGATAAATGACGAAACTGAATGAAGAATACAATGCTCCGGTTAAATAGATAAACAAGGAAAAGAACGTGATCTTGATAAAAACGAGATGATGGTCAAAGAGATCAACATCACAAAACCTCCGGAACAAAAGTATAGCATATAGATCAATGAAAGAAATGAACGGAGAAAATATGACAACTTCTCTCAAAATTGAATTTGAAAGAGCATCCTTACGAGGAAGGGTTGAACGGAGTTGTTGGAAAAATCAACAACGAAAACGAATAAGCTTCATGTGGGCTTATGGAAAACATCTCAAAATTAAGAGGTGACAACCAACCACTAACGGAAACAATTGATTGCAATGAGATCACAAGGAGACGATAAACTTATCTCACCGGGAGGATAAATGAAGAACTTGGATCATTTATAAGCACCATAATAGCAACAATCCTTAGGGAAAGCTTTTAGGTGAAATACAACCCAAGATAACTCCAACGAATAAATTGAAGGGTTGAAAAGATCTCCTGAACAAGGAAAATGATGGGCTGACAAGTCGCGAATCATGAAACATGAAGGGAAATTGTCAAAAATGGCATACCACCATCTCAAACAATAAAGGTAGAAATAATTGCACTTGGAAAGCATGATGAAGAATGCTTGAGCTCCAACAATAATCTTGATGAAGACTTCGAGGATGAATTAAAACATGATGAACCACCATGAGATCTCCGGTAATAAAAGGATGAGAAGTGAAAGATGAAAAGAATAAGATTCAAGGCCTGCGATGAATTAGATTGAGCTTTGGAATGATATAATTAAATAACTTGGAACTCCGGAAAACAAGATGAACAACTTAGAATGGAGAATATATATGATGAACAATCTCCAAACAAAATAATTAAATCACCTTGAAGGAATAAGAATAAGAATTATGTTATGCATCTCCTTCACCAATTTAAATTGATGACAACCAAAGGATTTGGCATACTACTTATTCTCGTTGCAAGGAATTAAAGAGATCTCGCACAAACTTGGGTAATTCTTCAACGAACCACCGGTAGGATTATGAAAGAACAAATGAATTAAAACGATAACAACGGAAGGGTAAACTTGAAAGAACCACCGTAAGAATATGGAGACGAACGAAGAGACATCAATGAAGAATATTTGGAGGACGAAGTTGAAAACTGAAAACGAAGAAATATTCTGAAATGATGGCCTTCGGAGGAACACAAAGAAAAGAATTCATGAATGCTTCGGATGGCATAAAAGAATTCCTCACAATTGGAACAATAATGAGGATGGCATGAAGCTAGAACCATGAATCTTCAAGAGAACGGCCAATATTTAAGAGAAACACTTCTCCGATCTTGAAATGTTGAGAATGAAGACGAGAAATGCCATAAGAATTGTTGAGCACTCCGGAATGGAGAATTAAAAGGTTGAACCAATGATGAAAAAGAATTTCAAAGCGATCTTGGAGAAGGCATGTGACTGATGGAAATCATACTTACGTCACACTTTGAAAAGAATTCTCCGAAAAAGAAGAGTCAGGTAAGATCCTGGGAAAAACCTATGGGTTAGGGCCCACTAAAGAAATCACCGTTGAAAAGATTGCTTGCGAGATATAGCACTGGTTGAGTTAAATGGCTTGAATAAGATAACAATCCTCAAAATAATTAGAACGGATCAAGAATTGAATTATGAATCTTGAGCACTCCGGATATGAATAACAAGAGGATAATGATTAATTGGTGCACCGGAATAAGAAAGCATTGTGAAAAGAGGAAAATGATAAGATCAACACCGAAATCTTGAATTACATTCACCAGAGAAGAAACGAGAATGGAGAATGATGAACTTGAAGCTCTTGAGCATCTTCACGATAAATCACCGGATAAGAACATTGAAGGAAAGAATGAAGAAACATCACATGAATAAAATTGATATTTCATCCGAGAATTTCTTGCTCCGAGAAGAAGAAGGGTGGGAGGGTGGGGAAAACAAAGACAACTTGGAATGAATGAAACAGACAATTCGTCAGATTTCTCAACGACGTCCGTATGGAATAATCTTGAAGAGAAAGCACACCGGTTGAAAATGATAAACAAGACGATCTTGATGATTAAGAAGGACTAGCACTCCCATAGAAATATGAGAACACCGATTAAGAAAGGTATGGAATCAACATTTGACATCGAAGCAACTCGAATACCAGAATCAAAACAAAAACAAAGGATAGATATGCAACATGATCTTCACAATATCATCCGAACAGAGAATTGAACGAATGAATTCCGCAGGTACATCAACTTGACGAGAAGCCACTTGGAGAGCAAAATGAAAATAAAAAGGAACAAGGAACAGATAGAACAAATACAAGATAGAAGCTTCGTTCCGACATATTCGTGCCGAAAGCTCATGGAACGTGTTACAAAAGGGTTTTGCAATCCCGGATCAGCATAGCCAAGGACCCTTTAAGATGCAACTCCCGATCAGAACAAGTCCATAAAACCACTTCACTCAATGTAGAACCCCAAACTTCATATCGTGCATCCGTTGGAAGAATGCCTAGAACTACTAGATGAACCCACCTATAGATTTCCGAAAGTTTCCAGTTATGCAATCAGGTGTTGGGGATACACGGGAAGCACCGCGCAATCAACTCTAAACCTACATCCAGGTGTATCCATCCTTCAACACATAACCAGTCTTTCTCGGAAACTGTTTACCTCGGACCTTCGAAACGCATCCACTATACAAGCTATGGCAATACTCTCGAGCTACCTGCCCAGTACTGGGTGATGTCAGGGTTATCTTGCCACTGGCCGTATAGGAGAGATTTTCGACGTCGGCCGTCTTAAGTATTTAGTACTGCCGCGATATGCTTGTGACGACAATACCCCGAAGCTCAACTCCCCGGGACACTGCCACAACCCCTAATGTCAGGAGGAATCGAGAACAATATCCTCGTCACAAGAACATCGAAACAATCCCAGAATACTCGCGGGATCCTAAAAAAAATTTGGTGCAATTTTTGAAGATAGGAGAGACAAGAGTAGTCGTCAGGAGTCCTCACCAGAGAGAAAAGAGATGAGAAGCAAAAGAAATCCTACTCTCCGATATATATATAGGACTCAAAACATTTTCAGTGTGTGCCTAGACTCAACCGACAACGATTCGATCAATCAGTGGGGGCTTCTAGGTCGGAGAAGGCTCTGATACCAACTTGTAATGCCCAGGATGGGACTAATACCTCCTACGTGTCGAGGCACGACTTAAAGGTATAAGCCCATCCTAGAATGATCTCAAGTTTGGTATCTTTGCACGACTCATGTAAAAGAGGGATTAAATTGCAAAAGGAGATAGTTGGCTTACACTCGCCACTTCACACAAATCATTACATAAGCAATTCATCATTCAAAACATCACAACCCGACTACGGGTGAAGATCCAAAAGAAAGATACCAAAACAACATAAAGCCACAAGCCTGGATCGAATCCTAGTAGAAACCACTACTGATCGTCAAAAACGTCACAAGCATACGGTCAAACTCTTCATCGAGCTCCATGGTGAAGAACTGATCCAACTCCCGCATCAAACTCGGCTGAACCTGCATCTGGTGTGGTGAAGTAACTGTGAGCCACAGAGGACTCAGCAATCCCGTTCCCGGGTAACAAGACTATTTAAGACTTGGGTGAGGACAAGGCTGAAGAAAGAACAAGAGGTGAAGGAACAACAAGAGTCTGCAGCAGCAACTAGCACTAACTTACGTAATAGAGAGCGAGAAGAGAAGTGCCTCGGTCGAGAGATGATCACGAAGTGATCCTAACTAAAGCCGGTCAAACATAACCCCACCGTGTTCAACTCCCGAATCCCTATCCGGAAATTGACAGTCACGGTACACACGCTGGTAGTGTATTGAATCATTGTGTCAAGTTATCTACAACCGGATATTAACAAGCTCCCATCTGCCACATAACCACGGGCACGGCTTTCGAAAGTTCAAAACCCTACAGGGGTGTTCCAACTTGACCCATTACAAGCCCACGATCCGTGGAGTCGCAACTCCATAGGTGGGAAGACCCGAGTATTCTCGGAATCCCGTGCTCAAGTTAAACCGAACTAAGGTAAGGCTAATCCAGCAAATCCTCCCGGCGTGCCGACACCCTGATAGTAGCCGCGCGTATCTCGTCTCAGGCCACGATCGGATGAGACAAGCTACGGGTTTTTACCAGACCTTGAGTTTCCTCGAGGTGGCCCCGCAGGTTGCCCAGTTCGGACCAACACTCATGTGGAGCACTAGCCCGGGGGGGTTGAATTAAAATAAAAGAGGGTTTGCAAGACCCTTATGCATGTTTTATTAGTTATTAGGCGAATAGTACCAATGTTGGGATTTTCTGGAAAAGACTTAGCACTTAGCGGTTTATCAAGGGGGTCCCATACACCCCAACCGTGTTAGGAACGCATAATCAAGGAACATAACACCGGTTTATACGGTTCCTAACGGCATGAGTGGAACAAATCACCAAGCAAAAGGCTTAGCCTTCCACCCTTGCCAGTATATAGATGATTTCATTAAAGCATTTATATAGTGTGATATAACCCAACCAAACTTCAACATGAAGCAAGCATATTCGATCTTCACCTGCAACTAGCAATGCTATAAGAGGGGCTGAGCGAAGCGTACTTAGCCATTCAACGGTTTGCATAGGTAGGGTGGTTAAACAGGTTCATGGTTACAAGTAGGAGGCTGACAAGAAGATCATGGGCATCGAGGCAAAACTATAGAGCGGATCTACTAGCAATAGGCAAAGATAGTAATGGTATCCGGGTTCGGTCATCTTGCCTAGGATTCCACAAGGGAGAAGAACGGATCCATGAAGAAGACGAAGCAACACAGTCGAGCGAATCCTCACAACTCCAGAACGAAACCGAAGCTACCAAGAGAGGCAATCGGAAAGAAAGAAACAACACGGTAAACACACATATCATAAACATGGCATACGATGCACATCCAAGTATGATCCATGTCCGGTTTAATTATGCATGGCATGGCAAAGTGCACAAACAAAACTACAAGTTAAGTGGAGCTCAATATGCAACGAGTTGCATATTGACGAAACACCACATTTAATTATTTAATTGACTCTCGGTTATAAACAAGACAAGGTTAAATGTTTTTAACATGGCAAAAGGTGAAGCAAAAAGAAACTACACTATTAGGCATTTTAAATGAGGCCGGAAAATACCAACAACATATCCGGAAAATCCCCATGAGCATGTTTAGTGATTTAAAGCAACAACAATTAAACACATATAATGTTGTTAACATGATGCGGATGACATGATCAAGTTATGCAATTTTATTAAAAGGTTGACTTAAAAAGATATGAAGCATTTGTCGCCATGGTGGAAAGAAAAGGGTGCCACGGCAACGATCCGAAAATGATGCAACGGCACCATATCGGTTCCGGTAACTCGTTGAGAGTCCGGTGCAAAAGGAAAGATGGCGGGAGGCGTGTCAAGCAAGAAGAAAGTGGGGAGATCCCGTCATCGGGTTCCCACTAGTCGGCGACGAGGCAACCGAGGAGCACGACAAAAGATGAAATGGGCACGATGCACACAAGGAAACATTTCATACAACGCGAGCAAACATTCCACGAGTCATCCACGGGGTCGTCTCGTTATACCTTCGGGACACACGTTCTCGGAGCGGTTCGAGATCGTAGAGGAAGGAGTCGTTCTCGCGAGTCGTAGAGGAAGTACTTGTACACGAGGTCGCCAACGAGTAGTCGTTCCGTTCGTAGAGGTACTTGAGGGTCTCGGCGATGGTAGTGGTACACGGCGACGGTAGTCGTTCGGGTCGTCGTGGTACTTGGTGTGTCATCTTGCGTAGTCGTTCCGGTTCGTAGACGTACTTGCATCGGAGGGGTACTTGTCGTTTCATCGTGTAGTCGAACTTGCCGAAACTTGAGGTCCTCGTGCACTTGACGAAAACAAAAAAAAACAGCAGCAGTACAAACAAAACACGGCGGTCTCGGACACAGCCACGACAAAGTCAAGCGGAGCTCGCCGGGAAGCACGGATGCAGGGCAGCGGCATCTCTGCTGCTAGGGGAGGCCGACAACGGCGGCCTGGACGGAGGAGATCCTCACGGGACGAGGCAGAGGTGCGGCGCCTGATGAGGAAGGCGAGGTAGAGGCCGCAGGGACGGGGCAGCAGCTCGAGGGGGCCCTGGACGAAGCGCTCGGGAGGAGGCCAGGGAGGCGCGACGCTCGCGGGAAGAGGCCGGACTGCGATCTCGGCGACGGAGGAAGGCGGCCTCTGGCCGCTGACCAGAGAGGCGGCGAGGCGAGGAGGGAAGGGGGCGCGCTCCCGGCCGGCTTGGAGACGATGGAAGTGCTTGAGCGGGGCGGGCACCTGTGCCCTGGAGATGGAGGCGCTGGGGGGCTGCAGGGGCACGGGCGCGCTGATGCGCGGCCAGAGGGAGGCACGCTGGCCGGCGAGGCCCAGGAGGAGGGGTGCGGGCGACTGGAGATAGAGGGAGGGAGGAGATCGAGCCAGAAGGGGGTGCGGGGTCGAGGGATCGGGTGCGGGCTGTGAGCGAGCGAGAGGGACGAGGGGAGAGGGCTCTGCGACGGGGCACGAGGGGTTCGATGCGGGAGGTGAGTGCGGCGGCGGTAGGGAGGAAAAGGGAGAGGAGAGGAGCGAACGATCGTGCGCCTAGGGTTAGCGGAGCTGGTCGGGCCGGCCAGGGTGGAGTTGGGCCGCAGGGATGGGCCAGGAGGCTGAGGCCCGGAGGGAAGAAAAGGCCAGGAGGGAAGGAGACTGCTGGGCTCCTGGGAGGCCTGCCGGCTGGAGGAGTTTTCTTCCTTTTTTTATTTCTTTAGCAGAAACAAAAGAGAAGAAAAGAAAAAGAGGAGGGGGGTTAGGGCAAGAATAAGGACAAAGGTTAATTTTTCTCGGGCTCGTAAAATGAGCATGACCGGAGAAAAATACAAAAGGCCAGATCGGAAAAATAATTCAAACATATTTGAATTTAATTCAAATAGGTTTGAACTAATACGTGATTAATGAAGTGTCCAAAAATGTTCGAATTTTTGGAGGAACCTCGAAACAACGGAAAAGAAGTATTGGCAAGGTTTTTGAAGGGGAAACTCGAAGTGAAAAAGACATGGGGAAATTATGCACGTGTGTTACGGTGATCCCAAACAATTGGAATATTTTTTAATATAGCTCCCTAAATATTGGGAGGATATGTTATAAAGAGAAGTCACACTTCCCTCGATTTAAATGGACCGAAGGCCCACACGATTTATTTAGGTTGAGATGCAAAAATAAAATATGACATGATGGCATGATGACATGATGCAATGCAAAATAAATAAAGCAAGCACAACTGAAACACACGGGAGAACCCGGAACATCTGGAATCTTCTGGAATCTTCTGGGACGTCGGTCTTCGGGCGTCACAAAACCTTCAAATGAAATTCTTTTTTTTGTTTGCTCGAACAGCTCATGTATCAACTAGGGTTGTCTATATCTTCCATGCTAGGTGGGTTATTCTCACGATGAGTGGACTCCGCTCATCATTCATGAGAAAATGGCTGGTAACCGAGATGCCCAGTCCCATGCTCAAAATCATAATAATTAAACAAAACTCTCCCAGGGCTGTTGCTGGTTTGGACGGTACCCGTTGTTGGCTAGCCGTGGAGTGTGCTTGTTGGTGGCTGGGGGAGTATAAACTTTACCATTCTATTTGGGAACCGCCTATAATGTGAGTAGTATGGAAGATATCGAGATTCTTGGTTGTTATGTTGACAATGAAAGTATACCGCTCAAAATGTTATTCATCTCTATTTAAAAATCGAGCTTTGGCACCTCTACAAATCCCTGCTTCCCTATGCGAAGGGCCTATCTATTTACTTTTATGCAAAGTCATCATCCTCTTATCAAAGAGCACCAGTAGGAGAGCACCTCTGTCATTTGCATGTATTACTATTAATTTGCATTGAGTATGATCATGACTGGATCTCTTTTACCATGAATTACAATGTCTAGTCAGTCCTTGATCTTTAAAGGTGCTCCGCATTATGTTTTGCGGTCTCAAAAAGGGCTAGCGAGATACCATCTTGTTATATCATATCATGATTGTTTTGAGAAAGTGTTGTCGTCCGAGGTTTATTATTATTGCTCGCTAGTTGATTATGCCATTGATGTGAGTAAACTTGAGACCTGAAAGTTATTGTGAATGTGGTTAGTTCATGATCTTGCTGAAAACCTGAATGCTGGCTTACATATTTACAACAACAAGAGCAAACAGAGTTTGTCAAAGTTTTTCTTTATCACTTTCAGTTTATCAACTGAATTGCTTGAGGACAAGCAAAGGTTTAAGCTTGGGGGAGTTGATACGTCTCCAACGTATCTACTTTTCCAAACCCTTTTGCCCTTGTTTTAGACTCTAACTTGCATGATTTAAATGGAACTAACCCGGACTGACGCTGTTTTCAGGAGAATTGCCATGGTGTTGTTTTTGTGCAGAAATAAAAAGTTCTCGGAATGACCTGAAAATCCATGGAGAATTATTTTGGAAAATATAAAAAAATACCCGCAAGAAGATCCAGACTAGGGGCCCACACCCTGTCCACGAGGGTGGGGGGCGCGCCCCCCCTAGGGCGCACCCCCTGCCTCATGGGCCCCCTTGTGCTCCACCGACGTATCCCCAGATCCTATATATTCACTTTCGGGGAGAAAAAAATCAGCGAAAAAGAATTATCACATTTTACGAGACGGAGCCGCCACCAAGCCCTAATCTCTCTCGGGAGGGCTGATCTGGAGTCCGTTCGGGGCTCCGGAGAGTGGAGATCGTCGCCATCGTCATCATTAACCTTCCTCCATCACCAATTCCATGATGCTCACCGCCGTGCGTGAGTAATTCCATCGCAGGCTTGCTGGACGGTCATGGGTTGGATGGGATCTATCATGTAATTGAGTTAGTTTTGTTAGGGTTTGATCCCTAGTATCCACTATGTTCTGAGATTGATGTTGCTATGACTTTGCTATGCTTAATGCTTGTCACTAGGGCCCGAGTGCCATGATTTCAGATCTGAACCTATTATGTTTTCATGAATATATGTGTGTTCTTGTTCCTATCTTGCAAGTCTATAGTCACCTACTATGTGTTATGATCCGGCAACCCCGAAGTGACAATAATCGGGACCACTCCCGGTGATGACCATAGTTTGAGGAGTTCATGTATTTAGTATGTGTTAATGCTTTGGTCCGGTACTCTATTAAAAGTAGGCCTTAATATCCCTTAGTTTCCAATAGGACCCCGCTGCCACGGGAGGGTAGGACAAAAGATGTCATGCAAGTTCTTTTCCATAAGCATGTATGACTATATTCGGAATACATGCCTACATTGCATTGATGGCCTGGAGCTAGTTCTGTGTCACCCTAGGTTAAAACTTCTACATGATGAATTGCATCCGACATAATTTCCCATCACCGATCCAATGCCTACGAGGTTTCCACATATTGCTTGTTGCTTATTTACTTTTTCGTTGCTACTATTACAAAAACTACAAAAACACTACCGTTACTTTTATTGCTGCTACCGCTATCTCCATATTACTTTGCTACTAAACTAACAAGCTGCAGATACTAAGTTTCCAGGTGTGGTTGAATTGACAACTCAGCTGCTAATACTTAAGAGTATTCTTTGGCTCCCCTTGTGTCGAATCAACAAATTTGGGATGAATAATTTACCCTCGAAAACTGTTGCGACCCCCTACATTTGTGGGTTATCAAGCAACCAAATTCGATTTATTCCTCAAATGCACAACAATACAAAATTCTACCCACGACAATTGGACATCGCATTATAGAATTGAACCAAGCAGTTAACTAATCTAAACAACACAACAAATGAACCGAACATTAACTGAGCACCACATTGCACCATATAACATACTCCTAATAGAAGATCAGATAGTTAACCAAACCAATAATACTTAACAACTTAGAAATATAGCAATTGTATTTGTTTCTCATGTATTTAGTACAACCAAATTTGATTTATTTCTCATATGGTATACAATAAAAAAATGCACCCAGAGCCATTGAACATCATATTGCAGAATTGAACCAAACAGTTAACTGAACACGACAACTAATTAACCAAACTATTAATAAGTGAGCACCACATTGCACGACATATAGAACATATACACTAGAGCAACAGATTGCATTGTAAACATAGATAGGACAATTCACTAGAATTTGTTAAGGAAAGGCAGGAGCAGCACATGCAACAGGTAAATCGAGCATGCTTAACCTGCGTAGCTAGCAAACTGAACATATGTCCTTATGGTGAGCTAATAATACAAGCTACTCCTCATCGTCGGAGATATCGATGATGATTGGCTCCTTGGACATGGAAGAGGGTGAGGTATCCACATCGTGGGTGCCCTCGTTGTAGTGGTGAGTTGCTTGAGCCACTCCAGACACCAAACTATTGGCTCTCGAGTTGAGGTAAGCACGTGCACGCTGAGAAAACACCTCGTAATCTTCGTCAAAGGCACCGACGGTGGCCTCGAGAAAATCCCACGAACTATCGTTTAAAGAAGCCAACCGCATCACAACGTCGATGCGCGAGGCATCGACGGTGGCCTCGACGGTGAGGTGATCCTCCAAGATCTGGGGGTCGTCACGAATGGCAGCCATCGCGACCTCATCCGCGGGTGCAACCATGTTTTGCTTCTCCGCTGCCAAATGCTCCTTGAGCTGCTGGCTATACTGCGTGCACCATAGCTTAGGGCGGCGCTTATTTGGGGGAGGGATCGGTGATTTGGGTGGAAGGTCTCGCGTCGACGGTCGGGGCATGTGGGATGTGGAAGGAGGAGGATGGGGTCGGGTGTGGATTACCTGCCTGGATCGACGAGGCCGAGTAGTGTGAATGAGGGTCGCCGGCAAGGAGGCAGCGCTCCAAGCAAGGAGTGAAGGTTTCAACTTGGAAAGGAAGGCAGAAACAGGGGAAATGTGGCTTTTGGTAAGGGGGAGGGGGCGGGGAGGTAGATATTTCCACGGAAGCCGAAAATTTTGGATCTGTGCAACAAAGAAACTGGCGCGCGAAGTGTCATCAGACACAGTCCCTTATTCTGCACTATGTACGATATGTGAACATCACAAATGATTCATATAGCTTACCCCGTGTGTGATGAGTTTGAACGTGCAAATTTTTGTCTGAATTTCCCTGGTTACAGTGGTTATCCACGTCATTGCATAATTTGGGTATGCAAAGGAGAATACATCACACCCACACTTCTTAATCGAGCAAGTTCAACGATAAAAAAGAGCTGACTGACCTACACATTACTCTAACAAATTAAAGGCTGGATCTCTTAATTAAACAAAAAAAAGTACTACTCCGGCTGGCGCTCATCGATCTCCGCCGCCTCCTCCATGTCCAGCTCACGCCCGATGATCTCCTGCGGTAGGGGTTCCACGGCATCCATCACATCATACTCAACAACCATCTCACCATCCAAGTCCACCATATCTTTGTAATAGGTCACCACGAACTGGGCGTGGGCGGCCGCGATCTGGGCTTGGACGGACTCCATCGTGGCAAGGTATGCCGAGAAAGAATGGACGGCTGCTCGAACACTCTTGACGATTGCCAACTCATCGGTTGTGGCTTGCCTATAATTGTCGGAGAAGCTTCGTTCGATTTGTGCGGTGACCACCAGGAGCTAGGCGTGGGCGGCCTCGACATGGTCGTGGGCAGCCTCCATCAGGGCTAAGGCCACTGCTACATAACGGACGGCTGATGTGCCGCTCTCGCCAGTTGCTATCCCCGAGGCAGATGTTGTTGCCGCCACCTGAGAAGCAACAACGGCCGGAGTGTGTCACCGAAGTTGCCCTCACGATGTGGGTCCACGTCCCCATCTTTCACCGACGATGATGAATAGTGAAATTATATTTGGGGAGCGAGATAGTGTGCTTGACACGCCGACTGTGGACTGTAGCCGCCACACCTTCTCGCGTATGCCATATGTGTACTATACTCCGACGATGCTCCAAGATATTTTGTGCTGCATCTCACATGGTTGGTGATAATAAACTTGAAGGAAATATGCCCTAGAGGCAATAATAAAGTTGTTCTTTATATTTCCTTATATCATGATAAATGTTTATTATTCATGCTAGATTGTATTAACCGGAAACTTAGTACATGTGTGAATACATAGACAAAATAGAGTGTCCCTAGTATGCCTCTACTAGACTAGCTCATTGATCAAAGATGGTTATGTTTCCTAACCATAGACATGAGTTGTCATTTGATCAACGGGATCACATCATTAGGAGAATGATGTGATGGACAAGACCCATCCGTTAGCTTAGCACTATGATCGTTTAGTTTTACTGCTATTGCTTTCTTCATGACTTATACATGCTCCTATGACTATGAGATCATGCAACTCCCGAATACCGTAGGAACACCTTGTGTGCTATCAAACGTCACACCATAACTGGGTGATCATAAAGATGCTCTACAGGTGTCTCCGAAAGTGTTCGTGGTGTTGGCATAGATCAAGACTAGGATTTGTCACTCCGAGTGTCGGAGAGGTATCTCTGGGCCCTCTCGGTAATGCACATCATAATAAGCCTTGCAAGAAAAAGACTAATGAGTTAGTCACGAGATGATGTATTACGGAACGAGTAAAGAGACTTGCCGATAACGAGATTGAACTAGGTATAGAGATACCGACGATCGAATCTTAGGCAAGTAACATACCAATGGCAAAAGGAACAACGTATGTTGTTATGCAGTTTGACCGATAAAGATCTTCGTAGAATATGTAGGAGCCAATACGAGCATCCAGGTTCCGCTATTGGTTATTGACCGGAGATGAGTCTCGGTCATGTCTACATAGTTCTCGAACCCGTAGGGTCCGCACGCTTAACGTTTGATGACGATCGGTATTATGAGTTTATGAGTTTTGATGTACCGAAGGAATTCGGAGTCCCGGATGAGACCGGGGACATGACGAGGAGTCTCTAAATGGTCGAGACGTAAAGATTGATATATTGGACGACTATATTCGGACATCGGAAAGGTTCCGAGTGATTCGGGTATTTTTCGGAGTATATGGGCCTTATTGGGCCATACGGGAATAGAGGAGAAAGGCCAAAAGGAAGGAGGCGCGCCCCCCCCCCTCTGGTCCGAATTGGACAAGGGGTGCAGCCCCCTTTTCCTTCTCTCTCTCCACCTCTTTCCTTCTCTCCTACTCCGGAAAGGAAAGGGGAATCCTACTAGGACTTGGGAGTCCTAGTAGGTCTCCCCACACTTGGCGCGCCCCCTCTAGGGCCGGCCTCTCCCTTGCTCCTTTATATACGGGGGCAGGGGGCACCCTAGGTCACACAAGTTGAATTGTTTTAGCCGTGTGCGGTGCCCCTCTCCACAGAAACATACCTCTCTCGTACCGTTGCAGTGCTTAGGCGAAGCCCTACGCCGGTAGATACATCATATCTGTCACCACGCCGTCGTGCTGGCGAAACTCTCCCGTGAAGCTCAACTGGATCAAGAGCTCGTGGGACGTCATCAAGCTGAACGTGTGCTGAACGCGGAGGTGCCGTACATTCGGTGCTTGATCGGTTGGATCGCGAAGAAGTTCGACTACATCAACCGCGTCACTTGACGCTTCCGCTCCCGGTCTTTGAGGGTACGTGGACACACTCCCCCCCCCTCGTTGCTATGCATCTAGTAGATAGATCTTGCGTGATCATAGGAAAATTTTGAAAATACTACGTTTCCCAACAAAACTGTGTGCGATATGCTCCCTCTATTTTTATATACAAGGCCACAAACTCAAATTACACGTATCAAGTTAAATATTAATGTGTTCTTTACAAGCCAATTTGTGTTCTCGTTTACCGGGTTAATTAATAGGGTGCATGTACATTAGAGGAAATTGAGTGGCCGTGAGAGTGGAAATAGGTGAGTTTGTCATTATTATCCACTCCATGCATGCTAGTAATTAAGCCATGGGTTACTAGTACGAGGAAACATCATTAATATTTGCCTTGATTACTGTTGGTGGCCTTGTATAGATGTAAAATGTGTTTTTCATAGTGGCCTTGTATACAAAAATGGAGGGAGTACTTGATTTTTCGTCTTGATTTGAATTACATAATGGGTCACAGCGGCAAAGGATGGTGTTTGAATTGCTAGAATATTTATCTGCAGTGAACATATAACTATTGGTGTGTCGCCAAGAAAACTGGAATTATTCAGGGTTCGTTTGGACATTTTTATACATTAGCTTGGTTTTCTAGGCATTTTAGGTGCACAATTCAAAATTAAACTACATGCACATGCTCCGGTGCACCAAAATGGCTTGTAAAATCATATATGTGTCCATGGGTTGATGCTTATGTCCCATGCAAGAAATGGGGATGAATTTCAAACACCACCACACCTGGCTCTCTAGAAAACGTTGAGGTACTTGCTTTTGTAATTCTAGTAAATCCAAAACTCGTCTGAAATTCATGAACCTTGGCATGCTATCATGGAATGGCATCAACATGCTGGGGTAAAATTTATTGTCCCATTTGGGGCAGGTAATGGTATAAGCTTCTCAGAGACTATAGCTTCTCACAACAAGCCTGATGGTTTGGGTAGGGAACATGCCACCTTGGGGACAAAAAGACATCTGTTGCCACTTCTTGCGTTCAAAATTTGTTAGTGTCAACATATATTGTGTCAATTTTTGGGATTATTTGGTGTTCACTTGGATCACATGATATACATTAACTGAGTTTTCTATGCGTTTATGTGCATAATTCAAATTTGAACTACATGTACATGCTCCAGTGTATAAAATGGGTTGAAAAAGCAAATGTGTGTCCTTGGTTGCAATCTTAGGTCACATGCAAGAAATGAGAATGAATGTCAAACATCTTGACACTGTCTGTAATGCCCAGGATGGAGTTATACCTCCTACGTGTCGAGGCACGACTTAAAGGCATAAATCCACCCTAGAATGATCTCAAGTTTGGTAATCTTTGCACAACTCATGTAAAAAAGGGATAGTAAACAGAAAATAGTTGGCTTACACTCGCCACGTCACAGAATTACAGTACAAGTCTCAAACATCATACATTAAGAACATCACAACCCTCTAAGGGCAAAAACCAAATGTCAACGTACCAAACTTAGATAAATAAACCACAGGCGGATCGAATCCTAGTAAGAGTCTCCACTACTGATCATCCGGGTATCGCACATAGTACCGACTACGCTCCTCGTCGTACTCCCAATCCAGCTCGGTGCCATCACCTGGATAGCTCACAGCTGGACCTGCATCTGGTGTGTGAAGTAACTGTGAGCCACAGAGGACTCAGCAATCCCGTCTCCGGGTAACAAGACTATCAAAGCCTTTGGGTGAGGATAAGGCTGAAGAAAAGAATAAGTCTGCAGCAGCAACTAGCATCTAACTTACGTAAGTGAGAGCGAGAAGAGAAAGCCTCGGCGAGAAGTGATCACGAAGTGATCCTAGCTACAAGCTCCACAATCATAACCCCTCCGTGTTCAACTCCCGAATCCCTATTCGGAAATTGACGATCACAGAACACACGCTGGTAGTGTATTAGTAACATTGTGTCAAGTTATCTACAACCGGAATTAACAAGCTCCCATCTGCCACATAACCGCGGACACGGCTTTCGAAAGTTCAAACCCTGCAGGGGTGTTCCAACTTGACCCATTACAAGCCCACGATCTGCGGAGTCGCAACTCCAAAGTGGGAAGACCCGAGTATCCTCGGAATCCCGTGCTCAAGATATACCGAGCTAAGGTAAGGCTAATCCAGCAAATCCTCCCGGCGTGCCGACACCCTAATTGTAGCCGCACGTATCTCGTCTCAGGCCACGACCGGATGGGCCCCACGTAACCCCCAGTTTGGACCAACACTCATGAGGAGCACTGGCCCGGGTTGTTGAATTAAGAAAAAAAGGGTTTATAACTCCCTATGCAAGTTTAGTTTGTTATTAGGCAAATAGTACCAATGTTGGGACTTGCTGGAAAAGACTTTGCGCTTAGCGGTTTATCGAGGGGGTCCCATACACCCCAACCGTGTTAGGAACGCATAGTCAAGGAACATAACACCGGTTTATACGGTTCCTAACGGCATGAGTGGAACAAATCACCAAGCAAAAGGCTTAGCCTTCCACCCTTGCCAATATATAGATGATTTCATTTTAAGCATTTATATAGAGTGATATAACCCAACCAAACTTCAACATGAAGCAAGCAACTTCGATCTTCACCTGCAACTAGCGAAGCTATAAGAAGGGCTGAGCGAAGCGTACTTAGCCAAACAACGGTTTGCATAGGTAGGTTGGTTAAACATGGCAATTGGTTACAAGTAGGAGGCTGACAAGAAGATCATGGGCATCGAGGCAAAACTATAGATCGAGACTACTAGCAATAGGCAAAGATAGTAATGTTATCGGGGTTCGGTCATCTTGCCCGAAGAGAAGTCGTTCGGATCGTAAGAAGGGTCCTCGTGCTCAACCTCGTTGGAAACCTCGTGCTCGTACTCGACCTCGGTCTCAGCTTCCGGCTCTAAACAAAACAATCACACCAAGCACAATCAACAAGATGCAATGCGCACTCGAAAAAGATGAATGCATGATGGATGCACTAAGGATGCACACGGAGCACGGAAAATATCACTCAAGCAAAACACCTCAAAACATGATAACAATCTGATCTTAATAATCTACACAGAAAAACAATCAAGTTTGATATAAGATTCGCTGAAATCGGAGTTACGGGCTAAAAGTTATGCCCGAAACAAGATTTGAGCGAAAGCTAAAAATTACAGCAACATAGCAACTTCGGAGCTTAAAATAATTGAGCTACAGCATGTAAATAACATGGGAAAGGGCATGAACACAAACTAGACATATACTACAGCAACTAAGTCCAAAGGTGCACCCCCAACGGAGCCACGGATCAATAGCAATGATCTTGGACATATTGAACTTGACAATAAAATTCTGGCAGCAGAATTTTATTGAAAGTTTGGAGCAAAAGATAAACATGCTACAGCCACTTAAATGGACAGGTGAGGACATGGATGGAAAGACAACAATATATACTACAAGGAACAATCAAAATCCACTCCAAAACTATCATGCTTTGTCCTAGAACATCACACGAACATGGCATCAGAACATTACAGATTTCAGACTTAGTGAAAAATCACTAAGTCCTAAAACAGCAATATCATCATGGCGTCTACAAGAGCATGTTTAAGTCACCTCGAAACTAAACATGGCAAGAGGCAAGCACCTCATCAAAGTACACATGAAGGTGATCCCGAAACACACAAGCATGCTTCATGGAGATAAACACAACGATAGCAACGAGCTCAACAAGATGGCATTTCAAAACAAGTGAAACAACATCACAGCCACATGGCACTTTGCAACGATGATAACAAGGCAATAATAAATCTACCATGCAACCTATCACATACAACATGTAGAGCATGGCAAGACGAACACGTGGACATGTCATTTGCATCATTCGGACAAACGAGCTAAAAGATATCACATGGCAAAGGTGGCATAAAAATAACACATAGCAGCAGTTTATATCATGATGCACTCTTGCAACAGCAAAACAAGCACCTAGATGATCTCTAACATGCATGACAACAACAGGTAAAACGTAGAGCAAGTCTCCACGAACGTCTGGACATGCTACACGCGCGAATCGGAGCAACAGACAACAAGTTAGAGCAGGTCAAACATTGCATTTCAGAACAGAAACAGCAGGGACTTAGTGAAATTGGGGCAACCTCATGGATCTGAACATGAACGGGCTCAGGCCGGATCTGGCGATGGGCCTGGTGGGAACCGCGGCGGCCCAGGAGCGGCGGCTCGGTGGAGGACGGGGACGGGCCGGCTCGGCTGGAGAAGCGGAGGCCCGCGGCGCCTCGGCCCAGGAGGGAGGCCGGTCGGGGCGGCTGGCCCAGGCCGAGCGGAGCGGGAGCCCAGCTGGCGCCGCGGCGGTGGGTGATGGCGTCCCTGCAGCGGGGCGGGAACTGGAGATCCGGCCCGGGAGGCGGGAAGCCCAAGCTGCGGTGGCGATGGAGGAGTGGGCCGGCGGCGACGGGGCGGCCCGGCGCCTGGCGCGGTGCGGACGAGGGAGGCCCAGCCAGGAGCAACGGGAGTCAGCGGCGATGTGGTCCCCCGGGCCTTGGAGCGAAACTGGATCGGAGGGAGACGCCTGGGCTCGAGCGTCTCTGGAGCGGTCGGCGATCGAGGCCTGGCTGCGGATCTGGCGATCCAGGCGTTGACCTGGCGATGGCGAGTCCGATCGATCGAACTGATCCGATCTGGCTCGCCCTTCGAGTGGACCGGCGGCGGTTCCAAGGAGGGGACTTGCCAAGTGGCAGTAGGTGGCTGGGTTGATCTGAAAAAAATGAGGGGAAGGAGGAGGAAGGGGATAGAGGTGCCAAAATTAGACTAGGGTCTAATATATAGCAGGTAGGCTAGGGTTTGGAGATTTAGGGGCGCTAGGAGCCCTTCGATCGCGATCCGACGGATCCGATCGCGAGGGTAGATTAAAAAGGCCTAGGAGGAGATAAAAGACTGCAGTAGGGGTGTTTCTGGGACACGAAGTGAAGGCACTTTGGACCCACACGAACAACGGATGGAAAAACCAACGGAGTCCAAACGAGACGAGATTTGAGAGGCGGGTTGCACACAACAAAACAACAAGACACACAACAACCTCGCGGCACACCGGTAACGTTAAACGCCCGAACAACAAAGTAGGCCTACGGGACGTCACAGACACGTGAGGGAGCTCCGGAACGCGAAACGGACAACGGGAAGAAACACGACGAACCGGATGCAACCGACAACACAAATGCAATGCGATGCACATGTCTACATGATATGAATGAATGCCACACACTCACAGAACAAAACGATGAAAACCCGAAAGACAAAGAACCCGGAATGGAAATAGATGAAGCCGGAGATATATTATATACCCAAAAGGGAAAGTATTACATCCGGGGCATTACAAACTCTCCTCTACTACAAAAAGATCTCGTCCCGAGATCTAGGACTGGAAAAAGGAAGGGTACTCGGAACGAAGATGATCTTCTCGTTCCCAGGTAGCCTCTCGGTCAGTGTGATGTGACCACTTGACTTTCAGAAATTGGATGGACTTGTTGCGGGTCTTGCGTTCGGTTTCTTCGAGAATTGCAATTGGGTGCTCTCGGTAGGACAGGTCTTGTTGAAGATCAATCTCCTCAAACAGTATCATGCGCTCAGGTGCCTTGAAGCATTTGCGAAGTTGAGACACATGGAAGACATCATGAACATTTGTGAAGTTTGGAGGGAGCTCAAGCTGATAGGCTAGATCGCCTCTTTTGCCAAGAATCTTGAAAGGCCCGACGTATCTAGGAGCAAGCTTTCCTTTGATATCGAATCATTGGGTTCCTTTCATCGGAGAAACTCGGAGATAGACATGATCACCGATGTCGAAAGCTAAATCACGATGCTTTCCGTCATAGTAGCTCTTCTGACGCGACTGAGCGGCCTTGAGATTCTCACGTATGACTTTGCACATTTCTTCGGCTTCTGAGATCAAGTCATTGCCAAGAAGTTGATGTTCGCCTGTTTCAGACCAGTTGAGAGGGGTACGGCACTTTCTGCCATAGAGAATTTCAAACGGTGCTTTGCCTGCACTTGCTTGAAAGCTGTTGTTGTAAGAGAACTCGGCAAATGGAAGGCAGTCTTCCCATTTCATGCCAAAGGAGATGACACAGGCTCTGAGCATGTCTTCTAGAATCTGATTCACACGCTCGACTTGACCACTAGTCTGAGGGTGAAAGGCAGTGCTGAACCTGATCTTCGTGCCCATGGCGGACTGAAAGGAGTCCCAGAACCTTGATGTGAACAAGCTTCCACGGTCTGAGGATATCACTTGAGGAATGCCATGTAGGGACACAATTCTGGAAGTGTACAGCTCTGCAAGTTGGGCTGCATTGATTGATTCCTTGACTGGAAGAAAGTGAGCGACTTTGGTAAGCTTGTCAATGACCACAAAGATAGCATCATTCCCTCGCTTGGATTTAGGAAAGCCAGTGACGAAGTCCATCTCAATGTGGTCGAACTTCCACTCGGGGATAGGAAGAGGTTGGAGAAGACCGGCTGGACGTTGATGTTCTGCTTTCACTCTTCTGCATACATCACATTCATTCACGAATTGGGCAATCTCCCTTTTCATGCGTGTCCACCAGTAAGACTGTTTGAGATCTTGGTACATCTTGGAACTGCCAGGATGAATGGAAAGGAGAGAATCATGAGCTTCTTCCATTATGAGCTTCCTGAGATCACCTTTGGGAACAACGAGTCTGTCCTCGAAGAACAAGGTATCTCTCTCATCAACACGGAAGCACTTGTATTTTGGAGTGCCCTTTGCAATCCCATGTTTCACCTTCTTCACCATGGTATCACTGAGCTGGGCCTCACGGACTTGATCTTCCAAGGTAGGAGCAATTTGGAGATTTGCAAGAAAACCCTGCGGAACAACTTGGAGGTTGAGTCTCCTGAATGCTTCACAAAGCTCAGGCTGGTACGGCTTGATAAGAAGGCTGTTGCAATATGCCTTTCTGCTCAAAGCATCTGCAATCACATTCGCCTTGCCAGGAGTGTATTCAATGCTGGGATTGTACTCTTGGATCATTTCAACCCAACGAGTCTGGCGGAGGTTCAGATGCGGCTGTGTGAAGATGTACTTCAAGCTCTTGTGATCAGTGAAGATGTCGACCTTTCTGCCCAGCAATAGATGTCTCCACGTAATCAGAGCATGTACCACAGCTGCTAGCTCGAGATCATGTGTGGGATAGTTCTTCTCACTTGGCTTGAGCTGCCGAGAAGTGTATGCCACAATTCTCTTATCTTGCATAAGCACACCACCAAGACCTTGAAGAGAAGCATCGCAGAATACTTCATAGGGCTTGGATTCATCCGGAGGAGTCAGAACTGGAGCAGAGACAAGCTTATCTTTGAGAGTTTTGCAAGCCACTCCACATTCGGGAGACCAAAAGTATTTGACATTCTTCTGAAGCAGGTTGGAAAGAGGCTTGGCAATCTTGGAGAAGTTTTCAACAAACCTTCTGCAATAGCTGGCAGGACCCAGAAAACTGCGGAGCTGCTTGACGTTCTGAGGAGCTTCCCAGTTGACAATTTCTTCAACTTTCTCGGGATTAACCGCAATGCCGTCAGCTGAGATGATGTGGCCCAAGTACAAAACCTTATCGAGCCAAAACTCGCACTTGGATAACTTGGCATAGAATTTATGCTCTCGGAGTCGATCAAGAACCAGACGTAAGTGCTTTTCGTGATCTTCTTCATTCTTGGAAAACACCAGAATATCGTCCAGATACACAAGCACAAACTCGCCAGTATAGGGGTTGAAGATGTAATGCATCATCCTTGAAAAGGTAGGAGGAGCATTGGCGAGACCGAAGGACATGACGGTATACTCGTATGAACCGTAGCTCATTCTGAAGGCCGTCTTGGGAATGTCTTCCTCGCGAATGCGAATTTGATGATAGCCCATTCGGAGGTCAAGCTTAGAGAATACTTTAGCTCCTTTGAGCTGCTCAAAGAGTTCGTTGATGTTGGGGAGCGGATATTTGTTCTTAATCGTCTTCTTGTTCAAAGGCCGGTAGTCAACACAGAGACGCTCCGTGCCATCTTTCTTCTTGACAAATAAGACACCACAGCCCCACGGAGATGTACTAGGTCTGATGAGACCCATACTCTCCTGCTTATCAAGCTGCTTCTTCAATTTCTTCAATTCATCCGGAGAGAGCTTGTACGGACGCCGGCATGCTGGCTCAGTACCCGGCTCGAGTTCAATGACAAACTCCACCTGACAGTGTGGAGGCATGCCTGGAAGTTCTTCAGGAAAGACGTCTTGATATTCGTTCACCACCGGAATTTGATTTATGGCATTAATTTCGCCCTTATCATTGAGAGAGAAAAGCCGGATAGTGTTATCCCTGGAGGCGAAGATAATCACATCTTCATCAGAATGAGTCAACTTGACTTCCTTTTGAGCACAATCAATGTGAGCATCATGCTGAGAAAGCCAATCCATTCCGAGGATGAGGTCGATGTCAGAATTACCAAGAATCACCGGTTTAGCCATAAAACGATAATCACCCATGCGAATAGAAACATCCGGAGCAAATATCTTTGAATGCAATAGTTTGCCTGGAGAAACAACTAACAATTCTCTTGGCAAACTTCTGGTGACAATGTTGTGCTTGGATGCAAAAGGATATGACATGAAAGAGCATGTAGCACCCGAATCAAACAACACTTTAGCAGGAAAAGAGTTTACTGGAAGGTTACCCAAAATGACATCAGACGAATTCTCCGCTTGTGCTGCATTCATCAGATTGACCCTTGCAGACTTTGGATCATGCCTGACAATAGCTGAACTCATAGGTGGAGGAGGAGGAAGACGCTTCGGATTCGGACATCTGTTGGCGTAGTGACCTTTCTGAGTGCATTTGTTGCAAGTCACTTCTGAGAGAGGACGGAAATGAGAGCCACTTGACTTGGAGCCTTGAAACTGAAACTGCTTCTTCGACTGGTTGCTCGGGTTGGGTGGGTGGGAGAAACCACGACCACTAGAGTTCTTGTTGTTGGAGTTGTTGTAGTTGTTGGAGTTGTTGTATGGAGCTCGAATCACTGGAGGAGGAGGAAGCCAGAATTTCTGTTGCTTCGAGACCATCTGAGACGATGAGGAAGAGTGAACAGCATCTCGAATTCTCTTCTTACAAGCCTCCATCTTAAGCTGAGCTGCTTCTTGTTTCAAAGCCATGTTTTAGAACTTGTCGAATTCATCGGGCTCGAACAAAGTGAGAGCAAGCTGAAGTTCATCTTTGAGACCTCCACGGAACTGATAGATTTTACTCTTGGCATCAGGAATGTCTTGCTTAGCATAGCGAGCGAGGTTTTGAAACTTGACATTATACTGATAGACTGTCATGGAGCCCTGCTTCAGGTTGCGGAATTGCTCACGCATACTCTCGATGACACTAGTAGGAATGTGGTGCGAACGGAAATCCTTGCAGAAATTCTCCCAAGAGATCACTTGACCCGGCCTGGAGTCTTTGTACTGCTGCCACCAGTCAGCTGCTTGATCTTTCAGTTGGAAGGCTGCAAACTTCACATAATCATCTTTCTTCACGTTACTGCACTCAAAATGCTTCTTTATGTCGGTCAACCAATCCTCAGCATCAAGAGGGTCGACACAGTAACTGAAAGCTTTAGGATTGTTGGCCAAGAACTGATTAAGAGTAGCATGGTGCTGCTGGAAGAACTTGCCTTGATTCCCTGGAACACCCTGATTAGCTTGCATAGCTTGCATCTGCTGCATCATCTGCATCATCAACTGAGTGTTCTGAGCAGTAGTCTGCATAATTGCTCTCCAAGCCTCAGGCGGAGGAGGAGGGGAAGGAGGATGATCTGGGACCTCTTCCACCTCTGGGTTAGCGTTGGGAACCCTTTTCGGAGCCATCTTGTAAGAGATGACCACGAATCAACAATTGATTGACAAAAGGTATAAGTTGAATCAATGGAATGAATTGCAACAAGTCTTCACAATAATCATTCGAACAATAAGAACGAATGGAATCATCCAAACAAGAGGAACGAATGAATTTCTCAGTTAAATGTTAACATCAATCTTCACGAGAAGCCACATAGGGGACAAAAGGATAAAATAAGAAAACAACAAGGTACAGACGGGAACAACACAAGAGAGGAGTTTCGTTCTAACATCTTTGTGCTGAAAGCATATGAACGCGTTACGAAAAGGTTTTGCAATCCCCGGATCAGCATAGCCAAGGACCCTTTAAGATGCAACTCCTGATAGTAACATCGGTCATATAACCTCTTCACTCAATGTCGAACCCCGAACTCACTAACCTGCATTCGTTGGAAGAATGCCTACGATCTACTGGATAAAACCCACCTATAGATTTCCGAAAGATTCCAATTATGCAATCAGGTGTTGGGAATACACGGGAAGCACCACGCAATCAACTCTAAACCTACATCCAGGTGTATCCATCCTTCAACACATAACCAGTCTTTCTCGGAAACTGTGTACCTCGGACCTTCGAAAAGCATCCACTATAACAAGCTATGGCAATACTCCCGAACTACCTCCCCAGTACTGGATGATGTCGGGGTTATCTTGCCACTGGCCGTATAGGGGAGATTTTCGATGTCGGCCGTCTTAAGTATTTAGTACTGCCGCGATATGCTTGTGTCAATGATACCCCGAAGCTCAACTCCTCGGTAACAGGAGGCATCGAAAACAATATCCTTGTCACAAGAACATCGAAACAATCCCAGAATACTCGCGGGATTCCTAAAAAAAATTTTGTGCAATTTTTGAAGATAGGAGAGACAAGAGTAGACGTCAGGAGTCCTCACCAGAGAGGAAGGGGATGAGAAGCAAAGAAATCCTACTCTCCGATATAATATAGGACTGAAAAAGTTTTCAGTGTGTGCCTAGACTCGACCGTCAACGGTTCGATCAAACAGTGGGGGCTCCTAGGTCGTAGAAGGCTCTGAATACCAACTTGTAATGCCCAGGATGGAGTTATACCTTCTACGTGTCGAGGCACGACTTAAAGGCATAAATCCATCCTAGAATGATCTCAAGTTTGGTAATCTTTGCACAACTCATGTAAAAGAGGGATAGTAAACAGAAAATAGTTGGCTTACACTCGCCACGTCACAGAATTACAGTACAAGTCTCAAACATCATACATTAAGAACATCACAACCCTCTAAGGGCAAAAACCAAATGTCAAAGTACCAAACTTAGATAAATAAACCACAGGCGGATCGAATCCTAGTAAGAGTCTCCACTACTGATCATCCGGGTATCGCACATAGTACCGACTACGCTCCTCGTCGTACTCCCAATCCAGCTCGGTGCCATCACCTGGATAGCTCACAGCTGGACCTGCATCTGGTGTGTGAAGTAACTGTGAGCCACAGAGGACTCAGCAATCCCGTCTCCGGGTAACAAGACTATCAAAGCCTTTGAGTGAGGATAAGGCTGAAGAAAAGAATAAGTCTGCAGCAGCAACTAGCATCTAGCTTACGTAAGTGAGAGCGAGAAGAGAAAGCCTCGGCGAGAAGTGATCACGAAGTGATCCTAGCTACAAGCTCCACAATCATAACCCCTCCGTGTTCAACTCCCGAATCCCTATTCGGAAATTGACGATCACAGAACACACGCTGGTAGTGTATTAGTAACATTGTGTCAAGTTATCTACAACCGGAATTAACAAGCTCCCATCTGCCACATAACCGCGGACACGGCTTTCGAAAGTTCAAACCCTGCAGGGGTGTTCCAACTTGACCCATTACAAGCCCACGATCTGCGGAGTCGCAACTCCAAAGTGGGAAGACCCGAGTATCCTCGGAATCCCGTGCTCAAGATATACCGAGCTAAGGTAAGGCTAATCCAGCAAATCCTCCCGGCGTGCCGAGACCCTGATAGTAGCCGCGCGTATCTCGTCTCAGGCCACGACCGGATGGGCGATCCCACAGGTTTTTACCAGACCTTGAGTTCCCTCGAGGTGGCCCCGCGTAACCCCCAGTTTGGACCAACACTCATGAGGAGCACTGGCCCGGGTTGTTAAATTAAGAAAAAAAGGGTTTATAACTCCCTATGCAAGTTTAGTTTGTTATTAGGCAAATAGTACCAATGTTGGGACTTGCTGGAAAAGACTTAGCACTTAGCGGTTTATCGAGGGGGTCCCATACACCCCAACCGTGTTAGGAACGCATAGTCATGGAACATAACACCGGTTTATACGGTTCCTAACGGCATGAGTGGAACAAATCACCAAGCAAAAGGCTTAGCCTTCCACCCTTGCCAATATATAGATGATTTCATTTTAAGCATTTATATAGAGTGATATAACCCAACCAAACTTTAACATGAAGCAAGCAACTTCGATCTTCACCTGCAATTAGCAAAGCTATAAGAAGGGCTGAGCGAAGCGTACTTAGCCAAACAACGGTTTGCATAGGTAGGTTGGTTAAACATGGCAATTGGTTACAAGTAGGAGGCTGACAAGAAGATCATGGGCATCGAGGCAAAACTATAGATCGAGACTACTAGCAATAGGCAAAGATAGTAATGTTATCGGGGTTCGGTCATCTTGCCTGAAGAGAAGTCATTCGGATCGTAAGAAGGGTCCTCGTGCTCAACCTCGTTGGAAACCTCGTGCTCGTACTCGACCTTGGTCTCAGCTTCCGGCTCTAAACAAAACAATCACACCAAGCACAATCAACAAGATGCAATGCGCACTCGAAAAAGATGAATGCATGATGGATGCACTAAGGATGCACACGGAGCACGGAAAATATCACTCAAGCAAAACACCTCAAAACATGATAACAATCTGATCTTAATAATCTACACAGAAAAACAATCAAGTTTGATATAAGATTCGCTGAAATCGGAGTTACGGGCTAAAAGTTATGCCCGAAACAAGATTTGAGCGAAAGCTGAAAATTACAGCAACATAGCAACTTCGGAGCTTAAAATAATTGAGCTACATCATTTAAATAACATGGCAAAGGGCATGAACACAAACTAGACATATACTACAGCAACTAAGTCCAAAGGTGCACCCCCAACGGAGCCACGGATCAATAGCAATGATCTTGGACATATTGAACTTGACAATAAAATTCTGGCAGCAGAATTTTATTGAAACTTTGGAGCAAAAGATAAACATGCTACAACCACTTAAATGGACATGTGAGGACATGGATGGAAAGACAACAATATATACTACAAGGAACAATCAAAATCCACTCCAAAACTATCATGCTTTGTCCTAGAACATCACACGAACATGGCATCAGAACGTTACAGATTTCAGACTTGGTGAAAAATCGCTAAGTCCTAAAACAACAATATCATCATGGCGTGTAAAAGAGCATGTTTAAGTCACCTCGAAACTAAACATGGCAAGAGGCAAGCACCTCATCAAAGTACACATGAAGGTGATCCCGAAACACACAAGCATGCTTCATGGAGATAAACACAACGATAGCAACGAGCTCAACAAGATGGCATTTCAAAACAAGTGAAACAACATCATAGCCACATGGCACTTTGCAACGATTATAACAAGGCAATAATAAATCTACCATGCAACCTATCACATACAACATGTAGAGCATGGCAAGACGAACACGTGGACATGTCATTTGCATCATTCGGACAAACGAGCTAAAAGATATCACATGGCAAAGGTGGCATAAAAATAACACATAGCAGCAGTTTATATCATGATGCACTCTTGCAACAGCAAAACAAGCACCTAGATGATCTCTAACATGCATGACAACAACAGGTAAAACGTAGAGCAAGTCTCCACGAACGTCTGGACATGCTACACGCGCGAATCGGAGCAACAGACAACAAGTTAGAGCAGGTCAAACATTGCATTTCAGAACAGAAACAGCAGGGACTTAGTGAAATTGGGGCAACCTCATGGATCTGAACAGGAACGGGCTCAGGCCGGATCTGGCGATGGGCCTGGTGGGAACCGCGGCGGCCCAGGAGCGGCGGCTCGGTGGAGGACGGGGACGGGCCGACTCGGCTGGAGAAGCGGAGGCCCGCGGCGCCTCGGCCCAGGAGGGAGGCCGGTCGGGGCGGTTGGCCCAGGCCGAGCGGAGCGGGAGCCCAGCTGGCGCCGCGGCGGTGGGTGAAGGCGTCCCTGCAGCGGGGAGGGAACTGGCGATCCGGCCCGAGAGGCGGGAAGCCCAAGCTGCGGTGGCGATGGAGGAGTGGGCCGGCGGCGACGGGGCGGCCCGGCGCCTGGCGCGGTGCGGACGAGGGAGGCCCAGCCAGGAGCGACGGGAGTCAGCGGCGATGTGGTCCCCCGGGCCTTGGAGCGAAACTGGATCGGAGGGAGATGCCTGGGCTCGAGCGTCTCTGGAGCGGTCGGCGATCGAGGCCTGGCTGCGGATCTGGCGATCCAGGCGTTGACCTGGCGATGGCGAGTCTGATCGATCGAACTGATCCGATCTGGCTCGCCCTTCGAGCGGACCGGCGGCGGTTCCAAGGAGGGGACTTGCCAAGTGGCAGTAGGTGGCTGGGTTGATCTGAAAAAAATGAGGGGAAGGAGGAGGAAGGGGATAGAGGTGCCAAAATTAGACTAGGGTCTAATATATAGCAGGTAGGCTAGGGTTTGGAGATTTAGGGGCGCTAAGAGCCCTCCGATCGCGATCCGACGGATCCGATCGCGAGGGTAGATTAAAAAGGCCTAGGAGGAGATAAAAGACTGCAGTAGGGTGTTTCTGGGACACGAAGTGAAGGCACTTTGGACCCACACGAACAACGGATGGAAAACCAACGGAGTCCAAACGAGACGAGATTTGAGAGGCGGGTTGCACACAACAAAACAACAACACACACAACAACCTCGCGGCACACCGGTAACGTTAAACGCCCGAACAACAAAGTAGGCCTACGGGACGTCACAGACACGTGAGGGAGCTCCGGAACGCGAAACGGACAACGGGAAGAAACACGACGAACCGGATGCAACCGACAACACAAATGCAATGCGATGCACATGTCTACATGATATGAATGAATGCCACACACTCACACAACAAAACGACGAAAATCCGAAAGACAAAGAACCCGGAATGGAAATAGATGAAGCCGGAGATATATTATATACCCAAAAGGGAAAGTATTACATCCGGGGCATTACACTGTCGCTCGGCCGGTAACATTGAAATACATGGTTTTTAAATTCTAGTAAATCGGAAACGTGTCTGAAATTCATGAAACTTGACATGATATCATGGAAGGGCATCAACATGCCATGGTAAAAATATTGTCCCATTTGGGGCAGGTTTGTGTATATATAAGCTTGTCACAAACTAGAGCTTCTCACAACAAGCCTGATGCTTACATTAGGGAACGTGCCACCTTGGGGACGAAACAATATTTGTTGCCTCTTCCTGCTTTCAATTTTTTTTCTCGTGTCAACATAGAACAACATGGGTGTTGTGTCAATATTTGGGAGTTTTCGGGGTTCGCTTGGACATTTTTATACGTTAACTGAGTTTTCTATGCTTTTATGTGCATAATTCAAAGTTGAACTACATGCACATGCTCCAGTGCATATAAATGGTTTCAAAATTCAAATGTGTGTCGTTGGTTGCATGGTTACCTCCCATGGAAGAAATGGGAATGAATGTCCAACACCTTGCAACCATCACTTCACTTCAAACTGGTAGATTCGAGGCTCCAAAGACCCAAGTAGGTTCGAACACTGGGCTTGTGCAAAGATCTCGACCTCACCGGCCCTGACCTGTTACCCGCAACCTAGCCTAGCCAGATCTGTATGAAAGTGGAAGAAGGTGGACACGGTAGTCTACCCAGGTTCGGGCCACCTTGCGGTGTAAAACCGTACTCCCGCTTTATGGTGAATTAGCCTCACGAGGGGGCAGAATATGAACTTGCTACAGTGGGAGAATGGCCTCGGGAGGGCTCATGTGAGGAAGGCAGAGTTGAAGGATCGATCACCCCTACGATGGATGCTAGCCCCGATTTATAGTGGCCTCGGTCCTCTTCCCACATCACTTGAGCGGGAAGGGATCCCACAACGGCCAATTTTCAAGGGGGACAAGTGGTACGCCTTATCCCGACGAAAGGTGGTCTTCGGCTGCAAAGTCTCTGATCATGACGTAGGGGTGGGCTCGGCGATGACGTCTGCCCTGCAGAGCCCGCGGTCGTGGTCTTGTTGCACCGGAACGGAAACCTTTGAGGGACTCCTTGGGAACCCATGTTCGTCCTTGTCTGCTTTGCACCAAAGAGGAAACTGTTCCCTTTGCGCATGCTGGCGGCCGCCAGGCGTCAATCGTCATGGCTCATGTTGCCGCACCCGCATGAGGGGGCACTTGCATAGGAATCTCCGCCCCTCAAGAGGTGGCCTGTGGAGCCGCTCCCTAGGAGCATAGTTTAAAAAACCGGACCGGACCAGCGGTCGAACCAGAAAAAACCAGAGCCGGCAGGCTCATCGGTTTTTTAAGCTAATAAGACCGTTCTGCAATCAGACCGAAGAAAACCGGTCAAACCGGACGGTTTTTTGGAAAACCGGTGAAAAAACTGGGTCATTGAATCAGAAAAAACCAAAAAACATGTTTTGACAGAAATTGAGAAATTGGGATTCCATCCAAGGTCGGGTAAGCAGTACGTGTGGCCTGGCCATGGCCCAATAATCAAGTTGGTTGTGCTATTTTGTTGTCCACTATATGGATATAATTTTACTTGACCATTATTTCACACTATATTAGAACATATATTAATTATCATATATAATTTTATTGCTTAAAAAACCAACAATCGAACCGGTGAACCGGCGGTCCAACCGGTAAAAACCTGAACCGACAACCTTTCCGATTCGATTTACGGTTCGGTTTTTTAAACTATGCCAAGGAGGTCTAGGCGCGCCCCTTCTCACGAGGGCAGGGGCCCGTCGCGAGGGTCTTTCTCGACCGATCATAAGCTAGGCCTTGTTGGGCCGTTGCGAGGTTGCGCGCTGGGCCTCAGGCAGGCAAGTCTAGGCACCCTAGTTCCCAGAACGCCGACAGTAGCCCCCGGGCCCAAGGCGTGCTGGCCATTGCTCCGAAGCAAAGGCGAAGAGCGGAGGGCTAGTCGTCTTGGGCCCCAACCGCCTACGGGCCAGGCTCGACGATTGGCGCACGATGGGTGGTTGGCACCTCCACTTCCCCACGTTGCATCTACAACTGCTCGTGCTGACAAAGAGCCGAGTGCGTGCCACAAAAGCCATCACTTTCCATCTCGTGCTAGCCTCTTGCTCCTTCCTTCCCTTGCGAGCTCACGTCCTTCTCGCTGTGTCTTGTGCCTGCTTTCACCCACCTTGCCACCATGGCCCCAAGAAGAAGGGGGGGGAGGACCACGACGCCCCCGACGGGGCCTGAGCCTACACTGGGTCGGTACACCATGGTCAATCTTGAGGGGTTGGAGAAGGTCCGGCATGTGACAACCACTGACTCGCACGTGTGCAAGGCGACGAAGATTTGGCCCGCCTCTTGGCTTGCGATGGATAGGTCAGTCACCAAGATTCCTCTTCACCTCCATGCCCTCTTCTCTGGTCTGCTACCACCATTCTTGGACTTCTTCAACGCCGTGATGACGCATTATCAAATCCATGCTCTTCACTTCGATCCCGGGTCCATCCTTCTCCTCTTCCCCTTCGTGTTCTTGTCCAAGGCTTTCATGGGGGTTGCCCCATCCTTGGCTCTGCTTCGCCACTTCTTCTCCCTCGAGCTGGTCGCCCAAGACCAGTGCTTGTGTTGCATGTCACTCAGAGCAGCGGACGTGCCAGAGGGTGCGGGTGTCATCTTCATGCCCTTTCCCAGAGCAAAGGGGTTCCACAGGCAATGGGTGTATGTGGACTGTAATGCCCAGTATGAGATTACACCTCCTACGTGTCGAGGCACGACTTAAAGTTATAAGCTCATACTAGAATTATCTCAAGTATGGTATCTTTGCACGACTCATGTAAAAGAGGGATGAAATTGCAAAAGAGTAGTTGGCTTACACTCGCCACGTCACACAATACATTACATAAGCAATCATCATCCAAATAACATCACAGTCCGACTACGGACGAAGAACCAAAAGAAAGATACCATAAATAAATAACACAAGGTTCGATCGCCCCTAGTAGAAGCCACTACTGATCCTCTGGGTAAGACACGTAGTATCGCCCATGTTCTTCGTCGAACTCCCAGTACAGCTCTGTGCCATCGCCTGTGTAGTTCACCATGGTACCTGCATATGGTGTTGTGTAGAATCTGTGAGCTACGGAGGACTCAGCAATCCCGTTCCCGGGTAGCAAAACTATCTAAGCCTTGGGTGTGGAACAAGGCTGAAGAACAAGATTGCAGCTGCACTAGCACTAGCTTACGTGTTTAGAGCGAGAAGAGAAGTGCCACGAGTGTCAAAGTGATCACGAAGTGATCCTATCTAAGCACGTCAAACATAACCCCACCGTGTTCACTTCCCGAACCCCTTTCGGAAAATGAGCGTCACGGTTACTCACGCTGGTAGTGTATTCTGAACATGGTGTCAAGTTTTCTACAACCGGATATTAACAAATTCCCATCTTCCACATAACCGCGGACATGGCTTTCGAAAGATCAAACCCTGCAGGGGTGTCCCAACTTAGCCCATCACAAGCTCATGATCTGCGGAGTCGCAACTCCAAGGTGGGAAGACCCGAGTATTCTCGGAATCCCGTGCTCAAGATACTCCGACTAAGGTAAAACTAATCCAGCAAGACCTCCCGGCGTGCCGACACCCTGACAGTAGCCGCGCGTATCTAGTCTCAGGCCACGACCGGATGGGCGATTCTACAGGTTTTTACCAGCCCTTGAGTTTCCTCGAGGTGGCCCCGCAGACTCCCCAGTTTGGACCAACACTCATGTGGAGCACTGGCCCGGGTTGTTGATTAATAAAAGGGTTTATAACTCGCTATGCAAGTTTTAGTTGTTAGGCAAATGTAGAACCAAGGTGGGGACTTGCTGGAAAAGCTTTAGCGCTAAGCGGTTTATCGAGGGGATCACATAAACCCCAACCGTGTTAGGGGCACAAAATCAAGGAACATAACACCGGTTTAAACGGTTCCTAGGGAGGCATGAGTGGAACAAAACACCAAGCAAGAGGCTTAGCCTCCACCCATTACCAATATATAGATGATTTAGTTTAACAGTTTATATAATGTGATATCCCAACAATAACTTCAACATGTAGCAAGAATCTTGAAATCTTCACCTGCAACTAACAATGCTATAAGAGGGGCTGAGCGAAGCTTACGTATCCAAACAAAGGTTTGCTAGGTTGGGTGGTTAGAGAGATTAATGGCTACAATAGGAGGCTGACAAACAAACATGGGCATCGAGGCAATAAGCTAAAGAGCGAGACATCTAGCAATAGGCAAAGGTAGTAATGATATCTGGGTCAGGTCATCTTGCCTGTCGAGTCGTCGATGGGATCGTAAGACGGCTCCTCGTACGCAACCTCGGTAGGACCCTCTTTCTCGGTCTCGGCTGCCGGCTCTACTCAACACAAGAACACAACATGGCACAATATCAAACACGGTGAAATGCACAATCAACATGATGCAGGACAAGTCTATATGATGCATTTCATGGCAAGGGATGAAGCACACAAGAACAACACAAAACAACAAGTTTAAATGAGGCCAGAATCGACGTATAGCAAATCCGGTAAGTCCTCATATGCATATTTTGAAATTGGTCCAGATCTGAATAAACCTTAAGTTAAAGTTGTTAGACAGCAAGTTAACATGCACCATGCTTATCTACACGAAATTCTAGTCAAGTTTCACATAAAGTTTGTTTAATTCGGAGCTACGGTCTAGAAGATATGAGCAAAACAAGACAAGCAAGGCAACGGTGCAAGAAGCATCCAAACATCAAGCAATCACACTCCAAACATGTAAACAACATGATAATATGATTCTACATGCAAAATCACACAAGTTTCATATAGGGCATGCTCAAAACGGAGCAACGGTTCAACACATACACACGAAACAAGATACAATGCAAAGCTGAAGTTAACAGCCACATAGCAACTTTGGAGCAAGAGATATATATGCTATAGCACCCAAACATGATGACAAGAAGCATGGATGTGAATTATACATGTTACTTAACAAGTGTGAACTTATAACACACCCAAAAACCTAATGGAACACAATTAACCAAGCATGGCAAGTTGCAATAAAATTATCCAGACTTGGACAAAATCTGGGAAGGCAAAAACATCATCACGATGCTGCCTTCGGAGGCACAAAACAACATGCATATCAACTCCACTAAGTATATAAAGATCATAGACACGTAGTAGACATTTCCTACAACAAACAACTCCATTGGAGAAACTCCATAGGAGGCATGGATCAATAGCAAAAAGCAACACCAAATTGATCATGCTGATAAAAACCTGACAGGTATAATTTATAGCAACTTGAGACAAAGAAATTAATAAGCTACAGCAAGCCATAAGTGCAAGTAAGGGCATGAATGGATAGACAAAAACATGGACAACAAGGAATGATCATTGGCCACTCCAAAACAAGCATGGAATTGAGTGGGGCCTCAAGCAAACATAACATCAGGTTAAAACAGATTCCAGACTTAGCAGTTTTTTTCACTAAGTATAAAACAGTAACATTGGCATGGCATGTTTACAAGCTTGTTTAAGTCACCTCAAGGCATATCATGGAAAATGGTTTGCACCACAGAAAAGACCATATGATGGTGCTTATAAAACATATTGACATATGGCATGAAGACAAACACATCAATAGCAATGAGCACTTCAAATCAGCATCTCATAACAAGTTTCAGCACTTAACAACCACATGCACTTTTGCAACAGAGATTAACATCGCAATATGACACCTAACATGAATGCTACAGCAACCATCATGTAGAGCACTTCACAATGAACATTTTGATATATCATATGCTCCATTTGGATAAACATGCACCAAGTTATCATATCTCAAACATGGCATCAAAATAACAAGTAACAGCAGTTTATAACAAGTAGCACCCTTGTCATGATGATTAGGTCATCAAGATGATCTGAAACAAGCATGCCACAATGGAACAAAATGTAGAGCACACCACCACGATCATTTTGACATATCACACGCCCAAAACGGATCTACGAGCACGAAGTTACGGCCATGCAAAGGAGGCAACAAAATATTGCAGATCTGGGACTTGGTCGTTTTTATACCTCACAAAAAGTCAAACGGGACGAGGAGAAGCGGGACGGAGTGGATCCGGGACGAGGACGCGTGTTTTGATCGGGGGACGGGTGGATCTCGTCCCGATCCGCGGATCTCGCTGGTGTTGGCACCGGAGACGGAGGAGATGACCGGAGACGGCGGGGCGCGGCGGGAGGCGGAGGTCGGCCGGAGTTGAGGAGGCCCGGGGCGTCGGCGGCGGAGGTCCATGGGGTCGCGGTGGCGGCGCACCCGAGGGACGGCAGCGAACGGGAGCTGCACCGGCGGCGGGATGGTGGCGCGCGCGGCGGCGGTTGCAGCGCCGGCGGCAGGGGCGGTTGCACGCACGCGGCGGCTGCGGTTGCAGCGCCGGCGGCGGGGTGTTGCGCGCGTGCGGCGGCGGGGGTTGCAGCGCCGGCGGCAGGGTGGTGCGTCGACGGGTGGCGGTGCGGTGGTGTGCCAGCCGGCGGCGGCGGCGGCGGCGAAGTTCCGGCGAGGCGGCGGCGAGGGCCCGACTGAGGTGGCGGTTGGAGGGTGGTGTGAGGTAGCCCGGCCAATCGGGGGTCGCCACGTGGCGGCGGGGATGACGTGGCGGCCTCTGATTGGTTGGAGTGAGGTGGCAGCGGGTCGGATGTGTCCGGCGACTGCGCGGACGTGTCCAGCGCGCGGAGGGAGAGGAAAATTAGGGTTTGCACCAGGATTTCGAGGATGGGGAATGTTTTATAGTTTCTGGGAGCTAGAAAACTCCAAATGAGGAGCGGTTTTCGGCCACGCGATCACGATTCGACGACCGAGAGTATGGGAGTGGTTGTGCTGGGTTTGTCGGCTGTTGTGAAGGGGGTCTTGGGCCAAAAGGAAGGGGTACTTTTAGCCCACTAGGTTAACCGTTGGAGTACCAAACGAACTTCAAACGCGATGAAACTTGACAGGCGGCCTACACGTACCAAAACAACAACGCACGGCAAGTCTCACCTCATTCCGGGAACGTTACACGGCCACACATGAAAGAAGGACTCGGGGGTGCGACGGCCATGTGTGTGAGTGTCGGAACTCGAAACGGACAACGGGAAGAGGCGAGTGGGACCGGGTGCAAGTGGCAACACAAATGCAATGCAATGCACATGATAACATGACATGGATGAAATGCACACACACACGACAAAAAAAGAAACCCGAAATGAAAGAAGAGCCCAGAATGGAATTGATGAAGTCAAAGTATCATATATTGCCGTAATTGGAAAGTGTTACATCTGGGGCATTACATGGACGCCACCGTGCGTAGCCCCTTGTTCCAGATCCCCACAGCCCCCACCGAAACTAGCTCGGTTTGGGGGCATTTGAAGCTGTCTGGTCTGCAATTTGCACGAGTCAGGGCCAGGTTGGCCACCCTGAAAGAGGCGGGGTTGACGATGGCTATGGTGGTAAGGGAGTTCGTCCGCCGTCGGATTGCTCCCCTTCAGCACCATTCTTGTCTTATGTGGGCCTTCACGGGCCGTGAGGACCCCATGAGGCTAAAAAGGCCCTGTCTTTCTCCTCGTGCGTTGTGCGGGGTACTCCGCCTCCTGATCGGGGGAGGTTCCTGACCTTCCTGAGGGCGGACACCCCTTGTATGACTATCCGAACAGGGTCAAGATTGCCGAGGCGATGTCGCGCTTTGACGAATGAGGGATGCTCCCCAGGGTCGATGCGAAGCCTCATGACAACCCCCTCCTGGTGGTACCAAGCGTCGGAGGCCCCGTCGCCAAATCTCCAGGAGCGGCCGCGGGGCGGCAGGACGAGATGCCTGGCCCCCACCGACCAAACCATGCAGCGTTAATAGCCCTTCCTGCGGGTGCGGCCGCAACTTTTCGGGCGAGAGGGTACGCGCCGGATACCGGCATCCCTCGAAAGAAGGCGAAGCGTGGCGACTGTAGCGGCCTGGACACGTGGGTGCTGAAGAAGAGGAGGTGGATCGCTCGGGACGAGTAAGTTCCCTTACTTCATTGATCCTTGCCCCTTGAGTCCTCCCGAGCCCTTCCTCCCTAGGTTCTATCTAGGCGAGGCGGCGAAGAAGGCTGCGCCATTGCCCCCCGAGACCTCGGTGGACCCCACCACCATGCTTGTGCCCGCCGGAAGGGACGACTATCTCTAGAGGTGGTCTCGTGAGGCCCGCGACTTTGGGACCGCGACACCTCCCAAGGACACCGTCATCACTCTTACCTGGGTTGCACATCCACTTGCTCCTGGGCCACTTGGTGGCGCTTGGGGCTTCCCCAAGCCGACCAGCAGCCTCACCTTGGACCCGATTGGGGCCGAGCCCCCAGCCCTGGGTACGGGCGCCGGTCTGGATGACCCCGGTCATCACCTCAATGCCACCGGACCCTCGCGATCCACCGTCACGACCGGGGACGCGGAGCAGGCCCTGGATCGGCCGCTGAGCGTCGCGCGTGACTGCGGTACCAATCGATGCAGCCTCCTGCAAGAGGCGAGGGATGCACTAGACCATCTCGAGGCGGGGCTTGGCGACTCTGAAGCCCTTCACGAAGCCGAGCGCCAGTACCTGGCGCAGGAGCGGCGATGGCTTGAGGTGTCCAACAACTTTAGCCGGCTCCAGCATGAAGCCCTGCGCTCCAAGGATGAGGCGTCCTCAGCCGTGGCCAAGGAAGCCCGTGATCGCGCTCTTGAGGAGGCCGAGGCCGCAGAGCTTCGACGCGCGGTCGCTAAAGCCCATGAGCAGGAGCTCCTTGCTGTGAATGTCGCCCTTGAGCTTCGGATCAAGGCGGATGAGGTTCACTTGGCAGCTCTGACAGGGGGAGGGGGGGTCCCTTGGAGCATGAGGCGACACTTCGCTCGCTTGAAGAAAAGCTGGCTCTGGAGGTGCCGGAGCAGACCTTCGAGCGGGAGTGGCTGGACGCGATTGAGGACCAAGTCACGATCGCCGAGGATTCCTTCGCCTTCCGGGAGGCAGAGGTCGATTGTGAGGTCGCGAGGGTCCGGCAGGCTCTTATCTGGGATATCGACCCACATCTGCGAGCGCTGCAGTGAGTTGACGAGCAAGATCGATGATCTCAAGGAGAAGCTTGCCGCCGTGGAACACTGCCAGAAAGTGGCGCTGGACGCCCAGGCTGCCACCGAGGCTGGGCTGTCTTCCCTCTACCAACAGGTGGAAGGCGTCACCTCCCTCGTGGAATGGGCGGAGGATGAGAAGAAACGGGCCCTCGGGATGCAACACGTCTGCTCCCAGATGTTCCAGGGTCTCGAGAGCCGGGCACTTCGCGCCATGAGCAGCGTCTATGGCGAGAGCGTTCACAGCCCCCTCGTACCCACCGCCGCCGGTTACCTTGCCTTCTTCGAGACCATAGAGCGCCTCGAGGGGGGCACAGAGTGGACACGCCAATTGATTGAGGAGAAGAGTCACGCCCTTCTGGAGGATGGCGCGATGCGAGTCTTCAACAACATTCTTCGCTCAGATCCTGACTTTGATTTCGATGTCGTGACCGCCCCCACCCCTCAGGTGATTCGGGGCATCGTGGAACACTGGGCAGAGGACCACATGGACGACCTGATGACGGAGCTTAGCGCCAACGACCGTGATGACCAGTCCGAGGCCGAGGGGCGCGAGGCTGACGCTAGTGGTGATGAAGACGCCAGCAGTATTGAAGATGACAACGCGACCTCTTAGGTCGCTCCTTCCTGCTTGCCTATCAAGATTTTCGACATGACCCCGCAGGGGTCTGAAAGCATTTTTTGGAGAGAGTTCCCCTATGATGTATGAAACAATGATATGTCCCTTGAATTATTCTACAGATATGTCCCTTGAATTATTCTACAGATATGCTATCGTGAGCTGGAGGTCTCCTGACTAGTTTAGTTGGCATGACTTCGCTTTTCATGCTCGCGACCTTGGGCGAGTTCTTTTATCATAAGGGTGTGCTTCTCCCAAGGCGGGTCCTCCAGAGCTCCTAGTTGATGGAACCCCGGGAAGAGCCCGCAAGAGCTCAGGGTCTCCTGACATGTCCCTAGTAGGCGTCGGCCTTCATAGGGGTGTGAGGAGCGCCCGACGTGGGGTTTCTGATAGCAAGATGGACCCATGTCGATTCCCTCCTTCGTTGTTCTTCCTTGCTGCCCATCTTGTGCCCACGACCCCCATGCCGGAGCCGAGCGTTGTCGCAAAGGGGGGTTGGTGCTCCTGATGCCCAGGACTGGGCGCTCTTGAGGCCAAGAGTTAAGTGCTCCTTAGGCCAAAAGCTGAACACCAGGCATGGTGCGTGCCTGCTGGCTTGTTTGCAATTGCTGTGCGAGGAGCCAAGCACCAAAGCTTTGGCAAGGTGTGTGCATGGGCGGAGCCATGGAAGTTGCGTCCTTGGGCACTGAGGGCCCTGATGCCACTAGGGCTAGCTCAAGTGTGCACGCCGTACCCAGCCCCCGCTCGCGGGATGCTCGGGAGAAGATAGTAGGCAGCGGATGTGCCTCCCAAAACACAAACACAAAAAAAGGAAACACCGCAAATCGAAAAAAATCCCCCTTTTCTTTTTAGTAATGGCACAAAACTTCTTATTTCATTCCACAAATGGCGAATCAGATTATAGAAGAGAGCAAAAAAGACCGCCGTGTCCGGTGCCTGCACTAGTCTTCTAACCAGCGTGAGCTGAGTGCTTCCACTGGGCGTGGGCATAGTCATTCGAGGACAGTGTCGTCTGCTAGCGCAGAGCATGGAGCTTACACTTGGGCGTGGGCGGGGGCCCCCGCAAGGCCGAGGGGCGGCGCACCGGGGAGCCCAGGGCATGTACAACCCCACTCATTACTATGTGAGAGTGTCACAGTAGAAACTCTAGAGACGGTTCATGCCCCTAGGGGGGAGGAACCCCGCTCCGCGCATACCCCGGCCATCGTTGGGGCATCCGGAAACCAAGACAAGACCAAGGGGAAAAGGTTACGCGGGCGGTGTTAAGGTGGCCGTGGGCCCTTGGCCGAGGGAGGGCTCGCCCGTGCCTTCCCCGGAAAAGAACCCTCTTCCAAGCAGCGCCACTTGCCTAATGATGTGTGTGTGTGTGGGGGGGGGGGGGTGACCCTGGCACTAGGATCCTTTGCCGTGCGCGGGGCATGCCCCTGCGCAACCTCCTAACGTGCCCTGCCTGCTCGTGGCAGGGCCGGCGCCCAAAGGCGTGTTGTCGTGGCACAATTTACCTGCGATCCAACATAACTAGTGGCCGCCATTGCTGAAGGTGCCGGTGGGGCGCAGGGTTAGATCATGAGGGGCCCGGTTCCACGTGACCTTGACGATCCCGACGTCCAGGCCAATGGAGGGAACGCGTGTATGCTCCTCCTTTGCCCGTTCGGCGAGCTCATTGATGGTGGCACAGAGCTCCCGGGGGCTATCGCCCTGAAGCCAGCCCCTAGTCCCTCCGCTCTGCTGCCCACCATATCCGGTGCCCGACCGTGCCAAACTGAGGATGGCGCTCCATTGTTGCTCCCGGGGTAGCCGCCTATCCTGGTCATATTCCAGTGGAGCGCCTCTTGGGTCGGGTGGGTGGCGCCGCGTGCGAGATCACCAACGATGGACTCTCTTGGCTCCCCCTCGGAGTGACGAGCAGACGCAGAAGGGGTAGGCGTGAGTCCCTGGTGGTGTCCACGATGCAGGCAGGATGCGGAAAGGTGCCACGCCCTCGCGTGCGGCATCGAGCCGCTCGGCGACCTGGCCAAGCAAGGCGTCGTAGTTGCCTTCTGCTAGCTGGCATCACAGCAACCCACGTGCCACGAGGAGCATGACTTGCATGTTCGCCTGCTCCCGACAAGAATGTAAAGACGATGCCATGGCGTAGCTGGAGGATCGCAAAGTGGCACGATGGTGACGCCGCGCGGGAGAGGGAAAGGGCGGGCCGCGCCGCCGATGGTTGGTGACGCCAGTGGCGGGATTGGACATGGGGAGTACTACTTCTCGATCTTGCGTTGTATTCCCTCGAAGAGGAAAGGGTGATGCAACACAGTAGCGTAAGTATTTCCCTCAGGTTTTGAGAACCAAGGTATCAATCCAGTAGGAGACCACACGCGAGTCCCTCGCACCTGCACAAACAAATAAGAACTTCGCAGCCAACGCGATAAGGGGTTGTCAATCCCTTTACGGTCACTTACGAAAGTGAGATCTGATAGATAAGATAGTTTGATTTTTTTTGGTATTTTCGGATATAAGAACAGAAAGTAAAAACGATAAAGTAATGTAGATTGTAGATTGATATGTTGAGAATAGACCCGGGGGCCACAGGTTTCACTAGTGGCTTCTCTCATGATAGCAGAATTCTACGGTGGGTGAACGAATTACTGTCGAGCAATTGATAGAAAAGTGAATAATTATGAGAATATATAGGCATGATCATTATATATAGGCATCACGTCCGTGACAAGTAGACCGAAACGATTCTGCATCTACTACTATTACTCCACACATCGACCGCTATCCAGCATGCATCTAGAGTATTAAGTTCATAAGAATAGAGTAGCGCCTGAAGCAAGATGACATGATGTAGAGGGATAAACTCAAGCAATATGATATAAACCCCATCTTTTTATCCTCGATGGCAACAGTACAATACGTGCCTTGCTGCCCCTACTGTCACTGGGAAAGGACACCGCATGATTGAACCCAAAGCCAAGAACTTCTCCCATTGCAAGAACTATAGTTCTAGTAGGCCTAACCAAACCAATAAGTCGAAGAGACTTGCAAGGATATTATAATCATACATAAAAGAATTCAGAAAAGAACCAAATATTTCTCATAGATAATCTTGATCATAAACCCACAATTCATCGAATCTCGACAAACACACCGCAAAAAGAGATTACATCGAATAGATCTCCTCGAAGACCGAGGAGAACTTGGTATTGAGATCCAAAGAGAGAGAAGAGGCCATCTAGGTACTAACTATGGACCCGAAGTCTGTAGTAAACTACTCACAACTCATGGTGAGGCGATGGTGTTGATGTAGAAGCACTCCGTGGTAGATTCCTCTCGGGTGGAGCTCCGGAACCAGCCCCAAGATGGGATCTCACGGGAACAGAAGGTTGCGGCGGTGGAATTATGGTTTTTTCTCCTCTTCTGATGTTTTCGGGGTGCATGGATATATATAGGAGGAAGGAGGGCATCGGGGGACCAACATGGGGCCCACGAGGCAGGGGGCGCGCCCTCCACCATCGTGGACGCCATGTGTGCCCTATTCCGTGGTTCTCAAGTCTCCCATGAGGATATCGCTCCAAAAATATCTCTCCCGAAGGTTTCATTCCGTTTGGACTCCGTTTGATATTCCTTTTTTGTAAAACCCTGAAATAGGCATAAAACAGCAATCTGGACTGGGCCTTTGGGTTAATAGGTTAGTCCCAAAAATAATATAAAAATGTATAACAAAGCCCATTAAACATCCAAAACATCATAAATAATAGCATGGAACAATAAAAAATTATAGATACGTTGGAGACGTATCAAGCATCTGCAAGCTTAATTCCTGCTCGTCCTTGAGTAGGTAAATGATAAAAACAGAATTTTTGATGTGGAATGCTGACCAACATAATTTTCAATGTAATTCTTTTTATTGTGGCATCAATGTTCAGATATGAAAGATTCAAGACAAAAAGTCTATATTGACATAAGTAATAATAATTCTTCAAGCATACTAACAAAGCAATCATGTCTTCTCAAAATACCATGGCTACAGAAAGTTATCCCTACAAAATCATATAGTCTGGCTATGCTCCCTCTTCATCACACAAAATACTCATATCATGCACAACCCCGGTTTCAGCCAAGCACTTGCTTTCATACTCAATTTTTTCAAACCTTTCAACTTTCACGCAATACATGAGAGTGAGCCATGGATATAGCACTATGGGTGGCATAGAGTGGTGGTTGTGGAGAACACAAAAAGGAGGAAGATAGTCTCACATCGACTAGGCGTATCAACGGGCTATGGATATGCCCATCAATAGATATCAATGTGAGTGAGTAGGGATTGCCATGCAACGGATGCACTAGAGCTAAAAATGTATGAAAGCTCAACAAAATAAACTAAGTGGGTGTGCATCCAACTTGCTTGCTCATGATGACCTAGGGCATTTGAGGAAGCCCATCGTTGGAATATACAAGCCAAGTTCTATAATGAAAATTCGCACTAGCATATGAAAGTGACTAAACATGAGACTCTCTATCATGAAGAACATGGTGCTACTTTGAAGCACACGTGTGGAAAAAGATAGTAGCAATTGTCCCTTTTTTTTCTTTTTTTCTTTTTTCTTCTTTTTTTGGGCCTTTCTTTTCTTGGCCTTTCCTTTTTTTCTTTGGGACAATGCTCTAATAATGATGATCATCACACTTATAATTATTTACAACTCGATATTACAACTCGATACAAGAACAAAGTATGACTCTATATGAATGCCTCCGGCGGTGTATCGGGATGTGCAATGAATCAAGAGTGACATGTATGAAAAATTATGCATGGTGGCTTTGCCACAAATACGATGTCAACTACATGATCATGCATGGCAATATGACAATATGAAGCGTGTCATATGAACGGAATGGTGGAAAGTTGCATGGCAATATATCTCGGAATGGCTATGGAAATGCCATGATAGGTATGTTGTGTGGCTGTTTTGAGGAAGGTATATGGTGGGTGTATGGTACCGGTGAAAGTTGCGCGGTACAAAAGAGGCTAGCAATGGTGGAAGGGTGAGAGTGCGTATAATCTATGGACTCAACATTAGTCATAAAGAACTCATATACTTATTGCAAAATTTACGAGTCACCGAAACAAAGCAAACAACGCAAGCTCCTAGGGGGGAGGTTGGTAGGAGTTAACCATCGCGCGCCCCCGACCTCCACACAAAGGATGACACTCTACAAATACCTCATGCTCTAACTTCGTCACATAGCGGTTCACCATACGTGCATGCTACGGGAATCACAAACTTTAACACAAGTATTTCTCAATTTCATAATAACTCCACTAGCATGACTCTAATATCACCATCCTCATATCTCAAAATAATTATCAATTATCAAACTTCTCATCATATTCAATGCACTTTATATGAAAGTTTTTACTACATTTATCTTGGATGCCTATCATGTTAAGGCTAGTTTTATAGCCAAAGCACATTACCATGCTGTTCTAATAGACTCTCAAAAGGATATAAGTGAAGCATGAGAGATCAACAATTTCTACAAAATAAAATCACCACCGTGCTCTAAAAGATATAAGTGAAGCACTAGAGCAAACTATTTAGCTCAAAAGATATAAGTGAAGCACATAGAGTGTTCTAACAAATTCTAGGCCAAATTTATCTCTCTCAAAAAGGTGTGTCCAGCAAGGATAATTGTGGCAAACTAACAAGCAAAGACTCAAATTATACATGATGCTCCATGTAAAACACATATCATGTGGTGAATAAAAATATAGTCCCGAGTATAGTTACCGATAGATGAAGACGAAAGAGGGGATGCCTTCCCGGGGCATCCCCAAGCTTAGGCTTTTGGTTGTCCTTGAATTTTACCTTGGGGTGCCTTGGGCATCCCCAAGCTTAGGCTCTTGCCACTCTTTGTTCCATAGTCCATCAAAGCAATACTCAAAACTTGAAAACTTCACAACACAAAACTTAGCCAAAAATCTCGTGAGCTCCGTTAGGATAAGAAAACAAACCACCACTCAAAGGTACTGTAATAAACTCATTCTTTGTTTATATTGGTTTTAAACCTACTGTATTCCAACTTCTCTATGATTCATATCCTCCAATACTACTCACAAATTCATCAAAATAAGCAAACAACACACGAAAAACAGAATCTGTCAAAAACAGAACAATCTGTAGTAATCTGTAACTTTGGCATACTTCTGTAACTCCAAAAAATTTGAAATAAATTGGAAAACGTGGGGAATTTGTCTATTAATCATCTGCAAAACGAATTAACTAAATAGCACACTCCAGTAAAATCTGGTGACTATTCTAGTGAGCGCTAACGATTCTGTTTTTTACAGCAAGATCGTATAAATATCACACAAGTCTTCCCAAAGGTTCTACTTGGCATAAACACTAATTAAAACACAAAACCACATCTAAACAGAAGCTAGATGCAATATTTATTCCTAAACAGAAGCAAAAACAAAAAATAAAATAAAATTGGGTTGCCTCCCAACAAGCGCTATCGTTTAACGCCCCTAGCTAGGCACGATACAAGGATAGATCTAGGTATTGTCATCTTTGGAAGGAAATTCTTTAGTTAAGCACTTGTAATTCTTAGGAACTTCTTTATTCCTATTGATAATCAAACATTTGGGCAAGAAATCAATAAATTCATTCGTGTCAAAAGGTTCTCTTGCAAAAGTAAGAAAATTAGGATGAACACTTATAGATTTAAGATCCGCGATTCCTTTACTAGATGGTTCACCCTTGTTTTTAGGAACATACATGAACTTAGACAATTTAGTGGTAGAAGGATTTGAAGTAGTTTTCATAGCAGAAAGAGCAGACCCTACATTAGTAATAATATCCTCAAGTTTATCGATTCTAGTAGAATCTTGATCTAATTTTTCTTTAACTATGGGTTCCTTTTCTTTAAAAAAAATCAGAATAACTCCAACCTTGGATCCATATTGGGTAATTTCATTGTGGATCTTTCTATCCAAATTCTCTACCAACTCTACCGTAGCAACTTTGTTTTCAATGATTTCTAGCCTTTGCATAACATGTTCCAGAGTTACAATAGTCCCATTAACCATAAGAGGTGGTGAGCCAAATAATTCAGTCATAGCATTATAAGAATCAAAAGTATGGCTACCCAAGAAATTCCCTACGGTAATGGTATCTAAGATATATCTATTCCACGGAGTTATGCCAACATAAGAATTGCAAAGAAGCATAGAAGTGGAAAGCTTCCTAGTAGATCTATTTTGAGCATTGCAAATTCTATACGAGATATCTTTTAAGTTTTCCTCCTCCCTTTGTTCAAAATTAAGAACCTCACTCTGGGGAGTATTGATAATGATAGGTGTGCTAGACATGATGACAAGCAAGCAATCCAACACACAAGAAAACAAGAAGCAAGCGAACGGAAAACACACGGCAATAAGAAGGGCAAATAAAACGGCAAGGGTGAAGTGGGGGAGAGGAAAACGAGAGGCAAATAAATGTAATGCGAAGGATAAGGGTTTGTGATAGGTACTTGGTATATGACTTTTGCGTAAGCCTCCCCGGCAACGGCGCCAGCAATTCTTCTTGCTACTTCTCGAGCTTGCATTGTATTCCCTCGAAGAGGAAAGGGTGATGCATCACAGTAGCGTAAGTATTTCCCTTAGTTTTTGAGAACCAAGGTATCAATCCAGTAGGAGACCACGCGCGAGTCCCTCACACCTGCACAAACGAATAAGAACTTTGCAGCCAACGCGATAAGGGGTTGTCAATCCCTTTACGGTCACTTACGAAAGTGAGATCTGATAGATGTGATAGTTTGATATTTTTTGTATTTTTTTGATATAAGAACAGAAAGTAAAAACGATAAAGTAAAGTAGATTGTAGATTGATATGTTGAGAATAGACCCGGGGGCCATAGGTTTCACTAGTGGCTTCTCTCATGATAGCAGAATTCTACGGTGGGTGAACGAACTACTGTCGAGCAATTGATAGAAAAGCGAATAATTATGAGAATATCTAGGCATGATCATTATATATAGGCATCACGTCCGTGACAAGTATACCAAAACGATCCTGCATCTAGTACTATTACTCCACACATCGACCGCTACCCAGCATGCATCTAGAGTATTAAGTTCATAAGAACAGAGTAACACCTTAAGCAAGATGACATGATGTACATGGATAAACTCAAGCAATATGATATAAACTCCATCTTTTTATCCTCGATGGCAACAATACAATACGTTCCTTGCTGCCCCTACTGTCACTCGGAAAGGACACCGCAAGATTGAACCCAAAGCCAAGCACTTCTCCCATTGCAAGAACTATAGATCTAGTAGGCCAAACCAAACCAATAATTCGAAGAGACTTGCAAGGATATTGTAATCATACATAAAAGAATTCAGAAAAGAACCAAATATTTCACATAGATAATCTTGATCATAAACCCACAATTCATCGGATCTCGACAAACACACCGCAAAAAGAGATTACATCGAATAGATCTCCTCGAAGACCGAGGATAACTTGGTATTGAGACCCAAAGAGAGAGAAGAAGCCATTTAGGTACTAACTATGGACCCGAAGGTCTGTAGTAAACTACTCACAACTCATGGTGAGGCGATGGTGTTGATGTAGAAGCACTCCATGGTAGATCCCTCTCCGGCGGAGATCCGGAACAGGCCCCAAGATGGGATCTCACGGGAACAGAAGGTTGCGGTGGTGGAATTAGGGTTTTTTCTCCTCTTCTAATGTTTTTAGGGTGCATGGATATATATAGGAGGAAGGAGGGCATCGGGGGACCAACATGGGGCCCACGAGGCAGGGAGGCGCGCCCCCCACCCTCGTGGATGCCTTGTGTGCCCTATTCCGTGGTTCTCAAGTCTCCCATGAAGATATCGCTCCAAAAATATCTCTCCCAAAGGTTTCATTCCGTTTGGACTCCGTTTGATATTCCTTTTCTGTAAAACCCTGAAATAGGCAAAAAAAACAGCAATCTGGACTGGGCCTTTGGGTTAATAGGTTAGTCCCACAAATAATACAAAAGTGTATAACAAAGCCCATGAAACATCCAAAACATCTTAAATAATTGCATGGAACAATAAAAAATTATAGATACGTTGGAGACGTATCAGGGAGCATGGGCTGGTGATGAGCTCCGCGACCAAAAGGCGCCACCTAGGCGGCGTGAGTGACCTAGCGCTCATCATGAGCCCGGGATGGCCCCACCATGGACGCAATTAGGCGAGGGTGGAACGCGATGGACGTAGGAGCGAGGATCTCGACACGCCCCTACCTGGTGCGCGAAATGTCGGATTCAGGGCTCCACAGACCCAAGAAGGAACACTGGGGCTTGTGCAAAGATCTCAACCTCACCGGCCCCGATCCGTTGCCCCACAACCTAGCCTAGCCAGATCTGTATGAAAGGGGAAGAAGGTGGACACGGTGGTTTACCCAAGTTCGGGCCACCTTGCGGTGTAAAACCCTACCCCTTCTTTCTGGTGGATTAGCCTCACGAGATGTAGAATATGAACTTGCTACAGTGGGAGAACAGCCTCGGGAGGGCTCATGTGAGGAAGGCAGTCTCGAAGGATCGATCCCCCTACAATGGATGCTAGCCCCTATTTATAGTGGCCTCAGATGTCAGGCCCAAGATGCGATTCTATCCCGATCGCGTGACACTTATGTGATTGGGGCACAACCGCATTTCGGGCGCTTAGCAAGATGGATATCATTACATCATACCATTACATACATACATGGGGGATACAACAATACATACAAGTCACATGAATACAACATCATCAATACAAGGCATCCGACTACGGATGCTAACATGAAAAGCACAACGACATCCATCTGCTATCCCAGGCTGCCGACCAGGAACCTAACCCAAGACTGAAGAAGAAGAAGAAGAAAGAACTTCAACACAACGATCATCGCTCTCACGTCAAGACATCGGAAACCTACACCTGCAACTATTGTTGTAGTATCTGTGAGCCACGAGGACTCAGCAATCCCATAACCATGGGTAACAAGACTAGCAAAGCTTAATGGGTAGGAAGACGTAAAGTGGTGAGGTTGCAGCAGCGGCTATGCAAAATATGGTGGATAACTTACGAGTACAAGAATAAGATGAGCATCTATGCAAGCGGTCGCAAACTAGTAATGATCGCTAAAGATCCTGAACTACCTTCGAGTCAAACATAACCCCACCGTGTTCTCTTCTCAAAGTGAAAAGAGACAGTCACGGTTACTCACACCGTTGTGTGTTTTACTTCGGATCCTCTGTCAAGTTTTCTACAACCGGACATTAACAAATTCCAATCTGCCACATAACCGCGGGCACGGCTTTCGAAAGATCATAACCCTGCAGGGGTGTCCCAACTTAGCCCATCACAAGCTCTCACGATCAGCAGAAGTAATAATAATATTATCACCCCTTATCTTAGGGACAATCCGACCAGGCTCGGAATCCCGGTGCACAAGACATTTCGACAATGGTAAAACAAGTCCAGCAAGACCTCCCGGCGTGCCGACACCCTGATAGTAGTCGCGCGTATCTCGTCTCAGGCCACAACCGGATAGGTGATCCTACGGGAGCCAGATACCTCGTGTTTCCCCGTGGAGGTCCCGCAGTCTCCCCGTTTGGGACCAACACCATCAGCACCGCCCCCCTGCTATGTAGAAGAATTCACGGGTAGCGCTAACTCCCTATGCAATTAATTAATTAATTAAGTTTTTATTATGTTGCAAATTAAAACCAATGTTGGGCCTTGCTGGAGGAGTTTTATTCAAAGACGAACTGTCAAGGGGTCCGCATATACCCAACCGTGTAAGGAACGCAAAATCAAGGAACATAATGCCGGTTTATCGGCTCCTAAGGTGGCATGAGTGGAAAAAAACACCGAGCAAAATGCCAAGCCTTCCACCCATGCCCAGTATATAGGTGTGTTAATAATAATAATAGATATTGTGGTATTCCAACAACAAGTTCCAACATGGAACGATCTTCATCTTCACCTCCAACTAACAATGCTATAAGAGGGGCTGAGCAAGCGGGTAACATAGCCAAACAACGGTTTGCTAGGAAGGTGTCAAAAGGTTAGAGGTTTCGTGGCAACAAGGAGAGGGGCTGACAGTAATGATGGGTAGCGCGACATATAACGATAGCATCGAGACAACTAAGCATGGCAATGATAGTAAAGGTATCCAAGGGTATGGTCATCTTGCCTGAGATCCCGCAAGGAAGAAGAACAGATCCGTGAAGAATACGAAGGAGAAGCCTTGAAGACGAACCACGTGTAGACGAACGAATCCTCACGATCGCAACAGAAAAGAACTAGCGAGAAGAAAGCACATAACAAGGTAAACACACAACACAAGAACAAGACAAGATGCTCAACCAAGTATGATGCAAGACAAGTCTATATATAATGCAATACATGGCAAGGGATGAAGCACACAAGAACTACACAAACCAACAAGTTTAAATGAGGCCGGAAACTACATATAACAAACCCGGTAAGTCCTCATATGCATAGTTTGAAATTAGTCCAGATCTGAACAAACCTTAAGTTAAAGTTGTTAAACAGCAGGTTAACATGCACCATGATGATCTACATGAAATTCTAGTCAAGTTTCATATAAAGTTTGTTTAATTCGGAGCTACGGCCTAGAAGATATGAGCAAAACAAGACAAGCAAGGCAACGGTGCAAGATACACCCAAACATCAAGCAAACACACTGCAAGCATGAGAACAACATGATATTATGATTCTACATGCAAAATCACACAAGTTTCATATAGGGCACACTCAAAACGGAGCAACGGGCTAAAAGATACGAGCAAAACAAGTTACAATGTAAAGCTGAAGTTAACAACCATATAGCAACTTTGGAGCAAGGTAAATATAAGCTACATCACCCAAACATGATAACAAGAAGCATGGATGTGAAATAGACATGATACTTAACAAGCATGAACTTATAACACACGCAAAATCTTGCTGGAACACAATTAACCAAGCATGGCAAGTTGCAATATAATTCTCCAGACTTGGACAAAATCTGGGAAGGCAAAAACATCATCACGATGCTGCCTTCGGAGGCACAAAACAACAAGCATATCAACTCTAATAAGAACATAAAGAGCATAGACATGTAGTAGACATATCCTACAGCAAAAAACTCCATTGGAGCAACTCCATAGGAGGCATGGATCAATAGCAACAAGCTCCACCAAATTGAACATGCTGATAAAAGTCTGACAGGTATAATTTATAGCAGCTTGAGAGCAAGAAATAAATAAGCTACAACAGGTCATATGTGCAAAAAAGGGCATTAATGGATAGACAATAACATGGACAACAAGACATGATCATTGGCCACTCCAAAACAGGCATGGATTTGACTAGGGCATCAAGCAAACATAGCATCAGGTTATAACAGATTCCAGACTTAGCAGTTTTTTGACTAAGTATAAAACAGTAACAACAACATGGCATGTTCACAAGCATGTTTAAGTCACCTCAAGGCATATCAAGGAAAGATGATTGCACCACATCAAATATCATATGATGATGCTTCTAAAACATCTAGACATGTGGCATGAAGACAAACACACCAATAGCAACGAGCAAGTGAAATCAGCATCGCATAACAAGTTTTAGCACTTAACAGTCAAATGCACTTTTGCAACAGAGATTAACATTGTCATATAAACTCAAACAAGCATGCTACATCAACCATCATGTAGTACAATTTACAATGAACTTTTTGACATATCATATGCTCCATTTGGATAAACATGCACCAAGTTATCATATCTCAAACATGGCATCAAATTAACAAGTAACATCAGTTTATAACAAGTAGCACTCTTGTAACAGAGATTAGGGCATCTAAATGAAGTCAAACAAGCATGGCACAATGGAACAAATTGTAGAGCACATTACCACGATCATTTTGACATATCATTCACTCAATTTGGATAACCACACAAAGATTTACAGCCATACAAACATGCAACAAAATGCTGACAGAAAAAGAACTTAGAAAAACCACCTCGGGGAAATGGAAATTGTCCGTTGTCAGCGGACACGTCCGACGGACTGGGCCCACGGGCAGCGTCACAGTTGAGGCGGCGGACATGTGTGGGCTCCTCCCGGACACGTCAGTCGGTGCAGTGGCGCGGGGCCCACTGGCCAGCAGCTCGGCCGCGGAGCGGGTCGGAGCGGGCAGAGCGGTTCGGAGGAGGCGGATCCGGTCCGACCTTGCCCGGATTCGGCCGGAGGAGGTCGCCGGCGGCGTGCCGCTCGACGTCGGCGGGACAGGCTGCGGTCGGGGAAGCTGGAGCGGCGGCGGGCGCGGCGCCGCCCGGCTCGGGCGGTCGAGGCGGAGAGGCACGACGGGGTCGACGGCCGGCGGGCTCGCCGGAGGGCCTGGTGGGGCGGATCTCGCCGGCGGCGAGGGCTGGTGAGGCCGGCGGCGTGGTCGGGAGCACGACGGCGGCGGGATCGGGAAGGTCGGGGGGCTCGGCCGCGGAGCACTCGGTCGGTGCGGGGCCCGGTCGGGCGCGGCGGCGGGCCTGGCCCGGGCCTGGGCGGGCCAGCGGCGCGGAAGCGGGAGGGAGGCAGGGCGCGCGACGCCAGGTGGCTTGCGCCCGTTGGCTGGGGCGGACCTCCGGCGACGGCGGAGCCAATGGCTGCATGCCATGTGGCAGAAGTGAGGTGGCGGCGGCGCTGGGGCGATTTGGATGGCGCCAAGTTGCGGCGGCGGGGAGGCCTGGCGCTGAAATCTAGGAGGGAGGTTGGAGAAGGGGTTAGGCTGCCAAAAATGGATGGGAGGAGGTGTTTTATAGGGAAAGGGGGCTAGGGTTAGTGGAATTGCTCCGTTTCGGAGCCGTTCGATCGCCATCGGACGGTCCGGAGCGGAGGGGGTTTAGCAAGTGGGCTAGTGGGCTGTGTAGGAGGCCTTCGGGCTGCGAGAAGAGAAGGGAAAAGAGGTCCGCGGAGATTTTCGGAGACCGAAAACGTCCGACGTTTAAACCGGCGACTAGTGACGCTATATATATCCGTTGGGCTATCAAACGGACTCCGAATGCGATGAAATTTGGCAGGCGGCCTGTGTACACTATAATAAGACCACACGCCAAGTCTCATCCCATTCCGAGAACATTTTTCGGCCACTCATAAAATAAATATTCGGAGGCGCCGCGGGCGCGTGTGAGTGTGTCTGGGCTCAGAACGGACAACAGAAAGGACGGACGGACTCAGACGGATGCAAGTTTTGTAAACATGCTGATGCAACACACATGATGACATGGCAAGATGCAACACGCAAGCAGATGACATGGCAAAGACAACGAATAACTGGCTGACACCTGGCGCACCGGTCTCGGGGTGTCACAACACTCCCCTACTAACAAGAGGTCTCGTCCCGAGATCTTAGGAACGAGACGGAAGGGAAAAAGGAAAAACAAGTTCTTCGAGGACAAAATAGTGAAACCAAAGAATCTTAAGAGGTTGAGCCACTTGAAAGGACGAATACAACGAAGATGAACGAAGTTGCAAAGGCTTTATTACAAAAGAGGAACAAGGAACAGACGAGCTGAACGAACAAGAATGAATTCGAAACCACTCCGGTTAAAAGAGATTCAAAAGGAATTGAAACGAAGGAATTCGGGCAGCACTCCGGCTCAAACTGAAAGAAATAGCACACCGGTTGAACATGAATGGAATAGGACAAGACCCTGAGAAGATGAAACGATACTCGACGAGAGCAACAACACAATGCCTCCAGAATAATTAAAGAATGGAATGAGAAGAACGGAGAAGAAAATGAAAAATTACACCACGAATGAATTCAAAGCATCCTTGCGAAGAAAGGATGAGCGGAGTTGTTGAGAAATCAACAACAAAAGAATAAGTTGTTGTGGACTTATGTAAACATCTCAAAACTTGAGGTGAATTACTGCCGCAACGAAAGATTGAATAGATGAGAAGAAGGAAGAAATGCAAAACTCCATAGAAAAGAATGTGGAGGATTATTTGCATCTCAAGACGCAAAAGAATAATGCTTGAGCTGCTCCAGAAGAATTGCTCAATATTTGAAGAATGGATTAAATGATGACAAACCACCATGAAGAACTCCGGTAACGAAGGATGATGATATAGAAATGACGAACGGAAAGAATATGATTAGAGCCTTGCGATGATTTAGACGGGGTTCCGACGAGATAACCGAGAAAATCTTTGAAGTCCGGAAAGGAAAAGAATAAAAGCAATTAGAACTAGAATTTATTCATGACGAATAAACTCCGAAGGAAGGAATAAATCAACTTGATAAAAAAGAAATAAAAATTATGTTATGCTTATCCTCCACCAATTAAAATTGATGCAAAGCAATGGATTCGCATACTACTTATTCTCGTTGAAATGATTAAAGAGGGATATCTCGCGAAGTCGCGAAAATCTCCATGAAACACCGGTAGAATTGGAAAGAACGAATGAATTGATATGATAGCACCGGAAAAGAACTCTAGAGCGAACCACCGTAAGAATTGAAGCCAAGTGAAGAAAAGAACAAACCACCGTAAAGAATAAAAATTGAGTGAATACAATGAATCGCTGGGAGAATAAAGCACTTGAGGAAATTTAGATACAATAGAACGAAGAGATCGCGAACTGATTAAAGAATACTTGAACGAAGCACCGAACGAATGTGAGACGAACGAAGAGGCATCAATGAAGAATATTTGGAGGACGAAGTTGAAAACTGAGAATGAAGAAATCTTCTGAAATGATGGCCTTCGGAGGAACACAAAGAAAAGAATTCATGAAATACTCCGGAAGAATGAAAAGAAGTAAGGTTGAACCAATGATGAAAAGAATTAAAAATGATCTTGGGGAAGGCATATGACTTATGGAATCCATACTTATGTCACACTTGAAAAGAATATAGGAATACTCCGGGAAATTATAAGAGTCAGGTAAGATCCTGGGAAAAGACCTGTGGGTTATGAGCCCACCAAAGAGAAAACCATCGTTCGAAGGAATGAAAAGGAGATAATGCACCGGAACGATTGAAACTCGAATGAGGTGACAACCTCGGATTAATTGAAAGGCAGATGAATCTCGTGAGATGTCTTCGGAACTCCGGAACAATAAAATGGCGAGCGGCAAACGAGCTAGCGGAATATCCGCGCCGAGGGAAAATAATATGAACAACACCGAATACTTGAGTTGAATCCACTGGAAAAGAAGAATAGGTGAAGAATATCAAACGAGAGGAGAATTCACCAGTTGGAATAACTAAGGAAAAAGAAGCAAAGGATTCACACGAGTCGGATGGATACTTGAGTAAGGACTCCGGTCTGAGAAGCAAAAAGGGTGGGTGGGTGGGAAAAAGAAAGACTACTTCGGAAGGGAAACAACACCAGTTGAAAGAACTGAGGATTGAACTTGCAAAGAAGAAGAGAGTCAAAACACTTTGACGAGAGATGCACCAGATGAAAGAACTGACAACGCAACGAACGAAAACTAACCACGTGATCCTAAAAAAATTTGAAGGGGAAGAGAAGTAATTCAAAACACCTACGTCAAGATTCCTCACCAGAGCGACGAAGGGGCAGGGGAGTAAAAAGAATTCCTACTCTCCGATATAACTAGACTCCGAAAAAGTTTTCTGCTAGACTCAACAACGGCCATTCTATGATCAATCAAGGAGGCTCCTATGGTCGGTCGAAGCTCTGATACCAACTTGTCAGGCCCAAGATGCGATTCTATCCCGATCATGTGACACTTACGTGATTGGGGCACAACCGCATTTCGGGCGCTTAGCAAGATGGATATCATTACATCATACCATTACATACATACATGGGGGATACAACAATACATACAAGTCACATGAATACAACATCATCAATACAAGGCATCCGACTACGGATGCAAACATGAAAAGCACAACGACATCCATCTGCTATCCCAGGCTGCCGACCAGGAACCTAACCCAAGACTGAAGAAGAAGAAGAATAAGAAAGAACTTCAACACAACGATCATCACTCTCACGTCAAGACATCGGAAACCTGCACCTGCAACTGTTGTTGTAGTATCTGTGAGCCACGAGGACTCAGCAATCCCATAACCATGGGTAACAAGACTAGCAAAGCTTAATGGGTAGGAAGAGGTAAAGTGGTGAGGTTGCAGCAGCGGCTACGCAAAATATGGTGGATAACTTACGAGTACAAGAATAAGATGAGCATCTACGCAAGCGGTCGCAAACTAGTAATGATTGCTAAAGATCCTGAACTACCTACGAGTCAAACATAACCCCACCGTGTTCTCTTCTCAAAGTGAAAAGAGACAGTCACAGTTACTCACACTGTTGTGTGTTTTACATTGGATCCTCTGTCAAGCTTTCTACAACCGGACATTAACAACTTCCAATCTGCCACATAACCGCGGGCACGGCTTTCGAAAGATCATAACCCTGCAGGGGTGTCCCAACTTAGCCCATCACAAGCTCTCACGATCAGCAAAAGTAATAATGATATTATCACCCCTTATCTTAGGGACAATCCGATCAGGCTCGGAATCCCGGTGCACAAGACATTTCGAAAATGGTAAAACAAGTCCAGCAAGACATCCCGGCGTGCCGACAACCTGATAGTAGCCGCGCGTATCTCGTCTCAGGCCACAACCGGATAGGTGATCCTACGGGAGCCAGATATATACCTCGAGTTTCCCCGTGGCGGTCCCGCAGTCTCCCCGTTTGGGACCAACACCATCAGCACTGCCCCCCCCCGCTATGTAGAAGAATCCTCGGGTAGCGCTAACTCCCTATGCAATTAATTAATTAATTAAGTTTTTATTATGTTGCAAATTAAAACCAATGTTGGGCCTTGCTGGAGGAGTTTTATTCAAAGACGAACTGTCAAGGGGTCCGCATATACCCAACCGTGTAAGGAACGCAAAATCAAGGAACATAATGCCGGTTTATCGGCTCCTAAGGTGGCATGAGTGGAACAAAACACCGAGCAAAAGGCCAAGCCTTCCACCCATGCCCAGTATATAGGTGTGTTTAAAATTATAATAGATATAGTGATATTCCAACAACAAGTTCCAACATGGAACGATCTTCATCTTCACCTGCAACTAACAACGCTATTAGAGGGGCTGAGCAAGTGGGTAACATAGCCAAACAACGGTTTGCTAGGAAGGTGTCAAAAGGTTAGAGGGTTCATGGCAACAAGGAGAGGGGCTGACAGTAATGATGGGTAGCGCGACATATAACGATAGCATCGAGACAACTAAGCATGGCAATGATAGTAAAGGTATCTAAGGGTATGGTCATCTTGCCTGAGATCCCGCAAGAAAGAAGAACGGATCCGTGAAGAAGATGAAGGAGAAGCCTTGAAGACGAACCACGTGTAGATGAACGAATCCTCACGATCGCAACGGAAAAGAACTAGCGAGACGAAAACACACAACAAGGTAAACACACAACACAAGAACAAGACAAGATGCTCAACCAAGTATGATGCAAGACAAGTCCATATATGATGCAATACATGGCAAGGGATGAAGCAAACAAGAACTACACAAACCAACAAGTTTAAATGAGGCCGGAAACTACATATAACAAACCTGGTAAGTCCTCATATGCATAGTTTGAAATTAGTCCATATCTGAACAAACCTTAAGTTAAAGTTGTTAAACAGCAGGTTAACATGCACCATGATGTTCTACACGAAATTCTAGTCAAGTTTCATATAAAGTTTGTTTAATTCGGAGCTACGGCCTAGAAGATATGAGCAAAACAAGACAAGCAAGGCAACAGTGCAAGATACACCCAAACATCAAGCAAACACACTCCAAGCATGAAAACAACATGATATTATGATTCTACATGAAAATCACACAAGTTTCATACAGGGCACACTCAAAATGGAGCAACGGGCTAAAAGATACGAGCAAAACAAGTTACAATGCAAAGCTGAAGTTAACAGCCACATAGCAACTTTCGAGGAAGGTAAATATAAGCTACAGCACCCAAACATGATAACAAGAAGCATGGATGTGAAATACACAAGATACTTAACAAGCATGAACTTAGAACACAACCAAAAGCTTGCTGCAACACAATTAACCAAGCATGGCAAGTTGCAATAAAATTCTCCAGACTTAGCCAAAATCCGAGAAGGCAAAAACATCATCACGATGCTGCCTTCGGAGGCACAAAACAACAAGCATATCAACTCTAATAAGAACATAAAGAGAATGGACATGTAGTAGACATATCCTACAGCAAACAACTCCATTGGAGCAACTCCATAGGAGGCATGGATCAATAGCAACAAGCTCCACCAAATTGAACATGCTGATAAAAGTCTGACAGGTATAATTTATAGCAGCTTGAGAGCAAGAAATAAATAAGCTACAGCAGGTCATATGTGCAAACGAGGGCATAAATGGATAGACAATAACATGGACAACAAGGCATGATCATTGCCCACTCCAAAAAAAAGCATGGATTTGACTAGGGCATCAAGCAAACACATCATCAGGTTATAATAGATTCCAGACTTTGCAGTTTTTTCACTAAGTATAAAACAGTAACAACAACATGGCATGTTCACAAGCTTGTTTAAGTCACCTCAAGGCATATCAAGGAAAGATGATTGCACCACATCAAATACCATATGATGGTGCTTCTAAAACATCTAGACAGATGGCATGAAGACAAACACACCAATAGCAACGAGCAAGTGAAATCAACATCTCATAACAAGTTTTAGCACTTAACAGTCAAATACACTTTTGCAACAGAGATTAACATTGTCATATGAACTCAAACAAGCATGCTACAACAACCATCATGTAGTACACTTGACAATGAACATTTTGACATGTCATATGCTCTATTTGGATAAACATGCACCAAGTTATCATATCACAAACATGGCATCAAATTAACAAGTAACAGCAGTTTATAACAAGTAACACTCTTGCAACAGAGATTAGGGCATCTAAATGAAGTCAAACAAGCATGGCACAATGGAACAAAGTGTAGAGCACATCACCACGATCATTTTGACATATCATTCACTCAATTTGGATAACCACACAAAGATTTACAGCCATGCAAACATGCAACAAAATGCTGACAAAAAAAGGACTTATAGAGAAAAACCACCCCGGGGAAATGGAAATTGTCCGTTGTTAGCGGACACGGCCGACGGACTAGGCCCACGGGAAGCATCACAGTTGAGGTGGCGGACATGTCCGGGCTCCTCCCGGACACGTCCGTCGGTGCAGCGGCGCGGGGCCCACTGGCCAGCGGCTCGGCCAGGGAGCGGGTCGGAGCGGGCAGAGCGGTTCGGAGGAGGCGGATCCGGCCGGACCTTGCCCGGATCCGGCCGGAGGAGGTCGCCGGCGGCGCGCCGCTCGACGCCGGCGGGACAGGCTGCGGCCGGGGAAGCTGGAGCGGCGGCGGGCGCGGCGCCGGCTGGCTCGGGCGGTCGAGGCGGAGAGGCACGACGGGGTCGACGGCCGACGGGCTCGCCGGAGGGCCTGGTGGGGCGGATCTCGCCGGCGGCGAGGGCTGGTGAGGCCGGCGGCGGGGTCGGGAGCACGACGGCGGCGGGATCGGGAAGGTCGGGCGCGCGGGGAGCGGGGCTCGGCCGCGGAGCGCTCGGTCGGTGCGGGGCCCGGTGGGGCACGGGGGCGGGCCTGGCCCGGGCCTGGGCGGGCCAGCGGCGCGGAAGCGGGAGGGAGGCGGGCGCGCGACGCCAGGTGGCTTGCGCCCGTTGGCTGGGGCGGACCTCCGACGACGGCGGAGCCAATGGCTGCATGCCATGTGGCAGAAGTGAGGTGGCGGCGGCGCTGGGGCGATTTGGATGGCGCCAAGTGGCGGCGGCGGGGAGGCCTGGCGCTGAAATCTAGGAGGGAGGTAGGAGAAGGGGTTAGGCTGTCAAAAATGGATGGGAGGAGGTGTTTTATTGGGAAAGGGGGCTAGGGTTAGTGGAATTGCTCCATTTCGGAGCCGTTCGATCGCCATCGGACGGTCCGGAGCAGAGGGGGTTTAGCAAGTGGGCTAGTGGGCTGTGTAGGAGGCCTTCGGACTGCGAGAAGAGAAGGGAAAAGAGGCCCGCGGAGACTTTCGGAGACCGAAAATGTCCGACGTTTAAACCGGCGACTAGTGCCGCTATATATATATCCGTTGGGCTATCAAACGGACTCCGAATGCGATGAAATTTGGCAGGCGGCCTGTGTACACTATAATAAGACCACACGCCAAGTCTCATCCCATTCCGAGTACATTTTTAGGCCACTCATAAAATAAATATTCGGAGGCGCCGCGGGCGCATGTGAGTGTGTCTGGGCTCAGAACGGACAATGGAAAGGACGGACGGACTCGGACGGATGCAAGTTTTGTAAACATGCTGATGCAACACACATGATGACATGGCAAGATGCAACACGCAAGCAGATGATATTACAAAGACAACGAATAACTGGCTGACACCTGGCGCATCGCTCTCGGGGTGTCACATCAGACCTCTTCCCGCATCATTTGGGCGGGAAGAGATCCCACAACGGCCAATTTTGAAGGGGGGCAAGTGGTATGCCTTATCCCGACGAAAGGTGGTCTTCGCCTACAAAGTCTCTGATCATGAAGCAGGGCTGGGCTCGGCGATGACGTCCATCCTACTGAGCCTGCGGTCTTGGTCTTGTTGCACCAAAATGAAAACCTTTGAGGGACTCCTTGGGAACCCACGATCGTCCTTGTCTTCTTTGCACCAAAGAGGAAATTTTTCCCTCTATGCGTGCTGGCGCCCGCCAGGCGTCGATCATCATGGCTCACGTCACCGCGCCCTCATGAGGGGGCGCTTGCATAGGAATCTCCACCCCTCTGGAGATGGCTTGCGGAGCCACTCCCTAGGAGGTCTGGGCGCGCCCCTTGTTGTGAGGGCAGGGGCCCCTCGCGAGGGTCCTTCATGATCGGTCTTAAGCTGGGCCTTGCTGCGGCCGTTGTGAGGCCACACGATGGGCCGCAGACAGGCAAGTATAGGCACCCTGGTTCCCAGAACGCTGACACAAACATTGAGATACATGTTTTTTAAATTCTAGTGAAGCTGAAACTCGTCTGAAATTCATGAAACTTGGCATACTATCATGGAGTCGCATGAGCATGTTGCGGTAATTTTTAGTCCCATTTGGGCCAGGTTTGGGTATAAGTTCTCGCAAACTAGAGTTTTTCACAACAAGCCCGATGGTTTCATTAGGGAACGCGCCACCTTTGGGGGCGAAACAATATCCGTTGCCTCTTGTTGATTTCAAAATTTTTATAGTGTCAACATAGAACAACATGAGTGTTGGGTCAATTTTATGGATTTTTTGGGGTTCGTTGGATATTTTTATACAGTAACTGGGTTTTCTAGGCATTTTATGTGCATAATTCAAATTTGTACTACATGCACATGTTCAAGTGCAGAAAAATGGGTTGACATATGAAATGTTTGTCCTTGGGTGCATGCATAGGTCGCATGCAAGAAATTAGAATGAGTTTCAAACACCAGGGCAATTTTGATTGTCGGCAAAACATTGAGATACTTTGTTTTTAAATTCTAGTAAATCCAAAACTCATCTAAAATTCATGAAACCTGGCATGCTTTCATGGAGCGGCATGAACATGTTGTGGTAAACATTTTGTCCCATTTTGGGGCAGGTTTGGGTATAAGCTTCTCGCAAACCAGAGCTTCTCACAACAAGCCTCATGGTTTCGGTGGGGAATGTGCCACCTTTGGGGATGAAACGATATCCGTTGCCTCTTCCTGCTTTTAATTTTTCTCTAGTGTCAACTAGAACTACTGGAGTGTTGTGTCAATTTTAGGAGTATTTTGGCGTTCGCTTGGACATTTTTGTACATTAACTCGGTTTTCTAGGCATTTTATGCGCATAAATTCTAGTAAATCAAAAATTCGTTTGAAATCATGAAACTTGGGATGCTATCATGGAATGGCACCCGATACGCTGTGATATTTTTCCTGTCCATTTTGAGAGAAGGCGCACTCGAATAACATCCAACAAAGGCGTTTTGAAAGAAATAGCTGCCACTTTAACATCTCAAACATTTTGTATAATTTAAATTGTGTGCGTTCTATTAACCATTCACGCGACGTCGTGTGTAACTCTTTTAATGGCTAGGAGGTGCCGTGCAGACAGCTGCTTGACTGAACGGGTGCGAGCGCAGTCCGCTGCGCAAGCTAACCGAGAGGCGTGCAAGCTTTCCTCCAATGCGCGCAGGCTCACCGGGAAGCATGCGAGCTGTACCCTACATAGGTTCACTAGGAAGCGAGCCCTTTCACTTACATGGCCGCCCGCCTTGCTCGCATCCTCTCCATTAATGGCGCTTGAGCCGCTGTTTAATATGGGCGGCCTTACTGTTCGGCTCCCATTCCCCTCCCGCAGACCTCCACCAACGCCATGGTGCAGAAGGATCATCTGCCACTAGTCTTCTAGTTCTGCGAAGTCGACTCTGAGCTGGAGGAGACAGAAAATAAGGAGGAATGGGGCCTCATGGACATGGCCCTGAACGAGCTTGCCGTGGCGGTTGCTGCCCCCGGGCTAGTACCAGCTCCCATGCCCGCGCCCGCGCGAGCGACCATCCCCATAGCATTGACGGGCTGGTCGCCGAGCACTATCATAGAGCTAGAAGCCGCGGACGTCAGCGAGGTCTCCGTGGACCCGCACAAGCTCATGACCATGCCAGAGCCTGTGCTCATGCACGCCCCTGCACCCAATAAGGCGCTGGTCCCCGTGCGTTTGCCTGCACCCGCCGCGCCCGTGCACGTGCACGCGCCCCCCTTAGCGGTATTGGACGCCGATGTCGACCACTACCTCGCAGCACCGCGAGTTTCCGTACTCCCGCTCCCCGCCCGTCGATCGCGTGACGACATGATGTTTGATTTCCAAGCGAAGAACATTCTGTGCTGCCTTGAAGACTTCAACAACGGTGTCCCAGAGGACAACGACAACGCCGGCGTGGCACGTAGCCTCCGCTGCCGCCAGACTTAGTTTTTTGGGTTTAATACCAAATCTAAATCATATGAATATAAATTCGTGGTGTGACTGAATGAAAGATATGGTTTGAACGAACTTGCATTTTACTATCTGAATGTACAAACTTATCAAAAGATTTTTGTTAGAAAAACATCAAAATGTATCTAAATATTACACTCATCGCAAAAGTTTTAGTTAGAGCATCCGTATGCAAACCGACAGCTTCCCAGGAAGCCAAGGGAAAATGTGCCGCGCAAGATTTCTATATCTCTTGATCGTAGACGTTTTAGATAGAACACCCGTATGTAAACCGACAGCTTACCCAGTAAGCCAAGGGAAAATGTGCCGGGCAGGATTTGTCCAGCTCTTCATCGCAAACGTTTTAGATAGAACACCCGTATACAAAGTGAGAGCTATGGTCTTCCCCAGTAAGGCAAGGGAAAATTCGTCGCGCAAGATTTGTGGATCTCTTCAATGCAGACGGTTCAGATTGAATATAGTATGCAAAGCGGGACTTCGATTCTAAGCCAATAGAAAATTTGGCACGCAGGATTTGTACATCCCTTCAACGGAAACGGTTTTTCGGATAACCCATGTGCAACCACATACAAATAATTTGGTTAGATTTGCATCTGTCATATTAGGTATATTGCCATTTGTCAAACTGGAAAGATAGACATTTATTGTAGTAACATTGGCATTTGTCAACCGTGTAACACTGCCATTGGTCCAAATATGCAGCTAAAATCACTAGCACTATCTATTTTTTGCAACTAAAATTGAGTAATTAAGCATAAATTTCATTCATAGATTAAGCACGCGTTCCTTATACAAACAGTTCAACTCGACAGATGAACTGACCAAAATTTTCCCCAATTGTTGCCAACCACGTACTGAAATAACTAGTTCAACTATATATACTAGCGAATTTTAAGTACGTTGTATAGTTCCACCACATATATAGTGAGATGAACTGAACAAAATAGCCCCTAAATACTACTACTACAGAGGGGCTTTGTATTACTTCCGGCAGCCTCTCATCTGCCGAGCGCGCTCAGTATGAGGCAGAGAAGGAGGAGCCTACCGACGATCTGGACAATTGCAATATGGTGCCAGCCGCCACTGCACCTTCAGCGACGCTCACCTCAAACACCCTCTGGCGCTCTAGACAACCCCTCTCGAAGCGGCGGAACTCCTCGTAGATCTCCTAATTCCTTGCCTCTGCAGTGGCGTGTGATGCGGCCATGGCGGCAGTAAGGCTCTTTTGTGTGCTTGAGGAGACACTCCTCCTCCCGCAAGAACTTGATGTAGCGCAAGGTCGCTGACGCACGTGCGGGTCTCAACCTCTGCCTCCCGCCATCGAGCGGTGGTGGCGGAGCGGGTGATGACCCCGGCAATCGACGGTGGGCTGCCGGCTACGGAGGCCGATGATGGGGTGGTGGCCATGACTACCACATCCCGCCTTCGGGCCGCGGTGGCGGAGCGGGTGACGTCCATGGTGGCCGGCAGTGGGGTGGCAGCCATGACGGCCACCTCCTGCCTTCAAGCCGTGGCGGCGAAGTGGGCGATGGCACTGGCTTTCGACGATGGTGTGGAGGCCACGACGGCATACGATGGGGTGGCGGCAACGGTGGCCGGCAACAGCTGCCGATGGGCAGCGGCGGCGGAGTGTGTGGTGGGTGTTTCGTGCACACCAGCAGGGATGCCACACGCACTACACTACGCCAGAGACTGCACTGCCACCGCGGTGTAGCCTCCCAGGTGGAGCTGTCCTCTGATGACGGCGGAGTGGCTGAGCGACAACGACGGACCGGTGCCATTGGCGATTGTGGGAGAAGCATATGAGATAAGCTACATGGAGGGAGGGGAAAATGCCACGCAGTACTCGCCAGCCATGAGGGTTTAATAAGCAGGCCGGTAAGTATTGGGATTTTGGGGGATTTCACCGAGTCGAGCGGGAAGCTTGCGCGAGAACCTTCGCGATTGTGGGGGAACGAGCTCACCACCGTTTGGCCAAAAGAACGCCCCCGTGCACTGCTCAAGCTTGAGCTCGAAGCCGTCTGCGACAGCGGGGTGACAAGACGTGCGAGAGGAGGACGAAAGGACACATAGACATACGGTTAATAAAAAACGTTTGTGATTTAATTACCTACTACCACTGTCCTGGTTCATAAGTCGTCTATGTATTTTTGTGCCAAATTTTGACTAGAGATTTAACTAATAAAATAGGAATGCATGTCGCCAAATATTATATCATTGGATTCGTATTTGAAAATAGTTTCTAATTTTTTTATAACATGCATTAATATTTTGTTGGTTAAATTTAAGGTCAAAATATGGTTGTTCGATGAGTTGTTGTCCACCGTTGCATAAAATAATATATATATTTTTAATGAGTTTTTATGCATGCTATATATACAAAGGGAAAGTTCATTTAGCATGACACAAGCATGCATGACAAGCTGCCCACGTTCTTGCACAAGCACGTGCATGAAATGTTGGTGCAAGATATACGTGTGCATGCGCACGTCCTAGCCACATGCACGTAGGCTAGATGTACTAGTGTAGCTTGGTACATACACGTATTCGGGTGTCGCTACCAGCCGGCAAACTCGCATGCGTACATACCTGAATACCCGTTTGTATCATACATGTCCGAATACCCGGTTCAAGTTAAATGCGCTGGAGCAGTCGGATGTGTTCTCGTATTTTTGGCAAGCTACCAGGAAACCCAAAGACTCAACCGACCTCGTTGATTTCTGTTGGAAGGTATGCTGGAAGCAACAAGGTATGTATTGGTTTGTTTCCTTTTCTTTGTGCAGACTTGGACATCAAGAAGAAGAATAGAAGGAAGGAGTCAGCGGTGGCTGAGTACAGCGCCCATCCCTCCCGTCCTATAAATACAGGAGCCACCAACGTCTCGGCCAAGAGGAAGGGAGCCAACGACGAGGTCACGCACGCACCAAAACCCAAGCATGCAGAAAACCGACGCGGCCGGCGAGACGCAGGAGAACCAAAGATCGGGAGGTAGACCTCACCAGCGATATTGACGCGAAGCTGATGTTCCCGGACGGTAAAATTAACATCTAATCTCTCCTTCGTCCTTTAATTTTTTTGCATGCACGTACAACACGGTGGCGGCGCGGTGGAGCTCGTAAACTTGCAACACGTCGATGGTGCTATCATCTTCATCAAGCTCACAAAAGATGAGGCTACTCCCGCAATTCATAAGGCACTGAGGACGACGGTGTGCCAGTGGTGCTGCCAGCGCGAAGCCCGTTGGACTCCTTCGTGGCGACCACCCATGGTGACGACGCAACCAATCTTCCATCAAGCAAGCGCCATGAAGAATCGGGGGTCGCCGCTGTGCCGCGGAGAAAGGCGTGGTTGGGCTCCGTCATTGGTGAGCTCCGTGCCTCCGGCTCAAGCATGACGAAGTAGATGACGGGCAGACCACCGGATACGGCGTCTAGCTGAGATAGGGCATCAATCACCCCCCTCCATGTCATCCTTCTTCGACCCCGTAATGTGTTTCCCTTGTCTTGGCGGATCACTGAATACAGCGTCCAGCCGAGACGAGGTGCAACCTTCGTTGCAGGTCTCGTCGTCGTACAAGTGGGCATGATCCTTGTCTTGGCAGACCATCGAATATGGCATCTAGCTGAGACGGGGCATCAACCACCCCCCTCCATGAAGCCATCTTTCTTCAGCACTATAATGTTTTTCCCTTGTCTTGGTGGACCACCGAATACGGCATCCCCGAGACGAGACGTACTCTTCGTTTCACAGGTCTCGTTGTCGTACAGTCGGCGTGCTCATTGTCTTAGCAGACCACCGAATACTGCATCTAGCAGGGACGGGGCATCAACTACACCCCTCCATGTCATCTTCTTCGGCCCGTGATGTGTTCCCCTTGTCTTGGTGGACCACCGAATACGGCATCCAACCGAGACGAGGTACATCCATAATTGCACACATGTCTCGTCATCGCACAGATGGCGTGCTCTTTGTCTTAGCAGACCACCGAATACGGCGTCTAGCTAAGACGAGGAATTAACCACGCCCCTCTAAGACGTTACCTATCACGGCCTCGTGAGACGAAGTCTTTGTCTCCGCGGACTGCCGTAACCTCGACGTCTAGTAGAAACGAAACGCCAACCACACCGGCCATGCCGATGCGAGTGTGCGTTGGTTTTACACTGATAACAGTCTCCACAAAAGAATACTCCCGCGAGGCAACCCCTTGCGTACCCCGACAAAGCTGCTACATCATCAAGAAGTCCGAGCCAAGCAGGATCTATGCTAGCCCAACACCGGCTACATCAACGTTGTCAAGACCGACGAGGCGCCACGACGAGGGCGGACGTGGCTAGCGCACATCCATGTTTCGAGCGGCACGTATACCGATGAGGACACAGGTTTTGCCTCCGCCCACACCTACACACACTATCATCATATGCATGGAGAACGTGAAGCGAAGACGACGAATACGACCGCATGGCTTAATCGGAGGTGTCTCACGAAGCATCCCGCGGGAGTAATTAACCGGGAGCCTTCCGAGGCCCCGGGAACCAGGAGACCGCACAACGCTAGTCAGGCAGGCCACGCTAGTAGGCCACGGAGCGCATATTAGGAATTGTATTTGTTATCCTTGAGATTAATAAAATAATGTTCCCATTTCTTTGTTTCCTTTGTGTACTACGGTACACACACACGCCCACATTTTCTTTTCCCCGGCGCATGAGAGAAATCCACACTCCTTCTCTTCCCTTTTCGCGGAGTGCCATAAAAGATTTTTCTCGTGTCAAACAATGGCACAGAATATAAAAGGCACTAATAGACCAAGACTGAGGTAGTAGCACACGGCCACTTTCTACGAAGTGACGCCACCGCCAGCGGGCTTGTAGACGACCATTCCCTGCGTGTTCAACTGCTCTATGCGTGTGGTTGCTCATCGTTACGGCTGCCGCGATGTGCTCTGCTCGCGTCCCGCCATGCGTGCTCTGATCTCGCGTCCCTCCACGTGCGCTGTCAGTGTTTGGGGCCGGTGCACGATCACGTACGTTCATGCTACCATTATGTATGCGGTTGCGCCGGGCGCGGCGCCACGATGCAGTTACCCACTGCAAAAACTGCCGTGCGGACGTGCCGAGAATCCAGGCCGCCCGATCCCCATTTATTCCTACGACCATTTACCTTCATCTCTCGTGCCACATGACACAATAAGCACACCCACGACGACACGTACAGAGAGGGCATCCAACGGTTCCAATGGCACTCCCCATGGCTCCAATGGCGCTCCCAGCGGCCGCCAACGACAACCGAGGGATGTTCACCACACATCACGTAGTGGACACCCACGTGAGGGGGAAGGCCCTCTCAGTGGTGTACGCGAATGAGCCAATCTCGATGGAGAGCTCCATCCAAACTATGGAGCAGTTGCTTGTTGAGGACAAGTACCAAGTGGTCGGCTTCGACCTTGAGTTCACCAGCGGTCGTGTCGGGCATGATTAGGAGGTTGTCGTCGCTCAGTTGTGCGTGCAACATGACGTCCTCGTCTACCACTATCACCTGGCCACAAGACCTTGCGAGCGTTTCTCCAAGTTCACAACAACTCCAACTACAGTTTCGCTATGGTGGACACCACCAATGATCTAAAAGCGCTCAAGGTTTCGGGCTTGAAATGCCAGAATCTTGTCAACATCCAGGACCACTACAAGGTTTGGGGTAGTAACAACAACAAACAGACCTCCCTGGTTGACCTCGCCTCGGCCATCATCGACCCCTACTACATGAAGATGAAGGTTGAGAGAAAGAAGGACAAGAACGCATGGCATAATGTCTGTCATCAGAGACTGGATGAACAACTCGTCAAGTACGCGGCCAAGGACGCGTACACAAGCTACGAGATGTACAGGCAGATCGTTGACATGAGGACGTGTCTTTGTTCTGCCCCAGACGAGGGATCGAGCCATAGAGCAGTGGCGGGAGCGTCACAAGTAGATGACTAGACAATCGTTTCTCCTTGTTTAGAATGTATGCAATTGTTTATTGAGGTGTGTGCGAATGATCTGTATAGTCACTTATTTAATTGGATGTTTGTTTCAGTTATATATATCTTATGTAGACAGAGCAAATCACACGGCTTATTAGCAGCAATCGTCTGTGTTATTATTGGTCTTTGCACAAATTTCTGATTACGGATCTGTTTGCCGCCTATCACACACATCTTGTTCAGTTGTCTGGGCTCATAGCAAACAGTTCATCTGAGTGAACTGTATGCTCTCCATCACACACAACTTGATCTGGCTGACCGTTTCTATTGTGTTGCCTAATCACACACAGTTCATCCTAGTGAACTGTATGCCGTATATCGCACACGCCCTCATCTGGCTGCCCATTTCTATCGTTCTTCCTCATCGCAAATAGTTCTTCCAGATTAACCATTTTCCACTGATCGCACACACAACTCTAATATGAACCGTGTTTGATGTGACCGCCACCGCAAACATTTTGTATATTTTTCCACGGTTCTATTACATCACTGTTTATGATTAATGCATTGCACACAATATCATCGAAGGGTCTTTGATTGGACTGTCGCATTTGGACCAACCTGCAGTAGTGTAAGTCTAACTGTTTATTTTCCCTAGGTGATGATCACATGCATGATGATGATGTTGAGCATGGCTATTATGATGAAGACAAATAATCTGACATCGAATATGAGAAGACTATGCGAAATCTTAGTCTCATGGCAACTCTTTGAAATTACATGCCGGAGGAACAGAGCGGATTCTTGATAGTAGATGCACCAATCACATGACTGGAGATAGAGACATGTTTCGTGAGCTTGCCAAAATGATGGTCCACTCAAGTATGTGACTTCTAGAGACAACTCCAAGGGTAAGGTACTTGGCCTTTGTAAGGTGCCCATATCCAATGATAGATCCATTCAAAATGTTATGCTTGTTAAATCTCTTTTATACAATATTCTTTCCATATCTAGACTAGCCGACTTCGGTTTCAATGTTCTATTTGCCGAAGTAGATTCCCAAGTGTTTCGTCAACATAATCATAATATAGTCTTTACCGGTATCAGTAGAGGTGATCTTTACGTTGTTGATTTCACTAAAAGAGCCCAACCTCGTACATATCTTATTGCAAAATCCTCTAAGTTGGCCATGACATAGAATATTAGGACATGTTGGCATGCGAAATCTTGATAAGCTTGTTAAAGGAGATCATATCCTTGGTGTTAAATATGTTATATTTGATAAGGATAGACTTTGTAGTTCTTGCCAAGCAGGAAAACAAGTTAGAGGAAGTCATCCCATGAAGTACATCATGACCACAAGGAGACCACTTGAGCTACTCCATATGGATCTCTTCGGTCCCAATGCTTACAAGATCCTTGGTGGTTCTTTTGGTTTGGTCACAGGGACAAAGGATCTTCAAGAACTTCACTAGGAAGGCCCAAAATCATTTTGAAGTGAAGATCAAGAAGGTTCAGGGCGACAACGAAACAGAGTTCAAGAACGACAATGTGGATACCTTTCTTGACGAAGAAGGGTTCTCACACGAGTTCTCGACTACGTACACACCTAAACAAAATGGAGTTGTTGAGAGCAAGAATCGTACCCTTACTGAGATGGCGAGAGAGATGCTAGATGAATGCAAGTCACCGATACACTTTTGGGCGGAAGCGGTTGAGACAGCTTGTCATGCTACAAATCGACTTTATATTCACAAGCTTCTTGATAAAATGGCATACGAGCTACTCACTGGTAACAAGCCACAAGTTGGATACTTTAGAGTATTTGGCTCAAAGTGTTACACTATTGACAAGCATTGTCATTCAAAATTTTCTCCTAAATCTCAAGAAGGTTTCCAACTCAGTTACAGATCAAGCTCTCACACCTACCATCTCTACAACAACTTCACTCGAAAAGTTGAAGATACGGTAGACGTGAAGTTTGACGAACCTAACGGCTCATGATACGTCTCTGTTGTATGTACCATTTTATGTCGTTTCATGCTAATATTCTACAAGTTTCATATATGTTTGGGAACATTTTATATAATTGTTGGGACTAACATATTGATCCAGTGCCCAATGTGAGTTCCGGTTTGTTGCATGTTTTTTGTTTCGCAGAATATCCATATCAAATGAAGTCTGTTGGTGTCAAAACCGGCGGATCTCGGGTAGGGGGTCCCAAACTATGTGTCTGAGGAATGATGGTAACAGGAGGCTGGGGACACGATGTTTACCCAGATTCAGGCCCTCTCGATAAAAGTAATACCCTACTTCCTGCTATATTAATATGGATGAATATGATTACAAGAGTTGATCTACCTCGAGATCGTAGCAGCTAAACCCTAGAGTCTAGCCTGTGTGGATTTTGTGATTCTCTATTCTCTGCTAGCCTCTACGGACTAAACCCTCCAGTTTATATATGCACCGGAGGGCCCTAGGGTTTGTACAAAACCAACTTGCAGAGGAAGGAAAATATTACACCCGAACCTAAAACTTGCCATTATACGAATAGAGGAGTTCTATCCGGATACAAGAGACGATCTTCAACAATGATCTTCGTGGCCCACCAGTCTGGCCCACCATGAGTTATCCGGCCACATGAGGACCCCTCAATCCAGGACTCCCTCAGTAGCCCCTGAACCTATCTTCGATGACGATGAGTTCGGCTTCCGTATTGTCTTCGGCATTGCAAGGCGGGTTCCTTCCTCCGAATACAGCTTCTGAAAAAGAGTATTATGTTCGGCTTTGCATGGTTAGTACAACCCTTAGCCTCGAGGGCAAGGCTTTGAAAGAAAACAAATATTGTGTCTTTACTGACAACTTTTTTGGTGAAGCGTCGCGTCCGTCCCATTAACATACTGAACCGTTTTACTTGGTCCTAGTTTCGCATTTCAAGGTATAACCTCTTTGAAACATCTTATCAGAATGGAGATCGTGCCCGCTTGTTGTGGGAACCTTATCAATATGACGTGAGCATCAAAACCGCGCATTACGCACGACCGCTTTGGGAACCTGCGAGGTTTATGGCTAAAGTGGGGGGACGTTCTGCCTTCACAGCGTTAGAAAAGGATACCAACCCCTTTCATCAGCCCCACGCTTTCCTCAAGCTCGAGTTCTCCAATCTCCCTAGCCCCAGCATCCTCATCTCTTGCGCCCACCGCTCCTCGTTCCTTAACCACTACTTCCTTCTCCAGCAATGGCTGGATCCGGTGCCAAGGGAAAGTGGGAGGCCTCCACGGTTACTAAAAAATCGTGGAGGATCTTCAGAGCGCGGGCTACCTCGCTGCCGACATCGCACACTCAGTCCCCGCCAAGGGCCAGGTGATTCCCGTCCCAGAGGCGGGTGAGAGAGTCGTGTTCCTTTCGTACTTTGTTAGGGGACTAGGATTCCCGCTCCACCCCTTTGTTCGGGGTTTGATTTTTTTTCTACGGGCTAGATTTCCATTGTCTAGCCCCGAACTCAATCCTTCACATCTCCGATTTCATAGTGGTGTGTGAAGCTTTCCTCCGCATCCCTCCACACTTCAGCCTATGACTTAAAACCTTCAACATGAAGCCACAGGTGGTGGACGGGCAGCACACAGAGTGCGGGGGCGCCATGGTTAGCAAGCTCCCGAATGCTGATGGGCCTCGAACCCCTCGTTGGTTACCCCAAGTGGAAGGTGTAAGATGCAGTAAGTAGAAGTGTTTTCCCCTAGCAAAGATGCCAAGGATCGAATCCCCAGAGACTCCTAGGTTCAACAAGTAGGTGTCAATTGCTACGGCGCCAGATTAGTAGCAATCAACGTGGACCTACACACAGATACAAATAACTTTGCTCCCAACGAGTACAGAGAGGTTGTCAATCCCTCCTGCCTTGTAGTTCACAAAGGGTTAAAAGCAATGATAGTAGTGATAGATAGTTTTTGCAATAGTAGGTAAATAACGAAAAGTAAATAGTGGATGTGATCAATGATGGTAATATGGACCGGAGTCTCATGATGTTCACTAGTGATGTCTCTCTCCCAAAAGACAATAAAACAGCTATGTGAGGTAAACAAATTACAGCTGGGCAATTGACAGGACCACGAACGCAAACCAATGCTGACTACATTTCAAGAAAGGTTGAGGTTCAAAGGATGGGCGGTACGCCAAAGTAAGTAGACCGAAATCCATCAATATCTACTACTAATCATCCACCTTGAGATATCTATCCAGAACATCTCGCTGGTATTAAGTTGCGAGTCCCACCCATAGTGTAAACTCAATGCAACAGACAACTGCATTAAAAGAACTTTGGTAAAGTAAACAATCCTTGCACCCGCGGGCACAAGCACCGTTGTTTTCCCCCTTGTGGCAACATCACATCCCCTAGACTCATGTTTCTGTCACTCAAGCTAGTCATCGAGGGGCATGAACCCACAATCGAGCATAACGTTCCCTCTTGGAGTCACTACCTACTACTCGGCCAAAGCAATAAATAACAACGGAGAACATGCAAGAATTACTTATGAACTAAAATATAAAAGAGGTGAATCAAATATATTACTCAAGATCAATCTGAACATAATCTCATAATCCATCGGATCCCACCAAACTCAACATAGCAACAGCATAAGGATTACATAGGTGCCTCGATCATGTAGGGCAGCTCACGAGGACTAATTAGTGAAGCACAAGAACGGGAGGAGAACATCACATAGCTACTGGTCATGGACTCATGGTCCAAGGGAGACTACTCACGAGTCATCCGGGAGGCGTCCATGGTGGTGGAGAAGCTCCCGGTGGTGATCCTCCCCTCCGGCAGGGTGCCGGGAAGAGTTCTCCTGGTGCTCCCGATCTTGGAAGCGGCGGCGGCGGCGGAACAGAGATGGGATCGCGAAAAGAGTTCCTCCTCTAAGGGTTTCGGAGGGTCCTTTAAATATATGCCAAAGTAGGGCATCGGGGGAGCCTCGGGGGGCCCAGGCGCCCCCCCGGCGCGGCCCAGGGGGGGGCGCGCCCACAGGGCGCCTGGAGCCCCTGTGGCCCCCCCAGGCTGCCCTTCGGACGCAGTGTTGTTTCCGGATCGCTGATTTTTTATATAATTTTTCTGGATTTTTCTGGGCAGTTCTCGAAACGTGAAAACCTGAAATACAAAAACAGCCGAAAACAGAAACTGGCACTGGGGTGCACTGGATTAGTAAGTTAGTCCAAATATAATCAAAAGTGTATGGAAGTGTGTGAATATCGTAGCAATATCACCCAAAAGTGGCATGGAGCAAGCAGAAATTATAGATACGTTTTGGACGTATCAACATCCCCAAGCTTAATTCCTGCTCGTCCTCGAGTAGGTAAATGATAACAAGAATAATTTCTGTGGTGACATGCTATTAACCATTTAGGACTTTCTCATAGTCATATGACAAAAGCTTACTGAGACAATGATTCTAAAGTAATTAAGTTGCCTCAAGAAAAAATCACAAATGACTGAAAGTTTTACAACATGAAACTGAAACATCAAAAAGATTTGCAATGAACATGATGTACAAATATGATAAAGTGATATCTAGCTTGCCCCCTTTAGTGATGCAAAACATAAATGCAGGGGCACCTTCAAGGTTTAAGTGATGACTAGATACAATCATTTCAGAATAAACGATATCACAATCATGCAAAAGATAATGCTACTTTGGACAATGCACATTACACTCAGAATGACAGTCATGCTCTCAGTAGTTGGTGCTTTAACATAAAAGTAAAAGAATGGTTATGTGCTAGAGCTTTTTATTTTGAAAACATGAAAGCAATTGTGTCAACGGTAGTAGTACTTCATATGTGTCATGCATAAAACATCCTATAAGTTGCAAGCTTCATGCATCGAATACTAATAGTGCTCGCTCCTTGTCCTAATTAGCTCGGATTCCCATGGGTTATCATTGCATTGCATATGTTTCAACCAAGTGTCACAAAGGGGTACCTCTATGCCACCTGTACAAAGGTCCAAGGAGATAGATCGCATTTGATTTCTCGTTTTTGATAGATCTCAACTTGAGGACATCCATACCGGGACAACATAGAAAATAGATGATGGACTCCTCTTTAATGCATAAGCATATTCTCATGAGAGATTGAGGATTAAGGTCCAAGCTAAAACTTCCACCATGATGCATGGCTTTGGTTGGCGGTCCAATGTTCTTCTCTAACAATATGCATATTAATTCAACCCACGGTAAATCACCCTTACTTCAGACATGACGAACATGCATAGCAACTCACATGATATTCAACAAAAGTGTGACAGTTGATGGCATCCCTAGAAACATGGTTACCGCTCAGCAAGCAACTTATAAGAAATAAGATACATAAGCAACATATTCTTTACCACAATAGTTTTTAGGCTACTTTCCCATGAGCTATGCATTGCATGGTTAGTTTGCTTAGTGCAGGTGGAGGTTAGCAAAAGACTGGGAGCGACCAACTAAGAGAGCAATGACGGTCATAATCATGCAGAGCGACAAAGCAATATTGAATCAGGCATGGTAGTTATATCGCTACTTAGAAATAAAAGATCATCAAGGCTTGACAGACTTTATTTACAGTCTTGAATATGCGTGAGCATACGCCAAGTCAATCAAAATAAATTCTCGAAGGAAGATATTACTAAACCATACCACATCATAGGCAAACAAACCAAGTTGGTACTCCAATAACACATTGAGAACCCCCAGCTATTTGAGATTATCCATAAGAAAACCTGAACTACTAAGCACCATCATGAAAGTAGCATCTTTATCATAGACACATTAACCAATGCAACGGAAGCAAACTCTCTTAATAAGGTGAGCATGGTAATTAAAGAGAGTTCAAGCAACCAACTAAATAAAAGCTCTTGAAAAGATAAGCATGAATACTAAGAGCAGAGCACGATAGTAGCCATTAAAAGACAAAGAACACACACAGCATAGATAGACATGAAAATTCTATGTAATGTTCTAGGTAGAGGTGGAGCGTGTTTCTCTCCCACATAAAGGAATGCTGGGTTCCGACTCGTTATGAAAAACTAAAAAGAAAACTAAAAGCAAGACGCTCCAAGCATAGCACATAACACATGAAGTGATAAAAATATAGCGAAACGAAAGACGAACTGATAGTGTTGATGGAGAAGGGGATGCACGGGGGCATCCCCAAGCTTAGATGCTTGAGTCTCCTTGAATATTTCTTGGGGGTGCACGTGGGCATCCCCAAGCTTGAGCGCTTGACACTCCTGAATCTTTTTATCATCTTCCCTCGCACACTTGAAAACTCCCTTCATACATAACTCATCATAATCTGATTAGCGAGGTTAGTACCCTTAATAAAATAATTATAACTTGCTGGAAATAAGGATATTCTTGAAGTTCTACTGTTTCTCAAGATTGCCAAAAGGTTTTTGCAAAGAAAAAACAAGTTCTTAATTTGCAAAGTGAAGGTAAGGCAAAACAGGACAGAATCTGTGAAAAACAGAACAACAGGCAGTAATTGGTCTGTTCGGGATACTTCTGCAACTCAAATCAAAAAACTCAGAACTGATGCACGAAAGACAATTATATAGAGAACGATGTCGAAACAATTCAGACCAAAAAGATGATCTGGTGATTTTATACGAATTTTTCTATCCAAGGACAGAATCTGTTTCCTGGACAGCACCTCACAACTTTTGAACTTTCTAGCAATCAGAGGCTATATTTGGCACAAATATGAAAAGAAAAGATACAATGATGATGCTACAGCAGTAAACAACATCAAGACACAACAAAAGCAAAAAAATTATTCATTTGTGCTGCCTCCCAAAAGCGCTTTCTTTTATGCCTTTAAGCTAGGCATAATGCATAGAGGAATCAATAATCATCATAATGATCGGAGTTATAAATTGTTTCAAATGGTTCCACAATAAGTTCTTTCTTGTTCCTTCTAGGAAAGGGGTACACACCTTTTGCCTTCCTACGTAAGCGGATTTGTCCCTTACCTATATCGATGAAGCCTTTAACTGCTCGGAGGAAGTCCCTCCCAAGCACTATATTTCCTTGGTTTGGCTCCACGATGAAGAAATCAATCATTGCAATCCCTTTAAGGAATTTAACCGGTACGTCTTTTATTTTTCCCTGGATTTCAGAAATATCTCCATTTGTGTGTTCATGATAAGATGGTAATCTATCCATGTTAAATTTTAAAGAATCATGAACAATTTTTGGCATAGTAGAAACCATAGATCCAATATCACAATAAGCAAGGAAGTCTTGATTAGAGATGCTAATCCTAACAAGAGGTTCCCAGTCATTATCTATTTCCAAAATATCTCTCTCATTGGGTTTGGGTTTCTCTACCTTCATTAAGTCTAGAGCATCCATTCTTTTCTCAATAGTAGCAAGTCTATCTATGATAGTATCAAAGTTATGATCATAAACAAAGTAACTAGATAGACCATGTATAATCTCAAGAGCTCTAGCTTCATCACATTCTAAGAAATCTCCCTCAGCTATAATGTCAAGGGAGTGTTTATACCATTTAAAAAAAGGCCATGGTAAAAATTCCTAAGCACAATTTTTATAGGTATCCAAGGCATAATTCTCCTATGTGCATCAGAAATTCTGTCCCATGCCTTCTTCATATTTTCTCCATCCCTTTGATGGAAATCTAAAACTTCTCATTCCCTCAAAGCACCAAAGCCTAACATGTTTGGCTAAACAGAAAGGACTACTAATAAAAAGACAAATAATTTTTTTTTTGTGATTTTCGATAAAAGGAACTAAAGCAAAAATGAAAGGTAAACTAACAAGACTAAAAAGCAAAGGTAAAAGATAGCATGCAACTCCCCTATCCTGAAGAGTGGAGTCCCCGGCAACGGCACCAGAAAATACTCCTTGATGGGCCTCGAACCCCTCGTTGGTTACCCCAAGTGGAAGGTGTAAGATGCAGTAAGTAGAAGTGTTTTCCCCTAGCAAAGATGCCAATGATCGAATCCCCAGAGACTCCTAGGTTCAACAAGTAGGTGTCAATTGCTACGGCGCCAGATTAGTAGCAATCAACGTGGACCTGCACACAGATACAAATAACTTTGCTCCCAACGAGTATAGAGAGGTTGTCAATCCCTCCGGTCATGTAGTTCACAAAGGGTTAAAAGCAATGATAGTAGTGATAGATAGTTTTTGCAATAGTAGGTAAATAACGAAAAGTAAATAGTGGATGTGATCAATGATGGTAATATGGACTGGAGTCTCATGATGTTCACTAGTGATGTCTCTCTCCCAAAAGACGATAAAACAGCTATGTGAGGTAAACAAATTACAGCTGGGCAATTGACAGGACCACAAACGCAAACCAATGCTGACTACATTGCAAGAAAGGTTGAGGTTCAAAGCATGGGCGGTACGCCAAAGTAAGTAGACCGAAATCCATCAATATCTACTACTAATCATCCACCTTGAGATATCTATCCAGAACATCTCGCTGGTATTAAGTTGCGAGTCCCACCCATAGTGTAAACTCAATGCAACAGACAACTGCATTAAAAGAACTTTGCGTAAAGTAAACAATCCTTGCACCCGCGGGCACAAGCACCGTTGTTTTCCCCCTTGTGGCAACATCACATCCCCTAGACTCATGTTTCTGTCACTCAAGCTAGTCATCGAGGGGCATGAACCCACAATCGAGCATAACGTTCCCTCTTGGAGTCACTACCTACTACTCGGCCAAAGCAATAAATAACAACGGAGAACATGCAAGAATTACTTATGAACTAAAATATAAAAGAGGTGAATCAAATATATTACTCAAGATCAATCTGAACATAATCTCATAATCCATCGGATCCCAGCAAACTCAAGATAGCAACAACATAAGGATTACATAGGTGCCTCGATCATGTAGGGCAGGTCACGAGGACTAATTAGTGAAGCACAAGAACGGGAGGAGAACATCACATAGCTACTGGTCATGGACTCATGGTCCAAGGGAGACTACTCACGAGTCATCCGGGAGGCGTCCATGGTGGTGGAGAAGCTCCCGGTGGTGATCCTCCCCTCCGGCAGGGTGCCGGGAAGAGTTCTCCTGGTGCTCCCGATCTTGGAAGCGGCGGCGGCGGCGGAACAGAGATGGGATCGCGAAAAGAGTTCCTCCTCTGAGGGTTTCGGAGGGTCCTTTAAATATATGCCAAAGTAGGGCATTGGGGGAGCCTCGGGGGGCCCAGGCGCCCCCCCCCCCCGGCGCGGCCCAGGGGGGGGGGGGCGCCCACAGGGCGCCTAGAGCCCCTGTGCCCCCCCAGGCTGCCCTTCGGACGCAGTGTTGTTTCCGGATCGCTGATTTTTTATATAATTTTTCTGGATTTTTCTGGTCAGTTCTCGAAACGTGAAAACCTGAAATACAAAAACAGCCGAAAACAGAAACTGGCACTGGGGTGCACTGGATTAGTAAGTTAGTCCAAATATGATCAAAAGTGTATGGAAGTGTATGAATATCATAGCAATATCACCCAAAAGTGGCATGGAGCAAGCAGAAATTATAGATACGTTTTGGACGTATCAAATGCGAATTGGCCAAAAGGGTCGTTCGTAGAGACGAACAAGGTCTGGCAGTAGGAGTGGTTTAATATCACTGAACCCTGCGACGCTAAATGGGTGGCGGAGCCTGCTTTCAGATCTGGACCCCCGGAGAGGTTGACCTCCTGGACTGAGAAGAGTCCGAACTGGGGGTCTCAAGTTGAGGTGATGGCACTCCAGAGTCATGTGTCCGGTGTGATTTCCAAGGGCTATCAGCTCTCGACCATGGTCCAGGTAATGGTGGCCCGGCTTGTCCTTCCTTGTCAAAGCCGGGACTCCTCCCTATGGGAGTTCGATCGGGAAGGAGATCGGCCTCTGAAGCATCTCTTTGACTTTACGCACAAAGAGATCTGGAAGCATCTCTTCAATAGCTAGAAGGAGTGGCCGAAGGAAACTGAGGATGCAGGCTATAGTACCGTGTTCTCCGCCCCAGAGGTAATAGGAAATTATGCCGAACATAAATCCCCTTTCTTATTTAATGATAACATGAATTGGAGTTTTTGCGTGATGTACAGGGCTAGAAGAAGAAGGCAATCCGGATTAAGTGTCCGACGCCTTTGCCCGAAGACCCAGAATCGCCTTGACTAACGATGATGCTCGTCCCAGCGCCGTGCAAGGGCAAGCAGGCCGAAGACAGCCCCCGCCCCGCAGACGAGAAGTCCGAGAAGATCAACATCCTCTCCTCCAAAGAGGAGGAGGATGACGAAGAAGAAGAAGAAGAAGAAGAAGAGGAGGAGGAGCCCCCTGCGCAAGGCAAAGGGACGAAGAGGGGGGCCGCCACTAACGCAAGCACGGCCGCACCCAGGAGGAGGCTGAACCTCTCTACTCGTTCGGATTCATCATCTGAACATAGCTTTGTTGTGAAGCCCATGGAGAAGCCCCCGACTAAACGTAAGTTGTTAAGATATGTCAATTGCTGCACTCTATTTATTCATCATACTAATGCTCTTTAAGTATTTTTCACCTGCTGACCTATAGCCCTCCCCGAGCACACCCTGACACCTCCTTATCGGAGGGGAAATCTCTGCCGTCTGGAGAGACGGAGAGTGACCCGCCGGCCCGAGCTCCATCGCCCGTGGCCTGCGGGGACGCCGAAGTGTCCTCCCGGCGTGCATCTTCCGCTCAAGGAGATGGGGGCGGGGCAAGTGATAGGGCGACTGAGGGTAACACCTCGGCTGCCACTGACCATGGGGAAACAATCCCCATGGAGACCGAAGACGGGGGGCCCAAACAATTCGGGGCCCCGCCGAATACTGATCCGGAGGCTAGCACGGCTCTGGGGTCCGAAGACCAGACCCCCTAGGCGGGGGTGGATACAACGGCGCCCGGAGTCAATCCGGAGGCGCTGAACCCTATGGAGGGAGCACTGCAAAGTGCTTCCGTCGTGGAGGAGCACTGAACCGTAATGGGTGCGGTGATGAAGAAGATTCAGTCCGTCAAAGGCGGACTGAATGAAGCTTTCAACAGCCTGTTAACAGGATTTGAGGTAAGCAATGTAATGTTCTTTAAGGAACTTTATTTGTTTTAAATACACATATATAGCCAGAGGAGCACTGAACCGTAATGGGTGCGGTGATGAAGAAGATTCAGTCCGTCAAAGGCGGACTGAATGAAGCTTTCAACAGCCTGTTAACAGGCTTTGAGGTAAGCAATGTAATGTTCTTTAAGGAACATTATCTGTTTTAAATACACATATATAGCCAGTAGCCACTGATGCTTTGTGTGATTATGAACAGAATCAGATGAAGTATCCAAATTATAGCATATTCTAGAGCTGAAATGTATGCTTTTTGTATTTGAGCAGGCTTCACTAGTTGCGGCAACTGCACGAGATGCAGAAGTTGCCGAACTAAATCGGAAGCTCTTGCTGGCCAATGCGGACCTCGACCGCGTCAACCAGCGTTTAGATGAAACGCAAGCTATGCGGATTGAAAAATTAAAATGTCAAGAGGACTAATAAGGTTAATTGAGTTATGGGTATAAACTCTTTTGTGATATTCTGTTTTACACAGTTGCCGCCACTGAGCTCGAGGCCCTCAAGGGCGAGCTCGCGAAGGCCAAGGAGGAGGTCGAGGTGAGCAAGGCGATCGCTGGCAAAGCGGTTGCCAAACTAGTGGCCAAAAAGGCTGTGTGCGAGAAGCACCAGGCTCGGGTGTCCGAATTCGATGTAGAGCTCAAAGATGCCATTCTCCAATGTGAGGCATTGGAAGAGAATGCTTCTGAACAAGCATCTGAGCTTACTGCGGCAGTTAAGGCTGTCCATGATGCACGAAGCCAGGCGCGCAACACCTATGAAGAAATCAAGCAGGCACGACAGATAGCATCTGGTAAGACCTTTCTCTTACAGAGCATCTTCGGAGGGCAGAAGTATCTTGGGCTGACACGGTTATGGAGTTCTCAAGGCGTGTTTGCTGATCTTCCGAAGAGCAGTGCTGACGCTGCCCAATACTTCCAAGCCCAGGAGGGGAACGACACGGAGAAGTTGTTTTGGTCGCAGTTCTATGCGCCAAAACATCCGGTGCCCCTCAACGACCAGATGAAGCAGCTGGTCGAGCTGCACAATATGGCGGGTTCGGCCATGAAGGACTCGATAGTCCGGCTATGGCCCGCTGAGCCAATCCCAAGTAGCTACTTCGTATTGGTGAAGTGACTCGTCGAGGCGAGTCTGCGGGTTGACACATTGAAGCGTTCGGCCTACATAGAAGGTGCTAGGATGGCCTTCGCTCGTATAAAGGTGCACTGGGCGAAGATGAGGGCGCAGGAGATAGCTACTGCTGGCCCGCCCACAGGCAAGGAGCACCGCAAGCCGAAGAAATACTTCGAGGACGTCATAGAGGGCGCCTGCCTTGTAGAAGGCCAGTGCTCAAAAGATGTTATCTTTGAGTAATCGAATCCGGTTGTAAAGACTTAAGCTTATGAACCGATGTATATAACTTTTGCGCTATTATATTGTGAGCGACTTTTATCTCATGTGTGGCTGTTTATATAAATATGAAAGTTTCCAGTCGTCGGCTTCAGCCCCCATGTGCATACTACTAGGGCGTTCGGTCATATGCATGTACACTCTTTATCTAACCTCTTGGTCCGTGTAGGAGGTGTATGCAGAGCGAACAAGGCAATCAGACTATGCGGCGTTATTGCTTTTACTTAGCCATTGGAATTTGGCAAGTGGGGCTAGGTACTAGCCCCTGGTGCGGATATGATATTCTCTAATTAATGTATCCAATTGCACCTGGCTGTGCGAAAAAACCAACCCTACGTATAACACGGGGTAGATCTCTATCGATCATAGTATAAAACTAAGTCACCGAATTGCGGACCAGGTTCTCGCCTATCATGACAGTCAGTTTTCGGCTTTCTCTACTGAGGTACTTGACCGGACGAGCCAGAAGTACAATCGCAATAGTTCCCCCTTTACACCCTAGCCAAACAATCGGGAACGTAGGGGTAAGCACAGGAGCCGGGCAACCCAACTATTGGCCCAAGACATGATTCGGAACTGATGCATATAAGGAAAATATCTAGGACGCCGAACACTCCTTATAGGTGTTCGGACCTTTCGACATATACCGGGCTGAATGCAACCCCTGGTAATAGACCCTGTTGACAAGGCACATGTTGCAATCTGACATGGGGAGTGAATAAAACTCCGAACATAATGTGAATCAAGCTGCTCTGTTAATATCCCTTTATAGTACGGCGAGCCGTAAGCTTACTGATAATGCCGGTGACCTTCTTGGACATTTTACGTGCCAGAAAGGTATACAATAAGAAAGAGAAAAAAATGTTTACACAGGGTCTTAATCTAAAAAGAAACCATAGCGCAGGTCCCTGCTGCACGTCGGCGCCATTTCCTCCTCTATAATGTGTCCTTGAAGGGGGGAGTGTGATGGCCATCTGTAAAAAGAAAAAGAAACCTGGAAAAGAAAAGTAAATCATGTGTGGCCATAAACAAGACTGGTTCGTTTAGTGAACCTGAAAAGATAATTTTAGAGTCCGGATAGGGTCGAGCCGAACTATGGACTATATGTATGCAGTGTGCCCCCAGCGTCGCCCAAGGGATGTTGAGGGCATAATTATGTACCCGAGGCACATATGCTATCACCTTATGGGACAATCGATGGGGGCGTAACTGCTAATTTAGCTCAGGCTCATTTGAGCTGCCGCACTGAGGCATATGTCGGACACGTTTAGCTATGTCCGTGACCGATAGGTTATCCGGCTTGAATAGGCCGTTTTGGACTTCGGCTACTAAGGCCGCGGTGTCCTCCTCCGTTCGGAGAGAGTGCTCCATATTTCCATTGACCGTGATGACGCCACGTGGTCGAGGCATTTTAAGCTTTAGATAAGCATAATGCAAGACTACATTAAACCAGGCGAAGGCCGTTCTTCTGAGTAGTGCATGATAGCCACTTCAGAATGGATCTATGTCGAAGATTAGCTCTGCGCTTCGAAAGTTATCTAGAGAGCCGAATACGACCTCCAATGTTAAAGAGCCCGTGCAGCGGGCTTCTACGCCCGGTATCACTCCTTTAAAGGTCGTGCTGCTTGGCTTTATTCTTGATGGGTCGATCCCCATCTTGCGGACAGTGTCCTGATATATCAGATTGAGACTGCTATCGCCGTCCATGAGGACTCGGGTGAGATGGTATCCATTGATTATTGGATCAAGCACCAATCCCCCATGACGGATACTAGTCGGGAGATCCCTGCGATCGAAAGTGATCGAACAGGCCGACCATGGGTTGAATTTGGGGGCAACAGGCTCGACGACGTAGACATCTCGGAGTGCGCGCTTGCGCTCCCTCTTTAGGATATGAGGGGCATATATCATGTTCACTGTTTTGATCTCCGATGGAAATTTCTTATGTTCCCCTGTATTCGGCTGGCGAGGTTCATCCTTGTCTTCGCTCTGAGGTCCCTTCCCTTTGTGTTCGGCGTTGAGCTTGCCGGCTTGCTTGAAAACCCAACAATTACAGTTGGTATGGTTTGCAGGTTTTTCTGAGCTGCCATGGATTTGGCAGGGCCTATCTAATATTTTGTCCAGGCTAGATGGACCGTCTTTGTTGCCTTTAAATGGCTTCTTCCATTGACCGGGTCTGGAGCTGCTAAATCCAGCGTTTAGCGCTGTATCATCTGGGCTTCCAGCATTATTTCGACATTTGTTTTTTTTCGTCGTGGCTTTCCATTGTCGTCCCTGACTTCAGATGTTCCAGGGTCGCTAGTGCTGCTACGAGCTAACCAGCTGTCCTCGCCCACGCAAAAGCGGGTCATGAGTGTAGTTAGGGCTGCCATTGTCCTCGGCTTTTCCTGTCCGAGGTGTATGGCTAGCAATTCGTCCCGGACATTGTGCTTGAAGGCCGCTAAGGCTTCGGCGTCCGGACAGTTGACAATTTTGTTCTTCTTAGTGAGAAACCGATTCCAAAGCTTGTGGGCTGACTCCCCGGGTTGTTGGATGATGTGACTTAGATGTTCAGTATCCGGGGGCCGGACATAGGTCCCTTGAAAATTGGCCCGAAAAGCATCCTCAAGTTCTTCGCAACTCGCAATGGAGTTCTCTGGGAGGCTATTTAGCCAGTGCTGAGCTGGTCCTTTCAGCTTGAGGGGTAGGTCTTTAATGGCATGGAGATTATCTTCACGAGCCATGTGGATGTGAAGGATGAAGTCTTCTATCGAGATGGCAGGATCCATCGTTCCATCGTACGCCTCGATGCTCACTGGTTTAAACCCTTCTGGGAAATCATGATCCAGCACCTCATCGTTGAAGCACAGAGGGTGTGCGGCACCTCTGTATTTTGCTATATCATGGCGTATGTCCGATGGTTGTGATGTTCGGTATTGACCCTGAACTGGTATATGACTGACGCGATTGGCTTGATAGTCGTCGTCCCATGCGGGAGCCCGGTCTCTAGATCCGTAGATGGATCTGGTCTTGGTAGCATTTTTGTTCAGGTCCTCACGCAAATTGTGTTTCCGGACTTGAGTCACATCCTCCTTTCCTTTATGGGGTGGGGGTACGGGTTTGTGCACGCCGTTGCTAGCCGCTCTATCCCGTCCACGAGGTGGTCAGTCCGGTTTATCAGCGGTGTTATTTTTCAGCGGTATGGGCGCAGTGACCTCGTCGTCGAATTCGGGCAACAGTTTACGCTTAGGATAGCCTTTGGTTTGGCGATTGTAGCCATGTTTTTGCTCAGCGTCGAGCACTTCGTTCCATCTATCTTTGAGCGTGTCCTGTGCGGCTTGAATCCGTCTCTGCTAATTTTTCAGGCTCCTTGCGGTGGCAATAAGCCTCGGATGGAAGAGCTTTTGTTCTAAGGGCTCTTCTGGGACGATGTATTCGTCATTGCCCAGGCTAAGATCCTCTTCGGAGACAGGTTCATAATTACTGTCTTCAGCATCGCTATCGTCGGACAGTGGGTTTTGACTATGTTCACCGTCCTCTCGCTCGTCTTGCTCCATCGCTGGGTCTGCGGGGTCTTTGGCTTGCTCCGGATTGTCACCGTCGTTGGTGGCAGTGTTGCTACCTTTTCCTTTACATGATTTAGTTCGGCGCTTTGGACGCTGACGTTTGGGAGGTTCTTCGACATGCTTGTCCTCTAAGGGATCGTTTTCGCTGTCGCCCTCCTTCTCCTTAGGTGTATCCACCATATACATGTCGTATGAAGACGTAGCTGTCCACCGCCCTTTTCCTTTACATGATTTAGTTCGGCGCTTTGGACGCTGACGTTTGTGGAGGTTCTTCGACATGCTTGTCCTCTAAGGGATCGTTTTCGCTGTCGCCCTCCTTCTCCTTAGGTGTATCCACCATATATATGTCGTATGAAGACGTAGCTGTCCACCGCCCGATTACGGGCCAGTTTTGATCTGGATCTGCTTCGGCTTCGAGGTCCATCCCTTCGAAGTCTTCGGAAGCATAGTCAAGTAGATCGGTTTAGATATTCTACCGTGGCTACCAAGTGGGTGGTGGGTGGGGAGCAAAATTCTCCATCAGCCTCCAGTCCGAACCAGATATAATTCGGCTGTTCATCCCCAGCTAAGGAGAGGGATTTTAACGATTTTAACATGTCGCCAAAGGGTGAGTGCTGGAAGCTATCTGCAACACTGAATACGGCGATAGACGCCTGATCGAGCTTCAAGGGCGCAGATGCGCATGATTCGGAACCTAAGGCCGGAAACGAGTCCGTAGTTCCGGTAACACAAATCCTACTCGAAGTTGGGTCCGTGTGCGGCTCCAACGCCGTTGAGTCTACGGCTTCCGCGTCGGGATTGAGCTTCCCGTCCTCGGGTGATGCGATCTGTTTCGGATCTAGGGCCAGAACTGTTGCATGTGCTATTTCCTGGTCCGATGACAGAGTTAGGTCGTCTTCATCGTGATGGCAGGGAGAGGTCGCCATGGGCTCGAATCCATCAAAGATCAAGTCTCCGCGGATACCACCAACGCAGTTTAAGCTTCCAAATTTGACTTGATGGCCAGGGGCGTAGCTCTCAATCTGCTCGAGGTGGCCTTCAGTGTTGGCACGGAGCATGAAGCCGCCGAACACAAGAAGCAGTCCGGGAGGGAAAATTCCCTCGGTGTCGTCGTCGTGGTTGATGACGCGATCCATTAGTCCTTCGGTGGACGACATAGTGGAACTCTCAATGAAAGCACCAATGTCGGTGTCAAAACCGGCGGATCTCGGGTAGGGGGTCCCGAACTATGTGTCTGAGGATTGATGGTAACAGAAGGCTGGGGACACGATGTTTACCCAGGTTCAGGCCCTCGCGATCGAGGTAATACCCTACTTCCTGCTATATTAATATGGATGAATATGATTACAAGACTTGATCTACCTCGAGATCATAGCAGCAAAACCCTAGAGTCTAGCCTATGAGGATTTTGTGATTCTCTATTCTCTATTAGCCTCTACGGACTAAACCCTCCAGTTTATAAATTCATCGGAGGGGCCTAGGGTTTGTACATAGCCAGCTTGTAGAGGAAGGAAAATATTACACCCGAACCTAAAACTTGCCATTATACGAATGCATGAGTCCTATCCAGATACGAGAGACGATCTTCAAAAATGATCTTCATGGCCCACCAGTCCGGCCCACCACGAGTTATCCGGCCACATGAGGACCCCTCAATCCAGGACTCCCTCAAAGTCCAAACGTGATATTTTTTGCAGAGATTTATTTTGGAATATATGTGATTTGGGGCAAAAACAATCAACGCGAGATGATGCTCGAGGGGGACACAAGCTCAAGGGGTGCACTTCCTACCCTTGGCGCGCCTAGAGGGATTGTGGATCCCTTGTAAGTTGGTTGGAGGTGTACTTCTGCCGCAAGGAAGCTAATATCAATATAAAAATCTCCGCAAAATTCCAGCCCAATCATAGTTATGATCTCGGGGAATTTATGAAACGGTTTTTAGCTAGAAAAGAGAATGCAAAACAGAAGAGAATATAGGGAGATATCCAATTTTGTAGGGGCTCCTGCCCTCCGGGAGCCATGGCAGCCATGGACCAAAGGGGAGGCCAAGGAAGAAGAAGAAGGAGAGGGTCTCTCACCCTCTCCCCTGGTCGCGTTGAAACACCGCCGGGGCAACCGTCATGATGGTGATCTACACCAACAACTTCACCACCGTCAACACCAACTCTCTACCCCTCTATGCAACAGTGAAACACCTCTTCTCCCCACTATAATCTCTACTCAAACATGGTGCTTTATGACACATATTATTATCCTATGATGTGTTGTCATCCTATGATGTTTGAGTAGATTCATTTTTTCCAATGGGTTGATTCATGTCCGTGATTGGTTTGAGTTGTATGTATTATTTTGGCGATGTCCAATGGTGCCCTCCATGTCACACAAGCGTGTGGGATTACCTCTATAGGGTGTTCCAATGCGTTTATAATTCGCTTATAGTAGATTGCGTGAGTGACGGAAATACAAACCCGAGTATGGGGATTGTTGCGTATGGGAGTAAAGAGGACTTGTTACTTAATGATAGTATTGGTTTTACCTTAATGATTTTTAGTAGTTGGAGATGCTTGCTAGAGTTCCAATCTTAAGTGCATATGATGCAAGTATGGAAAGTATGTTAGCTCATGCCTCTCCCTCATATAAAATTTCAATAATAATTACTGGTCTAGTTATCGATTGCCTAGAGACAAATCTTTCTCTTGTGTTACGCAAATATTTGTACTAAACAACTAACTATTTATTACCTCGCAAAGTACTCCTAGTTTTATTATTGCAAAGTAGTTATAGCATTACACCTACAAAGTACTTCTAGTTTCATACTTGTTCTAGGTAAAGTAAACGTTAAGTGTGCGTAGAGTTGTATCGGTGGTCGATAGAACTTTAGGAGAATATGAATTCTACCTTTAGGTCCTCGCTGGGTTTGCCACTCTTATTTATCAAAAAGCTACAATTGATCCCCTACACTTGTGGGTTATCAGATCGCAAGTAGAGCAATTGCCAATTGATGTAGGAGACAAGAATATTTTGGAAGCAAATCAAGACTTATCTATTGGCAAGATCCGTCCAACCGAGGTGAAGGAGAGCACTTCTTCCATTCAAGTGGAAACCTCAGCCTCACATCACGATGAACCACAAGTTGACATGGAGGCATCCACAAGTGGAACACGTCAAGACGAAGGGGATGAGGAAATACAACAAGATGATCCACCTCGACCTCCTTCTCCACCTCCACAAGTGAACAACCACACCAACAACAATGAAGAAAAATAAGATGGTGATGAGGATGCTTCACCATGACCCAAGCAAAAGATACCACGAGTTAGAGCAAGAATTGACAAGGAACATCCATGTCGGCCCAGTAGGAACCAGGATACCATGACCCGTCTGCGTGCGGTCCAGGAAGTGACACCTGGCGAAGCCCTCAAGAGGCGGCCCAGCCGCGGGTGCCACGAAGCAAGACACCTCACGAGGACCGAGCCTTGTGAGGACCCTGTCCACCTGGGGAGGTGCGAGTGAAGACCATCTTCCACGACAAGCGGCCTTGCGAGGCCTCCCTCATGAGGCGACCTCCCGTGAAGCCCTTTGCGTGGGGAGCCAGGTGACGCTGGTCGCGTGGCCATATGCCCACCATGTGGGTGCTACCTCTTGAGCATGTGTTGTTTTCCCTTGAAGAGGAAAGGGTGATGCAGCAAAGTAGCATAAGTATTTTCCTCAGTTTTTGAGAACCAAGGTATCAATCCAGTAGGAGACTACACGCAAATCCCTCGTACCAGCACAAACAAATAAGAACCTTGCAACCAATGTGATAAAGGGGTTGTCAATCCCTTCTCGGCCACTTGCAAAAGTGAGATCTGATAGAGACAATAAGATAAATATTTTTGGTATTTTTGTTGTATAGATTGAAAAGTAAAGATTGCAAAATAAAAGAACAGTAAAGATAGCTAGTAGATGGAAGATTAATATGATGGAAAATAGACCCGGGTGACACAGGTTTCACTAGTGTCTTCTCTCAAGATAGCAGATTCTACGGTGGGTGAACAAATTACTGTCGAGCAATTGATAGAAAAGCGCATAGTTATGAGAATACCTAGGGATGATCGTGTATATAGGCATAACGTCCGTGACAGGTAGACCGAAACGATTCTGCATCTACTACTATTACTCCACACATCGACCGCTATCCAGCATGCATCTAGAGTATTAAGTTCATAAGACATAGTAACGCCTTAAGCAAGATGACATGATGTAGAGGGATAAACTCATGCAATATGATATAAACCCCATCTTTTTATCCTCGATGGCAACAATACAATATGTGCCTTGCTTCCCCTGCTGTCACTGGGAAAGCACACCGCACGATTGAACCCAAAGCTAAGCACTTCTCCCATTGCAAGAAAGATCAATCTAGTAGGACAAACCAAACCAATAATTCGAAGGGACTTGCAAAGATATTTAAATCATGCATATAAGAATTCAGAGAAGAACCAAATATTGTTCATTGAAAATCTTGATCATAAACCCAAAATTCATCAGATCTCGACAAACACATCACAAAAAGTATTACATCGAATAGATCTCCAAGAAGATCGAGGAGAACTTTGTATTGAGATCCAAAGAGGGAGAGCCATCTAGCTAATAACTATGGACCCAAAGGTCTGTGGTAAACTAACAACTCATCGGAGAGGCTATGGTGTTGATGTAGAAGCCCTCCATGATCGATTCCCCCTCCGGCGGAGCTCCGGAAAAGGCCCCAAGATGGGATCTCACAGGTACAGAAGGTTGTGGCGGTGCAAATAGGGTTTCATGTTGCTCTCGGATGTTTTCAGGGTATATGAGTATATATAGGAGGCAGAAGTACGTTGGTGGAGCTACGAGGGGCCCATGAGGGTGGGGGGCGCGCCTACCCCCATGGGCGCGCTCTCCTGCCTCGTGGCCGCCTTGTGGCTTCCTAGACGTGTACTCCAAGTCTTCTGGGTTGCGTTTGTTCCAATAAGGATCCGCGCGAAGGTTTCATTCCATTTGAACTCCGTTTGATATTCCTTTTCTGCGAAACACTGAAATATGCAAAAACAACAATTTGCACTGGGCCTTGGGTTAGTAGGTTAGTCCAAAAAATAATATAAAAGTGTATAAAGCCCATTAAACATCCAAAAAAGATAATATAATAGCATGGAACAATCAAAAATTATAGATACGTTGGAGACGTATCAAGCAACCCCAAGCTTAATTCCCGCTCGTCCTCGAGTAGTTAAATGATAAAAATAGAATTTTTTGATGTGGAATGCTACCCAACAAAATTCTCAATGTAATTTTATTTATTGTGGCATGAATGTTCATATCTGAAAGATTCAAGACAAATGTTTAATATTGACATAAGAATAATAACACTTCAAGCATACTAACAAAGCAATTATGTCTTCTCAAAATAGCATGGCCAAAGAAAGTTCATCCCTAGAAAATCATATAGTTTGGTTATGCTCCATCTTCGTCACACAAAATACCCATATCATGCACAACACCGGTTTCAGCCAAGCAATTGTTTCATACTTCAATTTTTTCAAACTTTTTCAACTTTCACGCAATACATGAGCGTGAGCCATGGATATAGCACTATAAGTGGAACAGAGTGGTGGTTGTGGAGAAGACATAAAGAGGAAGATGGTCTCACATCAACTAGGCGTATCAATGGGCTGTGGAGATGCCCATCAATAGATATCTATGTGAGTGAGTAGGGATTGCCATGCAACGGATGCACTAGAGCTATAAATGTATGAAAGCTCAACAAAAGAAACTAAGTGGGTGTGCATGCAACTTGCTTGCTCATGAAGACCTAGGGCATTTGAGGAAGCCCATCGTTAGAATATACAAGCCAAGTTCTATAATGAAAATTCCCACTAGTATATGAAGGTGATAAAACAAGAGACTCTCTATCATGAAGATCTTGGTGCTAGTTTGAAGCACAGGTGTGGAAAAAAGACAATATCATTCTCCCCTTCTTTTTTTGGGGCCCTCCTTTTTTTGGCCTTTTTTATTTGGCCTATTTTCCCGGGACAATGCTCTAATAATGATGGTCATCACGCTTCTATTTATTTAAAACTCAAAGATTACAACTCGATACTAGAACAAAATATGACTGTATATATATGCCTCCGGCGGTGTACCGGGATGTGCAATGAATCAAGAGTGACATCTATGAAAAATTATGCATGGTGGCCTTGCCACAAATACGATGTCAACTACATGATCATGCATGGGAATATGACAATGATGAAGCGTGTCATAATAAACGGAACGATGGAAAGTTGCATGGCAATATATCTCAAAATGGCTATGGAAATGCAATGATAGGTAGGTATTGTGGCTGTTTTGAGGAAGGTATATGGTGGGTGTATGGTACCGGCAAAAGTTGCACGGTACAAGAGAGGCTAGCAATGGCGTAAGGGTGAGACTGCGTATAATCCATGGACTCAACATTAGTCATAAAGAACTCACATACTTATTGCAAAAATCTAGAAGTCATCAAAACAAAGTACTACATGCATGCTCCTAGGGTAAGGGTTGGTAGGAGTTAACCATCGCGCGATCCCGACCTCCACACAAAGGATGACAATCAAAGAAATACCTCATGCTTCAAATTTGTCACACAATGGTTACCATACGTGCATGCTACGGGACTTGCAAACCTCAACACAAGTATTTATAAAATGCACAACTACACTACTAGCAGGACTCTAATATCACCATCCTTATATCTCAAAACAATCATCAAGTATCAAACTTCTCATAATATTCAATGCACTTTATATGAAAGTTTTTATTATACCCATCTTCGATGCCTATCATAATAGGACTAATTTTATAGCCAAAGAAAAGTACCATGCTGTTCTAAGGGACTCTCAAAATAATATAAGTGAAGCATGATAGATCAATAATTTCTATAAAATAAAACCACCACCGTGCTCTAAAAAGATATAAGTGAAGCACTAGAGCAAAATTATCTAGCTTAAAAGGTATAAGTGAAGCACATAGAGTATTCTAATAAATTACGATTCATGTGTGTCTCTCCCAAAAGGTGTGTATAGCAAGGATGATTGTGGTAAACTAAAAAGCAAGGCCTCAAATCATACAAGACGCTCCAAGCAAAACACATATCATGTGGTGAATAAAAATATAGTCTCAAGTAAAGTTACCGATAGACGAAGACAAAAGAGGGGATGCCTTCCCGGGGCATCCCCAAGCTTAGGCTTTTGGTTGTCCTTGAATTTTACCTTGGGGTGCCTTTGGGCATCCCCAATAGTAGGCTATTGCCACTCATTGTTCCATAGTCCATCAAATCTTTACCCAATTACTTGAAAACTTCACAACACAAAACTTAACAGAAAATCTCGTGAGCTCCGTTAGTATAAGAAAACAAACCACCACTTTAAGGTACTGTATTTAACACATTCTTTATTTATATTGGTGTTAAACCTACTGTATTCCAACTTCTCTATGGTTCATACCCCCCGATACTACTCATAGATTCATCAAAATAAGCAAACAACACACAAAAAACAAAATCTGTCGAAAACAGAACAGTCTGTAGAAATCTGTAACTTTTGAATACTTATGTAACTCTAAAAATTCTGAAATAAATTGGTGGACGTGAGGAATTTGTCTATTAATCATCTGTAAAAAGAATCAACTTACAAGAACTCTCCAGTAAAAAATGGCAGCTTATCTTGTGAGCGCAAAAGTTTCTGTTTTTTACAGCAGGATTGCAAAGACTTCACCCAAGTCTTCCAAAAGGTTCTACTTGGCAGAAACACTAATTAAAACACAAAACCAAATCTAACCAGAAGCTAGATGCATTATTTATTACTAAACATAAGTAAACGCAAAGAAAATAAAATTGGGTTGCCTCCCAACAAGCGCTATAGTTTAATGCCACTAGCTAGGCATAAGGCAAGCATAGATCTAGGTATTGCCATCTTTGGTAGGTAATTCTTCAATTAAACACTTATAACCCTTAGGAGTTTCTTTATTTTCATTAATTATCAAACTCCTAGGCAAGAAATCAAGAAATTAATTAGTAGCAAAAGGTTCCTTAATGATAGCGAGAAAGTTGGGGTGAACACTTATTGATTTGAGATCCGCGGTTTCCTTACTAGAAGATTCACCCTTATTTTTAGGAACATACATAAATTTGGCAACTTTGGTAGTAGAAGGGTTTGAGGCATTTCTCACAGCAGAAAAAGTAGACCCTACGTTGGTAATAATATCCTCAAGTTTATCAATTCTAGTGGAATCTTGATCTATTTTTCTTTAACTATGTGTTCTTTTTATTTAGAATTCTTCAGAGTGACTCCTACCTTAGATCCATATTGGCTAATTTGGTCATGGATCTTTTTATCCAAACTCTCAATCAACTCTAAAGTGGCAACTTTATTTTCAATAGTTTCAAGCCTTTGCATTACATGTTTCGAAGTTAACATAGTTCCATTAACCAAAAGAGGTGGTGGGCCAAACAAATCTAACATAGCATTATAAGAATCAAAAGTATGGCTACCTAAGAAATTCCCTCCGGTAATGGTATCAAGAATATATCTATTCCAAGGAGTGATGCCTACATAAAAATTGCGAAGAAGAACAGAAGTAGATTGCTTTCTAGTGGATCTATTCTGAGCATTGTAAATTCTATACCAGGCATCTTTTAGATTTTCTCTCTCCCTTTGTTTAAAATTAAGAACTTCATTATTGGGAGTACTAACAATGATAGAAGGGCTAGCCATGACGGCAAAGCAACCGATAAAACACACGGACACACACAAGGAAAGCGAACAGAAAAAGGGCGAATAAAACGACACAGGTGAAGTGAGGGAGAGGAAAACAAGAGGCAAATGGCAAATAATGTAATGCAAGGGATACGAGTTTGTGATGGGTACTTGGTATGTGACTTGTGCGTAGATCTCCCAGGCAACGGCGCCTGAAATTCTTCTTGCTACCTCTTGAGCATGCGTTGTTTTTCCCTTCAAGAGGAAAGGGTGATGCAGCAAAGTAGCGTAAGTATTTCCCTTAGTTTTTGAGAACCAAGGTATCAATCCAGTAGGAGGCTACACGCAAATCCCTCATACCTGCGCAAATAAATAAGAACCTTGCAACCAACGCGATAAAGGGTTGTCAACCCCTTCTCGGCCACTTGCAAAAGTGAGATCTGATAGAGATAATAAGATAAATATTTTTGGTATTTTTGTTGTATAGATTGAAAAGTAAAGATTGCAAAATAAAAGAACAATAAAGATAGCTAGTAGATGGAAGATTAATGCGATGGAAGATAGACCCAGGGACCATAGGTTTCACTAGTGGCTTCTCTCAAGATAGAAGATTCTATGGTGGGAGAACAAATTACTGTCGAGCAATTGATAGAAAAGCGCATAGTTATGAGAATATCTAGGCATGATCATTTATATAGGCATCACGTCCGTGACAAGTAGACCGAAATGATTCTGCATCTACTACTATTACTCCACACATAGACCGCTATCCAGCATGCATCTAGAGTATTAAGTTCATAAGAACAGAGTAACACCTTAAGCAAGATGACATGATGTAGAGGGATAAACTCATGTAATATGATATAAACCCCATCTTTTTATCCTCGATGGCAACAATACAATGCGTGCCTTGCTGCCCCTGCTGTCACTGGGAAATGACACCGCAAGATTGAACCCAAAGCTAAGCACTTTTCCCATTGCAAGAAAGATCAATCTTGTAGGCCAAACCAAACTGATAATTCGAAGAGACTTGCAAAATATTTAAATCATGCATATAAGAATTCAGAGAAGAACCAAATATTGTTCATAGATAATCGTGATCATAAACCCACAATTCATCGGATCTCGACATACACACCGTAAAAAGTATTACATCGAATAGATCTCTAGGAAGATCGAGGAGAACTTTGTATTGAGATCCAAAGAGAGAGAAGAAGCCATCTAGATAATAACTATGGACCCGAAGGTCTGTGGTAAACTACTCACAACTCATCGGAGAGGCTATGGTGTTGATGTAGAAGCCCTCCGTGATCGATTCCCACTCCGGCGGAGCTCCGGAAAAGGCCCCAAGATCGGACTCACGGGTACAGAAGGTTGCGGGGGTGGAAATAGAGTTTCGTGGTGCTCTCGGATGTTTTCAAGGTATATGAGTATATATAGGAGGAAGAAGTACGCTGGTGGAGCTACGAGGGGCCCACGAGGGTGGGGGCGTGCTTACCCCCCTGGGCGCGCCCTCCTGCCTCGTTGTTTTCCAGACGTGTACTCCAAGTCTTCTGGGTTGCGTTTGTTCCAAAAATGATACTTGCGAAGGTTTCATTCCATTTGAACTCCTTTTGATATTCCTTTTCTGCGAAACACTGAAATAGGCAAAAAACAACAATTTGCACCGGGCCTTAGGTTAGTAGGTTAGTCCCAAAAATAATATAAAAGTGCATAATAAAGCCCATTAAACATCCAAAATAGATAATATAATAGCATGGGACAATCAAAAATTATAGATACGTTGGAGACGTATTAGTGTGTGACACACTCATGCAGTATAAGGACAACGAAGGCCGTGCTTGCGGGTATGACCAGGACTAGTTTCCATTTGGTGCTAAGGGAGCAGCGGTGTCTGCCTCCCCCCCAAAGAAAGCCCCAAAAGTTACCACTTTGGTGCAAGAAGATTATGACGGCATGGCACGCTAAGGCAGGTGAAAGTGCAATTAATCCTCGGGTGGTTTTGGTAATTTACAACAACATATAGCTCATTGAACTAATATCCTTTCAAGATAAATATTTTAGGAAGTTCAATGATTGGCATGGCATGGATTAGAGATCTGGACCACTCAAATGCTATTGACAAATATTGGCAAAAGCGCAAGACTCTACATTTTAATTTTAGTGATCCAAGATGACGTTGAGTCCATAGGAAAAGCCAATACTATTAAAAGGTGGTGTTGCCTAATGGCTTACTTGCTCAAAATGCTTAGTGATATGCTCCGAAATCCCTCAGCCACTTTCTCATTTCCACATATGTCCTAAACCTAAAAATCAAACTCGGCCCCACCGATTTGATCTATCCGGTGCCACCAAGTTCACTTGACATAGGCACTGCCACAAACCCTAATCAGTTCCGCCTCACCGATAGCGATCTCGGTCTCGCCGAGATGGGATTGCAAACTCTCTATTTCCCTTCATAACATTTAGGTCTAACAGAGATGAGCGATCGGTCCCACCGAGTTGGCAATGCAAACTCTCTGCTTCCTTTTCATAACGTTTCGGTCTCACCGAAATGAGTGATCGGTCCCACCGAGTTTGCCTGGCCAAGTCTTTGTTAGCCTATTACTGAAATCGGTCTCACTGAGTTCATGTGATCGTTCTCACCGAGATGAGGTTTGCCCTAACCCTAACACATCGGCCTCATAGAGTTGATATTTTCAGTCCCGCCGAAAAGCCTAACGTTCACATTTTGAACTGCTTCGGTCTGACCGAGTTCGTTTATTCGGTCTGACCGAGTTGGGTCAATGTGTGTAACGGTTGGACTTTGTGTGGAGGCTATGTATACCCATCCACCCCTTCTCCATCAGTGAGAGATCCATCAGAAACGTTCCTACACTTCGACTACTCATTTTTTGAGAGAGAACCACCTGCACATGTGTTGAGACCAAGATATTCCAATCATACCACAAGAATCTGGATCTCTAGCCTTCCCCAAGTTGCTTTCCACTCAAATCATCTTTCCACGATATCCAAATCTATGAGAGAGAGTTGAGTGTTGGGGAGACTATCATTTGAAGCACAAGAGCATGGAGTTCATCATCAACACACCATTTATAACCTTTGGAGAGTGGTGTCTCCTAGATTGGTTAGGTGTTACTTGGGAGCCTCCGAAAAGATTGTGGAGTTGAACCAAGGAGTTTGTGATCTACCCTAGTGAGGCATGTCCTTCTTGGGCGACGTCCATGGTGGTATAGACAAGGTTGCTTCTTCGTGGACACTTTGTGGGTGGAGCCCTTCGTGGACACTCGCAACTCTTACCCTTGGTTGGTTGAAGTCTCCATGAACGTGGATGCACGATATCACCACCTATTGGAACCACGCCAAAAAAATCCGTGTCTCCATTCCATTCGCACTCTCCAACCCCTCCCTTTACCTTCATATGCAATGATTTACTTTCTGCTACCATAGCTCTAGAATTGCGTGTGTAGGAAGATTGCTTGACTTGTGCTAAGTTGCTAAAATCTGCCAAAACATAAAATTGGGAAAATGCTAAGTTTTTATTTGGTCAAGTAGTCTAATCACCCCCCTCTAGACATACTTTCGATCATACATCAAGCGTCATCACCGAGCCCACCCGCGTGTCAGGTTAGCGTCTTTACACTACTAGGAAAAGGCTTATACATAGACACTTATCAGTAGCGCTTGTTAAAGCGAAGCGCTAATGCTACATAGTAGTCGCATGTAATGCCCAGGATGGGACTATACCTCCTACGTGTCGAGGCACGACTTAAAGGTATAAGCCCATCCTAGAATGATCTCAAGTTTGGTATCTTTGCACGACTCATGTAAAAGAGGGATTAAATTGCAAAAAGGAGATAGTTGGCTTACACTCGCCACTTCACACAATACAATACATAAACAAACATCATTCAGAACATCACAGCCCATCTAAGGGTAAGATCCAAAAGAAAGATACCAAAACAACATAACGCCACAGGTCAGGATCGAATCCTAGTAGAAGAACCACTACTGATCGTCGAAACGTCACAAGCAAACGGCCACGCTCTTCATCGAGCTCCTGCTGAAGTACTGAACCAGCTTCTGCATCAAACTCGGCTGAACCTGCATCTGGTGTGGTGAAGTAACTGTGAGCCACAGAGGACTCAGCAATCCCGTTCCCGGGTAACAAGACTATTTAAGCCTTGGGTGTGGACAAGGCTGAAGAAAAGAATAAGAGGTGAAGGAACAACAAGAGTCTGCAGCAGCAACTAGCACTAGCTTACGTATACGAGAGAGAGAAGAGAAGAGCATCGGTCGAAAGATGATCACGAAGTGATCCTAGCTAAAGCCGGTCAAACATAACCCCACCGTGTTCAACTCCCGAATCCCTATTCGGAAATTGACAGTCACGGTACACACGCTGGTAGTGTATTGAATCATTGTGTCAAGTTTTCTACAACCGGATATTAACAAGCTCCCATCTGCCACATAACCGCGGGCACGGGTTTCGAAAGTTCAAACCCTGCAGGGGTGTTCCAACTTGACCCATTACAAGCCCACGATCCGCGGAGTCGCAACTCCAAAGTGGGAAGACCCGAGTATTCTCGGAATCCCATGCTCAAGTTAAACCGAACTAAGGTAAGGCTAATCCAGCAAATCCTCCCGGTGTGTCGACACCCTGATAGGTAGCCGCGCGTATCTAGTCTCAGGACACGACCGGATGGGCGAAGCTACGGGTTTTTACCAAACCTCGAGTTGCCTCGTGGTGGCCCCGCAGGCTCCCCGTTTTGGACCAACACTCATGTGGAGCACTGGCCCGGGGTTGTTAAATTAAGAATAAAAGGGATAGCTAGTCCACATGCAAGTTTTATTAGTTATTAGGCAAATAGTACCAATGTTGGGACTTGCTGGAAAAGACTTAGCACTTAGCGGTTTATCAAGGGGGTCCCATACACCCCAACCGTGTTAGGAACGCATAATCAAGGAACATAACACCGGTTTATACGGTTCCTAACGGCATGAGTGGAACAAATCACCAAGCAAAAGGCTTAGCCTTCCACCCTTGCCAATATATAGATGATTTCATTTTAAGCATTTATATAGTGTGATATAACCCAACCAAACTTCATCATGAAGCAAGCATCTTCAATCTTCACCTGCAACTAGCAATGCTATAAGAAGGGCTGAGCAAAGCGTACTTAGCCAAGCAACGGTTTGCATAGGAAGGGTGGTTATACAGGTTCATGGTTACAATAGGAGGCTGACAGGAAAACATGGGCATCGAGGCAAAACTATAGAGCGAGACTACTAGCAATAGGCAAAGATAGTAATGTTACCGGGGTTCGGTCATCTTGCCTGGGATTCCACAAGGGAGAAGAACGGATCCATGAAGTAGACGGAGCAACACAGTCGAGAGATCCTCACAACTCCGGAACGAAACCGAAGCTAACAAGAGAAGCAACCAGAAAGAAAGAAACAACACGGTAAACACACAAGCATAAACATGGCATACGATGCACATCCAAGTATGATGCATGTCCGGTTTAAATATGCGAGGCATGGCAAAGTGCACAAACAAAACTGCAAGTTAAGTGGAGATCAATATGCAACGAGTTTCTTATTGATGAAACACCACATTATAATTATTTAATTGCCTCTCGTTATTTACAAGACAAGGTTAAATGTTTGTTAACATGGCAAGAGGTGAAGCATAATAAAACTACACTATTAAGACAATTAAATGAGGATGGAAAATATCAACAATATATCCGGAAAATCCCCATGAGCATGTTTAGTAATTATAAAGCAACAACAATTAAACATTTTAGTGTTGTTAACATGATGCGGATGACATGATCAAGTTTATGCAATTTTTATTAAAAGTTGACATAAGAGATAAGGAGCATTTGTCACCGTGGTGGAATGAAAAAGGGTGCCACGGCAACGATCCGAAAATGATGCAACGGCAACATAACGGTTCCGGTAACTCGTTGAGAGTCCGGTGCAAAAGGAAAGATGGCGTGAGCGAGTCAAACGAGATGAAAGGTGGGGTGATCCCGTCACCGGGTTCCCACGAGTCGGCGACGAGGCAACCGAGGAGCATGACAAACAGACGAAACGGCACGACGGGCACGGAGCACACAAGGGAGACATTCGTACAACACAACATGCATCACACGGGTCATCGTCTCGGGTTATACCTTCGAAACACTAGTTTCGGGACGGTTCGAGGTCGTAGAGGAAGTAGAGGAAGTAGTTGTTCACGGGTCTTCGGCAACGGTAGACGTTCACGGAGCTCGAGTTCCCGTAGATGTTCGGGTCGGTGTCGTGGTACTTGGGGTTCTCGTTTGCGACGGTAGTGGAAGTAGTGGTACTTGGTGATTCATCATGTAGTTGTTCCCGTCCGTAGTTGTACTTGCATCGGAGGGGTACTTGTCGCGTAGTCGAACTTGACATATCCGAAGGGGTACTTGGTCAGGTCGCCGTGTACTCGTTCATGTAGTCGTACACGGAGCTCGTAGCCGTAGAGGTACACGGGGCGACGGTAGACGTTCGGGCGACGGTAGACGTTCGGGCGACGGTAGTTGTACACGGATCCAAAAGTAGATATACTTGCTGTTACATGGTTACTTGAGATAGCAAAAACAGCAACAAAACAACAAAAAAGGAAAAAAAAGGCTGCGGGCGACGACGATCTGGAAAAGGACAGAGCCTTTGCTCGGAGATGCTCATGGCCGCGGCCTTGGCGATGCAGATGCGGGGCGGCCGGCGCTGCACGGACGAGGGAGCCAGGATGCTGGAGGTGCTGGTCCAGGCGCTGGCGACGCCGAGGCGCGGCTTGCGGTCGACGGCGGGAGGCGCCATGGACTTGGCGACGGAGGGAGCCTCGGCGGAGGAGAGGCGCTCGGGGCCGGGGCAACCGACAAGGCCGGCTCGAGGCGCTGATGGAGGAGGCGGGAGGCGGCCTAGCCGCGGGAGGGACGAGGCCGGGCGCGGCGGGGCTCGAAGGCAGGAGGCAGGGCGCGCGAAGGCAAGGGAGGTCGCAGGCGGGGAGCTCTGGCCGGCGAGGCCCAGAGGCGAGGCAAGGCCACGGCGAGCCAGAGGGCCGGAGGGAGGCGCGGACGAGGGACGAGCCGTGCTGGGGCGTCGCGAGGGAGAGAGATGGTCGGGCTCGGGAGCTGCGGCCTCGGGCCTGAGAGGGAGATCGAGGCGCTGGAGGAGTGGATCGAAGGAGGGAGATGGAAGATCGAGAGGAGGGGGGTTCGGGCGAGCGAGGGGATCGAGAGGGAATCGAGATGCGGGGCTCAGGACGATGGGGTGGCGGCGCGAGGGGAAGCGAGGAGACTGCGGTCGAGCGAGGTAGCGGCTAGGGTTAGGCCTGGCTACCGGGCCAGATGCCAGATGGGCCAGGGAGGAGGAGAAGGAGGCTGGAGGGTCGGCTGGGCTCTCTTAACAAAAGAGAGAAAAGAAAAAAAATAGAGACAAAGAAAGATAAAGATAGAGGGGGCTAGGAGCAGAATTTAGGCAAGAGGGTATTTTTCTCGAGCTCATAAAAATGAGCACAGTCCGAGAAAAATAGAAAAGGCATGAACGAAAAAATAATTCAAACATATTTGAATTTAATTCAAACGGGTTTGAACTAAGACTTGAATATATAAGTGTCCAAAAATGTTCTAATTTTTGGAGGAACCTCGAAACAACGGAAAAGAAGTATTGACAAGGTTTTTGAAGGGGAAACTCAAAGTGAAAAAGACATGAGGAAAATATGCAAGTGTGTTGGGTTAATTCCAACAAATGGAATATTTATAATATAGCTCCCTAAATATTGAGAGGCTATTATATGTTATAAAGAGAAGTCATCCTCCCTCGATTTAAATGGACCGAAGGTCCACACGATTTATTTGGTTGCAAAAATTAATGAGATGATGGCATGATGACATGATGCAATGCAAAAAAATAAATAACACAAACACAAATGAAACACACGGGAGAACCCGGAACATCTGGAATCTTCTGGAATCTTCTGGGACGTCGGTCTTCGGGCGTCACAACTCTCCCACACTAATGAGGATCTGGACCCGAGATCCTAGAGATAGCACCGGGTAAAAACGAAAAAGAAGAGGTAAAACAAAGTTGCTTCTTTGACAGACGAGTGAAACCAAAGAACCTTGAGAGGTTAACAAAATGACAGAAGAATACAACAGAGATGAACGAAGTTAAGAGCACTCCGGTAAAAGGAGGAACAAGGAACATCGAGAACCTTGTAGGTTGAAAAAAAACATGAAACAAGAGCTCACGGATGACGGAAGAATTTCAAAACCACTCCAGTTAGCCAAGGAATAAGAATGACAGAATTTGGACAGCACTCCGTCTGAAAATGGAAGGAATTGAACATGAACTAGAGAAGATGGAGTGATACTTGATGAAATCAATAAAACACTGCCTCCGAAACAATTGAAAGAATGGCACAAGAGGTAAGAAAGATTCAGACAGCACTCCGGTTGAAAAGAGAGGCAAAACTAGATAAATGACGAAACTGAATGAAGAATACAACACTTCGGTTAAATGATAAGCAAGGGAAAGAACATGATCTCGATAAAACGAGATGATGGTTTGGAGAGAGCAACATCACAAAGCCTCCGGAATGAAAGAATAGAATATAGATCGTTGGAAAGAAAAGAACGGAGAAGAAAATGACAACTTCTCCCACGAATGAATAAAAAGTCCTCCTTACGAAGAAGGGTTGAACGGAGTTGTTGGAAAATCAACAACTAAACGAATAAGCTTGATGTGGGCTTATGGAAAACATCTCAAAATTAAGAGGTGACAACCAGCCACTAACGAAAACAATTGATAGGATTGAGATCAACAAGGATATGAAAAACTTATCTCACCGGCATGAAAATGAAGAACTTGGGTCATTTATAAGCACCATAATTACAACAATCCTTAGGGAAAGCTTTTAGGTGAAATACAACCCAAGATTACTCCAACAAATAAATTGAATGGTTGGAAAGATCTCCTGAACAAAGAAAATGATGGTTTTAAATATCCCATTCTTGACAACTCGTGAATCATGAAACATGAAGGGAAATTGTCAAAAATGACATAACACCATCTCAAAACATAAGGGAGAAAGAATTGCACTTGGAATGCATGATGAAGAATGCTTGAGCTCCAACAATAATCTTGATGAAGACTTCGAGGATGAATTAATTGATGATGAACCACCATGAGAACTCCGGTAATGAAAGCATGAGAAGTGAAAGATGAAAAGAATAAGATTCAAGGCCTGCGATGAATTAGATGGAGCTTGAAATGATATAATTGAAATAACTTGGAGCTCCGGAAAACAAGATGAACAACTTAGAAGCGAGAATATTATATGATGAACAAGCTCCAGAAAAAGAATTAAATCACCTTGAAGGAATAAGAATAAGAATTATGTCATGCATCTCCTTCACCAATTTAAATTGATGACAACCAAAGGATTTGGCATACAACTTATTCTCGTTGCAAGGAATTAAAGAGAGATCTCGCACAAACTTGGGTAAAACTTCAACGAACCACCGGTAGGATTATGAAAAGAACCAATGAATTAAAACGATAACAACGGAAGGTAATCTTGAAAGAACCACCGTAAGAATATGGAGACGAACGAAGAGACATCAATGAAGAATATTTGGAGGACGAAGTTGAAAACTGAGAACGAAGAAATATTCTGAAATGATGGCCTTCGGAGGATCACAAAGAAAAGAATTCATGAAATGCTTCGGATGGGTATGAAAGAATTCCTCACAATCGGAACGATAATGAGGATGGCATGAAGCTAGAATCACAACTCATCAAGAGAACGGGTCAGAATTTAAGAGAAACTCTTCTCCGATCTTGAAATGTTGAGAGTGAAGACGAGAAATGCCATAAGAATTGTTGAGCACTCCGGAATGTATAATTAAAAAGGTTTAACCAATGATGAGAGAATTGAAAACGATCTTGGAGAAGGCATGTGACTGATGGGAATCATTCTTATGTCACACTTTGGAAAGAATTTGAGTATAACTCCGGAAAAAATAGAAGAGTCAGGTAAGATCCTGGAAAAAGACCTGTGGGTTAGGGCCCACTCAAAGAAATCACCGCAGGAAAAGATTGCTTAAGAGATATTGCACCGGTTGAGTTAAATGGCTTGAATAAGATGACAATCCTCAAAAATAATTTGAACGGATTAAGAATGGAATTATGAATCTTCAGCACTCCGGATATGAATAACAAGAGGAGAATGATTAATTGGTGCACCGGAATAGAAAGCATTGTGAAATGAGGAAAAGGATAAGATCAACACCGAAATCTTGAATTACATCCACCGGCAGAATATGAGCACAAAAGAATGATGAACTTGAAGCTCTTGAGCAACTTCACGATAAATCGCCGGGTAAGAACATTGAAGGAAATGAATGAAGAAACCTCACATGAATAAAATGGATACTTCATTTGAGAATTCCAGCTCCATAAAGAAAAGGGAGGGAGGGTGGGGAAAAGCAAAGATGACTTGGGAAGAATGAAACAGACAATCGTCAGATTTCTGAATGGCGTCTGTATGGAATAACTTGAAGAGAAGGCACACCGGTTGAAAAGGATTAACATGAAGATCTTGATGATCAAGAAGGATTAGCACTCCCATAGAAATATGAGAACACCGATTAGGAAGGGTATGGAATCAACATTTGACATCGAAGCAACTCGAATACCAGAATCAAAACGAAAACAAAGGATAGATATGTAACATGATCTTCACAATATCATCCGATCAGAGAATTGAACGAATGAATTCCGCAGGTACATCAACTTGTCGAGAAGCCACTTGGAAGAAGAAGAAAAATAAATAAATAAAAAGGAACAAGGATCAGATAGAACAAATACAAGATAGAAGCTTCGTTCGACATCTTCGTGCTGAAAGCTCATGGAACATGTTACAAAATGGTTTTGCAATCCCCGGATCAGCATAGCCAAGGACCCTTTAAGATGCAACTCCCGATCAGAACAAGTCCATAAAACCACTTCACTCAATGTAGAACCCCAAACTTCATATCGTGCATCCGTTGGAAGAATGCCTAGAACTACTAGATGAACCCACCTATAGATTTCCGAAAGTTTCCAGTTATGCAATCAGGTGTTGGGGATACACGGGAAGCACCGCGCAATCAACTCTAAACCTACATCCAGGTGTATCCATCCTTCAACACATAACCAGTCTTTCTCGGAAACTGTTTACCTCGGACCTTCGAAATGCATCCACTATACAAGCTATGGCAATACTCCCGAACTACCTCCCTAGTACTGGGTGATGTCGGGGTTATCTTGCCACTAACCGCATAGGAGAGTTTTCGATGTCGGCCGTCTTAAGTATTCTAGTACTGCCGCGATGGATTTGTGACGACAACACCTCGGAGCTCAACTCCCCGGGACACTGCCACAACCCCTAATGACAGGAGGCATCGAGAACAATGTTCTCGTCACAAAGACATCGGAACAATCCAAACAATACTCGCGAGATCCTAAAAAAAATTTGGTGCAATTTTTGAAAGTAGAAGAGATAAGAGTAATCGTCAGGAGTCCTCACCAGAATGAAAGGGGATGAGGAGCAAAGAAATCCTACTCTCCGATATAAATATAGGACTCAAAACATTTTCAAGTGTGTGCCTAGACTCAACCGTCAACGATTCGATCAATCAGTGGGGGCTTCTAGGTCGGAGAAGGCTCTGAATACCAACTTGTAATGCCCAGGATGGGACTATACCTCCTACGTGTCGAGGCACGACTTAAAGGTATAAGCCCATCCTAGAATGATCTCAAGTTTGGTATCTTTGCACGACTCATGTAAAAGAGGGATTAAATTGCAAAAAGGAGATAGTTGGCTTACACTCGCCACTTCACACAATACAATACATAAACAAACATCATTCAGAACATCACAGCCCATCTAAGGGTAAGATCCAAAAGAAAGATACCAAAACAACATAACGCCACAGGTCAGGATCGAATCCTAGTAGAAGAACCACTACTGATCGTCGAAACGTCACAAGCAAACGGCCACGCTCTTCATCGAGCTCCTGCTGAAGTACTGAACCAGCTTCTGCATCAAACTCGGCTGAACCTGCATCTGGTGTGGTGAAGTAACTGTGAGCCACAGAGGACTCAGCAATCCCGTTCCCGGGTAACAAGACTATTTAAGCCTTGGGTGTGGACAAGGCTGAAGAAAAGAATAAGAGGTGAAGGAACAACAAGAGTCTGCAGCAGCAACTAGCACTAGCTTACGTATACGAGAGCGAGAAGAGAAGAGCATCGGTCGAAAGATGATCACAAAGTGATCCTAGCTAAAGCCGGTCAAACATAACCCCACCGTGTTCAACTCCCGAATCCCTATTCGGAAATTGACAGTCACGGTACACACGCTGGTAGTGTATTGAATCATTGTGTCAAGTTTTCTACAACCGGATATTAACAAGCTCCCATCTGCCACATAACTGCGGGCACGGCTTTCGAAAGTTCAAACCCTGTAGGGGTGTTCCAACTTGACCCATTACAAGCCCACGATCCGCGGAGTCGCAACTCCAAAGTGGGAAGACCCGAGTATTCTCGGAATCCCGTGCTCAAGTTAAACCGAACTAAGGTAAGGCTAATCCAGCAAATCCTCCCGGCGTGTCGACACCCTGATAGGTAGCCGCGCGTATCTAGTCTCAGGACACGACCGGATGGGCGAAGCTACGGGTTTTTTAACAAACCTCGAGTTGCCTCGTGGTGGCCCCGCAGGCTCCCCGTTTCGGACCAACACTCATGTGGAGCACTGGCCCGGGGTTGTTGAATTAAGAATAAAAGGGATAGCTAGTCCACATGCAAGTTTTATTAGTTATTAGGCAAATAGTACCAATGTTGGGACTTGCTGGAAAAGACTTAGCACTTAGCGGTTTATCAAGGGGGTCCCATACACCCCAACCGTGTTAGGAACGCATAATCAAGGAACATAACACCGGTTTATACGGTTCCTAACAGCATGAGTGGAACAAATCACCAAGCAAAAGGCTTAGCCTTCCACCCTTGCCAATATATAGATGATTTCATTTTAAGCATTTATATAGTGTGATATAACCCAACCAAACTTCATCATGAAGCAAGCATCTTCAATCTTCACCTGCAACTAGCAATGCTATAAGAAGGGCTGAGCGAAGCGTACTTAGCCAAGCAACGGTTTGCATAGGAAGGGTGGTTATACAGGTTCATGGTTACAATAGGAGGCTGACAGGAAAACATGGGCATCAAGGCAAAACTATAGAGCGAGACTACTAGCAATAGGCAAAGATAGTAATGTTACCGGGGTTCGGTCATCTTGCCTGGGATTCCACAAGGGAGAAGAACGGATCCATGAAGTAGACGGAGCAACACAGTCGAGAGAATCCTCACAACTCCGGAACGAAACCGAAGCTAACAAGAGAAGCAACCGGAAAGAAAGAAACAACACGGTAAACACACAAGCATAAACCTGGCATACGATGCACATCCAAGTATGATGCATGTCCGGTTTAAATATGCGAGGCATGGCAAAGTGCACAAACAAAACTACAAGTTAATTGGAGATCAATATGCAACGAGTTGCTTATTGACGAAACACCACATTATAATTATTTAATTGCCTCTCGTTATTTGCAAGACAAGGTTAAATGTTTGTTAACATGGCAAGAGGTGAAGCATAATAAAACTACACTATTAAGACAATTAAATGAGGCCGGAAAATATCAACAATATATCCGGAAAATCCCCATGAGCATGTTTAGTAATTATAAAGCAACAACAATTAAACATTTTAGTGTTGTTAACATGATGCGGATGACATGATCAAGTTTATGCAATTTTTATTAAAAGTTGACATAAGAGATAAGGAGCATTTGTCACCGTGGCGGAATGAAAAAGGGTGCCACGGCAACGATCCGAAAATGATGCAACGGCAACATAACGGTTCCGGTAACTCGTTGAGAGTCCGGTGCAAAAGGAAAGATGGCGTGAGCGAGTCAAACGAGATGAAAGGTGGGGTGATCCCGTCACCGGGTTCCCACGAGTCGGCGACGAGGCAACCGAGGAGCATGACAAACGGACGAAACGACACGACGGGCACGGAGCACACAAGGGAGACATTCGTACAACACAACATGCATCACACGGGTCATCGTCTCGGGTTATACCTTCGAAACACTCGTTTCGGGACGGTTCGAGGTCGTAGAGGAAGTAGAGGAAGTAGTTGTTCACGGGTCTTCGGCAACGGTAGACGTTCACGGAGCTCGAGTTCCCGTAGATGTTTGGGTCGGTGTCGTGGTACTTGGGGTTCTCGTTTGCGACGGTAGTGGAAGTAGTGGTACTTGGCGATTCATCATGTAGTTGTTCCCGTCCGTAGTTGTACTTGCATCGGAGGGGTACTTGTCGCCTAGTCGAACTTGACATATCCGAAGGGGTACTTGGTCGGGTCGCCGTGTACTCGTTCATGTAGTCGTACACGGAGCTCGTAGCCGTATAGGTACACGGGGCGACGGTAGATGTTCGGGCGACGGTAGACGTTCGGGCGACGGTAGTTGTACACGGATCCAAAAGTAGATATACTTGCTGTTACATGGTTACTTGAGATAGCAAAAACAGCAACAAAACAACAAAAAAGGAAAAAAAAAGGCTGCGGGCGACGACGATCTGGAAAAGGACAGGGCCTTTGCTCGGAGCTGCTCATGGCCGCGGCCTTGGCGATGCAGACGCGGGGCGGCCGGCGCTGCACGGACGAGGGAGCCGGGATGCTGGAGGTGCTGGTCCAGGCGCTGGCGACGCCGGGGCGCGGCTTGCGGTCGATGGCGGGAGGCGCCATGGACTTGGCGACGGAGGGAGCCTCGGCGGAGGAGAGGCGCTCGGGGCCGGGGCAACCGACAAGGCCGGCTCGAGGCGCTGATGGAGGAGGCAGAGTGCGGCGGCCTTGGCGAGGCGCGAACGAGACGGCAGGAGGCGGCCTGGCCGCGGGAGGGACGAGGCCGGCCGCGGCGGGGCTCGAAGGCAGGAGGCAGGGTGCGCGAAGGCAAGGGAGGTCGCAGGCGGGGCGCTCTGGCCGGCGAGGCCCAGAGGCGAGGCAAGGCCACGGCGAGCCAGAGGGCCGGAGGGAGGCGCGGACGAGGGACGAGCCGTGCTGGGGCGTCGCGAGGGAGAGAGATGGTCGGGCTCGGGAGCTGAGGCCTCGGGCCTGAGAGGGAGATTGAGGCGCTGGAGGAGTGGATCAAAGGAGGGAGATGGAAGATCGAGAGGAGGGGGGTTCGGGCGAGCGAGGGGATCGAGAGGGAATCGAGATGCGGGGCTCGGGACGATGGGGTGGCGGCGCGAGGGGAAGCGAGGAGACTGCGGTCGAGCGAGGTAGCGGCTAGGGTTAGGCCTGGCTACCGGGCCAGATGCCAGATGGGCCAGGGAGGAGGAGAAGGAGGCTGGAGGGCCGGCTGGGCTCTCTTAACAAAAGAGAGAAAAGAAAAAAAAATAGAGACAAAGAAAGAAAAAGATAGAGGGGGTCAGGAGCAGAATTTAGGCAAGAGGGTATTTTTCTCGGGCTCATAAAAATGAGCACGGTCCGAGAAAAATAGAAAAGGCATGAACGAAAAAATAATTCAAACATATTTGAATTTAATTCAAACGGGTTTGAACTAAGACTTGAATATAGAAGTGTCCAAAAATGTTCGAATTTTTGGAGGAACCTCGAAACAACGGAAAAGAAGTATTGGCAAGGTTTTTGAAGGGGAAACTCGAAGTGAAAAAGACATGAGGAAAATATGCAAGTGTGTTGGGTTAATTCCAACAAATGGAATATTTATAATATAGCTCCCTAAATATTGAGAGGCTATTATATGTTATAAAGAGAAGTAATCCTCCCTCGATTTAAATGGACGGAAGGTCCACACGATTTATTTGGTTGCAAAAATTAATGAGATGATGGCATGATGACATGATGCAATGCAAAAAAATAAATAACACAAACACAAATGAAACACACGGGAGAACCCGGAACATCTGGAATCTTCTGGAATCTTCTGGGACGTCGGTCTTCGGGCGTCACATAGCATGGGTTTGAACAACACGCTACTACCACAAAGATAGCAGTAGCGCGTCCCCAGTAGAATGCGTTGCTACTATGACGACCATAATAGTTGCTGCCAGGCTTGGTATAGTAGCAGTGTGCTTCTACAAACCGCGCTACTGCTAACAAAATAGTAGCAAGACGTTTTAAGGCAACAGTGCTGCAACTAACAAAAGGAAAACAAAAGAAAAACAGAAAAAGAAAATTAAAGTATAAGAAAAAATGAAAGCAATAGCAGGAGCACGTTTTCACGAAAGCACTGTAGCTACTTTAGCTATAGCGCGTTTTCCAAACACGCGCTGTAGCTAACTTATCCATAGCTGTAGCGCGTTCCTGCAAAACGCGCTATAGCTAAGTATCTATAGCGCATGTTTTATAAAAGCGCTACTACTAAGTTTGACTGCCGCTTCGCGGGCGTCCCTCCTTACCCCAATTCCCTATTTTTCTCGCCAGACCACAACCTCTCCCTCGGCACCCCTGCTCCCTCGTCGCCCGGCCTCCGTCGCTGCTAGAGCCGCCACTGGAGCCGCGTGCCCACGGAGCCACCCTCGTCCGCTCCTTGCCGCCCCTGCTCCCTCATCGCCCCTGCCCCATCGCCGCCAGAGCCGCCGTCACCATCACCGGAGCCCCTGCTTCCTCGCCTCCCCTTCTCCCGCATCGCCTCTGCCACACTCGTCCGCTCCTCGCCACCCCTGCTCCCTCCTTGTCCCTCTTCTGTGTAAGCCCCACCCCTCCCTCTAGGTTAATTAACTTAGGTTAATTTAGTTCATTAGGTGAACTAAGTTAACTAGCTAGGTTAATTTAGGTAAACTTAATAGGTTATGTAACTAAGTAGATGTTAATTAGGTTAGGGCGGTAGTGGTACTGTTAATTAGATGTTTTTTAGTTAGGGAAGTAGGTTAGGTAACTAAGTAGATGTTAATTAGATGTTTTTTAGTTCGGGAAGGTAGGATTTTACTAGGTTAATTAGGTGAAGTTAAATGAATGAAATTAGTAGCCTAATTAGTTGTAGATGCTTAAGTAGCTAGCTAGGGTTCAACTAAATTTCTAGAATGTGCTACTCATGTTTATGCTAGGAGATTTGTGTAGATTTTCTTGAAGTGTCAAACACTAGGAGATGCAAATTTGAAGTGGTCATGTTATATACAAATTCCTCAATAGTGTTTGCTCATTTTTATCTATTGTTGTGCCCAAGTGGCCTTTTGTTGTATCGAGGGAATGAAACTGAGTGGCCTATGTTTTGTCGGAATGTTGATTCATTTCCGTTCCGGCAAATTTCAGGTGCTTGATTTGTCCACTTTTTAGCAAAGGTCATGCCGAAATTTTCCGTGAATTTTGGCATGACTTGTGCTACAAACTAGGACATATCGAGTGCCCGGGATTTCCTGCACCGAGAATGAATTAATGTTCCTACAAAACATAGGTATTTTTTATGTCATTGTTCATTTTATTAGGTATAGAAATAATTGAATAGATTTAATCCTAGGAAACATGGCTAGCAACGATGAAGGATAGGGTTCTGGTGATTGCAACATCTACGAGGCGGCAGACGCTTATTTAAACCTTCTCGACGAGCAACGGTTGTTGCAGGGCCCACCTGTCACATCCGAGACTGACATCGAGACCAGCGCCGAGATCGGCACCGAGACTGGCGAAGCCGGTATAGAACTGAAATCGAAGAGGAGACGTCGACGACCAAACCAGCTCATCACTACTAGACTGGTGGTCACGGAGGTGAACGACGACAATTTTGAGCCAACACAACCTGTGGAAGCGCGTGCATGCTATGACAATCAAATAGGCTGCATCCTACGGACAACCACCACCATCAATGATGAGAAACTAAAGAAGATAGAAAATATGAAGCACTCCCTCCTAACGAAGCTGCACCAGGTATTTTTGTTCCCGGGCCGGGATGAAATCAAATATACTGATCTAGATAAAGACCCGACAATGAAGAAGATAAACAAATGCGTCATGACCAAGTTTAGCGATGCGTTGGCCGCCTGGAAAGTAAGGGTGAAAGCGAGGATCCTCGACAAAAAGGAACCCTACTCCAAGATTGTAAAGGATAATCCAAAAATCAGGGAACATCAGTTTGAAATATTCTTTGCGTCTTGCGTTGCCGAAGCTGCCAAAGAAAAGTCGAAGTACATGAAGGGGCTTCAAGAGAGGAACATGGGGTGCCACCACCTCGGAAGCCGTGGTTATGCGGGGAAGAGGACCAAATGGGCCAAGGAGGTTAATAAATGAAGAAAACATTGACAAGAAGGTTGCGATTGCGGTTGATAAGAAATCAGCTGAGACAATCAAAGCATCAGTAGCTACCGCAAAAGAGGAGTTTGCAACTTCGTATGGTGTCTTGGTTCCGGCTGTTGTCAGTTGGACCAAGCAAAATCCAAATAAGGATGAAGCGTACTTTCCCCTTTCCAACTTCTTGGGGAGCAGCTCAACTAGCGTTGCACCTGCTCCTGCACCGGCTCTCGCACCTGCTCCTGCACCGGCTCCCGCAATTGCTCCTGCACCGGCTCCCGCACATTCTCTCTGCGGTGCTTCGTGTTTGGCTGAGCTCGATGCCCTCACGGTACATGTCACACCATCCCTCTTCAATATTTGTATAATATCCCGTTTCCATTGCCTTTCGGACGTCTCATGTCGCAAATATGTCTTTGTAGTCCGACGTAACCCCATGCACCATATTGTACAACATTAGCAGCCAGAAGATGGATGTGGGGAAGGCAATTATAATGAAGCCAAAGGACCAATTTTTCCACAGCCGACAAATTCCCCCAGACGTCTTCAAGGTTTCCGTGGCCAGTGTCGAACCGGGCCATGAGAATTTGGCTCCTTCAGTAGCACTAGGGAGAGATGACGACGAGACCCCGCGGCGGCTTGCCGATTGCAAGCGTTGGGTCCTGTTGTGGATGAAGAGTCTGCTTCGTCTGGAGGCGGCCGAGAGACCTCAGCAAGGTATTAACACCAACAGCCCACCTATCCAATTAGCGTCGCCTATCATGCCGGGTGTGGAAGAGGCTCCATTAGTGGCTGATGACGTTGCCGCTGTTGAAGAAGCAATGCATGATGCCACCGACGAGGATGACGTTGACCATCTACAGTTTCTCAATACCGGCGCCTCTGACGATGCAGGATTGATGGCTCAGCGGTATGAGTAATCAGGGTTTGAGCGCGATGAGTTGGTGCCTGAATTGCCGGAGGATGAACGTATTATAGGCTCACTTCCAGTAGCAAAGAAGCATAGGAAGAGACCGAGGAAAGGCAACAAAGCTGCTTCTATGATCCAACCGCCTTAGCAGCCTCGGGTTCAAGACCGTATACCTATCCTCAGTGCGGCAAAATATCATGTCCTCGGTGATCCAATCCTACCTAAGACAGCGTTAGAGGCCATATATGGAGATCTCAGGAGACTTCATGATGATGTGCTGCAGAGAGAGAAAAGGCTGATAGCCTCAAAAAATACAGGATACCCACTCTACGTGGTTAACGTGCCACGACAAAGGTATACGTTGACACATTCCCCTCGGAGAAGTTCTTCCTTTGATTCGATTACATCTTCGACATGTTTCACTTGAAGAAGCCGGATTTTATGTTTGTACACCTTTATGCCTTGTACATGAACCACATCATCAGGATTGAGCACATACCTTATATCTCTGCCGCTGACCCGTACTTCATGCATGAGAGCTTCTTGTCAATCTGCCAATAGCACCGTGATTACGCGAGTAACTACCTCGCCGATTTCATGGTCGGCAATAAGGACGGGGAGGCGATTCTCTTACCTTATCATCCCATGTAAGTCATCCTCTAATATCCTTTGGTCAATTTCAATCATTCATTTGCACGCGCGGAGGATAATTTGAGGTGTACTTATATTCCGCAGGGACGGGCGTGTCGTCCTCATCATTCTTCACCCCCGATTCTCCCACGCTCTTTACTTGGACTCGTCGAAGAACTTGAAGAAAAAGGATTACACCAACATCAAGTCTGTTCACGACAAAGCTATCTTAATGTACGTCATACGGGGTGGAGAGATCACGGTCAAGAAGACAAGGAACCGCGCGCCGGCCTTCGGCCATAAGACCGACTTCTGCTACATCCAGCAACCGATGATACTCTTAGTGATGGATTCTATGTCATCCACTTCATGCTGGAGTACAGACGGGATCGCCAGCGCCTTCGCATGTCACCTACATCCGTTGATGCCCATATTCTATGATGGGCAAAGACACTAGGAGATATTCCGGATCACCTACTCCGAGCCAAGTTCTATAACATCAAGTGTGAACTTGCCCAAGTCATCATGAAGGAGGTCCTCGAAAAAACAGGGTTGTTCTATGAAGAAGGGAAAATGTCCCGGGAAGACGTCCGAACACGTGTAGCCGCTTAGCATCTCGACCCGAAGCCTTTCACTACGCTCAGTGTCGTGGAAGTGTCACAGTAGATGTCCTAAGGTAAGTACTTGATTGTGGAGCCATAGCGACGTGGTTAGCTTAAAGGGGTTAAGAACAAGACAAAGGATACAGGGAGTTTATACTGGTGCGGCCCCTTGCGGCGAGGGTAAAACCTAATCCAGTTTGAGGTGGAATTTCTGGGCTGTCGATTGCTAGGGTGTGTATGCGCTTGCCTAGCCCTCGATCTGTTGTTTCTTGCACTAAGCCGCTGCCGGATCGTCCCCTTATATACACGGGTTGACGCCTTGCGGCCTACGGAGTCCCGGCCGGCTCATACAATCATGTCCGACCCAGTGACTCTTATTACATGCCTTACAACACAAGTCACATATATGGCGGTTGATACTTACAGGCTTTAAGCCGCCGCAGGCCTTGGGCCCTTAACTAAACCACCATCTTTAACGTGCTTCTGGCTGGGCACATGAACCACCGTTGGGTAACCCGGCCCCTCCTGGGCGGGTCATATGAAATACTTATATCCCCAACATTAGGCCCTAGGTTGATTTGAACTTGTTCATCTCAATCTTTCTTCATCTTCTTGCAAGAGACTGTAACCCGCCGTGACACCCGTTTTTGAAATGATAGTGATCCGCCATGATGTCAGTTTTTGAAATAACGGTAACCCGCCATGACGTCACCTGTTTCTGGCCTTTGAACTGTCTAGATTCTAACAAATATTTCCGCATTAATAGGATCATGACAATCGAGGCACCTGTATCGTCACTTTCCTGTTTACTTGCCTCCTCGATTTTCACGCGTGACCCTCATCCATCTTGCTTATAAATAGGACTAGAAGCCCTTTCCATTCTCCCCTTGCTTCTTCCGTCTCATCTTCTTCCTCGCGACTCTCTGTCTCTGAGCTTCACCGGCTCCGCCGTCCTCTGCTTTGCCTTCATCAGCTTCTGCAGCATCCGCCTTACGCCGTCAGGCTTCTTCCGTGCATCGCCGCCGCTCATCCGACCAGGTATGTTCTTCTTGTTCTTTCATCTTATCTCTATTAGGGTTTCTGTGAAGTTCGTCACCGTTCTTCTTCCTTCCGCCATTATAGCTTCTCTTCTGATCTTGGTGTTCCTTTATGCGCTGATGTTGTTCGTATCTCCTTATAAAACGTCATGATATCTCATCTCTGGTAGAGTAGATTCATCCTCAGAAACTGTATGACCTTGAACTTTAGGTTTGCCTGTTCGTCATTTTAATCTTGATTTTTGAACAACTGTAGATCCAAATTTACTGCTGCAACCTGCAAAAACAATTTTTCCCAGACTTAGTAAAACTTTATTTTCTGAATACTCGCATCTGTCATGGCGGTTTAATTTTCCGACTTATAATTATTCTTATTCCATTAGGCCCCATTTAAGCCGCCATGCTGAACTTGTAGTAATAATTTGTGTCCGGTTTTAACGAACTGGTTCTAAACCGGCAATAATCTTTCCTTCTTTAGGTCTACTTATTTACAATGCCACCAAAGACAATCAGCACGTGCAACTGGGTCCCTTCAATTGTTACTGAAGCCACACTGGCCGACTTTGTCAAAGTCGGTTATCTGCCAAATGCTCTAGTTATGCCTTATCGTGCTCCTAACCCGAGCGAAGAGAGACCTGCACCCACAGATGATGAAGTGATTGTTTTCACTGACCATATGAACCGAGGTTTCTCACCGCCCGGCTCTAAATTCTTCAGGGATGTTCTGCACTTTTTCCAGCTCCATCCCCAAGACATCAGACCCAATTCAGTGTAAAATATCTACAACTTTCATGTTTTTTGTCAAGTATATCTTCAAGAGGAGCCCATCATCTTGCTTTTTAGGTAGTTCTTTTATTTAAACCGCCAGAACGAATTTATCAATGGCCCTAGCTTGGAGCTTGGGGCTGTCTCCATCCAAAGAAGGAGAGACTCTATTTTTCCCTATGCCTGTCTACCGAGTCATCCGGAAGATTGGAATAAAACTTGGTTTTATTGTAAAGATACTTCTCCGGCTAATGAGCATCCATTGCCAGGTCTCTGTGTTCAACGTTTTGACACCAATCACCCTCTTGCTGAAAAGCTCACTGCTGCAGAACGCAAGTCAATTGCCCCCACTTTTTCAAAGGTGAAGGCCCTACTGGGAAACGGATTAACTAGAATTGACTTAGCCCGGTGCTGGCTCGCTTGGTGAATTATTCCTTTAAGACGCAGGTCCGGTTTAATGTGTGAGTATACTAGAGAAAAGAATAACCCTTTGCGTCATAGCTTTGAGGATCTGGAGGAGAGTGTCATCGCAGATATGACAAAAACTGTTTTAAATGAATCCTTGTCTGACTGCAGCAAAGTGGGCCTGTTGCCTTTCTGCAAATCTAACCAGACACGGGAGGTAAGTCTTAACCTTAACTGTTACCATTTTATAATTACAGTTCGCTTGCCAATCTTGAATTTGCCACCACTCACAGGCTAAGTCGGCCTTCTTGAAGAAATCTTATGATCATGAAGCTGCCAAGAGAGCCAGAGCCGCCAAGAAAGCCGCCCAAAAAGCTGTTAAGAAGACCAAGAAGAAAACCAGTGCTTTCGAACTATTTGAACTAAACTACGCTACTGAGTTGGAGGTAGTCCTTGACTCTCTTGGTTCTTACTTCAAATATCTTATTGACACTGATTATTGCTAGGATGACACGGAGGCCAGTCAGGCCGCAGATGAAGAGGTAATGACTATTTCCTCCGGCTCAGAATCCTTGCCAAGAAAAAAAGTTCGACGGGTTATCCAGAAAGTAAGATTTTCACACCCTTCAGCTCATTTAGATCCTCACTTTCTTTTGAAGCAACAACAATTTGAGAGTTGGCGTTAGATAGAAAACTTCGGAGAAGAGGAATTGTCCTCTGGCTTACCCAATACCCCGCCTCGACGAAAACGCCGGAATGAGATATTTCCATTCATAAACTCTTATTATCTGCTAACGGGTCTTTATACAGCAGCCACTGAACTCGTCCGATTCAAATTAAAAGGAAACCTCTCGTTCATCCTCCGGCGACTCATCTCAAAGTCAACTTTCGGCTTTCAAGAGCGCCCCTGGGTAAATGATTTCTTCCTTGTTCAACTTATCCTTAAATCTTTATAACCTTGCAGCGAATTACTTTAATTCATGCTGAGGTCAAGACAAACCCGTGAAGAGGGCCAGGGCAAATAAGCCAGCAGCTGACCCCAAGGTCATTGAGACGACGCTGCAGGCGTCGGCAACAGATGTTCATAGGCCAACTGAGGAAACCACCCATGACGCTCCTCCTGAGATACCTGATGCCGCCACTGATACTGCCAAGGTTGATTCTACACCCGTTGAACTGCCTGCCCCATCTGAACTGGCAGAAGACCGGCCTGAAGATGTTACATTTATTGGTACTAGTTTCAGAGAGCCGGGTAACCCAACTGTGTTAGCCAAACACACCGCCAAGCAAGAACTTGTTGAAAAGCGACAAGTGAGGTTTGATACGTCTCAGCATGCACAACTGACTACTGGCGAAGTCTTTTCTGGTTTTCTCAATCAGGTCCACAGCAATTGCGATCTTGAAATTGATATGGTGAAGCAGATGCACCAGAAATTTGAGGTAACATTCTTGACCAATTTCTAACTATCCTTCCAGCTCCTAAGTCTAGTGGATATGATAAAACTGAATATACTGTAGACTTTAGAACAATTGTCACCTTTTAAATCGGCATACCACTTAACGAAAAATCCATCCTTGAGGAACATTGCATGTGTAGCCCCCAAGGGCCGGCTTAATCAGATTGAATGAGCCGGTCCTTATTATTATTGCATATAACTTGCCTGCACACCATCCATGAGCAGGTGGTAATAACCTGTCACACCCTGATTTTCATGCCGCTAATACTTAAGCTATTGGTCATGCTAAAATGTTGTTTGGCAAAAACTTTTGAGTGTTTTAACCTTGCTTGAATGGATTTCTGTTTGCTGTTTGCTAGTGCTCTAAAAATCAAATAAATCATCCAACTCTTATACTTGATCTCCTTGATCCAAAACCTTTTCCCAATGATCATGCCATGTGTATAGACCAGTATAGTATTTTCTTATAATTTTTTTTGGCCAAATAGTATTTTCTAAAATTAGTTTTCCAAAAAACCCTGAATTGAGGTCTGTACTGCAAGTATCTTATTTAGGGTGTGAAAAATCTTTCAAAAAGTATATTTGAATCCTATTAGGTATAGGACTCCCATAAACCACAAAAGTATAATTTTAAAAGTTATTTTCCTATTTTATTTAAAGGCTTTTTCTTTAGGCCATAAATGGTCTTTAATTGGTAAAAATTATTTAACTATTTCAAAAATATTTACCAAAATTCAGGGAAACTCATAGGACATATATTGTCCATATATAAGAGTTTCAACACATGGTGATGTTCAAAATATTGGGCAAATCCTTCCAAAACCCTTTTTGGATATTTCAAGCTTTTGAAATATTTACAAAGGAAATATTCTCCAAAAATTCCAGGGAAATTCTATCATGTCAAATATGACATATTTGATGATCTTACAAGGCCTGATGGCTTGAAGATCAAGAAATCACCATCAAATCCCCTCAAAACCATTTCTGTCCATTTTGAAGTTTGAGCAACTTTACATTGCCAAACTTGTCCGAATGCTCTCAAACTTGGTTCACATGCTAAAATGGTCTAATTATCCATGTATACCAAATGGCACAAGTTTTGGAGAAGGATAACTTGATCTAAGTGCCCCAAAACCCTTTCTGACCAGATCCAAATTTGAACAACTCTACATTGCCAACTTTTTACTTGGGGCCTCAAATTCTGTGGACATGCTCACAACCCCAAATGATGACACTACACCAAGTGGTGCATCAAGGAGAGATGATTTGCTTAACTTAGTTTTGGAAAATCCATTTCTGTTGATTTGTAGGGTTCACCAAAGTTACATTGGCAAGTTTCTTCAAATGAGCTCAAACTTGGTGGAATACCCTATTTATATATACCATTTGATCCTGTTAAGTCTCATGTCAAGTGGAGTTAATTTGCTTGCCCAAATTTGCATCAAACACCTTCTGTCACTTTTCAAAAAACACCATTTTGACTACTTCCACTATTCTCCTTGAGCTCAACTTTTTACCACAGCATCTCCTAGTCACCTTCTACCTCGAGTAACTCTCCCATGACCAGAGCTCAATGATTGAGGGGTGAAAACCCTCATTTTACCTCTCTGGACTACACTGTTCCCTCTCCCTCTCACCCCTCTCCTCTCACAAGAGCTCATCCAGAGTATCCAATGTCTCTTCCCTACATTTTACTACCCCCTCTACCTCCTAGACACTAGTGGCCACGCGCGGGGCACCAGTTGCCTGCCATGGCATGCAATTCTCGCGCTCTGGAGCACGCTACAGTTCTCTGGCTCACTGTAGCCGCCCCCATCCTGATGCCCCGACCACCTCGGGCCTCCCCAGCACGCCAAACAACGCCCCTCAACGTCCGCATCACGGCAAGGTGTTGTCCCCCTCCTTTCTCCCCCTCTCTCGCCCCTGCTCGCACGCGCGATGGCCGCCCGAGCACGCCAATGGCGCGGCTCACACGCGCGGAGCCTCTGGCACGCCCCGCTCCCCCTTTCCTTTCCCTCGACCTGGACGTCCCTCACAAACACCCTTGACATGATCCAGAGTGCCGATTTGGCCTCTACGATCGCCTAGGGCGTGGCCATGGACGTCGTCCATGGTGCACCGCTGCCCCGCTATATAGGGAAGCCCCAGGCCTCCCTCTGGAGCTCCTTTGCTCTCTCTCCTTCCCAGCGACCCACTGGACCAACCCACACCTCTCTCCGTGCCCTCAATGCACCACCATGGCCGGAGCCGAGCCGCCGAACTCCGCTCAAATCCGTGCCGACCCGAGCCCCTCCTCTCCACCTCTCCACTCCAGAGCCCCCTCACCATGACCGCCGACTCGCACCACACTCCAGTCCTTCCTCCCCGTGCCTGCATCGCTGTGCCCAAATCTCACCGCCGGCCTAGTCCGCCGCGGCCAACCCCCCTCTCAACTCGGTGCCCCTGGGCGAACGTGCCACCCATGGTTGGATGCGATCGGGTCCCCTGAGCACACCGGTGGGAAGGACATCGCCGGAGACGCCCGGTAGCACCGATGACCGGCATCGAACACCTCTTCTGTCTTCCGTAGCACCGCGCGGGAGGTGGAGGACGAACCTGCCAGCGGGCCCCGTCCGTTGGCCGGCCAGCGTGTCTGAGCCACTGACGGGAGGGCCCCGCCCCGTTTAAGTGGAGACGGACTCCGCCCGCTGCCACCTTCACCGCGGGGAAGCGTATTCCTTGGAGTACGCCTCCTGTGTCGTCAGCCCGAGCGCAGCCGAGCCACTGGGATGGCCCACGGTCTAGCTATCGCCATGTGCGCAGTATAAGGGTATAAACCCTTTTCCCTTTCCTTTTTCTTTTTCCAGTCAACTTCAAAAATCCTTAAATAATTCAAATAAACTCCAAATTTGATGATTCAAATTTCTGGCAGTTTCTAAAATCATGATCTACCTGTTGGTGCAACATGCACATTTTCCCAGAGACCTTTTCTTCACAAATATTCATCAAATGTCAATTTTCCATTTCTGTGATGAACTTTAGAAAATCATAGAGAGCTCAAATTTGATCCAAATGCAATGGTTCAAATTCCTAGATACTTGTAATATCAGAACTTAGTTTTTGAACATTTCTCCTAATATTTTCTGTACCCCACAAAATAATGAGGCATTTCTTCCTATTTGTCAACTTTGCAAAATCATAGGAAATTCATTTGAACTCCAAATCAAGTGAAACCAACTCCTAGATGCTTCTAAAATCATTCCTTGTTAGATAGGTGCCTCTGACCATTTTTCAAAATAATTCTTCTATACACTTATTGCCAATCCACAAATCCCCTTATTACATTATATTGAAATGTTCAGAGATATCCATTGATCATATCCCAATGAAACCACCTTGGTCATTTTTCATATGACCAGAGGTATCCTAGAAAAGTCCAACTCCTATTTTTAGAGCACTTTTATTTTTGCCTTGCTGTGTTGCTTATTATGATTGTTTCCGTCGTTAGTTGATGAAATAAACGGAGTACTCGGAGATGGACCAGAAGGTTTGAAGACTCGGAAGGACAAGGCAAGCAGCCCTTTGACCATGTCTATGGAACCCTTTTTATGCATGTCATATAGCACCATATTGTTGTTGCAACAGAATCAAGATGAGGTGGTAACCACTTTGATGGTTTGCCACCGTACTTCCTCATTGATACTTGCATTGTGCATGACCCTACCTTCTTATGAGGGATATGCCGGTGGGAGTAGATAGGATGCTAAAGTAGTGCTACACAATAAGGGACGGGAATATGCATGCTGATGGAGGCAGAGTACTTTTAAAAGACTTTTTCGAAAACCCCGTCGGGTGCCATTTATGCCCGAGGGAGATGATGAGTTGGGTAACCACTTGATGACGAAGTGGTGTACCGAGGCAAGTGTGTGTGTTGTTTTTCAAACGGATTGGTTTAAGTTGCGACCGTTATTCCAACTTTACATGCGCAACCACTCTACCCTTATATGGGAAAGGGCATTATTGATTACCTAGGCCGATACTAGCATGGTGCCCGCATTACTAGTGACGGGGGTGACATGAGGTCACTCTCGGGACGGGGTCGTGCTTGGATAGGCGGCCATGACTGTTTTCACAGGGCACCGAACACACCGTTGGTACCCCATGCCCGTGGTATGTGAAATGGGATCAAGGGTCCAAAAATCTTAAGATGTGAAATGTGGGGCACGGGGGTTGCTACCAATCGAGTGGACTCCATATTAGTGTCGCCTAGGGAAAGATAGTGATCGGGTGCTTACCCCGGGTACTTGAGGTACCGCGGGTCGTGGGTGACACGGAAGTTGCCCGGATCTAGTGGGTAAAGTGTGCAACCTCTGCAGAGTGTAAAACTATTCAAATAGCCGTGTCCACAGTCAAGGACAGTTGGGTAACCGCTCTTGGGCTATGCCCAATGTTTGCGAAACCTGGTGTGTGTGTGTGTGTGTGTGTGTGTGTGTGTGTGTGTGTGTGTGTGTGTGTGTGTGTGTGTGTGTGTGTGTGTGTGTGTGAGGAAACAACACGGTTCAGTGATCTAGATGATGTGATTCTTAAGGAAGTCACGATGAGCTTGAGCATGAGTTGATTACAACTCTTTCTCGATATTGATGTCTGTAACCTCCTGATACTTGTTCTAGACACATGCACGTCCTTGATATATGTTGATCATACTTGCATATGAAAAATTAGCTTTCCGCAAAACTGCCAATTTAGCAGTAGAGCCTTGTATAATTATCCTGTCATCACACTTGGGTTGCTTGCGAGTACATTCAAAGTACTCATTGGCCTGCCACTGGTTATTTTAATTGGCCAGGCATGAAAGAACATGATATGATGAAGATTTCTTGGTGACGAACATGTGAGCTAGGACGCTACCTAGTCAGAATGCCTGTATGGTTATGGCAGATGGCATGGGTCCAAGTGGTTATTGAAGATTTCTGCTGCTATGATATATTCAAGACTTGACCATAATGGTCACAATTTGTGTAATACGGTATGTATGGATGTAAGACTCTTGTTATTCAGCTTCTGTGTGTTCAGTGAGCATTGATCTCTGATCACGACTTATGAGTCGGGGTCCCCACATAACCATATTGCCGCTGGGCTAATATAATTAACTGATAATACAGAAGCGAATGTACATTAGCCCCCCAAGTGCCAAGTGGTGCTGCTTGCAAAGTGCTTGGGACTTTTATGTTCATGAACTATTAGTTTCAGAAAAAAAAATCGCGTCCATTAGCCCCCAAGGGTCAAGTGCTCTTGCTTGCAAAGTGCTTGAGACTTTAAAAAGATGAATCCAGCTTAGAAAAGAACAACTTCAGCCTCCATTAGCCCACAAGTGCCAAGTGTTGTTTCTTGCAAAAGGCTTGGGACTTCAATCTTTGTTAAACCAGTAATCAATCCGTCTCATGCTCACTTTGCCTGTTCAGGAAACCACAGCTGAATTACAAACACAGTTAAAGGATGCCAAGGAATGACTTAAGCACCAAGAATCAGAAACTCAGAAAGCTGAATCAAAGTTTCAATTTAGCCTGTCTGAAGCAAATGATTTGAAGGCTAAACTTAAGTCTGAGAAATCTGCATGGGCTAAAGAAAAGCGCTGCCTTAGTACAACGAGCTGAACAAGCCGAAACGTCTCTTGAAGCGGTGACAACTGAGCTCACCGGCTTAAAACATCGTGTCTCAGAAATGACTGCAACCATCTTTGGTAAGCTGCTGTGTTATAACTTTTAAAATAAAACCTTGGGGTAACTTAACTCGTTACTGATTAACTTAATTGTCATGTAGGTAGGAGAAGCAGTATTCTTGGCAGAGATCCACTTGTAAAGCTAAAATCCGTCTACACCCTTGTGGAACAACTGTATACTGGAGCGCAGCGTGCCCTGGCTGTTGTCTCTCCCTCCAGCCAAGCACCAATATTGTTTGTGGATATCTTACGAAGACTCTCCGTTATGCCTACCAGAATAGATGAAATCAAGCGGTCATCTGCGAGAGCCGGCGCTGTAACGGCCTTGAGCTAGGCTAAGGCGTGGCTTCCAGAGCTGGATCCATCCGACTTGGCTAGTGGGTATCCAAGTTTAAAAGAAGACGGCTCAGCTTTTGACCATAAATACTTCGCTGCGTGTGTCAAGGACATCCGCCAACTGGCCAGTTTGATTGCGAGTGAAATGGACTTGTCTAAATATCAGCCGGCTTATGATATGGAGAACCAGAAGATGTCCACTCCGTCTTATAAAGTGATGGATCTAATTTATCCAATTAGTAAGCATACCTTTGCCTGTGAAATTGATTACTCTAATCTTATTGATGGTGCGGCTAAATTTGAAGCTCTGGTTGGTTTGGATTGGTTGGCGCAGAAATTTCATACAAAGGAGGAGGAAGAACCGGCGAAGGATGACCCGGAATCATCAAAGCAGCAAGGCCAAGGAGAATGAACCGCCGAGCGGCTCATGTACCTATGATAAAAACATTTGAACCTTTGTCTGGCTCACGGCAGCTTGTAATAGGATAGCGAAACACTTTTCCTGCCGGCTTATTGTACCAACTGTCACGCCATCGTGCACACTTATTGTCTTTTGATGAAATTATGGATCACCGAATGTTGAAATCCTTACTTTATTCTTATGATGGTATTGGTGTGCGTAGATCAATATAAACTGTATCCTGAAGATATGATTTGGACTGTCGGCTTAATCAGTCTCCATATAACCTTGTAAAGGTATAGTTCCAGAAATAAGATTGTTATTCTCCGGGGGCTTAGAGCCATTCATTAGATTGGGTTGTAGAGACCCGGAGAGGCTTCAAATATGAGCCATGAAGGGAGGCAACTAGGCCGATCTTGCAAAGGACGTAAATCAAAATGAAAACTTACAAGAAAGCAAACAGAATCAGAAAAAACAAGCGAAAAACACTTGAGGCTTTAGCAGGCCGCCAAGCCAAATGTTCTTCTTCAATGAAACTAGCTTTGGTGGCCCCTGGAAGGTACGTGCATGCTATGAGCCGGCTTTCACAGTACGCAATCAACATTTGAACCTAGACAAGTGCAGGTCTTTGTTTTTAAAGATAGACTTGCATAGAGTACGCGGGGTCAGAGTTGCATCTTGCATCATAGGCCGAGTTATCCAAGTTTCAAGGAAGGCGGCATTTTGAGCCTGGATCTATCCTGACTATCTGTAGCACCGTGCTCTCGCAGTGACAGCCGGCGTTTGAACCTTAGCAAGCTCAGGTCTTGGTCGAATACTCCATTAAGACTGATTTCCAAAAGTTCACTGGGTCAATCAGGATGACATGATGGAGTTGAAGCAGCTGGGTACAGGTAGGATGACCCACATGTTATGTCCTCTTTGGTCGAATACGCCTATGTTTGAACATAACCCGGTTAAATGGGTAGTAATGTTGTGTTCTCTTTGGTCAAATACGCCTATGTTTGAACAGGAAGCCCCCAAGTGACATACTTGCTGATTATCTTCATCGTGAGCTTATGTTGTGGATGTGCTATGCATCCAACTCTTTTGATTTGGGTACTAAGCTTCTTGAGAAAATATGTATGATGATAATAAAGACTCAACTTTGAAAAAATGGCAGAGGCCCCGAATTGGCGGGGATGCCAGCTTTATTATATTGTACTTATATTTACATCATGAGAGCCGGAGGCTTAAGTATAGTAAGGCCGGAGTTGAGCGATATTCCATGGCCGATTAGTCTCCTCCTCTGATGTGCGAGAGTCCTTGTGCTCTCGAATATCAATCAAGTAGTATGACCTGTTGTGCAGATTCTTGCTGACGACAAAAGGTCCTTCCTAAGGCGGCGAAAGTTTATGCATGTCAGTCTGATCTTGGATGAGCCGGAGAACTAACTTGCCTTCTTGAAAGATTCTGGTCTTGACCCGCCGGCTGTGATATCGTTGTAAATCCTGTTGATAAACCGATGAGCGAGCCGCCGCGAGATCACGCTCTTCATCCAATCGATCCAACGCATCCTGACGTGCCGTCTCATTATCAGCTTCCACGTAAGCCGCCACTCGGGGCGAGTCATGACATATATCGCTAGGAAGAACCGCCTCTGCTCCGTAGACCATGAAGAAGGGCGTGTATCCTGTAGACCTGTTGGGTGTTGTACTAATGCTCCATAACACGGAAGGTAACTCCTCCACCCAACAACTCGGCATTCTCTTCAGAGGGACCATGAGCCGGGGCTTGATCCCTCATGAAATCTCTTGATTGGCCCGCTCTGCTTGACCATTGGACTAGGGGTGAGCCACAGAAGATACATCAAGCCGAATATGCTCACGCTGACAAAACTCCTTCATAGCACCTTTAGACAGATTAGTGCCATTGTCTGTTATGATACTATGGGGGAAACCAAACCGGAAAATCACCTTCCTGATGAATTGAGCCGCTGTTTCTGCATCACATTTGCTGACTGGCTCTGCCTCAATCCACTTGGTGAATTTGTCCGTTGTCACCAATAGGTGGGTTTTCTTATCTTTGGATCTTTTAAAAGGTCCTACCATATCAAGACACTAGGCTCCAAATGGCCAGGTTATGGGAATCATTCGCAACTCTTGAGCCGGAACATGAGCACGCCGTGAAAATTTCTGACAAGCGTCACATCTACTACCAAGTCTTCAGCATCAGCATGAGCCGTTAACCAATAGAATCCATGATCAAAAGCTTTGGCTACTAGAGATTTAGAGTCGGCATGATGACCAAATTCTCCCTCATAGATCTCTTGCAGGATCTCACAACCTTCCTCGGGCGAGACACAACATTGAAATGCGCCTATAACACTGCGGTGGTGCAATTCTCCGTTGACAATCGTCATCGACTTAGACCGCCGGGTTATCTGTCTGGCTAGGATTTCATCCTCAGGTAACTCACCCCGGGTCATATAAGTCAAATATGGAACTGTCAAATCTGGTATGACATGAAGAGCCGCCACCAACTGTGCCTCCGGGTCAGGGATGGCAAGGTCCTCCTCCGTAGGCAACATAATAGACGGGTTAAGCAAAACGTCCAAAAATGTATTGGGGGGTACCGGCTTACGCTGAGATCCTAACCGGCTCAAGGCGTCAGCTGCCTCATTCTTCCTTCGATATATATGCTCAACTTGGTAACCCTTGAAGTGACCCGCAATAACATTAACCTCTCGGCGATAAGCCGCCATGAGCGGATACTTGGAGTCCCAGGTGCCAGAAACCTGCTGAGCTACCAAATCTGAGTCGCCAAAACATCTTACCCGGCTTAAGTTCATTTCTTTAGCCATCCGAAGACCCTGGAGTAGGGCCTCATACTCAGCTACATTATTAGTACACACAAACATTTACCGGAGGACATAAGAAAGTTTATCACCTCGTGGGGGAAGTTAAAACAACTCCGGCCCCCGAGCCCTCCAATTTCCTGGACCTGTCAAACTGAATCGTCCGATATGTATTATCCGGCTTTCCCTCAGGTGTCTGCAGTTCTGTCCAGTCATTGATAAAATCCACCAGTGCTTGCGATTTGATGGCTGGTCGAGGCATATATTTTAAATCATGAGGCCCAAGCTCAATGGCCCACTTGGCCACTCGTCCTGTAGCTTCCCTATTCTGGATAATGTCCCCCAAGGGAGCAGAGCTCACCACCGTAATGGGATGACCCAGGAAATACTGCTTGAGTTTCCGGCTTGCCATAAAGACTCCGGAAACTAGCTTCTTCCAATGTGGGTATCTCTGTTTAGACTCGATGAGAACCTCACTGATGTAGTAAACCGGCCTTTGAACCAGGTGCTCTTTACCAGCCTCCTTTCTTTCCACCACAATAGCCACACTGACAACCCTGCTATTTGCAGCAACATATAACAACAAAGGCTCTTTGTCAATGGGGGCCGCAAGAACCGGCGGCTCAGCCAATTGTTTCTTGAGTGCCTCGAACGCTTCATCAGCAGCCTCACTCCAGACAAAATCATCTGTCTTCTTCATCATCTAGTATAGAGGGATAGCCTTCTCATCTAAGCGGCTTATGAACCGGCTCAACGCTGCTATCCTTCCTGCCACGCGCTGGGCATCATTGATACATTTTGGCCTTGCCAGGGAGGTGATTGCCTTGATTTTTTTGGGGTTAGCCTTGATGCCTCGCTCAGAGACCAGAAAACCCAAAAGCTTGCCTGCTGGGGCACCAAAAACACACTTTTCCGGGTTAAGCATCATCTTATACACCCGGAGATTGTCAAACGTTTCCTTCAAGTCATCAATCAGAGTTTCTTTCTTTCTGGACTTGACCACGATATCATCCACATAAGCATGAACATTACGCCCAATCTGACCATGCAGGAAGTTCTGTACGCACCGCTGGTAATTCGCCTGGGCACTCTTAAGCCCGAAAGGCATAGATACATAGCAGAAGGCTCCAAACAGAGTGATGAAAGCTGTCTTCTCTTGGTCCTTAACCGCCATTTTGATCTGGTGATATCTAGAATATGCATCCAAAAAACTCAAGCGCTCACAAACCTCCGTAGCATCAAGGATCTGATCAATATGAGGGAGGGTGAACGGGTAAGCTGGACAAGCCTTGTTTAAATCTGTGTAGTCCACACACATGCGCCACGTGCCATTCTTTTTAAGCACCAAAACCGGGTTAGCCAAACACTCAGGATGAAAAACTTCTATGATGAACCCAGACACCAAGAGCCGGGCCACCTCTTCACCAATGGCCTTCCGTCTCTCTTCATTAAAACAGCGAAGAAACTGTCTGGCCGACTTATACTTCGGATCAATATTAAGAGTGTGCTCAGCGAGTTCTCTCGGTACACCCGGCATGTCTGAAGCTTCCATGCAAAGATGTCCCGGTTCTCACGTATGAACTCGATGAGCGTGCTTTCCTATTTCGGATCCAGATTTGCACTGATACTGAACTGCTTAGATGAGTCGCCAGGAACAAAGTCAACCATCTTGGAGTTGTCTGCTGACTTAAACTTCAGCAACGGGTCATGCTCTGTAGTTGGCTTATTTAAAGATGTCATATATGTCGGGTCAACATTATATTTGTAAAACTTGAGCTCCTCTGTGGCACAAACCGACTCTGCATAAGCCGCATCACCTTCTTCACATTCCAAAACTGTGGTGCGACTCCCATGCACTGTGATATTCCCCTTGTGACCCGACATCTTGAGCTGCAAATAAACGTAACATGGCCTTGCCATGAACTTAGCATAAGCCGGCCTGCCAAATAAAGCATGGTACGGGCTGTGGATCCTCACAACTTCAAACGTCAAAGTTTCTGTCCTGGCATCATGTTCATCTCCAAAGGTTACTTCCAAATCAATCTTACCAACTGGATACGCCGACTTACCAGGAACAACTCCATGAAAGACAGTGTTCGACGGCTTAAGCTTCTTATCAGTTAATCCCATACGACGGAAGGTATTCTAATAAAGAATGTTGATGCTGCTACCTCCATCCATGAGTACCTTGGTGAACTTGTACCCTCTGACCTGAGGGGCCACCACTAGGGCCAGCTGACCTGAATTATCAACTCGGGGCGGGTGATCTTCGCGGCTCAACATAATGGGCTGCTCACACCATCTTAAGTAACGGGGCACTGCCGGCTCAACAACATTCACCGCCCTCTTTTGGAGCTTCTGGTCTTGTTTGCACAGACTCTTGGTGAACACGTGGTATTACCCATTGCTTAGCTTCTTCGGGTTACTCTGATAACCAGACTGCTGCTGGTTCCCTTGGTTGTTCTGTTGATTGTTGCCGCCTTGACTGCCTTGGCCCTGAAAGCCGGAGCTAGAGCCGCCACCACCATGACCCGGACGCTGAAAACCAGATCCTGAGCGACCGTTTGGTCCATGACCGTTCTGGATAAACTCTTTGTAAGATCGCATGATGCTGCAATCTTTCCACGCATGGGTGGCCGGTTTTTCATCCGACCCGTGCTTCGGACACGGCTGATTCATCACCTCATCGATGTTGTACCTTGGAGGCGGCCTCCCCTTGCGATACTGGTTAAAATTCAATGCCCTCGTATTAGCTACGAAAGCATCAGCCTTGCGTTTATTGCCACTGTGCTGATTGGCCGGGTTATACTGCTGTCCACCCGGGTCATTACCCCTTTTTCCCTTTCCAGGTCTTTTCGCTTCAGACTCGGGGTCCTTGGTACTATTAGAGTTGGCATACTTGACGAGAGCCGCCATGAGCACCCCCAAATCACTACAATGGCGCTTAAGCCGCCCTAGCTTCAGCTTGAGCGGAGGGAAACAACAATTCTTTTCCAATGTTATTATCGCCGATTCAGCATTGATCTTATCTGAGGAGTGCATGTTGGTCGAAACACCGCGCACCCAACTAGTTGTTGATTCACCCTCATTCTGAACACAAGAGTCTAGATCAACGATCGACATGGGCTGTGTGCATGTGTCATTGAAGTGCTTGATGAACCTGGCCTTCAACTCTGCCCATGACCCGACGGAATTGACGGGTAACCCTTTTAACCAGTTGCGAGGCGTGCCTTCTGGCATCACGGTGAAGTATTTAGCACATGCAGCTTCGCTAACGTCCAACATCTCCATCACCATCTCGTAGCTCTCTATCCAAGCCTCAGGGGGCTGATCTACTGTGTAGTTCGGCACCTTACGAGGGCCTTTAAAATCTTTAGGCAACCGCTTGTTCCGTATAGTCGCCGTTAGACACGGTACGCCCCAAGCCCGGGAAGTCCTGCCTATCTCTACTGAGGTTGCCAGGTAGTATGGCGCCGGCTGATGATCGGCTGCCTGAACCGGCACGTCCTGTGCTCTGGCATCATGCCGCGCCGGGTTATGTCCACGAGGCGAGTTATGGCGTCGCTCTGCGCTTGAAACCTTTGGCTAGTCAACGTGTCTGCTGTAGCTGGCACTTGGACGGGGGGGTGAATGAATCCGGTCTCAACTATAAGAATAAGCCTGCTACTGCTGTAGCGCCATCTGAAGTAGTTCCTGAGCTCTCCGGGTTTCTACTGTTACCGGAGTTTCTCCCTCAACTGGCAAAGCCGCCAGCCTTGAAGCCGCTGCTATCATGTTATCTAGTGGATTGGAATTGTGACCTGCCGATGGCGGAGGGTAATGAGGGGCCGGGCGGTTCTAATCTACATACAAAGATCCGGTTGTACGCTGATGAACCGGATCGCCGGTCCTGGGTGCCACTATGGTCCGGTTTAACACCGGCGGAACACTACCCCCTGCCCCGTCCAAAAAAAGATTTCTTGGCTCATAAACAAAGGGGAGACGACTCTGTTGCTTTCTCCTCATGGCTTCATTAGCAACGTTATGACCTACCGAGAGCCGGAAAGCTTCCGTTTGAATCCGTTGGGCCCAGGCATCCAAAACGGCCCGTTCTTTGGTCATCCTGGTGTTCTCTGCTGCCAGGTCTTCCTTAGCTTGTGCTATCTCCAGCCGCAACTTATCCACAGCTGTCTTGTGTTGATCTTGGTTTTCTGGGGTTATCTCTGTTCCCATCAGAGTCGCCAGATTCTCCAACAGGTCTCACAAAGCTTGAGTTGGCGGGCGTGCTGAGCCGTCTGCACCTGCCGCAGCTGCTGTCGCACCGGGTGTTATGGTCCCGACGATTGTTGATCTGAGAGCCGGCTGGGTGCCGGTCATGAAAATCGCTACCCGGCTTGGCGGCTCACTAAGGTCTGGAATACTGTTATCGTCGGACGAACCTCCAAGCAGTCCGCTCTGCATCCGATACATGGAGTTAGTCTCACCTGTGGATGATTCACCGTCGGAGAGAATGGCTGCTTCTTCATAAGATCCGTAGCTTCTAGTGCCCTGGATGTATCCAACGAAGAAACGCTTCTTCCCGGGTCGAACCCGGGCGGGTCGCGCACGCTGAGCCGGCACGACGATGTTGGTGCAGGTGTCCGGCTCAGGGCCCGATTCGCCGATCTTGCCGATGAAGACGTGAATTCCGTCGAAGGGGACCCGTTACCCGTACTTAATTGAGCCAGCCTCGGGACCCCAGACTTCATCATCTATGTAAAGCTTGCCGCGACGACTCTTGGTCATCCGGCCCATAGTGTATCCCTTGAGCTCTTCGAAGTTTCCCTTCAAGAACTCAAAACCACAAGCCGCAGGCCTCACGGTGGGCGCCAACTGTCGTGGAAGTGTCACGATAGATGTCCTAAGGTAAGGACTTGATTGCGGAGCCATAGCGACGTGGTTAGCTTAAAGAGGTTAAGAACAAGACAAAGGAAACATGGAGTTTATACTGGTTCGGCCCCTTGTGGTGAGGGTAAAACCTAATCCAGTTTGAGGTGGAATTGCTGGGGTGTCGATTGCTAGGGCGCGGATGCGCTTGCCTAGCTCTCGATCTGTTGTTTCTTGCCGTAAGCCGTCGTCGGGTCGTCCCCTTATATACACGGGTTGACGCCCTGTAGCCTACGGAGTCCCGGCTGGCTCATACAATCGTGTCCGGCCCGATGACTCTTATTACATACCTTACAACACAAGTCACATATATGGCGTTGATACTTAGATGCTTTAAGCCACCGCAGGCCTTGGGCCCTTACCTAAACCGCCATCTTTAACGTGCTTCTGGGCTGGGCCCATGAACCGCCGCTGGGTAACCCGGCCCTCCTGGGCGGGTCATATGAAATACTTATATCCCCAACACTCGGGGACTATCTCGCTAATTTGGAAGGATGGCATGACCTGATCGAGTGATTGCCGATATATGACAATGTGTCCGTTCAGTCCATACTTTCTCTATGGCAAAACTTTGAGTTATGCATGACGAAACTTTATTTGTGATGTAATTAAACTGTCCTCCTCAACTAGCGAAGATCACTCTAGTTAGGGCATTTTGGGTATGATGAAGTTTGTTATTTATGCTTATGATATGTTGCTTCTATTTTTGCAAAGTGTGTCTCTTTCTGTTGCTCAACTATATATGTTGCATATAATTGACACATGTGACGATGCAGATGCATAGATAATCGATGGCAAATAGGTGTTACGCCAAGAGTATATACGACGAGTGGCCGGAATGTCAGTCCCAGGTGTATACGACTGCTAGTAGTTAGTTTAGGTCCTCTCGTGTATATCAATGTTTAGATGGATGATGTTGTAGTTGCAAGTATTCGAGACTTGTATCGCTATTTTTGATATGATTATCATTTTTTAGATGGATCACTTTATGTTGGATGATGACTATGATGATGACATGATTTGATGAGACTATTTGTATGTATATTATAAAGCCTGTTGAAATACAAAACAAATATGCAAAAAAAATCGGAAACAAATAGAACTAGCAGCAGCGAGGGAAACGAAGTTAGCAGAAGCGCGCTCCTACCAGTAGTGCGGTCTACATCACAGCAATGCAGCTATTAGCAGTAGTGCTCTCGAGTAAACAATGTTGCTGCTAACCAGGTATAGCAGTAGCGCGTGTCAAAGCGTGCTACCGGTATAGGTTAGCTATAGCACCATATCAGTAGCACGGTCACCCGCACTACTGATACAGCTAAAACATGTGCTACTACTAGGCTTGTCCCTAGTAGTGTTAGCAGGCGATGACCACCTTTTCTCAGGATAAGATTGGGCATGTCGGTGTGAAATCTGGTAGACCACGCGATAGTGGGTCCCGTGTGACGCCCGAGACCGACGTCCCAGAAGATTCCAGAAGATTCCAGATGTTCCGGGTTGCCCGTGTGTCCTTTTGTGCTTGTGTTATTTAATTTTTTGCATTGCATCATGTCATCATGCCATCATCTCATTAATTTTTGCAACCAAATAAATTGTGTGGGCCTTCGGTCCATTTAAATCGAGGGAAGGTGACTTCTCTTTATAACATATAAAAGTCTCTCAATATTTAGGGAGCTATATTTATTAAATATTCCATTGCTTCGGAATCAACATAACACACTTGCATAATTTTCCCCATGCCTATTCCATATCAAGTTTGACTTCTAAACCTTGCCTATAATTCTTTCCGTTGCTTCGAGGCTCCTCCATTTATCTAGACTCCGTTCAAACTCCTTTTATTTTGCAACCTAAATGTTTTAGTTTGCACTTCCCTTTTGTTGGAGCTATTTTTGTTGGGAAGGTAATAACCCGTAAAGCCTTAAAAAAATGTCCCATCTTTTATTTTCTGTTCTTTGCCTCTTTTCTTTTTATTTTGGCTCTCTCCTTTTATTTTTATTTTCTGCTAAGGAAAATAAATAAAGAGAGGCAGCTCCCTCTCCTCCTTCTCAGGCCCACTGGCCACTCGAGCCGCGCCCTTGCCCATCAGGCCCGCGGCCCATCTTCCCTCTTGGCCCACCGCTGCCCGCACTTCCTAACCCTAGCCTGAGCCTCGCTCGTCCCTCTCTTTCCCTGCGCGCCGCCGCACGTCTCTCACCTTCTCCCCTCGTGCGCCGAACCCCATCCCTGTTTTCCCTCCATCGCCAGGACGTCCTCTGCCCGATTCCCTCAGCGCCGCCGTTTTTCCCCGAACCCCTCGACCCCGCACCTCGCGCAAGATCCCCGAGCTCCGCCTCCCTCCTCTCGCAGCACCTCGCCTCCGTCTCGGCCCCGTCCGCCTGGATCGCCCCGAGGCCTGCAGTTCCTTCCTCGCCAGGCCGCTGTCCTCGCGCGCTCTTCTCCAGGCCGCGCGCCGAGCCCCGCGCAGCGCCCGTCCCCGAGTACCTCTCCCGCCGGCCAGGAGCTCTGTTCCTCCTTCGCCAGCAACCAGCGCCGCGTCGCCTCCCTCCCTCCGGTCCTCCTCGGCCAGGAGCAGCGCCGCTTCTTCCGCGCCGGCAGCCGCCGTCCCGAGCCGCACCACCTCCTCTGGACTCATCCGCGGCCAGGCTCTCGCCTCGTCTCCGCCCCGTCGTGGACCCTCCGCGGCCACCACAGCACCGCACCCTCGTCGCCCCTCCTCTCCAGCCAGGGAGACGCCCGGCCCACGCCGTCCCTCGTCTGCGCCTCCAGTCCGCGAGCGCCTCCCTGGCCCCTGCCTCGTCCATCCAGCGCACGGAGCCGGCGGCCCCGTTCTTTTCCAGCTCGCCGACCCGCATCCTTTTTTTTTCCTTTTTTTTGTTTTTGTTTTTGTTTTGTTGCTGCTATCTGTTCATCTCAAGTAACCATGGAGCAGTAAGTAAATCTACTTTTGGACCCTTGTACAACTACGGCGCGAGATCGAGAACCCCCAAGTACCACTACGAACGCCGACGCGACAAGTACCCCGACATCGATGACATGAACGGCTACGGAAAACGTGAACAACTACCGTCTCGGAGACGCACCAAGTACCACTACCGTCGCCCGAACGTCTACCGTCGCCGAGTACCACTACTTCCTCTACCGTCGCCCGAGTACAACTACCACTACGAGAACAACTACTTCCCTCTACGGCATGTACCACTACCGTCGCCCCGTGTACCACGACTCGTGTACCACTACGTCCCTCGATGTCTCGAACCGCCCCGAAACGCACGCTTCAAAGGTATAACAAGACGACCCCGTGGATGACCCGTGTGATGCTTGTTGTGTTGTATGAAACGTTCCCCTTGTGCACCGTGTCCGTTTCATCCCTTTTGTCATGTTCCTCGGTTGCCTCGTCACCGACTCGTGGGAACCCGGTAACGGGATCGCCCCACCTTTCATCTCGTTTGACTCGCTCACGTCGATTCTTCCTTTGCACCGGTCTCTCACCGAGTTACCGGTACCGATATGATGCCATTGCCTCATTTCGGATCGTTGCCGTGGCACCCCTTTTCATTCCACCACGGTGACAAATACTCCATATCTCTTTTAAGCCAACCTTTTAATAATTGCATAAACTTGATCATGTCATCCGCATCATGTTAACAACCTTGAATGTTTAATTGTTATTTGCTTATAATTATTAAACATGCTTATGGGGATTTTCCGGATCTTGTTGTTGTTATTTTTCCGGCCTCATTTAAAATGCCTAAATAGTGTAGTTTCTTTTTGCTTCACCTCTTGCCATGCTAAAAACATTTAATCTTGTCTTGTAAATAACGAGAGTCAACTAAATAATTAATATGTGGTGTTTCGTCAATATGCCACTCGTTGCATATTGAGCTCCACTTAACTTGTAGTACTTGTTTGTGCACTTGCCATGCCATGCATAATTAAACCGGACATGCATCATACTTGGGTGTGCATCGTATGCCATGTTGATGCTTGTGTGTTTACCGTGTTGTTTGTTTTCTTTCCGGTTGCTTCTCTTGTTAGCTTCGGTTTTGTTCCGGAGTTGTGAGGCTTCTTCTCTCGTCTGTGTTGCTCCGTCTACTTCATGGATCCGTTCTTCTCCCTTGTGGAATTCCAGGCAAGATGACCGAACCCCGATAACATTACTATCTTTGCCTATTGCTAGTAGTTCCGCTCTATAGTTTTGCCTCGACGCCCATGATCTTCTTGTCAGCCTCCTACTTGTAACCAATTGCCATGTTTAACCCCCTACCTATGCAAACCTTTGATTGGCTATACGTAGGCTCGCTCAGCCCCTCTTATAGCATTGTTAGTTGCAGGTGAAGATTGAAGATGCTTGCTTCATGATTGAAGTTTGGTTGGGTTATATCACACTATATAAATGCTTAAAATGAAATCATCTATATACTGGCAAGGGTGGAAGGCTAAGCCTTTTGCTTGGTGATTTGTTCCACTCATGCCGTTAGGAACCGTATAAACCGGTGTTATGTTCCTTGATTATGCGTTCCTAACACGGTTGGGGTGTATGGGACCCCCTTGATAAACCGCTAAGTGCTAAGTCTTTTCCAGCAAGTCCCAACATTGGTACTATTTGCCTAATAACAAACTAATAAAAACTTGCATAAGGGCCTTGCAAACCCTCTTTTATTCTTAATTCAACAACCCCGGGCCAGTGCTCCACATGAGTGTTGGTCCGAAACGGGGAGCCTGCGGGGCCACCTCGAGGAAACTCAAGGTCTGGTAAAAACCCGTAGCTTCGCCCATCCGGTCGTGTCCTGAGACTAGATACGCGCGGCTACCTATCAGGGTGTCGACACGCCGGGAGGATTTGCTGGATTAGCCTTACCTTAGTTCGGTTTAACTCGAGCACGGGATTCCGAGGATACTCGGGTCTTCCCAACTATGGAGTTGCGACTCCGCGGATCGTGGGCTTGTGATGGGCCAAGTTGGAACACCCATGCAGGGTTTGAACTTTCGAAAGCCGTGCCCGCGGTTATGTGGCAGATGGGAGCTTGTTAATTCCGGTTGTAGATAACTTGACACAATGTTACTAATACACTACCAGCGTGTGTTCCGTGACTGTCAATTTCCGAATAGGGATTCGGAAGTTGAACACGGTGGGGTTATGTTTGACCGGCTTAGTTTAGGATCACTTCGTGATCATCTTTCGACCGATGCACTTCTCTTCTCGCTCTCTATTTACGTAAGTTAGTGCTAGTTGCTGCTGCAGACTCTTGTTGTTCCTTCACCTCATGTTCTTTCTTCAGCTATGTCCTCACCCAAGGCTTAAATAGTCTTGTTACCCGGGAACGGGATTGCTGAGTCCTCTGTGGCTCACAGTTACTTCACCACACCAGATGCAGGTTCAGCTGAGTTTGATGCAGGAGTTGGATCAGTTCTTCACCAGGAGCTCGATGAAGAGTTTGGCTGTTTGTTTGTGATGTTTCGACGATCAGTAGTGGTTTCTACTAGGATTCGATCCTGAGCTGTGGCTTTATGTTGTTTTGGTATCTTTCTTTTTTGGATCTTCACCCGTAGTCGGGTTGTGATGTTTTGAATGATGTATTGCTTATGTAATGTATTGTGTGAAGTGGCGAGTGTAAGCCAACTATCTCCTCTTGCATTTTAATCCCTCTTTTACATGAGTCGTGCAAAGATACTAAACTTGAGATCATTCTAGGATGGGCTTATACCTTTAAGTCGTGCCTCGACACGTAGGAGGTATAGTCCCATCCTGGGCATTACAAGTTGGTATCAGAGCCTTCTCCGACCTAGAAGCCCCCACTGTTTGATCGAATCGTTGACGGTTGAGTCTAGGCACACACTGAAAACTTTTTGAGTCCTATATTATAACGGAGAGTAGGATTTCTTTGCTTCTCATCCCCTTTCACTCTGGTGAGGACTCCTGACGATTACTCTTGTCTCTTCTACTTTCAAAAATTGCACCAAATTTTTTTTAGGATCCCGCGAGTATTCTGGGATTGTTTCGATGTTCTTGTGACAAGGATATTGTTCTCGATGCCTCCTGTTCCCGAGGAGTTGAGCTTCAGGGTATCATTGACACAAGCATATCGCGGCAGTACTAAATACTTAAGACGGCCGACATCGAAAATCTCTCCTATACGGCCAGTGGCAAGATAACCCCGACATCACCCAGTACTGGGGAGGTAGTTCGAGAGTATTGCCATAGCTTGTTATAGTGGGTGCTTTTCGAAGGTCCGAGGTAAACAGTTTCCGAGAAAGACTGGTTATGTGTTGAAGGATGGATACACCTGGATGTAGGTTTAGAGTTGATTGCGCGGTGCTTCCCGTGTATCCCCAACACCTGATTGCATAACTGGAAACTTTCGGAAATCTATAGGTGGGTTCATCTAGTAGTTCTAGGCATTCTTCCAACGAATGCACGATATGAAGTTCGGGGTTCTACATTGAGTGAAGTGGTTTTATGGACTTGTTCTGATCGGGAGTTGCATCTTAAAGGGTCCTTGGCTATGCTGATCCGGGGATTGCAAAACCCTTTTGTAACACGTTCCATGAGCTTTCAGCACAAAGATGTCGAACGAAACTTCTATCTTGTGTTTGTTCCATCTGTACCTTGTTCCTTTTATTTTATCTTTTCTTCTTCCAAGTGGCTTCTCGTCTAGTTGATGTACCTGCAGAATTCATTCGTTCAATTCTTTGCTCGAATGATATTGTGAAGATTAGGCTGCTACACATTTATCCTTTGTTTCGTTTTGATTCTGGTATTCGAGTTGCTTCGATGTCAAATGTTGATTCCATACCTTTCCTAATCGGTATTCTCATATTTCTATGGGAGTGCAGTTCCTTATTGATCATCAAGATGGTCATGCTAAATTCTTTTTCAACCGGTGTCCATTTTGTTCATCCCAAGTTGTCTTTGTTTTCCCCACCCTCCCACCCTTCTTCTTCTTGGTTCCATAAATTCTCAGATGAAATATCCATTTTATTCATGTGATGTTTCTTCATTTTTTTCCTTCAATGTTCTTATCCGGTGTTTTATCGTCAAGAGGCTCAAGAGCTTCAAGTTCATCATTCTTTTGTTTTCATATTCTTCCGGTGGATGTAATTCAAGATTTCGGTGTTGATCTTATCCTTTTCCTCTTTCACAATGCTTCCTTATTCCGGTGCACCAGTTAATCATCCTCCTCTTGTTATTTTATCCAGAGTGCTGAAGATTCATATTCCATTCTTAACCCGTTCAAATTATTTTGAGCATTGTCTTCTTATTCAAGCCTTTTTAATTCAACCGGTGCAATATCTCTTAAGCAATCTTTTCCAACAGTGATTTCTTTGAGTGGGCCCTAACCCACAGGTCTTTTCCCAGGATCTTACCTGACTCTTTTATTTCCGGAGTTATACTCAAATTCTTTTCAAAGTGTGACGTAAGAATGATTTCCATCAATCACATGCCTTCTCCAATATCGCTTTCAAATTCTTTTTTCATCATTGGTTCAACCTTTTTAATTCTTCATTCCGGAGTGCTAAACAATTCTTCATGACATTTCTCGTCTTCATTCTCAACATTTGAAGACCGGAGAAGTGTTTCTCTTAAATCTTGGCCCGTTCTCTCAAGAGTTGTGGTTCTAGCTTCATGCCATCCTCATAATTGTTTTCGATTGTGGGAATCGTTTTCATGCCCCTTCAGAGCAATTCTTGAATTCTTTTCTTTGTGATCCTACGAAGGCCATCATTTCAGAATATTTCTTCATTCTCAGTTTTCAACTTTGTCCTCCAAAAATATTCTTCATTGATGTCTCTTCGTTCGTCTCTATATTCTTACGGGGGTTCTTTCAAGTTACCCTTCCGTTGTTATCGTTTTAATTCATTTGCTCTTTTCATAATCCTACCGGTGGTTCGTTGAGTAATTATCCGAGCTTGTGCGAGATCTCTCTTTAATTCTTTCCAATGAGAATAAGTAGTATGCCAAATCCTTTGGTTGTCATCAATTTAAATTGGTGAAGGAGATGCATAACATAATTCTTATTCTTATTCCTTCAAGGTGATTTAATTCTGTTGTCTGGAGCTTGTTCATCGTATCATATTCTCGGTTCTAATTGGTTCATCTTGTTTTCCGGAGCTTCAAGTTATTCCAATTATCATTTCAAAGCTCCATCTAATTAACCGCATGCCTTGAATCTTATTCTTTTCATCTTTCACTTCTCTTGCTTTCATTACCGGAGTTCTCATGGTGGTTCATCATGTTTTAATTCATCCTCGAAGTTTTCATCAAGATTCTTGTTGGAGCTCAAGCATTCTTCATCATGCTTTTCCAATTGCAATTCTTTCTACCTTATCTTTGAGATGGTGTTATGTCATTCTTGACAATTCCTTCATGTTTCATGATTCACGAGTTATCAAGAATGACATAGTTAAAACCATCATTTCTTTTTCTTTAGGAGACCCTTTCAACCCCTCATTTTATCTCTTGGAGTCATCTTGGGTTGTATTTCACCTAAAGCTTTCCTAAGGATTGTTGCAATTGTGGTGCTTGTAAATGACCCAAGTTCTTCATTTATCCTTCCGGTGAACTAAGTTTATCGTCTCCTTGTTGATATCAATCCAACCAATTCGTTTCTGTTAGTGGCTGGTTGTCACCTCTTAATTTTGAGATGTTTTCCATAAACCCACATCAAGCTTACTCTTTTTCGTTGTTGATCTTTCCAACAACTCTATTCAATCCATCTTGGTAAGAATGCTCTTTCAAATTCAACTTGAGAGATGTTGTCATTTTCTTCTCCGTTCATTTCTTTCATTGATCTATATGATATTCTTTCATTCCGGAGGCATTGTGTTATTGCTCTCTTCGTCCCATCATCTCGTTTTTTTATCAAGATCATGTTCTTTCCCTTGCTCATCATTTAACCAGAGTGTTGTATTCTTCATTCTAGTTCCGTCATCTTATCAAGTTTTGCCTGTCTTTTAACCGGAGTGCTGTCTGAATCTTTCTTACCCCTTGTGCCATTCTTTTATTTGTTTCAGAGGCAGTGTGTTGTTGTTTTCATCAAGTATCATTCCATCTCCTCAAGTTTTGTTCATTTCCTTCCATTTTCAGACGGAGTGCTGTCCAAATTCTGTCATTCTTATTCCTTGGCTATACCATTGCGGTTTCATATTCTTTTGGTCCGTGAGCTCTTGTTTCATGTCTTTCAACCTTAAAGGTTCTCATAATGCTCCTTGTTCTTCTTTTATAACGGAGTGCTCTCAACTTCGTTCATCTCCGTTGCATTCTTTCTTTCAAGATTGTTCAACCTCTCAAGGTTCTTTGGTTTCACTCGTCTGTCAAAGAAGCAACTTTGTTTTACCTCTTCTTTTCTGTTTTTACCCGGTGCTATCTCTAGGATCTCGGGTCGAGATCCTCTGTTAGTGTGGGAGAGTTGTGACGCCCGAGACCGACGTCCCAGAAGATTCCAGAAGATTCCAGATGTTCCGGGTTGCCCGTGTGTCCTTTTGTGCTTGTGTTATTTAATTTTTTGCATTGCATCATGTCATCATGCCATCATCTCATTAATTTTTGCAACCAAATAAATTGTGTGGGCCTTCGGTCCATTTAAATCGAGGGAAGGTGACTTCTCTTTATAACATATAAAAGTCTCTCAATATTTAGGGAGCTATATTTATTAAATATTCCATTGCTTCGGAATCAACATAACACACTTGCATAATTTTCCCCATGCCTATTCCATATCAAGTTTGACTTCTAAACCTTGCCTATAATTCTTTCCGTTACTTCGAGGCTCCTCCATTTATCTAGACTCCGTTCAAACTCTTATTTTGCAACCTAAATGTTTTAGTTTGCACTTCCCTTTTGTTGGAGCTATTTTTGTTGGGAAGGTAATAACCCGTAAAGCCTTACAAAAATGTCCCATCTTTTATTTTCTGTTCTTTGCCTCTTTTCTTTTTATTTTGGCTCTCTCCTTTTATTTTTATTTTCTGCTAAGGAAAATAAATAAAGAGAGGCAGCTCCCTCTCCTCCTTCTCAGGCCCACTGGCCACTCCAGCCGCGCCCTGGCCCATCAGGCCCGCGGCCCATCTTCCCTCTTGGCCCACCTTGGCCCGCACTTCCTAACCCTAGCCTGAGCCTCGCTCGTCCCTCTCTTTCCCTGTGCGCCGCCGCACGTCTCTCACCTTCTCCCCTCGTGCGCCGAACCCCATCCCTGTTTTCCCTCGATCGCCAGGACGTCCTCTGCCCGATTCCCTCAGCGCCGCCGTTTTTCCCCGAACCCCTCGACCCCGCACCTCGCGCAAGATCCCCGAGCTCCGCCTCCCTCCTCTCGCAGCACCTCTCCTCCGTCTCGGCCCCGTCCTCCTGGATCGCCCCGAGGCCTGCAGTTCCTTCCTCGCCAGGCCGCTGTCCTCGCGCGCTCTTCTCCAGGCCGCGCGCCGAGCCCCGCGCAGCGCCCGTCCCCGAGTACCTCTCCCGCCGGCCAGGAGCTCTGTTCCTCCTTCGCCAGCAACCAGCGCCGCGTCGCCTCCCTCCCTCCGGTCCTCCTCGGCCAGGAGCAGCGCCGCTTCTTCCGCGCCGGCAGCCGCCGTCCCGAGCCGCACCACCTCCTCTGGACTCGTCCGCGGCCAGGCTCTCGCCTCGTCTCCGCCCCGTCATGGACCCTCCGTGGCCACCACAGCACCGCACCCTCGTCGCCCCTCCTCTCTAGCCAGGGAGACGACCGGCCCACGCCGTCCCTCGTCTGCGCCTCCAGTCCGCGAGCGCCTCCCTAGCCCCTGCCTCGTCCATCCAGCGCACGGAGCCGGCGGCCCCGTTCTTTTCCAGCTCGCCGACCCGCATCCTTTTTTTTTCCTTTTTTTGTTTTTGTTTTTGTTTTGTTGCTGTTATCTGTTCATCTCAAGTAACCATGGAGCAGTAAGTAAATCTACTTTTGGACCCTTGTACAACTACGGCGCGAGATCGAGAACCCCCAAGTACCACTACGAACGACGACGCGACAAGTACCCCGACATCGATGACATGAACGGCTACGGAAAACGTGAACAACTACCATCTCGGAGACGCACCAAGTACCACTACCGTCGCCCGAACGTCTACCGTCGCCGAGTACCACTACTTCCTCTACCGTCGCCCGAGTACAACTACCATTACGAGAACAACTACTTCCCTCTACGGCATGTACCACTACCGTCGCCCCGTGTACCACGACTCGTGTACCACTACGTCCCTCTATGTCTCGAACCGCCCCGAAACGCACGCTTCAAAGGTATAACGAGACGACCCCGTGGATGACCCGTGTGATGCTTGTTGTGTTGTATGAAACGTTCCCCTTGTGCACCGTGTCCGTTTCGTCCCTTTTGTCATGTTCCTCGGTTGCCTCGTCACCGACTCGTGGGAACCCGGTAACGGGATCGCCCCACCTTTCATCTCGTTTGACTCGCTCACGTCAATTCTTCCTTTGCACCGGTCTCTCACCGAGTTACCGGTACCGATATGATGCCATTGCCTCATTTCGGATCGTTGCCGTGGCACCCCTTTTCATTCCACCACGGTGACAAATACTCCATATCTCTTTTAAGCCAACCTTTTAATAATTGCATAAACTTGATCATGTCATCCGCATCATGTTAACAACCTTGAATGTTTAATTGTTATTTGCTTATAATTATTAAACATGCTTATGGGGATTTTCCGGATCTTGTTGTTGTTATTTTTCCGGCCTCATTTAAAATGCCTAAATAGTGTAGTTTCTTTTTGCTTCACCTCTTGCCATGCTAAAAACATTTAATCTTGTCTTGTAAATAACGAGAGTCAACTAAATAATTAATATGTGGTGTTTCGTCAATATGCCACTCGTTGCATATTGAGCTCCACTTAACTTGTAGTAATTGTTTGTGCACTTGCCATGCCATGCATAATTATACCGGACATGCATCATACTTGAGTGTGCATCGTATGCCATGTTGATGCTTGTGTGTTTACCGTGTTGTTTGTTTTCTTTCCGGTTGCTTCTCTTGTTAACTTCGGTTTTGTTCCGGAGTTGTGAGGCTTCTTCTCTCGTCTGTGTTGCTCCGTCTACTTCATGGATCCGTTCTTCTCCCTTGTGGAATTCCAGGCAAGATGACCGAACCCCGATAACATTACTATCTTTGCCTATTGCTAGTAGTTCCGCTCTATAGTTTTGCCTCGATGCCCATGATCTTCTTGTCAGCCTCCTACTTGTAACCAATTGCCATGTTTAACCCCCTACCTATGCAAACCTTTGATTGGCTATACGTAGGCTCGCTCAGCCCCTCTTATAGCATTGTTAGTTGCAGGTGAAGATTTAAGATGCTTGCTTCATGATTGAAGTTTGGTTGGGTTATATCACACTATATAAATGCTTAAAATGAAATCATCTATATACTGGCAAGGGTGGAAGGCTAAGCCTTTTGCTTGGTGATTTGTTCCACTCATGCCATTAGGAACCGTATAAACCGGTGTTATGTTCCTTGATTATGCGTTCCTAACACGGTTGGGGTGTATGGGACCCCCTTGATAAACCGCTAAGTGCTAAGTCTTTTCCAGCAAGTCCCAACATTGGTACTATTTGCCTAATAACAAACTAATAAAAACTTGCATAAGGGCCTTGCAAACCCTCTTTTATTCTTAATTCAACAACCCCGGGCCAGTGCTCCACATGAGTGTTGGTCCGAAACGGGGAGCCTGCGGGGCCACCTTGAGGAAACTCAAGGTCTGGTAAAAACCCGTAGCTTCGCCCATCCGGTCGTGTCCTGAGACTAGATACGCGCGGCTACCTATCAGGGTGTCGACACGCCGGGAGGATTTGCTGGATTAGCCTTACCTTAGTTCGGTTTAACTCGAGCACGGGATTCCGAGGATACTCGGGTCTTCCCAACTATGGAGTTGCGACTCCGCGGATCGTGGGCTTGTGATGGGCCAAGTTGGAACACCCATGCAGGGTTTGAACTTTCGAAAGCCGTGCCCGCGGTTATGTGGCAGATGGGAGCTTGTTAATTCCGGTTGTAGATAACTTGACACAATGTTACTAATACACTACCAGCGTGTGTTCCGTGACTGTCAATTTCCGAATAGGGATTCGGAAGTTGAACACGGTGGGGTTATGTTTGACCGGCTTAGTTTAGGATCACTTCGTGATCATCTTTCGACCGATGCACTTCTTTTCTCGCTCTCTATTTACGTAAGTTAGTGCTAGTTGCTGCTGCAGACTCTTGTTGTTCCTTCACCTCATGTTCTTTCTTCAGCCTTGTCCTCACCCAAGGCTTAAATAGTCTTGTTACCCGGGAACGGGATTGCTGAGTCCTCTGTGGCTCACAGTTACTTCACCACACCAGATGCAGGTTCAGCCGAGTTTGATGCAGGAGTTGGATCAGTTCTTCACCAGGAGCTCGATGAAGAGTTTGGCTGTTTGTTTGTGATGTTTCGACGATCAGTAGTGGTTTCTACTAGGATTCGATCCTGACCTGTGGCTTTATGTTGTTTTGGTATCTTTCTTTTTTGGATCTTCACCCGTAGTCGGGTTGTGATGTTTTGAATGATGTATTGCTTATGTAATGTATTGTGTGAAGTGGCGAGTGTAAGCCAACTATCTCCTTTTGCATTTTAATCCCTCTTTTACATGAGTCGTGCAAAGATACCAAACTTGAGATCATTCTAGGATGGGCTTATACCTTTAAGTCGTGCCTCGACACGTAGGAGGTATAGTCCCATCTTTTACTTTTGTTCTCCAAGTGACTTCTCGTCAAGTTGATGTACCTGCGGAATTCATCCGTTCAATTCTCTATTCGGATGATATTGTGAAGAGCATGCTGCAAGATAGCTACCCTTTGTTTTTGTTTTGATTCTGGTATTCGAGTTGCTTCGATGTCAAATGTTGATTCCATACCTTCCTAATCGGTGTTCTCATATTTCTATGAGAGTGCTGGTCCTTCTTGATCATCAAGATGGTCATGTTAAATTCTTTTCCAACCGGTGTGCCTTCTCTTCAAGTTACTCCATACGGACGTCGTTGAGAAATCTGACGATTTGTCTGTTTCATTCACCCCAAGTTGTCTTTGTTTTCCCCGCCCTCCCACCCTTCTTTTCTTGGAGCCAGAATTCTTAATGAAGTATCCATTTTATTCATGTGATGGTTCTTCATTCTTTTGCTTCATTGTTCTTATCCGGTGATTTATCGTGAAGATGCTCAAGAACTCCAAGTTCATCATTCTTTTCTTCTCTAAATTCTGCCGGTGGATGTAATTCAAGATTTTGGTGTTGATCTTATCCTTTTCCTCATTTCACAATGCTTTCTTATTCCGGTGCGCCAATTAATAATTCTTCTCTTGCTATCCATATCCGGAGTGCTGAAGATTCATAATTCCATTCTTAACCCGTTCAAATTATTTTGAGCATTGTCTTCTTATTCAAGCCTTTTTAATTCAACCGGTGCAATATCTCTTAAGCAATCTTTTCCAACGGTGATTTCTTTGAGTGGGCCCTAACCCACAGGTCTTTTCCCAGGATCTTACCTGACTCTTTTATTTCCGGAGTTATACTCAAATTCTTTTCAAAGTTTGACGTAAGAATGATTTCCATCAGTCACATGCCTTCTCCAATATCGCTTTCAAATTCTTTTTTCATCATTGGTTCAACCTTTTTAATTCTTCATTCTGGAGTGCTAAACAATTCTTCATGACATTTCTCGTCTTCATTCTCAACATTTGAAGACCGGAGAAGTGTTTTTCTTAAATCTTGGCCCGTTCTCTCAAGAGTTGTGGTTCTAGCTTCATGCCATCCTCATAATTGTTTTCGAATGTGGGAATCGTTTTCATGCCCCTTCAGAGCAATTCTTGAATTCTTTTCTTTGTGATCCTCCGAAGGCCATCATTTCAGAATATTTATTCATTCTCAGTTTTCAACTTCGTTCTCCAACTATTCTTCATTGATGTCTCTTCGTTCGTCTCCATATTCTTACGGTGGTTCTTTCAAGTTTACTCTTCCCTGTTATCGTTTTAATTCACTCGTTCTTTCATAATCCTACCGGTGGTTCGTTGAATAATTATCCGAGCTTGTGCTAGATCTCTCTTTAATTCTTTCCAACGAGACTAAGTAGTATGCCAAATCCATTAGTTGTCATCAATTTAAATTGGTGAAGGAGATGCATGACATAATTCTTATTCTTATTCCTTCAAGCTGATTTAATTCTTTTGTCTGGAGCTTGTTCATCTTATCATATCCTTGGTTCTAAGTTGTTCATCTTGTTTTCCGGAGCTTCAAGTTATTTCAATTATATCAGTTCAAAGCTCCATCTAATTCATCGCAGGCTTCAATCTTATTCTTTTCATCTTTCACTTCTCATGCTTTCTTTACCGGAGTTTTCATGGTGGTTCATCATGTTTTAATTCATCCTCAGTCTTCATCAAGATTCTTGTTGGAGCTCAAGCATTCTTCATCATGCATTCCAATTGCAATTCTTGCTCCTTATCTTTGAGATGGTGTTATGTCATTCTTGACAATTCCTTCATGTTTCATGATTCACAAGTTGTCAGGAATGAGATATTTAAAACCATCATTTTCTTTGTTCAGGAGATCCTTTTCAACCCCTTCAATTATTTGTTGGAGTAATCTTGGGTTGTATTTCACCTAAAAGCCTTCCCTAAGGATTGTTGCTAATTATGGTGCTTATAAATGACCCAAGTTCTTCATTTTTCATTCCGGTGAATTAAGTTTATCGTCTCCTTGTTGATCTCAATCCAATCAAATGTTTTCATCAGTGGCTGGTTGTCACCTCATAATTTTGAGATGTTTTCCATAAGCCCACATCAAGCTTATTCGTTTTCGTTGTTGATTTTTTTACAACAACTCCATTCAACCCTTCTTCGTAAGGATGCCCTTTCAAATTCAATTTTGAGAGAGGTTGTCATTTTCTTCTCCGTTCATTTCTTTCATTGATCTATATTCTATTCTTTCAGTCCGGAGGCTTGGTGATATTGCTCTCTTTAACCATCATCTTCTTTTATCGAGATCATGTTCTTTTCCTTGCTTATCATTTAACCGGAGTGTGGTATTCTTCATTCAAGTTCCCTCTTCTTATCAAGTTTTGCCTATCTTTTAACCGGAGTGCTGTCTGAATCTTTCTTCCACCTTGTGCCATTCTTTTAATTGTTTCAGAAGTTATATGTTGTTCATTTCATCAAGTATCATTCCATCTCCTCAAGTTCTTGTCCAATTCCTTCCATTTTCAGACGGAGTGTTGTCCGAATCATGTCATTCTTTTTTCCTTGGCTATACCATTGTGGTTTCATATTCTTTTGATTCGTGAGCTCTTGTTTCTTGTCTTTCAACCTTCAAGGTTCTCATAATGCTCCTTGTTCCTCTTTTCTAACGGAGTGCTCTCAACTTCGTTCATCTCCGTTGCATTCTTTCTTTCAAGATTGTTCAACCTCTCAAGGTTCTTTGGTTTCACTCGTCTGTCAAAGAAGCAACTTTGTTTTACCTCTTCTTTTCCGTTTTTACCCGGTGATATCTCTAGGATCTCGGGTCGAGATCCTCTGTTAGTGTGGGAGAGTTGTGACGCCCGAGACCGACGTCCCAGAAAATTCCAGAAGATTCCCGAAGATTCCAGATGTTCCGGGTTGCCCGTGTGTTCTTTTGTGATGGTGTTATTTATTTTTGCATTGCATCATGTCATCATGCCATCATGTCATATTAATTTTTGCATCTCAACCTAATAAATTGTGTGGGCCTTCGGTCCATTTAAATCGAGGGAAGATGTCTTCTCTTTATAACATATAAAAGTCTCTCAATATTTAGGGAGCTATATTTATTAAATATTCCATTGCTTCGGAATCAACATAACACACTTGCATAATTTTCCCCATGCCTATTCCATATCAAGTTTGACTTCTAAATCTTGCCAATAATTCTTTTCCGTTGTTTCGAGGTTCCTCCAAAAATTTGAACATTTTTGGACACTTCATTAATTCACGTCTTAGTTCAAACCTATTTGAATTAAATTCAAATATGTTTGAGTTATTTTCCAATCTCGCCTTTTCTATTTTTCTCGGACCGCACTCATTTTATGATGCCCGAGAAAATTAGTCCCATGTGTTTCTTTTCCCTAACTCCCCTCCTCTTTTCTTTCTTCTCTTTTATTTTCTGCTAAAGAAAATAAATAAGAAGTGCAGCCGCGCCCTCTTGGGCCTCTCTCCAGCCTTCCCTGGCCCATCTCCTCCCTCCTCCTCTTCTCAGCCGGCCCAAGGCCACTCCAGCCCACATCCTTCCTAACCCTAGCCTGAGCCTCGCTCGTCCCTCTCTTTCCCTGCGCGCCGCCGCACGTCCCTCACCTTCTCCCCTCGTGCGCCGAACCCCATCCCTATTTTCCCTCGATCGCCAGGACGTCCTCTGCCCGATTCCCTCAGCGCCGCCGTTTTTCCCCGAACCCCTCGACCCTGCACCTCGCGCAAGATCCCCGAGCTCCGCCTCCCTCCTCTCGCAGCACCTCGCCTCCGTCTCGGCCCCGTCCTCCTGGATCGCCCCGAGGCCTGCAGTTCCTTCCTCGCCAGGCCGCTGTCCTCGCGCGCTCTTCTCCAGGCCGCGCGCCGAGCCCCGTGCAGCGCCCGTCCCCGAGTACCTCTCCCGCCGGCCAGGAGCTCTGTTCCTCCTTCGCCAGCAACCAGCGCCGCGTCGCCTCTCTCCCTCCGGTCCTCGTCGGCCAGGAGCAGCGCCGCTTCTTCCGCGCGGGCAGCCGCCGTCCCGAGCCGCACCACCTCCTCTGGACTCGTCCGCGGCCAGGCTCTCGCTTCGTCTCCGCCCCGTCGTGGACCCTCCGCGGCCACCACAGCACCGCACCCTCGTCGCCCCTCCTCTCCAGCCAGGGAGACGGCCGGCCCACGCCGTCCCTCGTCTGCGCCTCCAGTCCGCGAGCGCCTCCCTGGCCCCTGCCTCGTCCATCCAGCGCACGGAGCCGGCGGCCCCGTTCTTTTCCAGCTCGCCGACCCGCATCCTTTTTTTCCTTTTTTTGTTTTTGTTTTTGTTTTGTTGCTGCTATCTGTTCATCTCAAGTAACCATGGAGCAGTAAGTAAATCTACTTTTGGACCCTTGTACAACTACGGCGCGAGATCGAGAACCCCCAAGTACCACTACGAACGCCGACGCGACAAGTACCCCAACATCGATGACATGAACGGCTACGGAAAACGTGAACAACGACCGTCTCGGAGACGCACCAAGTACCACTACCGTCGCCCGAACGTCTACCGTCGCCGAGTACCACTACTTCCTCTACCGTCGCCCGAGTACAACTACCACTACGAGAACAACTACTTCCCTCTACGGCATGTACCACTACCGTCGCCCCGTGTACCACGACTCGTGTACCACTACGTCCCTCGATGTCTCGAACCGCCCCGAAACGCACGCTTCAAAGGTATAACGAGACGACCCCGTGGATGACCCGTGTGATGCTTGCTTGTGTTGTATGAAATGTTTCCCGTGTGAGCACCGTGTACGTTTCGTCCCTTTTGTCATGTTCCTCGGTTGCCTCGTCACCGACTCGTGGGAACCCGGTAACGGGATCGCCCCACCTTTCATCTCATTTGACTCGTTCACTCCACCTTTTGTTTTGCACCGGACTCTCAACGAGTTGCCGGAACCGAATTGTTGCGTTGCATCATTTTCGGATCGTTGCCGTGGCATCCTTTTTCCTTCCACCACGGTGACAATGCTTCATATCTCTTTTAAGTCAACCTTTTAATAATTGCATAAACTTGATCATGTCATCCGCATCATGTTAACAACATTGATATGTTAAATTGTTGTTTGCTTATAATTATTAAACATGCTCATGGGGATTTTCCGGATATGTTGTTGTTATTCTCCGGCCTCATTTAAAATGCCTAAATAGTGTAGTTTTATTATGCTTCACCTCTTGCCATGTTAAAAACATTTAATCTTGTCTTGTAAATAACGAGAGTCAACTAAATAATTAAATGTGGTGTTTCGTCAATATGCAACCCGTTGCATATTGGGCTCCACTTAACTTGTAGATTTGTTTGTGCATTTTGCCATGCCATGCATATTTAAACCGGACATGCATCATACTTGTTTGTGCATCGTATGCCATGTTTATGCTTGTGTGTTTATCGTGTTGTTTCTTTCTTTCCGGTTGCTTCTCTTGTTAGCTTCGGTTTCGTTCCGGAGTTGTGAGGCTTCTTCTTCGTCTACTTCTTGGATCCGTTCTTCTCCCTTGTGGAATTCTAGGCAAGATGACCGAACCCGGATACCATTACTATCTTTGCCTATTGCTAGTAGTCTCGATCTATAGCTTTTGCCTCGATGCCCATGTCTTCTTGTCAGCCTCCTACTTGTAACCAATTACCATGTTTAACCAACCTACCTATGCAAACCGTTGCTTGGCTAAGTACGCTTCGCTCAGCCCTTCTTATAGCATTGTTAGTTGCAGGTGAAGATTGAAGATGCTTGCTTCATGTTGAAGTTTTGTTGGGTTATATCACACGATATAAATGCTTAAAAAAGAAATCATCTATATACTGGCAAGGGTGGAAGGCTAAGCCTTTTGCTTGGTGATTTGTTCCACTCATGCCGTTAGGAACCGTATAAACCGGTGTTATGTTCCTTGATTATGCGTTCCTAACACGGTTGGGGTGTGTGGGACCCCCTTGATAAACCGCTAAGTGCTAAGTCTTTTCCAGCAAGTCCCAACATTGGTACTATTTTCCTAATAACAAACTAATAAAACTTGCATAAGGGCCTTGCAAACCCTCTTTTATTTTAATTCTACAACCCCGAGCCAGTGCTCCACATGAGTGTTGGTCCGAAACGGGGGTTCTGCGGGGCCACCTCGAGGAAACTCAAGGTTTGGTAAAAACCTGTAGAATCGCCCATCCGGTCGTGGCCTGAGACGAGATACGCGCGGCTACTATCAGGGTGTCGGCACGCCGGGAGGATTTGCTGGATTAGCCTTACCTTAGTTCGGTTTAACTTGAGCACGGGATTCCGAGAATACTCGGGTCTTCCCACCTATGGAGTTGCGACTCCGCGGATCGTGGGCTTGTAATGGGTCAAGTTGGAACACCCCTGCAGGGTTTGAACTTTCGAAAGCCGTGCCCGCGGTTATGTGGCAGATGGGAGCTTGTTAATTCCGGTTGTAGATAACTTGACACAATGTTTCTAATACACTACCAGCGTGTGTTCCGTGACTGTCAATTTCCGAATAGGGATTCGGGAGTTGAACACGGAGGGGTTATGCTTGTGGAGCTTGTAGCTAGGATCACTTCGTGATCACTTCTCGCCGAGGCCTTCTCTTCTCGCTCTCACTTACGTAAGCTAGATGCTAGTTGCTGCTGCAGACTTATTCTTTTCTTCAGCCTTTCCCTCACCTAAAGGCTTAAATAGTTCTGTTACCCAGGAACGGGATTGCTGAGTCCTCTGTGGCTCACAGTTACTTCACCACACCAGTTGCAGGTTCAGCCGAGTTTGATGCAGGAGTTGGATCAGTTCTTCACTGGGAGCTCGATGAAGAGTTTGGCTGTTTGCTTGTGACGTTTTCGACGATCAGTAGTGGTTTCTACTAGGATTCGATCCTGACCTGTGGTTTTATGTTGTTTTGGTATCTTTCTTTGGATCTTCACCCGTAGTCGGGTTGTGATGTTTTGAATGATGTCTTGCTTATGTAATGTATTGTGTTAAGTGGCGAGTGTAAGCCAACTATCTCCTTTTGCTTTTTAATCCCTCTTTTACATGAGTCGTGCAAAGATACCAAACTTGAGATCATTCTAGGATGGATTTATGCCTTTAAGTCGTTCCTCGACACGTAGGAGGTATAACTCCATCCTGGGCATTACAAGGGATGCTGTGGATCTTGGATTAATATGATAGTAACATGAACATGGGTGATAATGTTTACCCAGGTTCGGGCCATCTAGGTAAAACCGTACGTCCGCCTCTTGTTTATATTGATGGAGATGTATTGAATACATAGATGATCTACATCTAGATCATAAGTTGTGTTCTAACCATAGGACTTGCTGAATGTAATTTTATTCGGTCCCCTTTATGGGCTAAAACCTTGGCTTATATATACGCCAAGTAGGGCATCTAGGGTTACATGGTCGATATCCAGAGAGATCACATGAAGGAGGCAGGAGATGTACTGGGGTATACGTCAAGTCTTCGGTAGAAGCAGTCTTAATCATGATCATGAGTGTAGTTTATTGAGTCCACTTTAAAGGAAATGAGGGCCCACTAGCCCAGCCCGAGGACTATGGGCCGACTAGGTTAGCACCCCTAGTCCAAGACACCGTCAATAACCCCCCAACTAGTCTTCTACATCGAGAGCGACCATCCTAGTGCAAATCACTCTGTATCCGAAGTCCTCGGCTTGAAATACAAGTGACCCTTCTCTGGTAATTTGAGATTCCTTCCCTTCAAGGGATACTATGAACAATGCCTCAAAGGAATATTTTTCCAACCATAATCCAGATGAACTCACCCAGCGCCCGAAGACATGGGGTTACTTAACCTCGGAGGCCAGCCACATAGGTGTGAATAGTGCTTTCTAGCCTGACAACTTCATCGAAGCGGCACTACCCATGACTGGTCAAGTAGTTACTGCTCACCCAAATCGTGGCCCGAGGCAATCTTTTTATTGGCATGTCCCATCGAAGTGAAGATCGTGCCCATTTTCTTAGGAATATCATTAAGATTTTTTTTCTCCCCGTATGTATAATGGCATCTTTTGTAGGGAGTGGCGATTTCACCGGTACGATAGTGGGACACTTGGCCTTTCACCAGCCTATAAGAGTAAAAAGATAGCAACGGAAAGAAGTACACTTTCATTCCCTTCCCGTAGCCTCTCGATCTCCAGCGCCCAGATCTAATCTTCGCCCTCCTCCTCCACAGTGCATCATACCTTCCATTCCGAGCAATGATCGACACCCTCAAGGGGCACTTGGGTGGTTCCCTCGTGATGGAGGGCACCATCCTAGAGATGCGCAGCGCATGATATATCCCCACGGAGGTCGCCACCTGCATGCTTGACGCCAACCCGCAGGTGCCCGCTCCCAATCCAGCTGCACCCCTTCGTGCACGGGGTCATGTTCTATTATGGGTTGGATTTTCACCATCTAGCCCTAAACTCCACCCCCACCTCGCTTCGTTCATCATGGTCTATGAGGCATTCCTCCGCGTTGAGCCGCACTTTGGCCTAGGGATGAAGGTTTTAGGCATAGAGCCAGAGTACATCGGTTCTGACCTCGCGGAGTGTGGAGGCACCATGATCAGCAAGAATGAGAAGGTCAGCTATTTCAAGGGGACTTTCATAGAGACCATCAAAGAATGGTAGCGCGAGTGGTTTTACATCACTGAGCTTCTCGCTGCTAGCTTGGCCGAGGTCCCCTCGTTCTCGGTCGGTCCGAGGAAGCTTGTGCCCTGGAAGAAGAAGGGCATCCCCTGGGGAAACCAGGGGGAGGTGGAGGCGCTGATCTAGAAGATGCAGTGGTGTTCAGATCAGAAAAACCTCCAACTGACAGACGTGGTCAATGTCATGCTCCAGCTTCCCATCCTTCCACTCCAACTTCAGGCTACCACGATGTGGGCGCTCAAGGCTGAGGACACATGGCCCGTTCTCCACTTCTTCTGCTCCACCTTAGCCAGAATATGCCACGACTATTCAAACCGTCCATGGAATAATTCCCTTCAGACAAGCGAGACCTCGGCTTTGAAGCCGAATAATACCCCGAGGTAATTTCTTTAATGCACAATTTCTCCCTATGCGATATAGACCTTGACTAATAAACTGCTCTTATGCTTGCAGAGGTGGATTGCTAGGGCACAACTAATGTTGTGCCCAACGCCATTGCCCGAGGGGGAGAGACCCCCCTGCTCAAGGCCCTCCTAGTCGGGGAGCCACACATGGTGATCCCCAAGGGGCCAAAGCTCTCGAAGGGCATGGCGGGTCTTTGGACTCCGGAGACCTCGGTCACTTGATCTAAGGACACCCACGCCTCGTCCACCCACGAGGATGACACAGATGAGGAAAAGGGGTAAGAGAATCCTCCTTCAAGGGGAAGAGAGCTGCGTTCGAGGATGCCAAGGTCGAAGCGCGGTCGAAAGGCCAAAAAGGGCACGCAAGGCCCCAGCCGAGCCTGGAAGCAGGCTTGCTCCATCGAAGAAGATTACCTTCCACGACGAGTCAGACAATGATTTCCTCGGGATGGGGAGGGATAAAGCCTACACCCCAGAGGTATGTCATCATCATTATCTCTGTTCTCAACAAGTCTTTCTATCAAGATAAAACTCATATGCACAATGTTCTTCAGTTTGCCGAGGGTGCGTCTGAGCGGTGACTCCTCAAACGGGGTGTCACCCGCGAGCGAGACGCCCGATCCCAGCACTCTTCCTCTAGCTCAAGAGGGGCTGGGGTAAGCGACGACCGCTCCGGCCCCACCGGTTAACACAACATGGGCTGAAGAGTCGGTCTTCATGGCCGAGGTTGAGACTTCGGCCCAATATGTTCAAGAGAACGAAGTCCCTGAGGTTACCAAGGAAGGGCTGGGCCAAACATCGGCCCAGCCGAGGTTAACTCCGGTGCTAGTGCCGTCGCCGGAGACCCTCATGCCTAGCACTTCGGTGTTGGTTTCTGGGGTTCTACCACCCCGCCTCCTGACCCAGGGCGGGCTATTGCGAGGTTGATTGGCACGGTGCTATAAGGCATCCGGTGTGCAGAGGCCAGAATGTGAGATGTCTTCGAGGGCCTTGTGATGAGCTTCAAGGTATTTTTCTGTACCAAGAATAGCCTCCCCACATAGATTTATTTGCAAATCCATGTATCTTTCCTAATATGTTTTTCACTTATGTTATAGCATAGCACTTAGGCAGCGTAGACAGTGGGTATCCCCCGAGTCCAAGGCTAGTTTCAAGAAACTGGCATTGGGGTTGAATCATAATATTTCAAAGTGAAAGAGGTAGCCCCCAAGACTTTGGTCATCATGAAGTGCACGTCCAGGGTATTGATACCTAGAACATGTGTTAAGTAGAAGTTGTTTGATTGTAGGTTTCCACCTTGGCTCCGAACTCCGCCTCCGAGGAGATTGTGGAGATTAACCGGAAGCTCAAGAGGTCTGAGGAGGACCTCAATCTGATGAATAAAAAGATCATGCAGTCTCAAGGTAAGCTACAAATCCGAGGTATTGGAAATTTTATTTTGACCAAAGGGTAGTTTTTTCTGAATTAAGGGCTAATTCCGAACTATGTGGTGATAACTGCTGCGGCAGAGCTTGAGGGGCTCAAGGCCGAGCTATTGAAAATTTGGTAGTAGGCTGATACATCTCCAACGTATCTATAATTTTTGATTGTTCCATGCTATTATATATTCTGTTTTGGATGTTTAATGGGCTTTATTATACACTTTTATATTATTTTTGGGACTAACATACTAACCCAAGGCCCAGTGCAAATTGCTGTTTTTTTGCCTATTTCAGTGTTTCGCAGAAAAGGAATATCAAACGGAGTCCAAACGGAATGAAACCTTCGGGAGAGTTATTTTTGGAACAATATCAACACATAAGACTTGGAGTACACGCGAGGAAACGAGAGAGGCGGCCACGAGGGCAGGGGGTGCGCCCAGGGGGGGTAGGTGGCCCCCACCCTCGTGGGCCCCCTTTGGATCTCCTGACGTGACTCTTTAGCCTATATATACCCTCATACCCTGAAAACATCGAGGAGCACCATGAAACCCTAATTCCACCGCCATAACCTTTTGTAACCATGAGATCCCATCTTGGGGCCTGTTCCGGAGCTCCACCGGAGGGGGCATCAATCACGGAGGGCATCTACATCAACACCATAGCTCATCCGATGAGTTGTGAGTAGTTTACCACAGACCTTCGGGTCCATATTTATTAGCTAGATGGTTTCTTCTCTCTCATTGGATCTCAATACAAAGTTCTCCTCGATCTTCGAGGAGATCTATTCGATGTAATCTTTTTGCGGTGTGTTTGTCGAGATCCGATGGATTGTGGGTTTATGATCAAGATTATCTTTGAACAATATTGGATTCTTTTCTGAAATCTTTTATGTATGATTATAATATCCTTGCAAGTCTCTTCAAATTATTGGTTTGGTTTATCCTACTAGATCTATAGTTCTTGCAATGGGAGAAGTGCTTGGCTTTGGGTTCAATCCTGCGGTGTCCTTTCCTAGTGACAAAAGGCAGCAAGGCACGTATAGTATTGTTGCCATCGAGGATAAAAATATGAGGTTTATATCATATTGCTTGAGTTTATCCCTCTACATCATGTCATCTTGCTTAAGATGTCACTCTGTTCTTATGAACTTAATACTCTAGATGCATGCTGGATAGCGGTCGATGTGTGGAGTAATAGTAGTAGATGCAGAATCGTTTTGGTCTACTTATTACGGACGTGATACCTATATATAGTGATGATGTCTAGATATTCTCATAACTATGTGCTTTTTTGTCAATTGCTCGACAATAATTTGTTCACCCACCGTACAATTTTGCTATCATGAGAGAATCCACTGGTGAAACCTATGGCCCCCGTATCTATTATCATCATATTATTTTCCCGTCAATTTGCCAATTTCTGTTGCCGTTGCTTATTTTATTTACTTACTTTTTATCTATACCAAAAATACCAAAAATATTATCTTATCATATTTATTAGATCTCACTCTCGTAAGTGACCGAGAAGGGATTGACAACCCCTTTTATCGCGTTGGCTGCGAGGTTCTTATTTGTTTGTGCAGGTACGAGGGACTCGCGCGTGGTCTCCTACTGGATTGATACCTTGGTTCTCAAAAACTGAGGGAAATACTTACGCTACTGTGCTGCATCACCCTTTCCTCTTCGAGGGAATACAATGCAAGCTCGAGAAGTAGCAAGAAGAATTTCCGACGCTGTCAGGACCCTGATCCTAAGTCACACCGATCTAGCTTGTAACACATCATATCACTTTGCGGCCTCACGCATGGTATCCCCACGGGTGCCACCTTACCTCGCCCGGGACCGTTTGCGCATTTTGGCACACGTATATGATAGTGTCGCTAGCATCCATATGATAGAGAACCGGGGCCGACATGGCTAGTTATAAACCAAAAGTGGCACTAAATTACATAGACAAGCATCCATGACCCAGCAACGAACGTGTCGGTCAACAACGTATGAACCCAAGTCGTAGCAAGCTACATGGACTTAAAGGAACAACGCGTGACATTTCCCCTAAGGGACAGACATAGGAACGAAGAAGGACACATGTCGGCCAGCCTACGTGTTCCGGAGCAGCAGCAAGCTACCAATGCTCAGTGGAAGCACTAGGAGGCATTTCACTGTAAGATAGGCTACCAAAGGTAAACAACTAGGTGTTGGATCCCACACATACCAAGCATTTCAAACATACCCACAATACGCTCAATATGTGCAAATAGCATGGTAGAACACACATCACATGGCTCAATCAACTCCTACACATGCTAGTGGGTTTCAACTATTTACTGTGGCAATGACAGGTCATGCAAAGGAGTAGGGTTCAACTACCGCAACAAGTAGCAGTTCACACGTTGTTGCCTTAATGCAGTAAAAGAGAGCAGGAGCGAGAAGATGGGTTTGTATCGGAATGATCAATGGGTTGCTTGCCAGACAGATTGGTTGTCGGGTACTGCTCTTCAGTTGGATACGCTGATGTATCCTCGAGAGCAGGACCTACCACGGAGAACACCGACGATACAATCAATATACAAACAAATGCAACAATATGATGCATGCTCATGACATGGCAAGATGAATGTGTTTTGGGCTAATGCAACTATAAACAGAAAGGAATGAGCTCATTTGAACCAAAGATTCAAACTTATACCCAAACTATTATTTATTAAAGTGCATTATTATGTTTTGATTTGAACATCAAGGTTAACTTGCTCAAACATGCATGAAACCAGTAACATTGGAAAGATTGGATTTTTCTGATCAACTTTCATATATAAATCTTTTCCATCTGAGCTATTGTTGAATTTATATGATTTTTAGAAGTTTAAAGCATTTTCTGGAATTTCCTAAATTGTTTTAAATCAAATAATCCCAGAAAAGCCTTTACTACGTCAGCATGACATCATGCTGACTTCAGCAGGTCAACGGACCTGGTCCAGGTCAAACCTGACAGTGGGTCCCGCGTGTCAGTGTCATTAACTTAACTGATTAAACATTAGTGCTAATCCTAACTTAATTAGCTGGCTGGGCCCACCTGTCATTGACTCCAGGGGTTCAACCTAGGCCCACGCGTGGTCAAAGAGGGTCAAACCGACCGGCATTTAGCCGCCGGCGAGGCCAGACGCTGCGGTGCGGTGTGGAATTTGCGCTCCGGCGACCAAATCGACAGCGGAGCACGTCTACGTGATGCGGGGGATGTGCCGCATCTAGTGGTGGTGGTTGTTAGCCTCGGGATCACCGGAAAAGGCGCCGGCGATGACCTTGGCGGCTGCTGGAGCTCGGGTGAGCTCGGGCTAGACGCTAGGAGGCACGTCGAGGCTCGTGGAGAGGTGGTCTAGGCTCTTGGGGGTGCGGTGAAGCTGATGGACAGGGTGGCACGGCCGTTGGGTGGTCGGAGTCTCGTCGGCGACGAGCTCCGTGACGGCGCGTGCGGGTGAGCTTTGTGCTGTCATTACAGAGCTCGAGAGGGAGAACGGAGAGGATGGGGAGGTGGCCAAGCTCACGGCGGTCGCGTTGGAACTGACGGCGAGGTCGGGGACGAACTGCTGCGACGGTGAGGTCGCCGGCGATCTCGACGGCCGAACGGGGGAGAAGTCGACGGAGACGGCGCATTGGGGCTTCCGGCGATGCGTGGCTCGTCGGGGAGACGTAGCAGACGATGGCGGAGCTTCCAGACACGGAGGGGCGGCGAGGGTGTCACATCCCTAGTCAGTGCTTGCATTAGGACTAGCTAGAGTGTGCATCATGTTTACTTTCCAAAGAAACTTGAAATGGGAATGACAGAAACCCCAGCACCCCTCTTCTAACAACTAGGGTTTGATAAAATCTTTTCCAATGTACCCAAAATGCCCTTAAAAAATGTTCATCATTTCTGCCTTGGTCTTAAACCTCTGCCAAAAATGGTGCACAATTTTCTAGGACATCCAAGGTCTCTGGATTAATTCATATGGTATTTGCATTTGGGCATTTAAATGCTATAAAATATTTTATGAGCCCAAATAATCATAAACTAAAATCTTCCATACTGTTCATATTATATATAGTGGGCATGACTAGTTTTATGAGCTATAAAAATGTTCTAGCATTTTTATTAATTCAACAAAGTTGCAAAAGAAATGAAACAGAAAGTAAATAGAAAAAAAAGGAAGAAGCAGACTTACCTGAGCCCACTTACCTGCTGGCCCAGACGGCCCAGCCCACCAGGGGCACGCCCGTCCTCTTCACCATGCCTGCGCACGAAGCAGCTCGGTGGCGAGCGCCGCCGACACGCCGGCCACCTCCTGCCTGCCTGGCTGCCCCCTCGACGCCCTGGACGCCCCTAGGCGACGCCACGCACCCCCCTGGCGCCTCTCTCATTCTCCCCCGTGTCTTCCCCCTCCTCTCTCCCCTCCGCCAAGCTCCACCGAGCGAGCTCGTCGCCGCCGATCGCTGCCACCGCGCCCTACGCCACTCCCTCGCCTCCCCGACGCACCATTAGCTCCACCGCATCGCCCTGAAGCTCCCCACCGACGCACACGACGCCAGAAGCCCTGCAACGCCATCCCCGCCGTCGTCTCTAACCTTCGGCACCGGAGATCGCCGCCGCCCGTACGTCGCCGTCCGACCTCCCCCAAGATCACTTCGACGCCCTCTGCGACCGCTGTGAGCTCACGCTTCGAACCCCCCTCTCCACGGGCTCGATTACGCCTTGTAGCCGCCGCCCCCTTGCTGACCGAAGCTCACCGCTGCCGGCCAACTCCCCGACGTGGCCACAGGTGCTGTGACTCGCAGCCGAGCACGCCATTAGAATCAGTAGATCACCAGCAAGCTAATGCCACCCCTAACTCCTCCTCCTGTGCACCACAACACCGTCCCGGCCAACTCCGTGCGAGTGCCACCGCGGACGAGCTCGTCGCCGTCAACTCCTGCGACCAATCGACCAACCAGTGGCACCGTTGGATGCGGTGCATCACCAGGAGCACATAGAGCCCATCCGCGCGACAAATGGTCGCCGGAACAAGGATTCCGACGAGTCACCGCCGGCCAAACTCCGGCGGGCTGATGTGGCCTGTTAATTAGGAGCTAATAGTTATTAGCTAAACCACCACAGCCACTGACAATGGGGCCCATCGCTTAGTTAAACTCAGTCAACTCCAGTTTTGACCGGGATTAGCCCAAAGACACTGACATGAGGGACCCACCAGTCAGGTTTGACCTCTATCAGGTCTGTTGACTTTCTGACGTCAGCATGATGTCATGCTGACGCAGTAAAGGATTTTCTGGGATTATTTGATTTAAAACAATTTAAGAAACTCCAGAAAATGCTTTAAACTTCAAAAAATCATATAAATTCAACAGTAGCTCAGATGGAAAAGATTTATATATGAAAATTGATCAGAAAAATCCAATATTTCCAATGGCACTGGTTTCATGCATGTTTGAGCAAGTTAACCTTGCTGTATACATTAAAACATGATAATGCACTTAAATAAATAATAGCTTGGGTTTCAATTTGAATCTTTGATTCAAATAGGCTCAAACCCTTCTGTTATAGATGCATTAGCCCAAGACACATGCATCTTGCCATATCATGAGCATGCATCATATTGTTGCATTTGTTTGCTTATTAATTGTATCACCGGTATTCTCCGTGTTAGGTCCTGCTCCCGAGGATACTTCTACGTATCCAAATGAAGAGCAGTACCCGACAACCACTCTGTCAGGCAAGCAATCATTGATCATTCCGATACAAACCCATCTTCTCGCTCCTGCTCTCTTTTACTGCATTAAGGCAACAACGTGTGAACTCCTACTTGCTGCGGTAGTTGAACCCTATTCCCTTGCATGACCTGTCATTGCCACAGTAAATAGTTGAAACCCACTAGCATGTGTAGGAGTTGATTGAGCCATGTGATGTGTGATCCACCATGCTATTTGTTTATGTTGCCTGCTATGCTTAGAGTTGTGTCAGGTCTGGTTCATCTGGGTGATGGATCAGAGTGAAACGATCATACCGGTAAAGAGGGGGAAGTGAGGAACATGTTTGGTAAAGGTATCGATGAAAGGCCATGTAGGAGTACGTGGTGGGTTGTTTCACTGGAACCGACCATAGGACCTGAGATCTGTATGTGTGGTTCAAGTTACATCTACTACCACACATTGGGCCCTGAAATATGACCCCGCTCGACTTATTGACTGCCCACGTTCTCTGTCCAGGAGTTGCAAATAGTTTCTGGTGTTTGTAGTTTACTGCTGGTCGTGCACAGCGCTGACCCTCGGGGTGGGCTGTGATGCGACAGGTACGTGGCACGGTGTACCGGTTGCCCGTTTGGTTACTCGGGAACCCTGCACACATCGTTTGGGGCCGTGAGCGACACCCCGGCCGGATCTCCCCACGGATGGAACCCAAATAGGTGATAAACCTGGACGAGAGACTTGAGTGGTTGGTTAGGTCGTGGTCTACACCCACGTCGGCTTTCGCTTGAAGTCTGCCGAGCACATGTCGTGTGCAGACGCTAAGTGGTGGAAACGTGTGTGAGGAAGTACACCCCTGCAGGGTTATCAATCTATTCGAATAGCCGTTGTTCACGGTACGGACTACTTGGTTACTCTTACAGTTCATAGACAAGTTGATGGATATTACTAAAAGTGCCATGGATGGCCCTTCCGTAGGATGACGGAAGAGAATCCTCGATGGTGTATTGTTGTGGTGAGTAGAGGACTCGTGTACGTAGTAATATCTTGCAATCTGTTGAGAGTTGTAGTATAGGTTAGCCAAGAGTCAAAGCTGGCTTTCTGCTATGAACTCCACTACCCCTGTTGATAATGTTGCAAGTATGATAGGTTCTGTTGTAAGACTTGCTTAGTACCTTTGTACTCATGTTTGCTTAATAACTGTTGCAGAGGAGAACCCTGCCCCTTCTGATGGGTTCTACATAGACGTTGACGTCGACGAGTAGCTTGCTACCCAGACAAAGATCCTGAGCTTGTGAAGGGCCTTGTAGATAGTCAGGCTACACCAAGCCTGTTTTATTTTCCAAGTTGCCTGTACTCATACATGTTAGCTTCCGCTTGTGCTTGTATGACTGCATGACTTGAGTGTTGGGTCATGTGACCCCTACCTGTATGGATATGTTATGTATGGCTCTTGGAGCCTCTTAAATAAAGTACTTTGAGTCATAGAGTTCTGTTGTGATGCAATGTTGTATTTGCACATAAAGAGCATATTGTGTGTATGATTGAAATGCTTTGTATGTGTGGGATCCGACACCTAGTTGTTTTCCTTTGGTAGCCTATCTTACAGGGAAATGCCTCCTAGTGCTTCCAATGAGCCTTGGTAGATTGCTACTCCTCGGAACACGTAGGTTGGCCGGCATGTGTCCTTCTTCGTTCCTGTGTCTGTCCCTTAGGGGAAATGTCACGCGTTGTTCCTTTAAGTCCATGTAGTTTGCTACGACTTGGGTTCATACGTTGATGACCGACACCTTCGTTGCTGGGTCATGAATGCCTGTCTCTGTAATTTAGTGACACTTTTGGTTTATAACTAGCCATGTCGGCCCGGGTTCTCTGTCATATGGATGCTAGCGACACTGTCATATATGTAATGCCCAGGATGGAGTTATACCTCCTACGTGTCGAGGCACGACTTAAAGGCATAAGTCCATCCTAGAATGATCTCAAGTTTGGTAATCTTTGCACAACTCATGTAAAAGGGGGGATAGTAAACTAAAAATAGTTGGCTTACAATCGCCACGTCACAGAAATACAGTACAAGTCTCAAACATCATACATTAAGATCACTACAACCCTCTAAGGGCAAAAGCCAAATGTCAAAGTACAAAACTCAGATAATTAAACCACAGGCAGATCGAATCCTAGTAAGAGACTCCACTACTGATCGTCCGGGTAGCGCACATAGTACCGACTACGCTCCTCGTCGTACTCCCAATCCAGCTCGGTGCCATCACCTGGATAGCTCACAGCTGGACCTGCATCTGGTGTGTGAAGTAACTGTGAGCCACAGAGGACTCAGCAATCCCGTTCCCGGGTAACAGAACTATCAAAGCCTTTGGGTGAGGGAAAGGCTGAAGAAAGAACAAGTCTGCAGCAGCAACTAGCATCTAGCTTACGCAAGTGAGAGCGAGAAGAGAAGGCATCGGCGAGAAGTGATCACGAAGTGATCCTAGCTACAAGCTCACAATCATAACCCCTCCGTGTTCAACTCCCGAATCCCTATTCGGAAATTGACAGTCACGGAACACACGCTGGTAGTGTATTAGTATCATTGTGTCAAGTTTTCTACAACCGGAATTAACAAGCTCCCATCTGCCACATAACCGCGGGCACGGCTTTCGAAAGTTCAAACCCTGCAGGGGTGTTCCAACTTGACCCATTACAAGCCCACGATCCGCGGAGTCGCAACTCCAAAGTGGGAAGACCCGAGTATCCTCGGAATCCTGTGCTCAAGATATACCGAGCTAAGGTAAGGCTAATCCAGCAAATCCTCCCGGCATGTCGACACCCTGATCGTAGCCGCGCGTATCTAGGTCTCAGGACACGTCCGGATGGGTGAAGCTACGGGTGTATGCCAGATACCTCGAGTTGCCTCAAGGCGGCCCCGCAGGCTCCCCGTTTCGGACCAACACTCATGTGGAGCACTGGCCCGGGGTTGTTGATTAAGAAAGAGGGTTAATTACTCCCTATGCATGTTTAGTTTGTTATTAGGCAAATAGTACCAATGTTGGGACTTGCTGGAAAAGACTTAGCACTTAGCGGTTTATCGAGGGGGTCCCATACACCCCAACCGTGTTAGGAACGCATAATCAAGGAACATAATACCGGCTTATACGGATCCTAACGGCATGAGTGGAACAAAACACCAAGCAAAAGGCTTAGCCTTCCACCCTTGCCAATATATAGATGATTTCATTTAAAGCATTTATATAGTGTGATATAACCCAACCAAACTTCAACATGAAGCAAGCATCTTCAAACTTCACCTGCAACTAGCAACGCTATAAGAAGGGCTGAGCGAAGCGTACTTAGCCAAGCAACGGTTTGCATAGGTAGGGTGGTTAAACATGGCAATTGGTTACAAGTAGGAGGCTGACAAGAAGAACATGGGCATCGAGGCAAAACTATAGATCGAGACTATTAGCAATAGGCGAAGATAGTAAAGTTATCGGGGTTCGGTCATCTTGCCTGAAGAGAAGACGTTCGGGTCGTAAGAAGGGTCCTCGTGCTCAACCCCGTTGGAAAACTCGTGCTCAACTTCGTACCCAGTCTCAGCTTCCGGCTCTAAACAAAGCAAACACACCAAGCACCAATCAACAAAATGCAATGCGCACTCGAAAAACATGAATGCATGATCGATGCACTAAAGATGCACATGGAGCACGTAAAACATCACTCAAGCAAAACACCTCAAAACAATATAACAAGCTGATATTATTAATCTACACAGAAAAACACCCAAGTTTGATATAAGATTCGCTGAAATCGGAGTTACGGGCTAAAAGTTATGCCCGAAACAAGATTTGAGCGAAAGCTGAAAATTACAGCAACATAGCATCTTTGGATCTCAAAATAATTAAGCTACAGCACCCAAAAAGCATGGCAAAGGACTTGAACACAAACTAGATACATAGTACAGCAACTAGGTCCAAAGTGCACCCCCAACGGAGTCACGGATCAATAGCAATGATCTTGGACATATCGAACTTTGAAATAAAATTCTGGCAGCAGAATTTTATTGAAACTTTAGAGCAAAAGATAAACATGCTACAGCCACTCAAATGGACATGTGAGGGCATGGATGGAAAGACAACAATATATACTACAAGGAACAATCAAAATCCACCCCAAAACTAACATGCTTTGTCCTACAACATCACACGAACATGGCATCGGAACGTTACAGATTTCAGACTTAGTGAAAAATCACTAAGTCCCAAAACAGCAACATCATCTTAGCACACAAAAGAGCATGTTTAAGTCACATCGAAACTAAACATGGCAAAGGGTAAGCACCTCATCAACATACACATGAAGGTGATCCCGAAACACACAAGCATGCATCATTGAGGTGAACACACCGATTGCAACGAGCTCAACAAGATGGCATTTCATAACAAGTGAAAACACAACATGTGAACATGGCACTTTGCAACGATGATAACAAGGAAACAATAAATCTACCATGCAACCTATCACACACAACACGTAGTTCGTGGCAAGACGAACACGTGGACATGTCATTTGCATCGTTTGGACAAACGAGCTAAAAGTTATCACAAGTCAAAGGTGGCATGAAAATAACACATAACAGCAGTTTATATCATGATGCACTCTTGCAACAGCAAAACAAGTGTCAAGATGACATCTAACATGCATGACAACAACAGGTAAAACGTAGAGGACATCTCCACGAACATCTGGACATGCTACACGCGCAAAACGGAGCAACAGGCACAAAGTTAGATCAGTTCAAAGTTAGCATAACAGATCAGGATTAAAAGGACTTAGTGGGGAAGAAGTCAACCTCAACAGGGAAAAAACAGATCCGATGAACAGTACGGGCCGGCGCGGCGGCGGCCCACCGCGGCGAGGCGAGGCGGTGGCGATGCGGTTGGGCCGGGACGGAGAAGGTGGCCCACCGCGGTGATCTGCAGGTGGAGCGGCGGCTGGCCCGCGCGCGAACTAGCCCGCGCGGCCCAGGCGACGGGAGGGAGCGGCGGCCCGCTGGAGGGAGGCGCGAGGCGAGCCCGCGGGGATCCGCGGCCCGGCGGCGCGAGCGCCCGGCGGCTCGGAGGTGCCCAGCTGGCGGGAGGGAGTGGTGGCGCACGGGCCCGAGGCGGCGATGAGGCCCAAAAGGAGGAGAAGGCGAGACGCTGAGGGAGTGGTGGGCCGTGCGGCTGTACGGGCCTGCGGCGGCATCGAAGTGGTCCAGGCACTGGATCGGGCGGCCTGGACCGATCGGAAGGAGCGGGGAGGCGCTGGCGTGCGTTGACCCTGGCGCGCCGCTCGGGGTCGGATCGAGGTTCGATCTGGTCGAGGCTCCTTTGACCCCCAGGAGCGACGGCGGAGGGAGTTCCTCGGGATCCGGCCAGATCTGCGGGAGGAAAACTTTGGGGAACTGGGGAAAAGAAAAAAAAAGGAAGGGGATCTAGAGGAGGAAGAAGAAGGGGATAGGGATGCCCAAATAGACCTAGGGGGTCTATATGTAGCAGTTTTTAGGGTTAGGAGGGGATTTAGGGGCGTTAGGAGCCCTCCGATCGCGATCCGACGGATCCGATCGCGGGGATAGATTAAAAGGGCCTAGACGGAGATAAAAGAAAGCAGCAGGGATGTTTCCGGGACACGAAGTGAAGGCAACATCGGACCCACACGGACAACGGAAGGAAAAGTCAACGGAGTCCAAACGAGACGAGATTTGAGAGGCGGGTTGCACACAACAAAACAACAACACACACAACAACCTTGCGGCACACCGGTAACGAAAAAACGCCCGAACAACAAAGTAGGCCTACGGAACGTCACGGACACGTGAGGGAGCTCCGGAACGCGAAACGGACAACGGGAAGAAACACGACGAACCGGAAGCAACCCACAACACAAATGCAATGCAATGCACATGTCTACATGATATGAATGAATGCCACACACTCACACAACAAAACGACGAAAACCCGAAAGACAAAGAACCCGAAATGGAAATAGATGAAGCCGGAGATATATTATATACCCAAAAGGGAAAGTATTACATCCGGGGCATTACAAACTCTCCTCTACTACAAAAAGATCTCGTCCCGAGATCTAGGACTGGAAAAAGGAAGGGTACTCGGGACGAAGATGATCTTCTCGTTCCCAGGTAGCTTCTCGGTCTGTGTGATGTGACCACTTGACTTTCAGAAACTTGATGGACTTGTTGCGAGTCTTGCGTTCGGTTTCTTCGAGAATGGCAACTGGATGCTCTCGGTATGAAAGGTCTTGTTGAAGATCAATCTCCTCAAACGGAATCATGCGCTCAGGTGCCTTGAAGCATTTGCGAAGCTGAGACACATGGAAGACATCATGAACATTTGCAAAGTTGGAAGGGAGCTCGAGCTGATAGGCTAGATCGCCTCTTTTGCCAAGAATCTTGAAAGGCCCGACGTATCTAGGAGCAAGTTTTCCTTTGATACTGAATCTTTGGGTTCCTTTCATCGGAGAAACTCGGAGATAGACATGATCACCGATGTCGAAAGCCAAATCACGATGCTTTCCGTCATAGTAGCTCTTCTGACGCGACTGAGCTGCCTTGAGATTCTCACGTATGACTTTGCACATTTTTTCGGCTTCAGAGATCAAATCATTGCCAAGAAGTTGGCGTTCGCCTGTTTCAGACCAGTTGAGAGGGGTACGGCACTTTCTGCCATAGAGAATTTCAAACGGTGCTTTGCCTGCACTTGCTTGAAAGCTGTTGTTGTAAGAGAACTCGGCAAATGGAAGACAGTCCTCCCATTTCATGCCGAAGGAGATGACACAGGCTCTGAGCATATCTTCTAGGATCTGATTCACACGCTCGACTTGACCACTTGTCTGAGGGTGAAAGGCAGTGCTGAACCTGATTTTCGTGCCCATGGCGGACTGAAAGGAGTCCCAGAACCTTGATGTGAACAAACTGCCACGGTCTGAGGATATAACTTGAGGAATGCCATGTAGGGACACAATTCTGGAAGTGTACAACTCTGCAAGTTGAGCTGCATTGATTGATTCTTTGACTGGAAGAAAGTGAGCAAGTTTGGTAAGCTTGTCAATCACCACAAAGATAGCATCATTGCCTCGCTTGGATTTAGGAAAGCCAGTGACGAAGTCCATTTCAATGTGGTCGAACTTCCACTCGGGAATAGGAAGAGGTTGGAGAAGACCGGCTGGACGTTGATGTTCTGCTTTCACTCTTCTGCATACATCACATTCATTCACGAATTGGGCAATTTCCCTTTTCATGCGTGTCCACCAGTAAGATTGCTTGAGGTCTTGGTACATCTTGGAACTTCCAGGATGAATGGAAAGGAGAGAATCATGAGCTTCTTCCATTATGAGCTTCCTGAGATCACCTTTGGGAACAACGAGTCTGTCCTCGAAGAACAAGGTATCTCTCTCATCAACACGGAAGCACTTGTATTTTGGAGTGCCCTTTGCAATCCCATGTTTCACCTTCTTCACCATGGTATCACTGAGCTGGGCCTCACGGACTTGATCTTCCAAGGTAGGAGCAATCTGGAGATTTGCAAGAAAACCCTGCGGAACAACTTGGAGGTTGAGCTTCCTGAAAGCTTCACAAAGCTCAGGCTGGTGTGGCTTGATAATAAGGCTGTTGCAATATGCCTTTCTGCTCAAAGCATCTGCAATCACATTCGCCTTGCCTGGAGTGTATTCAATGCTGGGGTTGTACTCTTGGATCATCTCGACCCAACGAGTCTGGCGGAGGTTCAGATGCGGCTGTGTGAAGATGTACTTCAAACTCTTGTGATCAGTGAAGATGTCGACCTTTCTGCCCAACAACAGATGTCTCCACGTAATCAGAGCATGTACCACAGCTGCTAGCTCGAGATCGTGTGTGGGATAGTTCTTCTCACTGGGCTTGAGCTGCCGAGAAGTATATGCCACAATTTTCTTATCTTGCATGAGCACACCACCAAGGCCTTGAAGAGAAGCGTCACAGAACACTTCATAGGGCTTGGTTTCATCCGGAGGAGTCAGAACTGGAGCTGAGATAAGCTTCTCTTTGAGGGTTTTGAATGCCACTTCACATTCGGGAGACCAAAAGTATTTGACATTCTTCTGAAGGAGGTTGGAAAGAGGCTTGGCAATCTTGGAGAAGTTCTCCACAAACCTTCTGCAATAGCTGGCAAGACCCAGAAAACTGCGGAGCTGCTTGACGTTCTGAGGAGCTTCCCAGTTGACAATTGCTTCAACTTTCTCGGGATTTACCGCAATACCGTCAGCTGAGATAATGTGGCCCAGGTACAAAACCTTATCGAGCCAAAACTCGCACTTTGAGAACTTGGCATAGAATTTATGTTCTCGGAGTCGATCAAGAACCAGACGCAAGTGCTTTTCGTGATCTTCTTCATTCTTGGAAAACACCAGAATATCATCCAGATACACAAGCACGAATTCGCCAGTATAGGGGTTGAAGATGTAATGCATCATCCTTGAAAAGGTAGGAGGAGCATTGGCGAGACCGAAGGACATGACGGTATACTCATATGAACCGTAGCTCGTTCTGAAGGCCGTCTTGGGAATGTCTTCCTCGCGAATGCGAATTTGATGATAGTCCATTCGGAGGTCAAGCTTAGAGAACACTTTAGCTCCTTTGAGCTGCTCAAAGAGTTCGTTGATGTTGGGGAGCGGATACTTGTTCTTAATCGTCTTCTTGTTCAATGGCCGGTCGTCAACACAGAGACGCTCTGTGCCATCTTTCTTCTTGACAAATAAGACACCACAGCCCCACGGAGATGTACTCGGTCTGATGAGACCCATACGCTCCTGTTCATCCAACTGTTTCTTCAATTCCTTCAATTCATCTGAAGAGAGCTTGTATGGACGCCGGCAAACAGGTTCGGTGCCCGGCTCGAGTTCAATGACAAACTCCACCTGACGGTGTGGAGGCATGCCTGGAAGATCTTCTGGAAAGACGTCTTGATATTCGTTCACCACTGGAATTTGCTCTATGGCATTAATTTCACCCTTATCATTAAGAGAGAAAAGCCGAATAGTATTATCCCTGGAGGCGAAGATAATCACATCTTCATCAGAATGCGTCAACTTGACTTCCTTTTGAGCACAATCAATGTGAGCATCGTGCTGAGAAAGCCAATCCATTCCGAGAATGAGGTCGATGTCAGAATTACCAAGAACCACCGGTTTAGCCATAAAACGATAATCTCCCATGCGAATAGAAACATCCGGAGCATAGACAGTAGAAGACATACGTCTCCCTGGAGAAATAACTTCCAACTTCTGAGGCAGACTTTGGATGTCAACATTATACTTGGATGCAAAAGGTTGAGACATGAAAGAGCATGAAGCACCCGAATAAAATAACACTTTAGCTGGAAAAGAGTTAACTGGAAGGTTACCCAGAATGACATCAGAAGAAGCCTCCGCTTGTGCTGCATTCATCAGATTAACCCTTGCAGACTTTGGATCATGCTTGACCATAGCGGTACCGACAGGAGGAGGAGGAGGAAGACGCTTCGGATTCGGACATCTGTTGGCATAATGACCCTTCTGGCCACACTTGTTGCACACCACTTCAGAGAGAGGACGGAAAAGAGAGCCACTGGACTTGGAGCCTTGAGACTGAAACTGCTTCTTCGACTGGTTGCTCGGGTTGGGTGGGTGGGAGAAACCACGACCACTAGAGTTCTTGTTGTTGGAGTTGTTGAAGTTGCTGGAGTTGTTGTATGGAGCTCGAATCACTGGAGGAGGAGGAAGCCAGAATTTCTGTTGTTTCGCAGCCAACTGAGACGATGAGGAAGAGTGAACAGCATCTCGAATTCTCTTCTTAGAAGCCTCCATCTTAAGCTGAGCTGCTTCTTGTTTCAAAGCCATGTTATAGAACTTATCGAATTCGTCTGGCTCGAACAAAGTGAGAGCAAGCTGAAGTTCATCTTTGAGACCTCCACAGAACTGATAGATTTTACTCTTTGCATCAGGAATGTCTTGCTTTGCATAGCGAGCGAGGTTTTGGAACTTGACATTATACTGATAGACTGACATGGAGCCCTGCTTGAGGTTGCGGAATTGCTCACGCATACCCTCGATAACACTTGTAGGAATGTGATGCGAGCGGAAATCCTTGCAGAAATTCTCCCATGAGATCACTTGACCCGGCCTTGAGTCTTTGTACTGTTGCCACCAGTCAGCTGCTTGATCTTTCAGTTGGAAGGCTGCAAACTTCACATAGTCATCTTCTTTCACGTTACTGCACTCAAAATGCTTCTTGATATCGGTCAGCCAATCTTCAGCATCAAGAGGGTCGACACAGTAACTGAAAGCTTTAGGATTGTTGGCCAAGAACTGGTTGAGGGTAGCATGGTGCTGCTGGAAGAAGTTGCCTTGGTTCATTGGAACGCCCTGATTAGCTTGATTAGCTTGCATAGCCTGCATTTGCTGCATCATCTGCATCATCAACTGAGTGTTCTGAGCAGTAGTCTGCATAATTGCTCTCCAAGCCTCAGGCGGAGGAGGAGGAGAAGGAGGACGCTCTGGAACCTCTTCCACCTCTGGGTTGGCATTCGGAACCTTTTTCGGAGCCATCCTGTAAGAGATGACCACGAATTAGCAATTGATTGACAAAAGGAATAAGCTGAATCAATGGAATGAATTGCAACAAGTCTTCACAATAATCATTCGAACAATAAGAACGAATGAAATCATCCGAACAAGAGGAACGAATGAATTTCTTAGTTAATTTATAACATCAGTCTTCACGAGAAGCCACATAGGGATCAAAAGGATAAAATAATAAAACAACAAGGTACGGAAAGGAACAAACATAAGAGAGGAGTTTCGTTCTAACATCTTTGTGCTGAAAGCATATGAAAGCGTTACGAAAAGGTTTTGCAATCCCCGGATCAGCATAGCCAAGGACCCTTTAAGATGCAATTCCTGATAGTAACCTCGGTCATATAACTCCTTCACTCAATGTCGAACCCCGAACTCACTAACCTAAATTCGTTGGAAGAATGCCTACGATCTACTGGATAAAACCCACCTATAGCTTTCCGAAAGATTCCAGTTATGCAATCAGGTGTTGGGGATACACGGGAAGCACCGCGCAATCAACTCTAACCTACATCCAGGTGTATCCATCCTTCAACACATAACCAGTCTTTCTCGGAAACTGTGTACCTCGGACCTTCGAAAAGCATCCACTATAACAAGCTATGGCAATACTCCCGAACTACCTCCCCAGTACTGGGTGATGTCGGGGTTATCTTGCCACTGGCCGTATAGGGGAGATTTTCGATGTCGGCCGTCTTAAGTATTTAGTACTGTCGCGATATGCTTGTTACAATGATACCCCGAAGCTCAACTCCTCGGTAACAGGAGGCATCGGGAACAATATCCTTGTCACAAGAACATCGAAACAATCCCAGAATACTCGCGGGATTCCTAAAAAAAAATTTTGTGCAAATTTTGAAGATAGGAGAGACAAGAGTAGACGTCAGGAGTCCTCACCAGAGAGAAAGGGGATGAGAAGCAAAGAAATCCTACTCTCCGATATAATATAGGACTCAAAAAGTTTTCAGTGTGTGCCTAGACTCAACCGTCAACGGTTCGATCAAACAGTGGGGGCTCCTAGGTCGGAGAAGGCTCTGAATACCAACTTGTAATGCCCAGGATGGAGTTATACCTCCTACGTGTCGAGGCACGACTTAAAGGCATAAGTCCATCCTAGAATGATCTCAAGTTTGGTAATCTTTGCACAACTCATGTAAAAGGGGGGATAGTAAACAGAAAATAGTTGGCTTACAATCGCCACGTCACAGAAATACAGTACAAGTCTCAAACATCATACATTAAGATCACTACAACCCTCTAAGGGCAAAAGCCAAATGTCAAAGTACCAAACTCAGATAATTAAACCACAGGCAGATCGAATCCTAGTAAGAGACTCCACTACTGATCGTCCGGGTAGCGCACATAGTACCGACTACGCTCCTCGTCATACTCCCAATCCAGCTCGGTGCCATCACCTGGATAGCTCACAGCTGGACCTGCATCTGGTGTGTGAAGTAACTGTGAGCCACAGTGGACTCAGCAATCCCGTTCCCGGGTAACAGAACTATCAAAGCCTTTGGGTGAGGGAAAGGCTGAAGAAAGAACAAGTCTGCAGCAGCAACTAGCATCTAGCTTACGCAAGTGAGAGCGAGAAGAGAAGGCATCGGCGAGAAGTGATCACGAAGTGATCCTAGCTACAAGCTCACAATCATAACCCCTCCGTGTTCAACTCCCGAATCCCTATTCGGAAATTGACAGTCACGGAACACACGCTGGTAGTGTATTAGTATCATTGTGTCAAGTTTTCTACAACCGGAATTAACAAGCTCCCATCTGCCACATAACCGCGGGCACGGCTTTCGAAAGTTCAAACCCTGCAGGGGTGTTCCAACTTGACCCATTACAAGCCCACGATCCGCGGAGTCGCAACTCCAAAGTGGGAAGACCCAAGTATCCTCGGAATCCCGTGCTCAAGATATACCGAGCTAAGGTAAGGCTAATCCAGCAAATCCTCCCGGCGTGTCGACACCCTGATCGTAGCCGCGCGTATCTAGGTCTCAGGACACGTCCGGATGGGTGAAGCTACGGGTGTATGCCAGATACCTCGAGTTGCCTCAAGGCGGCCCCGCAGGCTCCCCGTTTCGGACCAACACTCATGTGGAGCACTGGCCCGGGGTTGTTGATTAAGAAAGAGGGTTAATTACTCCCTATGCATGTTTAGTTGGTTATTAGGCAAATAGTACCAATGTTGGGACTTGCTGGAAAAGACTTAGCACTTAGCGGTTTATCGAGGGGGTCCCATACACCCCAACCGTGTTAGGAACGCATAATCAAGGAACATAATACCGGCTTATACGGATCCTAACGGCATGAGTGGAACAAAACACCAAGCAAAAGGCTTAGCCTTCCACCCTTGCCAATATATAGATGATTTCATTTAAAGCATTTATATAGTGTGATATAACCCAACCAAACTTCAACATGAAGCAAGCATCTTCAATCTTCACCTGCAACTAGCAACGCTATAAGAAGGGCTGAGCGAAGCGTACTTAGCCAAGCAACGGTTTGCATAGGTAGGGTGGTTAAACATGGCAATTGGTTACAAGTAGGAGGCTGACAAGAAGAACATGGGCATCGAGGCAAAACTATAGATCGAGACTATTAGCAATAGGCGAAGATAGTAAAGTTATCGGGGTTCGGTCATCTTGCCTGAAGAGAAGACGTTCGGGTCGTAAGAAGGGTCCTCGTGCTCAACCCCGTTGGAAAACTCGTGCTCAACTTCGTACCCGGTCTCAGCTTCCGGCTCTAAACAAAACAAACACACCAAGAACCAATCAACAAAATGCAATGCGCACTCGAAAAACATGAATGCATGATGGATGCACTAAAGATGCACATGGAGCACGTAAAACATCACTCAAGCAAAACACCTCAAAACAAGATAACAAGCTGATATTATTAATCTACACAGAAAAACACCCAAGTTTGATATAAGATTCGCTGAAATCGGAGTTACGGGCTAAAAATTATGCCCGAAACAAGATTTGAGCGAAAGCTGAAAATTACAGCAACATAGCATCTTTGGAGCTCAAAATAATTAAGCTACAGCTCCCAAAAAGCATGGCAAAGGACTTGAACACAAACTAGATACATAGTACAACAACTAGGTCCAAAGTGCACCCCCAACGGAGTCACGGATCAATAGCAATGATCTTGGACATATCGAACTTTGAAATAAAATTCTGGCAGCAGAATTTTATTGAAACTTTAGAGCAAAAGATAAACATGCTACAGCCACTCAAATGGACATGTGAGGGCATGGATGGAAAGACAACAATATATACTACAAGGAACAATCAAAATCCACCCCAAAACTAACATGCTTTGTCCTACAACATCACACGAACATGGCATCGGAACGTTACAGATTTCAGACTTAGTGAAAAATCACTAAGTCCCAAAACAGCAACATCATCTTAGCACACAAAAGAGCATGTTTAAGTCACATCGAAACTAAACATGGCAAAGGGTAAGCACCTCGTCAACATACACATGAAGGTGATCCCGAAACACACAAGCATGCATCATTGAGGTGAACACACCGATTGCAACGAGCTCAACAAGATGGCATTTCATAACAAGTGAAAACACAACATGTGAACATGGCACTTTGCAACGATGATAACAAGGAAACAATAAATCTACCATGCAACCTATCACACACAACACGTAGTTCGTGGCAAGACGAACACGTGGACATGTCATTTGCATCGTTTGGACAAACGAGCTAAAAGTTATCACAAGTCAAAGGTGGCATGAAAATAACACATAACAGCAGTTTATATCATGATGCACTCTTGCAACAGCAAAACAAGTGTCAAGATGACATCTAACATGCATGACAACAACAGGTAAAACGTAGAGGACATCTCCACGAACATCTGGACATGCTACACGCGCAAAAAGGAGCAACAGGCACAAAGTTAGAGCAGTTCAAAGTTAGCATAACAGATCAGGATTAAAAGGACTTAGTGGGGAAGAAGTCAACCTCAACAGGGAAAAAACAGATCCGATGAACAGTACGGGCCGGCGCGGCGGCGGCCCACCGCGGCGAGGCGAGGCGGTGGCGATGCGGTTGGGCCGGGACGGAGAAGGCGGCCCACCGCAGCGATCTGCAGGTGGAGCGGCGGCTGGCCCGCGCGCGAACTGGCCCGCGCGGCCCAGGCGACGGGAGGGAGCGGCGGCCCGCTGGAGGGAGGCGCGAGGCGAGCCCGCGGGGATCCGCGGCCCGGCGGCGCGAGCGCCCGGCGGCTCGGAGGCGCCCAGCTGGCGGGAGGGAGTGGTGGCGCACGGGCCCGAGGCGGCGATGAGGCCCAAAAGGAGGAGAAGGCGAGACGCTGAGGGAGTGGTGGGCCGTGCGGCTGTACGGGCCTGCGGCGGCGGCGAAGTGGTCCAGGCACTGGATCGGGCGGCCTGGACCGATCGGAAGGAGCGGGGAGGCGCTGGCGTGCGTTGACCCTGGCGCGCCGCTCTGGGTCGGATCGAGGTTCGATATGGTCGAGGCTCCTTTGACCCCCAGGAGCGACGGCGGAGGGAGTTCCTCGGGATCCGGCCAGATCTGCGGGAGGAAAACTTTGGGGAACTGGGGAAAAGAAAAAAAAGGAAGGGGATCTAGAGGAGGAAGAAGAAGGGGATAGGGATGCCCAAATAGACCTAGGGGGTCTATATGTAGCAGTTTTTAGGGTTAGGAGGGGATTTAGGGGCGTTAGGAGCCCTCCAATCGCGATCCGACGGATCCGATCGCGGGGATAGATTAAAAGGGCCTAGACGGAGATAAAAGAAAGCAGCAGGGGTGTTTCCGGGACACGAAGTGAAGGCAACATCGGACCCACACGGACAACGGAAGGAAAAGTCAACGGAGTCCAAACGAGACGAGATTTGAGAGGCGGGTTGCACACAACAAAACAACAACACACACAACAACCTTGCGGCACACCGGTAACGAAAAACGCCCGAACAACAAAGTAGGCCTACGGAACGTCACGGACACGTGAGGGAGCTCCGGAACGCGAAACGGACAACGGGAAGAAACACGACAAACTGGAAGCAACCCACAACACAAATGCAATGCAATGCACATGTCTACATGATATGAATGAATGCCACACACTCACACAACAAAACGACGAAAACCCGAAAGACAAAGAACCCGAAATGGAAATAGATGAAGCTGGAGATATATTATATACCCAAAAGGGAAAGTATTACATCCGGGGCATTACAATATACGTGTGCCAAAATGCGCAAACGATCCCGGGCCAGGTAAGGTGGCACCCGTGGGGATACCGTGCGTGAGGCCGCAAAGTGATCTGACGTGTTACAAGCTAGATGGGTGTGACTTAGGATCGGGGTCCTGACAGAGGGGAGCATGGTGGCTGCGGTGGTTACGGCGGCCAGCTTGCCAGCGCTACGGCCATGGCGCGGGGAGAGCGAGGGAGAGAGGCAGGGGGTATGGATGCGTCCAGCGGCTTCGGGGCGTGACGTGGAGGTCGTCCAGACCGTTCCCCCGGCGAGGCGGCGGCCAGGCGGCAAGCAGCTGCCGCGGTGGCGCGCGGCCGTGCGCCGGTGTCACCTGCCTGCCTGGCTGCCGAAGCAGCTGGCTGGCTCGGGCCAGCATAGTGCTGGGCCGCCAGGTGGGCCGGCTGGTCCAGGTAAGTGGGTTGTGCCCTCTCTCTCTTTTCTATTTTATTTTCTGTTTTGTTTCTTTTTCAAATTTTTTGAATTAATAAAAATGCTAGAACATTTTTATAAATCATAAAACTACTCATGCCCACTGTATATAATATGAACAACATGGAACATTTTGGTTTATGATTATTTGGGCACCTAAAATATTTTATAGCATTTAAATGCCCAAATGCAAATACAATATGAATTAATCCAGTGACCTTTGGATGTCCTAGAAAATTGTGCACCATTTTTGTCAGAGGTTTAAGACCAAGGCAAAGATGATGAACATTTTTGAAGGGCATTTTGGGTACATTGGAAAAGATTTTATTAAACCCTAGTTGTTAGAAGAGGGGTGCTGGGGTTTCTGTCATTCCCATTTCAAGTTTCTGCAAAAAGTATAACATGATGCACACTCTAGCTAGTCCTAATGCATGCACTGACTAAGGATGAGACAGGCGCCGTTGCCGGGGATATCTACGCAAAATTCATATACCAAGTACCTATCACAAACCCTTATCCCTCGCACTACATTATTTGCCTCTCGTTTTCCTCTCCCCCACTTCACCCTTGCTGTGTTATTCACCCTTCTTCCATGTGTTTTATCACTTTGCCTTGCTGTCATGGCTAGCACGCCTACCATTATCAATAATCCCGAGAGTGAGGTTCTTAATTTTAAACAAAGGGAGGAAGAAAATCTAAAAGATGCTTGGTATAGAATTTGCAATGCTCAAAATAGATCTACTAGGAAGCTTTCCACTTCTGTGCTTCTTCGCAATTTTTATGTTGGCATCACTCCGTGGAATAGATCTATTCTTGATACCATTACCGGAGGGAATTTCTTGGGTAGCCATACTTTTGACTCTTATAATGCTATGTCATAATTGTGTGGACCAACACCTCTTCTGGTTAATGGAACTGTTTTGACTTTAGAACATGTTATGCAAAGGTTAGAAATTATTGAAAATAAAGTTGCCACTGTGGAGTTGGTTGAGATTTTGGATAAAAGATCCATAACCAAATTACCCAATATGGATCTAAAGTAAGAGTTATTCTGAATTTTTTAAAGAAAAAGAACCCATAGTTAAAGAGAGAATAGATCAAGATTCCACTAGAATTGATAAACTTGAGGATATTATCACTAATTTAGGGTCTGCTTTTTCTGTTGTGAAAAATACTTCAAACCCCTCCATCACTAAATTGGCCAAGTTTATGTATGTTCCTAGAAATAAGGGTGAATCATCTAGTAAGGAAACTACGGATCTCAAATCCATAAGTGTTCATCCCAACTTTCTCACTTACGTAAGGGAACCTTTTGGTACAAACGAATTTCTTGATTTCTTGCCTAGAAGTTCGATTATTAATAGGAATGAAGAAACTCCTAAGAATTATAAGTGCTTAATCGAAGAATTGCCTACCAAAGATGGCAATACCTAGATCTATTCTTGTATCGTGCCTAGCTAGGGGCGTTAAACGATAGCGCTTGTTGGGAGGCAACCCAATTTTATTTTCTTCGTTTTTGCTTCTGATTAGGAATAAATATTGCATCTAGCTTCTATTTAGATGTGGTTTTGTGCTTTAATTAGTATTTGTGCCAAGTAGAACCTTTTGGAAGACTTGGGTGAAGTCTTTGCGATTTTGCTGTAAAAAATAGAAACTTTTGCGCTCACGACATTAGCCACCATTTTTTACTGGAGAGTGTTTTTTAGTTGATTCTTTTTACAGATGATTAATAGAAAAATTTCTCACGTCCACCAATTTATTTCAATTTTTTTTAGTTACATAAGTATTCGAAAGTTACATATTGCTACAGACTGTTCTGTTTTTGACCGATTCTGTTTTTCGTGTGTTGTTTGCTTATTTTGATGAATCTATGAGTAGTTTCGGGGGGTATGAATAATAGAGAAGTTGGAATACAGTAGGTTTAACGCCAATATAAACTAAAAATGAGTTCATTACAGTAGCTTTGAGTGGTGGTTTGTTTTCTAATACTAACGAAGCTCACGAGATTTTTGGCTAAGTTTTGTGTTGTGAAGTTTTCAAGTTTTGGGTAAGGATTCGATGGACTATGGAAAAAAGAGCGGAAAAAGCCTAAGCTTGGGGATGCCCAAGGCACCCCAAGGTAAAATTAAATTATAACCAAAATTCTAAGCTTGGGGATGCCCCGGGAAGGCATCCCCTCTTTCGTCTTCATCTATCGGTAACCTTACTTGAGACTATATTTTTATTCACCACATGATATGTGTTTTTCTTGGAGCGTCATGTATGATTCGAGTCTTTGCTTTTTAGTTTGCCAAAATCATCCTTGATGTACACACCTTTTGAGAGAGATACAAAGAATTGGAATTTATTAGAATACTCTATGCGCATCACTTATATCTTTTGAGCTAGATAGTTTTGCTCTAGTGCTTCACTTATATCTTTTAGAGCACAGTGGTGGTTTTATTTTGTAGAAATTACTGATCTCTAATGCTTCACTTATATCTTTTTGAGAGTCTCTTAGAACAGAATGGTAATGTGCTTTGGTTATAAAACTAGTCCTAATATGATAGGCATCCATGATGGGTACAGTAAAAACTTTCATACAAGTGCATTGAATATTATGAGAAGTTTGATACTTGATAATTGTTTTGAGATATGAGGATGGTGATATTAGAGTCATGCTAGTAGAGTAATTATGAATTTCATAAATACTTGTGTTGAGGTTTGCAAGGCCCGTAGCATGCAGGCATGGTAACCATCGTGTGACAAATTTGAAGCATGAGGTATTTCATTGAGTGTCATCCTTTGTGTGGAGGTCGGGATGGCGCGATGGTTAACTCCTACCAACCCTTCCCCTAGGAGCATGCGTGTAGTACTTTGTTTGGATGACTTGTAGATTTTTGCAATAATTAAGTAAGTTCTTTATCACTAATGTTGAGTCCATGGATTATACGCACTCTCACCTTTCCACCATTGCTAGCCTCTCTTGTATCGCGCAACTTTCGCCGGTACCATACACCCGCCATATACCTTCCTCAAAATAGCCACCATATCTACCTATCATGGCATTTCCATAGCCATTCCGAGATATATTGCGATCCAACTTTCCACCATTCCATTCATATGACACGCTTCATCATTGTCATATTGACATGCATGATCATGTAGTTGACATCGTATTCGTGGCTAGGCCACCATGCATAATTTTTCATACATGTCACTCTTGATTCATTGCACATCTCGGTACACCGCTGGAGGCATTCATATAGGGTCATACTTTGTTCTAGTATCGAGTTTTAAATCAATAGAAGTGTGATGGTCATTATTATTAGAGCATTGTCCCAAAGAAAAAGAAAAAAGAAAAAAAGGAGAAAGGCCAAAGAAAAAAGAAAGGCCCAAAAAAAAGAAGAAAAAAGAAAAAAGAAAAAAGGGGACAATGCTACTATCTTTTTCCACACTTATGCTTCAAAGTAGCACCATGGTCTTCATGATAGAGAGTCTCTTGTGTTGTCAATTTCATATACTACTGGGAAATTTTCATTATAGAACTTGGCTTGTATATTCTAGCGATGGCCTTCCTCAAATGCCTTAGGTCTTCGTGAGCAAGCAAGTTGGATGCACACCCACTTATTTTCTTTTGTTGAGCTTTCATACATTTATAGCTCTAGTGCATCCGTTGCATGGCAATCCCTACTCACTCACATTGATATCTATTGATGGGCATCTCCATAGCCCATTGATACGCCTAGTTGATGTGAGACCATCTTCCTCTTTTGTCTTCTCCACAACCACCACTCTATTCCACCTATAGTGCTATGTCCATGGCTCACGCTCATGTATTGCGTGAAAGTTGAATTTTTTTAAAAAATTTTATGTATCAAACAATTGCTTGGCTGAAACCGGGGTTATGCATGATTTGAGTATTTTGCGTGACAAAGATGGAGCATAGCCTAGTTGTGTGACATGATTGCTTTGATAGTATGCTTGAAGTATTATCATTCTTATGTCAATACAGACTTTTGTCTTGAATCTTTTGGATCTGAACACTCATGCCACAATAAACAAAATTACATTGAGAATTATGTTGGTTAGCATTCCACATCAAAAATTCTGTTTTTATCATTTACCTACTCGAGGACGAGCAGAAATTGAGCTTGGGGATGCTTGATACGTCTCCAACGTATATATAATTTTTGATTATTCCATGCTATTATATATTCTGTTTTGGATGTTTAATGGGCTTTATTATACACTTTTATATTATTTTTGGGACTAACCTACTAACCCAAGGCCCAGTGCAATTTGTTGTTTTTTGCCTATTTCAGTGTTTCACAGAAAAGGAATAACAAACGGAGTCCAAATGGAATGAAACCTTCAGGAGAGTTATTTTTGGAACAATATCAACACAGGAGACTTGGAGTACACATGAGGAAACGAGAGAGGCGGCCACGAGGGCAGGGGCGCGCCCCACCCTCGTGGGCCCCCTCTGGCTCCCCTGACGTGCCTCTTCAGCCTATATATACCCTCATACCCCGAAAACATTGAGGAGCACCACGAAACCCTAATTCCACCGCCGTAACCTTCTGTACCCTTGAGATCCCATCTTGGGGCCTGTTCCGGAGCTCCGTCAGAGGGGGCATCAATCACGGAGGGCTTCTACATCAACACCATAGCTCCTCTGATGAATTGTGAGTAGTTTACCACAGATCTTCGAGTCCATAGTTATTAGCTAGATGGCTTCTTCTCTCTCTTTGGATCTCAATACAAAGTTTTCCTTGATCTTCGAGGAGACCTATTCGATGTAATCTTTTTGTAGTGTGTTTGTCGAGATCCCAAGCTGTACGTCTAAGGATCGATGGTAACATGAGACAGGGGACACGATGTTTACCCAGGTTCAGGCCCTCCCGATCGAGGTAATACCCTACTTCCTTCTTGATTGATCTTGAAGAATATGGGGTTACAAGAGTTGATCTACCTCGAGATCATAATGGCTAAACCTTAAAAGTCTAGCCTATGTGATTACTATGAATCTGCCGTCTCTATGGACTAAACCCCTCCGCTTATATACACTCTAGAGGGGGCTTAGGGTTAGAAAGGTGACTTGGGAAGGAAGGAATTGTTACATCCGAACAACTTGCCTTTCTACATACATAGGAGTCCTAACCGAATACATGAGAGGGCCTTCTGCTTCTATCTTCGTGGCCCATCAATTCGGCCTAGCATCAATAGCTCGGACGCCTGAGGACCCCTAAATACAGGACTCCCTCAGTAGCCCCCAGACTTGCCTTCAAGGACGAGTCTGTATCCGGCTTCATGTCTTCGGTCTTGCAAGGTGAGTTATGATAGTTCGGCTTCATATTTTAATATTATATCTCGTCGATTCCTTGTCGCCGTCGTCTTAGCTTCCATGTGTCATGCGAATACGAATAGTTTGGGCATTTTTACAATTAACCCCTCGACTACATAAGGAAGGCGCCTATTTAAAGAGGCTAGATCTCAGATGCCATTACATTTTACACGAAAAATCCTTAGAGCCTGCCACGGAAAATCTTAAAACATGGCTGGCATTCCCAGTTCTTCCTCGTGCCCTCATGGACCTCAACCGGGCGATTGGGAGAGTTGCTCAGTATCTCATGCACATCTGAGAAAAATTCAGACGCAGGGATATCTCTCTGTCGAGGATCTAGTCCCCGTCTGGGCTGGATTAACTTCTCTCGACGGTCAAGCCCTGGCAGAAAGTTTCCCCAATCCTTCCAAAGAACAACATGTGTGCTTCGTCTCCTTCCTCCTAAGAGGCGTAGGATTTCCTATCCACCATTTTCTCAAGGGGTTTCTGGAGTTCTATGGCCTCCAACTGCACGAGCTTACACGGGGGTCTATCCTACACATTGTGGGCTTCGTCGCTCTTTGTGAGCTATTTCTAGGCTGCGAGGCTCATTTCGGGCTATGGCGAAAGTTCTTCTGCCTCGTCCCTCACTCCCAGAAGGGATCTATGTTCGAGGCAGGAGGCGCCGAAGTGTGGGGCATAGCAGGGACATGTTATCTTCCCGGCACTTCAAAGAAGGCATCCGAAGAGTGGCCCTTGGAGTGGTTTTATATTGAGGATGTGGTCCTGCCGGACCCAATCCGGTAAGGCCTCCACGAGTACTCCAGTGCTCCTCTAAAGAAGCGTTTCAACTAGTGTCCCCGCAGTCTCAAGGAGGAAGACAGTGCGGAGGTTAAAAGACTTGCAAGCAAGATCAGAATACTTGCCCACCTCAAGCTGACGGTAATTGAAGTAATGGCGATCTCAATAACGGGATGCGTGTAGCCGCTCTAGGTCAGAGAGTTTCCTATGTGGCACTATAATGGCCAGGATGATGCCTCACGCCATCTACGCCAGGGTCCGGATAACCCCGCCGCTTTGGCCGCCATCCTAGCTGATCTCTACAAAGGGGAGAAGAAGGATTTTCTTTGCTTGAAGTGTCGGGCGGGTTTCTCTATGTATAACCCCATCGATTGGGTAAGCCTTTCCCTGATTGCTAGTTTTACTCAATTTTTATTTTGAGATTCATTAACCGAACTGAGTTCAGTTGCTTCCACCAGGAGTGGACGAAGGTGGTCGAAAGGATTAGCAGTCCTATCCCATAGCCAGAGGACCATATTCGGGACTTGGATCTCGGATTTTAGGAGGATCCGGACATTGCATAGATCTTAAAGACAGAGTTTTTTATCACACCAGCCAGTACGGTACCGAAGTGGCTATTATAGCCGACTATCCTGGCCTTCTTCGTTCCTCTCAGGTAAGTACCCAGGAGACTCCTCTTCAAAGAGAATATTCCCAGCGCGCCTCACCCACCGCACTACCTCATGTTCAAAAGGGGTGGCGCTCATCCCGTCGTACTGCATCAAGAGCGTCTTCCCAGAGGGCGACGCCTGCACAAGGCGGGTCTCTGAAGCAAAAGGGGACCAAAGACACCATCGAACCTCCACCTTTATCGAAGAGGTATGACTCCTTACCATATGTCTGGTGGCGGAGCCGGATCATAATTTTCTGCTTTATTATTTCTTTTTAGGAAAAGTTTACGCCGGACTGTGTCCGGGCATCCTGCTAGTCATACTCCAACCAATCCAGCCCTAGGCCCATCCACAAGGACTAGGGCTGATGTAGGTGCAATGCCGGATTGTCCACTTCAAGAGGATTCAGATGAGGTATCAGTTACCAATTCCGAAGTGGAGAGCGCAATGAATCATCAACGGCGAAAATCAGCCATGCATGACCCAGCTTTCACTGAGGAGGCGTTTAATGACTTTAGTTGTACGGATGCTTATATCTGAGCCGCTCGAGACAGACTTGACGGAGCCACTCACCAGCTTTCCAAAGATATGCGGGTGAGTGTTAATTCAATGTTCATATGCCAGTAGCCCCCGAGACTTAAAGCAGTTGACCCAACTGATTTAAGGATCATTGTGTTTTTAGGTACTCAAGGAAAAGAATAACGCATTATCCAAGGAACTGGAAGAATGCCATACCAAGCTTACTACTGTCACGACCGAATTGCAAAATTCAAAGAAGTCCAAGAGTGGCTCTGATGGTAAGAACAATAGTGTCCGAACAGTATGGTCTTGTACCGATCAATGATCTTTAAGTATACATTGTTTGAACCGCAGCAACAGGACCAATAGAAAAGCTGGAGGAAAAGCTAAGGGCTCCTTTGGCAGCAAAGAAGCAAGCCGAAGGGCAGACAACTACTGGTCATCGTGTACTAACACGAACCATAGATGAGAAAAACGAGCTGCATGATACAAATGTCAAGCTAGCCGAAGAGCTAAAGGATGTGCGAGCCCAACCCTTGGATGCCTTAAAAGAGAACAAGAAGCTTAAGGGCGGCATATTCAGTATGACAATGAACCTAGCTTTTATTATTGTCCGTTGATTCAAAGTTTCTTTACAAAAACTGTTCCTGCAAGTTTGTTAACTGGGCGGCCCGAAGGAGAGGTGTCCAGATTTCAAGGTGACTTGCTGCAAGATCTTTCCAGGGTACACGAGCGAGCTCGAAAGGCCATGAATAACATGGCCAAGGCTTTATGGTCAGCCAATTCTCCTCCAAAAATAATGGAGGAACTGGCGGGTTTATTCAAAGGGGCCAGATGTCACTTTGAATTATGGAAAGCATCAGCATGCCGAGAAGGTGCCCGAGAAGCCTGGGCTTTGGTGAAGACACATTATACCAGGCTGGACCCGAACCATATGGCTTGGGTTGGACCTCGAGGGCCTGACGGATTAGAAATCCCTGTAAGCTTGGTATACGACCAAGTAAAGACAACTGCCAAGTATTCTCAACAATACTGTAAATTAGATAGTCTTATAGATGGTATAGATGACGAATAGGCGTTTGATTCTATGTAACAATTTACTTTATCATCAAACTTTCTCCTACCAAATTTAATTAAAATATTGTCATGTCAAACCTCCCACTTTAACCTCTGAAGACCCAAGGGTTGGAGTGTTTCCGAATACTATACCTATGGTGAACACGTGGTACGTTCGGTAACCAGGCAATCTGGTCATAGTTGCTTGAAAAAAATAACTATGTTCGGGGAGCTATGTTATATTACTATTTAACGTAAGAAACATCTTCCAGAGAGAATAGTTCTGGTAAGGGTTCCTTTCCCTGGGTCAGCATGCGTATATATGCGTGCCTAGGCTTCAATCCTGTAAAAAGGATTGTAGGATGTCGTATCCTATTAGATTTTAAAGTTTATGTGCTTTAAAAGCAATACGTCGTGTATCCGCCGACCAATTATCCCCTTAAGAACGCTAGCTTTCGGCTTCACCCGTCTGAAGTACAGGTCCGAATTACCCGGTTGTAACAATCACAGAGGTGCTCCCTTTACACCCTAGCCGAACAATCGGGAACGTAGGGCATAAACAGAAGAGCCAAGCAACCCAGGTTGGCAAAAACTTAAGTCATAAAGGTGCATATAATGGCAAGGAGACTGTATGAAACAGACAACATAAATATTTTGAGCAATATGCTTTTTGATAATGGGCTTCGTTATAGAAGCCCCCAAGTATTTTTGAGGTATATACATTTGAGGATGTTCTACCTTCTGATAATTCGGTTGAGGCAAAAAATTATCGATAAAAAAAAAGAAAAAAAAAGAAGAGGAGAACTTAAAGATAAAAACAGGGAATAAGACCTGGACGGAGAAAGAAAACATGTGCTACCGAACTATCCGTAGAATCATCGGAGACTGGTAGCGTTCCATGGGTTCGGCTCAAGGCGATTGTTTGATGCATTTCGAAGGCGATAGGCTCCACAGGTGAGTACTACGTCAATAATGAAGGGGCCCTCCCATCTTGGTTTGAGCTTGTCTTTTTTTCTCCAGGAGGCATAATATGAGTTCGCCAATATTGTATATCTTGGCCCGCACTTCTCTGCTTTGGTATCGCCTGGCCTGTTGTTGATAAAATGCGGAACGGGCCTGCGCGATATCACGCTCCTCTTCAAGGTCGTCTAGGTCATCCTGCCGATCGAGCTCGGCCTCTCTCTCTTCGTACATGCGCACTCGAGGTGAGTCATGAATAATATCGTAGGGCAAGACAGCCTCTGCGCCGTACACCATGAAAAAAGGTGTGTATCCGGTTGTCCGGATGGTGTAGTTCACATCCCCCAAAGTATGGAGTCGAGCTCCTCCACCCAGTGTTTATCTGACTCCTGAAGGGAGCGCACCAGTCGGGGTTTAATGCCACTCATTATCAAGCCATTGGCTCTTTCTACCTAACTGTTTGTTTGAGGATGGTACACAGAGGCATAATCAAGTTTAATGCCTAACTTGGTGCACCAATTTTTCACCTTGTTAGCTGTGAAGTTGGAGTCGTTATCTGTGATAATACTGTGCGGGACACCATAATGGTGTACTACACTGGATATAAAATCTATCACTAGCCCTGCCTCAGCTATTCTGACAGGTTTGGCTTCTATCCATTTAGTGAATTTTTCCACCATGACTAGTAACTATTTCTTTTTATAGCTTCCCCCTTTAAGAGATCCGACCATATCTAGCCCCCAGATCGCAAAGGACCAGGTAATGGGAATGGTTCTGAGGGTGGTGGGAGGCATATGACTTTGATTTGTGAAAAGCTGGCATCAAACACAACGTTGGACTAGGGTCTGTGCGTCTGCGCGTGCAGTTGGCCAGAAGAAATTAGTTCGGAAGGCCTTGCTTACAAGAGCTCGGGCCGTGGCATGATGGCCGCCCATGCTAGCATGTATTTCGGCTAGAAGTTGTCGTCCCTCCTCTTCAGAGATGCACCGTTGGAGAATACCAGTAGTGCTGATCTTATATAGTTCACCTTCGTGGAGCTTATAGGCTTTAGAACGCCGAATTATGCGGCGGGCCTCATTTTGGTCATCGGTGAGCTCTTGCCTATTAAGGTAAGCTAGGAAAGGATCGGTCCAGGGGCTATGACAACCATGATCTCATGAGCCAATGATGTGATTTCCATTTTGGGGTCCCTGATGACATCTGTATTGATTTTCATGGTGTGAGAACCTCGGATACATAGTATACGAGTTTTTGAATGGGGAATTTATGTCCCTCTTCATCTCGTTCAACGACGAGCACCGCACTCACTACCTGATGAGGGGCGGAGATATAAAGCAGCATTGGCTCGCGAACACCTTGAGCGGCTAGGATTGGGTTACCTGCTAATAAGGTTTTATTTCCTCCAGTCCGGCTGTGGCCGCATCCATCCAATCAAAGTTGTCTGTGCGCCTCAACAGTCTATAAAGCGGTAGTGCTTTCGCTCCTAATCTAGAGAGAAAGCGGCTTAAGGCCGCTACGCAACCTGCTAGCTTTTGCACTTGTTTGAGATGGGTTGGCGTAGTTAGCCGTGACAGGGCCTGGATTTTAGCTAGGTTCGCTTCAATTTTTGCGATACGATGAACCCTAATAGCTTTCCGGCTGGAACGCCGAAGACACATTTTTCCGGATTGAGCCATATGTCATATGTTCGTAGGTTATCAAATGTAAGGAGGAGCTCATCCACCAAAGTTTCGACGTGTTTAGTCTTGATGACTACGTCGTCAACATATGCCTCCACTGTCTTGCCAATTTGTTTCTCTAAGCATGTGTGAATCATGTGTTGATATGTGGCACCAACCTTTTTGAGTCCAAATGGCATAGGGCTAAAGCAAAAGGGGCCGTACAGAGCGATGAATGCCGTAGCAGCCTAATCGGATTCCTTCATTTTTATTTGATGATATCTGGAGTAGGCGTCGAGGAAACACAATGAGTCATGTTGTCACACCCTGCATTTTGTAACATGTTATTTGCATCAATGGAGCATGAAAATTTGGACCAGCAAATTTTTTTGGCATCATTTGGCTTTTATTTGGAGTTGAGTTTTTCTTCATGTGCTTTTTCATGTGCTCAATAAAGTCAACTATTACCTCTTGTAGAATTCATCTCCATACCCAAAACTTCTGCCCAATGATCATGCCAAGTGTTATATAGCAGTATAGTATTTTCTTACAAAATTAATTCGGCAAAATGTATTTTATAAATTTAGTTTTTCCAAAAACCCCTGAATTGAGATTTGCACTGCAAGTACTTGATTTAGGGTGAGAAAATTATTTCAAAAGGGAACATTTGAAACCTAGTAGTCATAGGACTCCCAGAAACCACAAAAGTATAATTTTAAAAGTTATTTTTCCTATTTTATTTAAAAGCTTTTTCTTAAGGCCAAAAATGGTCTTTAATAGGGAAAAATTATTTAACTATTTCAAAAATATTTGCCAAAATTCAGGGAGACTCAGAGGACATATATTGTCCATATATAAGAGTTTCAACACGTGGTCATGTTCAAAATAATGGGCTAATCCCTCTAAAACCCTTTCTGGATATTTCAAGATTTTGAAATATTTACAAAGGAAATATTCTCCAAAAATTCCAGGGAAATTCTATCATGTCACATATGACATATTTGATGATCTTGCCAAGTCCCATGCCTTGGGAAGCAAGAAAACATCATCAAAACCCTCCATAACCATTCTGTCCATATTTGAAGTTTGAGCAACTCTACATTGCCAAACTTGTCCAAATGCTCTCAAACTTGGTGCACATGCTAGAAATGCCTAATAAGGCATCTAGACAAAATGGCACAAGATTTGGAATAGAGCAACTTGATCAGAACACCCCGAAACCCTTTCTGTTCAAATGCAAATTTGAACAACTTTACATTACCAACTTTTTACCTGTTGCTTCAAACTTTGTGGGCATGATCAATACCCCAAATGATGAAACTGCACCAAGTGGTGCATCAAGGGGAGATGATTAGCTTGACTCAAACAAGATGAAGCCATTTCTGTTGATTTCTAGGGTTCACCAAAGTTCCATTGGCTAGTTTCTTCAAATGAGCCCAAATTTGGTGAAGCACCCTATTTTCACATGTCATTCAATCCTGTTAAGTGTCATGGCAAGTGGAGATCATTTGCTTCACCAAACACTGATCAAACACCTTTTGGCTTTTTACTAAAACCCTATTCTTGATAACTTTCACCTTTTACCTTGGCCTCAACTTTCTACCACATGTTCAACCAGTTACTGGCTACCTCCAGTAACTTCCCCAGGACCCCAGCTCCATGATTGAGGGGTAAGAACCCTAGTTTACCCTGCTGGACAGCCATTTCCTACCAAGTTACCAGCTTCCTCTCTCTCTCACAGCATCTCCAGAGCATCCAATGCCACATGCCATTTCTTTACTCCTCCCTTGACCTTCTAGACAACCTTGGGCACGTTGGACATGACCAGAGCGACGAGGGCACGAATGTGCCAGCCATTCGGGCGCTCTGGAGCACGCTACAGTGCGCCACCGCACTGTAGCTTCGCCCAATCAGCTGCCCCCGACAGCCTCGGGCCTCCCCCTCGCGCCTCTCAACGCGCCTCGACGTCCGCGACCACCCCGGTGTTGTCCCCCCTCCTCCTGTGCCCTCTAGTGGCCGTCGCCGCACGCGCACCGGCCGCCCGCAACACCCACTCCTTGGCCTCACACGCGCGCACGGCCTGGAAGCTTCCCCGCTCCTCCTCTCTCCTCTAATGGACGTAGGGATCGTCCAACAACTCCGCAGACTCACCCCCGTCGCCCCCCGTGCGCTGTAGCGTCGAGCAGCAGCTCGCCGGCGCACTGGTCCACGGGGCTCCGCCGTTCCCCTATATATAGGACCCCCCCGAGCCTCTCCAACGGCACCAGCAGCTTCTCCTCATCCCCAGCAACACCCTAGAACCACCAGTTCATCCCCAGGAAGCTCCAGTGCTCGGGATCGACCGGAGCTCCGCCGCGTCGGGCCGCCGGTGATCTCACAGTACGGGCCTCCTCCGCCCCTCCTTTTGCCCGATCTAGAACCGCCGTGCACCACTGACCCTTTCCCCTCATTTTCCCCTCTCAGTGGCAGTTGGAATCGGCCAGAGCGACGACCTCCCGAAGCTCCTCCGCCGTCCCACCTCGCCGCCGGCGAACCCGACCTCCCCGGCGTGCCGCACCACCACCCCTACCTCCGCAACACGACGCTGAGTCCGTTCCTGCCCTCCGTTGTCATCGTCGTGGCCGGAATCGACGCCGGTGAGCTCGCCGTCGCCGTGGCCGTGAGGTTGGAGATGACAGGCGGGCCCCGCCTGTCATCCTCACCCCTCTCCCCCCTCCTCACAGCCACTGACCGCCGGGCCCCGCCTGTCAGGTTTGAAAACCTGACATGCGCGCGCTGGCGCCCGAGCGGCCGGGCTGGATGCCCTGGGCCGTGCACTGTGGCCCCTCTGGCCCAGTAGCACAGGTGCATTTTCTTTTATTCTTTCTGTAAATATTTCAAACATTTTTACAGAAATGAATATTGGTCCAAATGAAATAATTCCAACTCCTAAATTCTTGTAATATTCCAACCTATTTAATGGTGTCACTTTCACACATATCCATGAAACTTTTTTGTTCTGTTCAAATTTAAATTCAAATTTGAGCAATAAAACTCCTGTTCTAAAATCATTAGATTCCATTCTGTTACTCCAAAACTCCAACTAAGAATTTTCCCCATCTTAGAAATCCCTCTAGTATTTAACAAAAATAAGTTGATATTTTTCTGAGCACTTTGATTTTTCTTTTTTATTTGTGGTCTTATTTTTCCGTTGTTATAATGCGACGTATAGATACCGTATTTGACGAAGTTGCTGAAGAAGGAGAAGGAGAAGGATTTGAAGACTTTGAAGACCAAGCCAATCCAGGCAAGCAGCCCTTTGACCATGATACACTTGTTCTTCGGAACCCGTTTGTTTCCGATGCATGATGATAGGGTTACGGTGGTGACCTAGTTGAAACCACCACATGATGCATGCTTTACTTTTGATCTTGCCATGTGCTAGATGCAATGCATATGGTTAGTAGTAATGAGTAGTGATGCATGTGTGACATGAACCCTCGTGGTTGAAATCTTTGCATAAAACCCCGTCGGGTGCCATTCATGCCCGAGGAAGATGATGAGTTGGGTAACCACTTGATGACGAAGTGGTGTACCGAGACAAGTGTGTGTTTTTCAAACGGATTGGTTTAAGTTGCGACCGTTATTCCAACCATACATGTGCAATCACTCTACCCCTTATGGGACGGGGCGTTATTGATTACTTAGGCCGATACTAGCATGGTGCTCGCATTACTAGTGACGGGAAGACTTGAGGTCTTTCCCGGGACGGGGCCGTGCTTGGATAGACGACCATGACTGTTTTCACAGGGCACCGGACACACCGTTGGTCCCTTCGGGTACGCGTGACATTGAAATTAGGGCAAGTCCCGTGAACTATTGTTTGTACTCGAGGGCCGTGTACCAACGAGTGGACTCTATGTTAGTGTCGTCTAAGGAAAGATAATGACCGGGTGCTTCCCCCGAGTACTTGAGGTACTGCGGGATCGTGGATGACACGAAAGCTTCCCGAATCTTGTGGGTAAAGTGCGCAACCTCTGCAGAGTGTAAAACTATTCGAATAGCCGTGTCCACGGTCATGGACAGTTGGGTAACCGCTCTTGGGCTACGTCCAATGTTTGTGAAACCATGTGTGTGTATGAGAGTGAAGGTGGTGACTTGACTCGAGGAATTGAATCATATTCATGTTGATATCTGTAACCCGCCTTCGAGGTTACGCGAGTTTATTGATGCATAAACTTGATGGTAGAATGTTTATTCTAGCCCTTTGCTAGATTGTTCATTATTGTTCAATTGCACTGTTACTTTGAACCACATCATGGGTTGCTTGCGAGTACATTCAAAGTACTCATTGGCTTGCCACTGGTTATTTAATTGGCCAGGCATGGAGGAACAGGAATATGATGAAGAGTTCTTTGGAGACGAGCATGCGAACTAGGACGCTATCCCAGTCAGAATGCCTGTAGGGTTAAGGCAGATGGCATGGGTTCTACCTATTATCGAAGACTTCCGCTATTTGAGTTATTTGCTATTCGGCCCGTGAGGCTTTATCTATGTAAGACTTGGCCATAATGGCCATAATTTGTGTAAGACGGTATGTATGGATGTAAGACTCTTGTTATTCAGCTTCTGTGTGTTCAGTGAGAATTCATCTCTGGGATCACTGTACACGTGCATTCGGTGATCTCGACTTCTAAGTCGGGGTCCCCACAGAGCTGGCATCAGAGCCAGGTTGACTATAGGAAGCCTTAGTTAGCATGGGCGTTAGTTAGATGAGACCCTTTTTCAAAAACCTTCTGAACCTCTCTTCTTTTCTAAACCTGAGATTTCATCAGCTTATTAACCCCTCCTATTCACCTTTGTAGATGGCCGCTGTACCTGAAGAGCACCTGAACACTGGGTTTCCCTTGCTTCTCGAGGATAGCCTCCAGGAGTGTCAGTTCCACCGAGCGCCCATCCTCACTTACCTTGAGCATTGGGTTAGCGACACTGAGGTGGAGTACCATGTGGAAGTGATCGTAAAGGCAAACGATCCTCCCACAAGTTGGTTCTTCGAGGGACCCCAGATGGCAACACTACCTCTCGCTGTCGAGGCTGCTGCACTCAAGGCACTAACCCGTCTCCGCGAGCTTCTTCCGGAGATGGCAGCCAAGATGACAACTCGCTTCTTACCTTACCGGAAGGAAGGTGAAGAAGAAAGCAGCGCACTAGCCCCTCCACTGAAGAAAGGACTCTCGCTTCGATTCCAGACCTACTTCAGTCTATGTGCCGACAGCTTGGCACAAGACTTGGCCTCGGAATCAATGAAGCTTCAAGAAGAACTTCACAAGACCAAGGCACTTCTTCGTCGAGCTCAAGATAAGACAAATAGGATCAAGAAGGAAGGAGCACCTTCTGGACAGTCCGCTATCGCATATCGAGGCGGAAGGCCCTCCGAGGATGTATCTTCCAAGAATGAAGAACCACCTCGGCGACGCCGGATGACGGCAAGGGAATATCGCAAGCTTTTCCCTACACCACCGACGAAGCACCGTCGTATCCAACTCCTCCACTCCCCCACACCCTCAAGTGACAAAGGGGCCCAGACATATGAAGACAAGGAGGAAGACCCAGAAGAGCCGGAATACGCGACCGAGCATTCCGCCGCTTAGGCATTATTCGCTACTCGGATATGCCAGTTGTGACCCTACGGTAGGATAGGTCGTGTAACCCCTATGCGCAGTCGAGTCCTTGTATGGTTCATATGAGACCATCTAGTGTATGCTTTTGTTGTGTCTGGATGTATGTCGTATTCTTCCTTCGGGAATGTGTAAACGACTACATGATGACCCTCAACCGTAAGGGATCTATTGCAGCGTTTTCGATAAGTAAGAGTGTCGAACCCAACGAGGAGCAGAAGGTATTGATAAGCGATTCTGAGCAAGAAATCAGTGCAAGCACTGAAAGATAACTTTTTAGGGGTTTCTCAATATAAGTAACAGGAAAGTAAAAGCAAGCAATGTAAAAGGCACTGAGAGTAGCAAGTGGCCCAATCCTTTCTTAGCAAAGGAGAGGCCTAGCAGCGGAACTTATAAAGACTAAAGCGTTCCTGAGGACACACGGGAGAGGTAGTCATGTGCTTTCACCATATTCCGTATCGATACTATGTTATGTGTTGATAAGTGTTGAGTGGGTGGATCTATGCTAGTACACTCTCTAGACTAAGATGAGTGCACTCTTATGATTAAACACCTTGCAAGCATCCGCAAATACAAGATAGAATTTAAGGCAAAAGCCTAACCATAGCAATACGATCGAGGATCCATTATTCCCTTATGCAAAAAGCGTGCGAACTGGGGTTCAGGATTCTGTCACTCCGGCAACCCACCATAAGCATTCTTTATACACAATGTATTCTCCTAGGTCCTTAATAAGGCGAAGGGTTGGGTGTTCGACTCACACAACACCACTAGTAGAATGACAATGCAACTTAAGTATCAAACAACACATATTACTTCAACAGCATATGACTACTAACAACAAGACTTTCCCCATGTCCTCAAGAACTAAGGTAACTACTAACGAGACATAAAGGAGATCATGATCAGTGGGGATAAATAGGTGATAAACAATCTGGACATAATAATATTTCTCCAACAAAACTCAATAGCATTCACCACAAAGTAGTAATCAACACCGATGGAGTAGAGAGGATAGGTAGTACGAGTTACAACACAAGTTGCGATTGTAAGATGAGATTTGGATGAAGATGGAGATGGTGCTGGTGTTGGGGATGATGCTGATGATGATCTCGATGATGCCCGTGACAATGGTGATGACGATGGCGACGATCTCCCCTTCCGGGAGGTGATCTCCCCGGCGGAATCTGCCCGCCGGAGATGGCTTTTTCTTCTCTGTAGGCTTCCGCCATGGAGCGGCGGCGAAACTCCGTAAAAATTCCCGTCCCTAGGGTTTTTGGATAACGGAGAGCATCTATGCAAAAGGGGGCGGCCAGAGGTGGGCCAGGGGCTCCAGGCGCCAGGGGGGCGCCCCCAGGGCGCCTGGGCACCCTGTGGCCCCCCTCTGGTTGCCCTTTCGCGTGCCTTCGTGATCCGTCTGAAAAATATGTCCCGTCAATTTTCAGGTAATTTGGAGGTATTCTTCTTCAGCAACTCAGCGTCCACTTTTTACTGCTGAATCCTGCGTCTGCTGCTTCGGCATCGGAAAGTTTGCAAACTGTGTAAAATAGACCAAAACAACATAAGAACATCACCGTAACGTGAAATATATCAATGAATAAGGATAAATTATAATACAAAATAGTGATGCATTTTGGACGTATCACTACATCACCCATTTGGATTTTAATGAATGTGTTTTGGCCTTTCGGCCCTTGCATGATTTGATTAGTGTCATACCCACCCCCTTACTAGGCACCCATCTATCTTGCTTTCCCTCTTCCGAGTCATGAGACATTTTACCGCTCCAACAGGATGCCTGTTGTAACTCGTATTGGTACCTCTACCCAGCAGTCTGAAGCTGGATCATCCGCTCAGCCAGAGGCAGGCCACGACCAAACCAACGACCAAGCTCCACCACCACCTCCTCCGAACATGGACATGGCTTAGCTTCTCCAAGCTTTCCGAGAGGAACGCCAAGCCAACACTGCAGCCCTTCAGCTGATTGCTCAAGCTGTCACCAACAACCGCCAGCCGGCGGGGAATGGCAATGGACGTTCCACGTTGGCAGAGTTCAAGAAGCATGCACTGCCAACCTTTATCGAGACTGCTGAACCCCTGGATGCAGACGACTGGATCCGCTCCATTTAGGAAATACTGGAACTAGTCGGATGCACCGAAGACCGCGAGAAGGTGGCTTATGCAGCCCACTGCCTCGGGGGGACTGCTAGAGCTTGGTGGGATGGATTCAAGGTCATGCTTGCTGAACAAGACATCACTTGGGTTAACTTCAAGGCAGAATTCCGCAAGGCCCACATTCCTTCCGGAATCATGGCTATCAAAAAGCGTGAGTTCCGAGCCCTGAAGCAAGGAAGTGGCACTGTCAAGGAGTACATGCAGAAGTTCAGTGTCCTGTCAAGGTATGCCCCTGAAGATGCCAGCACTGATGCTGCAAAAAGGGAGCGCTTCATGGAAGGCCTCAATCAGACTCTGCAATACTCGCTTGTCGTGTGCGACTGCCCATCCTTCCCTGACCTGGTGAACAAAGCACTTATGCTTGAAGACAAGCGGCGTGCTATGGAAGACACTCGCAAGCGCAAGATGGTCAGCAAGGGAAGTTCCAGCAACCAGAAGCCTCGTCCATGGCAGTCAGCCCCGGCCAAGCCAACCTATCAGCAACCAAGAGCTCCTGCACCTCGCACCAACCCTCAGCCTCAGCAGTATGCCAACCCAAGGCCAGCTTTCAACCCCAATACCAGTGGTGGCAACAAGATCAACAATCCAAACCAAGTCACTTGCTTTGGATGTGGTCAGTCCGGACACATCTCAAGGGTGTGCCCCAACAAGAAGCCTGATGCCCCGCGCCCCAATGCACCGAACCAGGGACAAGGCCGCGGGATGCCACCAAGGAACCCAGCTCCTCGCAATCCACCTAACCATGGGAAGGGGCGTGTGAATCACGTCACTGCTGAAGAAGCCCAGGAAGACCCGGATGTCGTGCTGGGTACGTTCCTTGTCAACTCAACACCTGCTACTGTCTTGTTTGATTCTGGAGCAACGCATTCATTTGTCACTCAAAGATTTGCATTAAAAAGTGGCATGACCCCTACACCCCTGAATAACCCTATGGTGGTACAAACCCCCGGAGCAGAGATGAGAGCCAAGATAGGCTGTAAGGGAGTCAGTATTACCATTAACGGTGTAGATTTCCTAGCAGGCCTTATCATCCTGAGATCGCAAGGTTTGGATGTGATCCTAGGGATGGATTGGCTCAGTAAGCACCAAGGCTTGTTAGACTGTGCCAATCGGACAGTCACTGTGACCAATGACCAAGGAGTCGAAGTCAAGTTTGCTTCCAACTCCTCTTCCGCTCAAGCCGCTCAAGTCAACTGTCTGTCTGAAGTTGGGCTAGAGCAAGTACTGGTGGTATGTGAGTATCCTGATGTCTTTCCGGATGAACTACCGGGAATGCCCCCTGACCGTGACATTGAGTTCATCATTGAGCTCGTGCCCGGAGCAGGACCCATCTATAAGAAGCCTTATAGAATGGGGACGGAAGAACTAGCTGAGTTGAAGAAGCAGCTGGAAGAGCAGCTGAGGAAGGGATTTATCCGCCCAAGTGCCTTCCCTTGGGGATCTCCTGTTCTGTTTGTGGCAAAGAGGGACGGTACCATCCGCTTATGCATTGACTATCGTTCCCTCAATGAAGTTACAATCAAGAACAAATATCCACTTCCCAAGATCGAAGATCTGTTTGATCAGCTCAGCGGAGCAAAGGTGTTCTCCAAGATCGACCTCAGATCTAGGTACTACCAGCTGAAGATCAGACCCCAAGATATTCCGATGATGGCATTCATAACCAGATATGGCCTGTACGAGTGCACGGTCATGTCCTTTGGGTTAACCAATGCCCCAGCTTACTTCATGTATCTCATGAATAAAGTCTTCATGGAATATTTGGACAAGTTCGTTGTTGTCTTCATTGATGACATTCTTGTCTTCTCGAAGTCGGAGGAAGAGCACGAGCAGCATCTGAGGATGGTCCTAGACAAGCTTCGGGAGCACCAACTGTATGCCAAATTCAGCAAGTGTGAGTTCTGGCTGCATAAAGTTGGATTCTTAGGTCACGTCTTGACCGAAGAAGGATTATCAGTTGATCCCGCGAAGATCGAAGCGGTGACCCAATGGCAATCTCCAACGACCGTCAAGGAAGTCAGAAGCTTCCTCGGACTTGCGGGCTATTACCGCAAATTCGTGGAAGGATTCTCTAGCATTGCACGGCCAATGACTCAGCTCCTCAAGAAGGACAAGAAGTTCGAGTGGACGCCAAAATGCGAAGAGAGCTTCCAAGAGCTCAAGAAGAGATTGACCACTGCCCCAGTTCTGGCAACACCTGATATTCACAAGGAGTTCGTGATATATTGTGATGCCTCTTGAACCGGATTGGGAAGCGTTCTGATGCAAGAAGGCCGAGTCATAGCATACCTCTCCAGGCAGCTACGACCCCATGAGGAGAACTACGCTACTCACGATCTTGAGTTAGTAGCAGTAGTTCATGCCTTGAAGACATGGCGGCATTACCTCCTAGGGAAACGGTGTGAGATCTACACAGACCACAAAAGTCTGAAGTACATTTTCACCCAAAAGGAATTGAACATGAGGCAGCGGAGATGGTTGGAACTTATCAAAGACTATGACCTCAGTGTTCAATATCACCCCGGGAAGGCTAACGTGGTGGTCGATGCCTTAAGCAGGAAGGCTTGCTCTTTGAATTCTGTTATTCAAGAAAGGCAGCCAGCCTTGTTTAAGGAGCTCGAACAATTCAGTTTGGAATTGGTCACCCCTGGATTTCTGGATCATTTGGAAGTCAGACCGACCCTGATGGACGAAGTCAAGAAGGCACAAGATGGACACACAAGCATTGAAGGCATCAAGAAGAAGATGAAGCTAGGCAAGGCCCCAGGATTCTTTGAAGACGAGCACGGGATTGTTTGGTACAAAGGCCACATCTGCGTACCAAACAACACAGAGCTGAAGAATCTGATTCTGCAAGAAGCCCACGACACTCCGTATTCCGTCCACCCCGGAGGAACCAAGATATACCAAGACTTGAAGGCACGATTCTGGTGGCACGGGATGAAAAGAGAGATTGCAACCTATGTTGCAAAGTGTGATGTGTGCCAAAGGGTCAAGGCTGAATATCAGCGACCTGCTGGATTGCTCCAACCACTCAAGGTTCCTGAGTGGAAGTGGGATAAAGTCGGAATGGACTTCATCACTGGTTTACCAACGTCGAATAGGGGACATGACTCCATCTGGGTCATAGTCGACCATTTGACCAAGGTGGCCCATTTCATTCCTGTCAAGACTACCTACTCAGGCAACCAGCTGGAAACTCTCTATATCAACCGAATCGTAAGTCTTCACGGCGTCCCCAAGGAGATTGTGTCAGATCGAGGCACCCAGTTTACTTCAAGGTTCTGGAGAAGATTCCAAGAAGCCTTGGGAACCAAGTTGTCTTTCAGCACAGCTTTCCACCCACAGACCGGAGGTCAGACAGAGCGAGTCAATCAAATTCTCGAAGATATGCTCCGAGCCTGTGTCCTGGCGTATGGAACCAAGTGGGAAGATTGTCTCCCTTTTGCCGAGTTCTCCTATAACAACAGTTACCAGTCAAGCCTTCAGATGGCACCATTTGAGGTGTTGTACGGACGCAGGTGCCGCACACCCCTCAACTGGTCAGAGACTGGAGAAGGACTAGTCTTTGGACCGGATATTCTCCGCGAAGCAGAAGAGCTAGTCCAACTAGTCAGAGAACGTTTGAAGGCAGACAAGTCAAGGCAGAAGAGTTATGCTGACACTCGACGCCGAGACATGAGTTTCCGTGTCAGGGATCATGTGTACCTGCGGGTAACCCCTCTAAAGGGAACCAAGCGTTTCCACGTCAAGGGGAAGCTTGCACCAAGGTTCATTGGCCCTTTCAAGATCACCGACCGACGAGGAGAAGTGGCTTACCAGTTGGAACTACCACCTGAGCTATCCGATGTGCACAATGTCTTCCATGTGTCACAACTCCGGAAATGTCTCCAAGTTCCAGACAAGCCTAATCTCTACAAGGATGTTGATCACCAAGCTATTGATCTGCAGCCTGATTTAACCTACCGCGAGAAGCCCATTCGCATTCTGGACGAAGCAGAACAACGGACGCGAAGCCGTACCATCAAGTACTTCAAGGTCCAGTGGAGCAACCACACCGAAGCAGAAGCAACCTGGGAACGTGAAGACTATCTTAGATCCGAGTTTCCCGATCTCTTTTAAGACCTAGTTTAGGAATCTCGGGGACAAGATTCTTGTAAGGGGGGTAGGTCTGTCACACCCTGCATTTTGTGACATGTTATTTGCATCAATGGAGCATGAAAATTTGGACCAGCAAATTTTTTTGGCATCATTTGGCTTTTATTTGGAGTTGAGTTTTTCTTCATGTGCTTTTTCATGTGCTCAATAAAGTCAACTATTACCTCTTGTAGAATTCATCTCCATACCCAAAACTTCTGCCCAATGATCATGCCAAGTGTTATATAGCAGTATATTATTTTCTTACAAAATTAATTTGGCAAAATGTATTTTATAAATTTTGTTTTTCCAAAAACCCCTGAATTGAGATTTGCACTGCAAGTACTTGATTTAGGGTGAGAAAATTATTTCAAAAGGGAACATTTGAAACCTAGTAGTCATAGGACTCCCAGAAACCACAAAAGTATAATTTTAAAAGTTATTTTTCCTATTTTATTTAAAAGCTTTTTCTTAAGGCCAAAAATGGTCTTTAATAGGGAAAAATTATTTAACTATTTCAAAAATATTTGCCAAAATTCAGGGAGACTCAGAGGACATATATTGTCCATATATAAGAGTTTCAACACCTGGTCATGTTCAAAATAATGGGCTAATCCCTCTAAAACCCTTTCTGGATATTTCAAGCTTTTGAAATATTTACAAAGGAAATATTCTCCAAAAATTCCAGGGAAATTCTATCATGTCACATATGACATATTTGATGATCTTGCCAAGTCCCATGCCTTGGGAAGCAAGAAAACATCATCAAAACCCTCCATAACCATTCTGTCCATATTTGAAGTTTGAGCAACTCTACAATGCCAAACTTGTCCAAATGCTCTCAAACTTGGTGCACATGCTAGAAATGCCTAATAAGGCATCTAGACCAAATGGCACAAGATTTGGAATAGAGCAACTTGATCAGAACACCCCAAAACCCTTTCTGTTCAAATGCAAATTTGAACAACTTTACATTACCAACTTTTTACCTGGAGCTTCAAACTTTGTGGGCATGATCAATACCCCAAATGATGAAACTACACCAAGTGGTGCATCAAGGGGAGATGATTAGCTTGACTCAAACAAGATGAAGCCATTTCTGTTGATTTCTAGGGTTCACCAAAGTTACATTGGCTAGTTTCTTCAAATGAGCCCAAATTTGGTGAAGCACCCTATTTTCACATGTCATTCAATCATGTTAAGTGTCATGGAAAGTGGAGATCATTTGCTTGACCAAACACTGATCAAACACCTTCTGGCTTTTTACTAAAACCCTATTCTTGATCACTTTCACCTTTTACCTTGGCCTCAACTTTCTACCACATGTTCAACCAGTTACTGGCTACCTCCAGTAACTTCCCCAGGACCCCAGCTCCATGATTGAGGGGTAAGAACCCTAGTTTACCCTGCTGGACAACCATTTCCTACCAAGTTACCAGCTTCCTCTCTCTCTCACAGCATCTCCAGAGCATCCAAGGCCACAGGCCATTTCTTTACTCCTCCCTTGACCTTCTAGACAACCTTGGGCACGTTGGACATGACCAGAGCGACGAGGGCACGAATGTGCCAGCAATTCGGGCGCTCGGGAGCACGCTACAGTGCGCCACCGCACTATAGCTTCGCCCAATCAGCTGCCCCCGACAGCCTCGGGCCTCCCCGTCGCGCCTCTCAACGCGCCTCGACGTCCGCGACCACCCCGGCGCTGTCCCCCCTCTTCCTGCGCCCTCCAGTGGCCGTCGCCGCACGCGCACCGGCCGCCCGCAACACCCACTCCTTGGCCTCACACGCGCGCACGGCCTGGAAGCTTCCCCCGCTCCTCCTCTCTCCTCTAATGGACGTAGGGATCGTCCAGCAACTCCGCAGACTCACCCCCGTCGCCCCCCGTGCGCTGTAGCGTCGAGCAGCAGCTCGCCGGCGCACTGGTCCATGGGGCTCCGCCGTTCCCCTATATATAGGACCCCCCGAGCCTCTCCAACGACACTAGCAATTTCTCCTCATCCCCAGCAACACCCCAGCACCACCAGTTCATCCCCAGGAAGCTCAAGTGCTCGGGATCGACTGGAGCTCCGCCGCGTCGGGCCGCCGGTGATCTCGCAGTACGGGCCTCCTCCGCCCCTCCTTTTGCCCGATCTAGAACCGCAGTGCACCACTGACCCTTTCCCCTCATTTTCCCCTCTCTGTGGCAGTTGGAATCGGCCGGAGCGACGACCTCCCTAAGCTCCTCCACCGTCCCACCTCACCGCCGGCGAACCCGACCTCCCCGGCGTGCCGCACAACCACCCCTACCTCCGCAACACGACGCTGAGTCTGTTCCTGCCCTCTGTTGCCGTCGTCGTGGCCGGAATCAACGCCGGTGAGCTCGCCGTCGCCGTGGCCGTGAGGTTGGAGATGACAGGCGGGCCCCGCCTGTCATCTTCACCCCTCTCCCCCCTCCTCACAGCCACTGACCGCCGGGCCCCGCCTGTCAGGTTTGAAAACCTGACATGCGCGCGCTGGCGCCCGAGCGGCCGGGCTGGATGCCCTGGGCCGTGCACTGTGGCCCCTCTGGCCCAGTAGCACAGGGGCATTTTCTTTTATTCTTTCTGTAAATATTTCAAACATTTTTACAGAAATGAATATTGGTCCAAATGAAATAATTCCAACTCCTAAATTCTTATAATACTCCAACCTATTTAATGGTGTCACTTTCACACATATCCATGAAACTTTTCTGTTCTTTTCAAATTTAAATTCAAATTTGAGCAATAAAACTCCTGTTCTAAAATCATTAGATTCCATTCTGTTACTCCAAAACTCCAACTAAGAATTTTCCCCATCTTAGAAATCCCTCTAGTATTTAACAAAAATAAGTTGACATTTTTCTGAGCACTTTGATTTTTCTGTTTTATTTGTGGTCTTATTTTTCCGTTGTTATAATGCGACGTATAGATACCGTATTTGACGAAGTTGCTGAAGAAGGAGAAGGAGAAGGATTTGAAGACTTTGAAGACCAAGCCTATCCAGGCAAGCAGCCCTTTGACCATGATACACTTGTTCTTCGGAACCCGTTTGTTTCCGATGCATGATGATAGGGTTACGGTGGTGACCTAGTTGAAACCACCACATGATGCATGCTTTACTTTTGATCTTGCCATGTGCTAGATGCAATGCATATGGTTAGTAGTAATGAGTAGTGATGCATGTGTGACATGAACCCTCGTGGTTGAAATCTTTGCATAAAACCCCGTCGGGTGCCATTCATGCCCGAGGAAGATGATGAGTTGGGTAACCACTTGATGACGAAGTGGTGTACCGAGACAAGTGTGTGTTTTTCAAACGGATTGGTTTAAGTTGCGACCGTTATTCCAACCATACATGTGCAATCACTCTACCCCTTATGGGACGGGGCGTTATTGATTACTTAGGCCGATACTAGCATGGTGCCCGCATTACTAGTGACGGGAAGACTTGAGGTCTTTCCCGGGACGGGGTCGTGCTTGGATAGACGACCATGACTGTTTTCATAGGGCACCGGACAACCGTTGGTCCCTTCGGGTACGCGTGACATTTAAATTAGGGCAAGTCCCGTGAACTATTGTTTGTACTCGAGGGACGTGTACCAACGAGTGGACTCTATGTTAGTGTCGTCTAAGGAAAGATAATGATCGGGTGCTTCCCCCGAGTACTTGAGGTACCGCGGGATCGTGGATGACACGAAAGCTTCCCGGATCTTGTGGGTAAAGTGCGCAACCTCTGCAGAGTGTAAAACTATTCGAATAGCCGTGTCCACGGTCATGGACAGTTGGGTAACCGCTCTTGGGCTACGTCCAATGTTTGTGAAACCATGTGTGTGCATGAGAGTCAAGCTGGTGACTTGACTCGAGGAATTGAATCATATTCATGTTGATATCTGTAACCTGCCTTCGAGGTTACGCGAGTTTATTGATGCATAAACTTGATGGTAGAATGTTTATTCTAGCCCTTTGCTAGATTGTTCATTATTGTTCAATTGCACTGTTACTTTGAACCACATCATGGGTTGCTTGCGAGTACATTCAAAGTACTCATTGGCTTGCCACTGGTTATTTAATTGGCCAGGCATGGAGGAACAGGAATATGATGAAGAGTTCTTTGGAGACGAGCATGCGAACTAGGACGCTATCCCAGTCAGAATGCCTGTAGGGTTAAGGCAGATGGCATGGGTTCTACCTATTATCGAAGACTTCCGCTATTTGAGTTATTTGCTATTCAGCCCGTGAGGCTTTATCTATGTAAGACTTGGCCATAATGGCCATAATTTGTGTAAGACGGTATGTATGGATGTAAGACTCTTGTTATTCAGCTTCTGTGTGTTCAGTGAGCATTGATCTCTGGGATCACTGTACACGTGCATTCGGTGATCTCGACTTCTAAGTCGGGGTCCCCACACATGTCCTGTAGTTGCATCGATAATTTGATCAATGTGGGGCAAAGGAAAGGGATCCTTAGGGAAAGCCTTGTTTAGGTCCTTGAAGTCGACACAAAGGCGCCAGGATTTTTCCTTCTTTGGCACCATGACTAGGTTGGCTTGCCAGTCCGGGTGTTTTATTTCCCTTATGAATCTAGCTTCCAACAGGTTTGCCAGCTCTTTCCCCATAGCTTGTCTTTTGGGTTCAGAAAATCATTGTAATGACTGCTTAACTGGCTTGAACCCTTCGATAATGTTCAGGCTGTGTTTGGCGAGCCTGCGTGGGATTCCTGGCATATCTGAAGGATGCCAAGCGAATATGTCCCAATTTTCGCGAAGGAAGGTGCACAAAGCGCTGTCTACCGCCGGATCAAGTCGTGCCCCAATGGATGTCGTTTTATTAGGGTCCGCTGGGTGCACTTGGAATTTTACAATTTCATCTGCTGGCTTAAAAGAGGTAGATTTTGATTGTTTGTAAAGGACTACGTCGTCCCTATCCACCGTAGATCGTAAGGTGGTTAATTCATCTGCCGCAAGGGCTTCAGATAATGCCTCTAGGGCTAAAGATGCAGTTTTGTTCTCGGCACGGAGTGCTCTATCCGGATCACTTGCAACTGCGATTATTCCATTGGGCCCTGGCATTTTGAGCTTCATGTACACAAAATGGGTTATAGCCTGAAAGCGTGAGAAAGTGTCCCGCCCTAGAAGGGCGTGGTATCCGTTGTTGAAGGGGACAATGTGGAAGAGCAGTTTCTCCGACATGTAGTTCTCGGGTGTACCGAATACTACATCAAACTTAATGCTCCCCGAACACCGGGCTCCCCGACTAGGGATAATTCCTCGAAAGGTTGTATTACTTTGTTCATTGCGGGACTTGTCAACCTGCATTTTTGCAAGCGTGTCCTTATATATGACGTTGAGTCCGCTGCCTCCGTCCATGAGTACTTTAGTGAGGCGGAAGCCATATACTATTGGGTTTAGTATGAGAGCGGCTGTGGCTCGGACCAGCCGGACTCGTGGTTCGTCTTCGGCAGAAAAGGAGATTGCCGTGTCGTTCCATGGGCTTGAAGTGTTGATTTGATTGACCTCAGCAAGTTCGCGCTTCGCTCTCTTGTGCCAGTTGTTTGAGGAGAACGTCTCGAAGACGGTGAAGACATTGATGTCTTTCTCCCCTGGCGTTGCAGCGGTGAGGACTGCTTGACTGCTCTTTGCTACCTGCCGGAGTAACCAACATGCTCTAAGGCAGTGGGTAGGGGTATTGTGTGGGGTGGCATGTATTTGGCAAGGTTTATCCAACAGTTCGTCCAGAACGGACGTGTGTCCTGTGAACGGTCTGTTTTTCTTGCCATTGTGTATGTGATTGGACGCCCTTCCAGGGTATGTCCATTTCGCTTTAGCAGCGTATGGTCCAAAGATGGATTGCTCCACAGGTGTATTATGGGCTTTCCAAGTGTTCTCCGTAGCATAGTACTTTCGTACCAAGTGCGATAATTATGCAAAGCTCCGTATTTGACGGTGGTTGAGGGCGTTCAGGACTCCCTCATTTGTGCAATTGCGGTGAAATATGGACACCGTTTCATCGTCACAGCAGTCCTTAATCTTGTTTTTAACAAGTAGGAATCACGCCCAGAAGTGATGAACTATCTATTGGGGCTGCTGCCGTATACACATGAGATCGCATATGTTCGGTAGTCTCAGGGGTTTGTACGACCACCGATATGGATGATCTGGGCTGAGCGGGTTCTGAATATTCCACGGGCCCGGTGTATGCCCCAGAGCTCGAACGGCACAAAGTGCCACCTGTCAGAGGTGTGTCTGGCTCGATGGGTTCGGAGATCCGAATAGTGCCGGTCTCCATCCCGAGAGGAGAAGTATCTTCGGCTCGGTCCTCGATTGCCGCCACTGGATGAGTGATCAGGGTGGAATTGATTTCGTCTTGACCGAATTTAGGTCCGATCTGATCATCTAACGATGAAAGCCCCAAGGCAGCGATGCGATCCAGCAGCTCATTTAAGGACGAGGAATCCGCCGAAGTCGCATCATTGAGGAGGTCGGAGCCAATGTAGGAGTGGTGCTCGATGGCCGCGGGGAGTGCGGCCGGCTTGGCGGCCATGCGGGCGCATACAGCGAACCTGCCGAGCTGGAGGATTTGGCCCATGGCCAGGTTGTTTCCGATAGTGATATCATCGTTGAGGACGAGACGAGCCATCGGTCGCGTTTCGCGAGCGCACAGCGGAGCTCTCAATGAAAGCACCATTGTGGGTGTCAAAATCGGTAGATCTCGGGTAGGGGTGCCCAAGCTGTACATCTAAGGATCGATGGTAATAGGAGACAGGGGACATGCTGTTTACCCAGGTTGAGGCCCTCTCGATCGAGGTAATACCCTACTTCTAGCTTGATTGATCTTGAAGAATATGGGGTTACAAGAGTTGATCTACCTCGAGATCGTAATTGCTAAACCCTAAAAGTCTAGACTATGTGATTGCTATGATTCTGCCGTCTCTACAGACTAAACACCTCAGCTTATATACACGCTAGAGGGGACTTAGGGTTATAAGGCTCACTTGGGAAGGAACGAATTGTTACATCCGAAGAGCTTGCCCTTATACATACATAGGAGTCCTAACCGAATACAGGGGAGGGCCTTCTGATTCTATCTTCATGGCCATCAATTTAGTCTAGCATCAATGGCCCGGACGCCTGAGGACCCCTAAGTACAGGACTCCCTCACCGTCATAGTATAAGGCTTGCGCGAGAAGGTTCGTCGGCTACAGTCCATAGCCGGCGCGTCAAGCACACTAGTTTGCTCCCCAAATAACATTTCCCTGTTCCATCATGGCCAGACAAAGACGGGGATGTGGACCAGCGTTTTCAGGGCAATTTCGGCAATGCCGTGGACGCATTCGCCATGAGTGTGCTCAAAAATTGCATGAGTGGGGCCGCGATCTGCGATCGGACGGCCACACCAGCCCAAATGGTCGCTGTTGCAGCTCAGATGGCGGCAGCAACATCTACGACGGGGATAGCCAATGACAAGAGCGGCACAACATCTGTTTGTTCTGCAGCAGACACCTTAGCCCTTGTGGAGGTCGCCCACGACCATGTCGAGGCTGCCAACGCCCAGCTCCTGGCGGTCATTGCACAAATCGCACGAAGCTTCTCCGATAGAGGTCAGCAACCCACGACCGAAGAGTTGGCAATCCCCGAAAGCATTTGAGCAGCCATCCATTCCTTCGCGGCATACCTTGCCAGGATGGAGCCCATCAAAGCCCAGACCGCGGCCACCCGTGCTCAGCTTGTTTCTGTCTTTTCCAAAGAGATGGCGGACATAGATGGCGAGATGCTTGCCGAGTATGGTGCCATGGATGCGATGGAGCCCCTTCCCTAGGAGATTGTCGGGCGTGAGCTGGACATGGAGGACACGGTAGAGATCGACGAGCGTCCATCAGAGTAGTACTCTTTGTTTAGAGCAGCGGTCTTTTGTTAAAGTAATGTTTAGGTCAGCTGGCTGTATTAAATTTCTAGACTTGATGGATTAAGAAGTGTGGGTCTACTGTAGGCTCTTTTGTGCATCAAAATTATGCAATGACATGGATGACCACTGTAACCAGGGAAATTCGGACCAAAATATCCACATTCAAACTCATCACACATGGGGTAAGATATAAGAACCGTTTGTGATGTTCACATATCGTACACAGTGCTAAATAAGGGACCGCGTCTGATGACACTTTGCGTGCCAGTTTTTGGCTCCATCGAGCCAAAAATTTCGGCTTCCACATAAATATCTACCTTTCCCGCCCTCCTCCTGACCAAAAACCACACTTTCCCTATTTCCTCCTTCCTTTCCAAGTTCAAACCTTCACTGCTTGCTTGCAGTGCAGCCTCCTCACTAGCGACGCTCCTTCCCGTTGCCCGTCCTAGTCGATCTTGGCAGGTAATCCCTACCCGATCCCATCCTCCTCCTCTTTCTACATCCCACAAGCCCCGACCGCCAGTGCGACACCTTCCACCCAAATCACCAACCAATCCTCCAAATAAGTGCCGCCCTAAGCCATGGCCCACGCAGTATAGCCAGGAGCTCAAGGAGCATTTGGCAGCGTAGAAGCAAATCCCGACACACGGGGATGAGGTCGTGATGGCGGACATTCATGCCAACTCCTGTATCTTGGAGGAGCACCTCACCATCGACGGCACCTTCGACGCCTCACGCGCCGATGCTGCCACACGGTTGGCTGCTTTAAATGATATTTCTTGGCATTTTCTTGAGGCCACCATCGGTGCCTTCAACGAAGACTATGAGGTATTTTTAATCAGCGTGCCCATACTTACCCTAACTCAAGAGCCAGCAAGTTGGTGCCTAGAGCAGCTCAGGCAACTCACCAATGCAAGGAGGGCAACCACTATGCGGAGGCCTCGCCCTCTTCCAAGTCCAAGGAGCCAATCATCATCAATATTTTCTACGATGAGGAGTAGCTTGTCTTATTAGCTCACTATAAGGACCTATGTTCTACTAGCTAGCTATGCAAGCATATTTGGTTTACCTGTTGCATGTGCTGCTCCTATCTTTCCTTAACAGATTATAGTGAAATTTCCTATGTACTATACCATGCAATCGGATCATCTAGTATATATGTTCTATATGTCGTGCAATGTGGTGCTCACTTATTAACTGTTTTGTTAATTTGTTGTTGTGTTCAGTCAACTGTTTGTTTCAATTCTGCAATTTGATGTTCAATTCTTGTGGTTTCAATTTTGTAATGTCTTGCATGTGAGAAAGAACTCGAATTTAGTTGTACAAATTACATGTGAAACAAATACAATTGCTATATTCCAAGTTGTTAAGAATGCTTGGTTTGGTTAACTATTTGATCTTCTAGTATGTTATATAGTGTGCAATGTGGTCCTCAGTTAATGTTAGGTTCATTTGTTGTGGTGTTTAGTTAACTGCTTTGTTCAATTCTGCAATGCGATGTTCAATTGTTGTGGGTGCAATTTTGTATCATCTTCCATGTGAAATAAACCGAAGTGGTTGTACAAAATACATGATAAACAAATACAATTCCTATAATTTTAAGTTTTTAAGCATGCTTGGTTTGGTTAAGTGTCTGATTTTTTGTATGTTATCTATTGTGCAATGTGGTGCTCAATTAATGTTTGGTTCATTTGCTGTGGTGCGCAGTTAACTATTTGGTTCATTTCTGCAATGCGATGTTCAATTGTTGTGGGTACAATTTTGTATTGTCATGCATGTGAGGAATTAATCGAATTTGGTTGTACTAAATACATGAGAAACATATACAATTACTATATTTCCTAGTTGTTAATCATGCTTGGTTTGGATAAATGGCTTTTCCTTCTGGCCAGAATTAATCTGCTAAATCTTCAATGTGTTTACTTTTTCATCAACATATTTTACTGATAGTATGCCAACCCTCACTTAACCTGATTAATAACTACCTTATATGTGTTGCACGAAAACAATGGGAAGTACTAAGGTTTACAGCCGTGGTTTGCACATGCATGGTCCTTTGTCTAATAGCACATTATTGTGCTATTGCAGGAACCATTCTAATATTTAGGTTTTTAACAATTTGATCTTGCACGTGTAGGTCCTGCTGTCAGATGTTTTGACCCACTGTTTGACCCATTTTGCAGATGGCGAAATGAGTTGTCCATGAATATCAGTCAAGTCAAGAAACTCGGAAAGATTGTTAGGACAAAGAAACTAGAGACAAAAAACAAGATCTTTGTCTACACAATGAAGACATTAGTGAACTACATGATGGTGCTAACTCTTATACTTTGTCTTTTCCTTGTTCCATTTCCAAATTTAGATAAGATATTTATGCATATCTTTGTTTTTAGGCCTTCCTAAGTAGTTCACTAATGATTACCTCTCAAACCACATGTATGGTCAGGAGGCGAGGAAGGTATTCATACAACACCTAAGGTACAATATTTAAGTCCTCCTCAAGAGGACGAAGGATGGATGATCAATCATCCACAAGCACTGGCCTAAAGTTGCAAGGATCTTTAACATCATTGAAGGATCAACATTCGCCTTCTTCTTTAGTTGTTTTTTAGATGAGATTCATCTGTCTATCTATTGTCTATGATGCTAATTTAAAAAGGTTATAGATGTTGCATGTGAAACTTGGTGCTGGTGTAGTTGTGTAATGGGGTAGCTAGCTTATGCCTATATTGTGTAACTGAGTGCTGAAGCTATATGATGTCGTACTCTGATGTATTTCAATTATGAAATCCTAGTTCCGTAATACGAAAATGAAATATATTTAGTTCTTAATATGAAATGTGAATTTGACTAATAAATGGTTAATAATAATAGGTTAATGAGCCTGCTTATTATGTTTTTTCTATTGCAGTCGGTTATTGAGACAACACCGTGGGCGATGACCACACACAATCCACATAGTTTCTAGGAAGTAAACGTGTTGGATCAATGAACACTCATACACGACTTCCTCTGGAAAACCATCTGCATTGGGCCACCTTGTGCAACTAGTTTCCACATAAAACGTGTGTGTGATGGACAACCTATGCCACAAAGTTTCTTATGGGCACCATGCGTGATGCATTCAATAACACAAACAATAATTTTTTATATTGTATGCAATGGCAATGTTATCACAGACGATTTGATGGGGAAAATTGTGTGCGATGTGCGTGAGAACGGAAACTTTTGTCTGTGATTCACCATGTGGGATGTACATACAAACGGAGACGTAATTCTTCGACTGACTATGTGGGATGTACATATAAATGGAAACGTATTCCTCAAATTGACTGTGTGCGATGTACATACGAACGGAAACACATGGCTTGGACTGACTATGTGGGATATACTTACGAACAAAAATGATTGGGCATGTATAATTGTTTGTGATGGCTCGCCCGATAGCACACGAGCTCTTTTTGCCCCGCATGTCCGACTGGGTGGCCTATCACCGACGGTTTCTGGGTCGTGTAGGAAGGACCACCTATCACACACATTGTCTAGCTGATACGTCTCCAACGTATCTAGAATTTTTGATTGTTCCATGCTATTATTATCAATTTTGGATGTTTTATATGTCATTAGATACAATTATATATCATTTGCTGGAACTAACCTATTAACTCAGTCCCAGTGTCACTCGCTGTTTTTTTTTGCATGTTTTTGGCTTTTTAGAAAATCAGTATCAAACGAAGTCCAAACGGAGAAAAAAATTGGATTATTATTTTTGGATCACAAGAGACCCTAGAAGGTTCGGGAGGAGGCTAGAAGAGCCACGAGGGAGCGACAAGCCCTAGGGGGGCACCCTAGGGGGCGCCCCTGGCTTGTGGGCCCCCGCGGCACATCCAACCGGAATTCCACCTCTATAAATACTCAAATATTCCCCTGACATGAGGGAGACACCCGAAATACTTTTTCTGCCGCCACAAGTTCCAGAACCACGAGATCCCATCTGGAGGCCTTCTCAAGTACCCTGGCAGAGAGGGAATTGGTCATGGAGGGACTCTGCATCAACCTTGCTGCCCTGCCGATGATGCGTGAGTAGTTTACCACAGAACTACAGGTCGACAGAGATGGCTTCTTCTCTCTATTTGATCTTCGATACAATGTTCTCCTCGGTGTTCTTGGAGATCTATTCATTGTAATGGCTTTTTGCGGTGTGTTTGTTGGGATCCGATGAATTGTGAGTTTATGACCAGATCTATCCATGAATATTATTTGAGTTTTCTCTGAACACTTTTATGCCTGATTACTATTGCCTCGTATTTCTTCTCCGAATTATTGGTTTGGTTTGGCCAACTATATTGATTTATCTTCCCATGGGAAGAGGTGCTTTGTAATGGGTTCGATCTTGCGGTGCTCAATCCCTGTGAAAGAAAGGGACATGACACGTATATATCATTGCTATCAAGAGTAAAAAGATGGGGTTTATTCATACGAATTTATCCTATCTATATCATGTCATCTTGCTTAAGGCATTACTCCGTTTTCCATGAACTTAATACACTAGATGCATGCTGGATAACGACCGATGTATGTAGTAATAGTAGTAGATGCAGGGAGGAGTTGGTCTACTTGTCTCGGACGTGATGCCTATATATATGATCATTTCCTTCGATATCGTCATAATTATTTGTTTTTCTATCAATTTCCAAACGGTAATTTGTTTACCTACCTTATGTTATTTTCTTGAGAGAAGCCTTTAGTGAAAAATATGGCCCCAGGGTCTTTCTTTTATCCTATATCCTAACTAAAAATACTTTGCTACAATTTTATTTTATTTACCTTATTTTGTATTTTTGTCCGAACTATCAATCAAAACTTATACAATTTAATCTTCCTCATAACTGTTGAGGGGTTGGCAACCCCTCTATGCGTTGGGTTGCAAGTATTTGGTGTTTGTATGCATGTGTTGTTTACATAGTGTTGCTTGGTTCTCGTACTGGATTGATAACCTTGGTTTCATAACTGAGGGAAATACTCATCTCTACTATACTGCATCATCCTCTCCTCTTCGAGAAAATCGCAACGAAGCTCACAAGTAGCACTAGACGGCGGTTTGAAATGTCATCGCGGAAAGGTGGTAAAACCCATTTGTATTGCAGCTCGCTGTACTAGTGATGTGTCTTTTTGGTTGTGTAATGAGACCTCTTGAGGCATCAGTAAAGTTTATTTCCTAATATTATTTGTGCTTGGTAAGGAATGTGCTTCATGTGGTGTGCGCGCTCGCGATCTCCCTCGTACGTATCACGCGAGCGGGAGCTGGAGACAGTGCTTATGCTTGGGTCAGTCCCAACAACGCCGAAAGGATTGAGAAGAGGGGTCTAGAGGGGGGTGATTAGACCCTTCACAAGAAAAGTTGGTAGATTTTAATTTCTACAATTTAAGGTTGAGTTTATCACATGTTAAAGCATTCACAATACATTTCAAGCATGCATGACATGAGTACAGGTAGCGGAAAAGGTAAATCATGCAATTTGCTAGAAAGTAAAGGGAGGGGATTGGAGTATGCAAATGCAATGGAGACGCGGAGTTTTTGGCGTGGTTCCGATAGGTGGTGCTATCGTACGTCCATGTTAATGGAGACTTCAACCCATGAAGGGTAACGGCCGTGTGAGTCCACGAAGTGCTCCACCCACGAAGAAGCAACCTTGTCCATCCCACCATGGCCATCGTCCACGAAGGACTTGCCTCACTCGGGTAGATCTTCACGAAGTAGGCAATCTCCTTGCCCTTACAAACTTATTAGTCAACTCCACAATATGTCGGAGGCTCCCAAGCAACACCTAACCAATCTATGAGACACCACTATCCAAAAGGTAATAGACGGTGTGTTGACGATGTGCTCTTGTGCTTCAAATGATAGTCTCCCCAACACTCAACTCTTTCTCATAGATTTGGATATGTTGGAAGAACAAGTGGAGGTGGAAGCAACTCGTGGAAGACTAGAAATCAAGATTCTAGTGGAAGGATTGGAATGTCTTGATCTCAACACATGAGTAGGTGGTTATATCTCTGAAAAAGAATGGTGGAAGTGTAGGCACGTTCTGATGGCTCTCTCTTTGATGGAGAGGGGGGTGGGGGTATATATAGCCTCCAGACAAAATTCAACCATTACACACATTTGACCAATCTCGGTGGACCGAATAATGCAACTCGGTGAGATCGACCAATTAAAATATGTGAACATGAGGAATCTTGGTGGGACTGACTAGAACAACTCAGTGGGACCGATGTGCTAGGGCTTATGGAAAACATCATCTCGGGGGCGCCGATTTCATCAACTCGGTGAGACTGAAGTGAAGCTATAAGCAACAGAGAATCTATCAAGCCAACTCGATGAGATCGATTGCACAAACTCGATGAGACCGAAGTGAATGCAACTAATCACAGCGCTTTGGCAAGGCAATCTCGGTGAGACTGAGATATGTATTGGTCGGACCGACTTGTTAGGGTTTCTGGCAACGGCTATGTCAAATGAACTCGATGGCTCCGGATAGAAAGAACCGGTGGGGCCGAGTTTGGAAATAGGGTTTGGAGATATTTGGGTGGAGAAAGTGGTTGAGGTTTTTGGAGCAATATCACTAAGCACTTGAGCAACCAAATCATTAAGCAACACCTCATCCCGTTTTAATAGTATTGGCTTTTGTATGGACTCAATGTGATCTTGGATCACAAAAATAAAATCAAGAGTCTTGAGCTTTTGCCAACATTTGTCCTTTGCATTTTGAAGGGGTTCCACATCCTCATGTCCTTGTCGTGCCACTGTTGAACTTCCCTGATATATACTAGATAAAACTATTAGTCCACCAAGTGATATGTTGACATTAATTACCAAAGTCACCCAGGGAGCACTTGTGCTTTCAATATCCCCCTTTTTGGTAATTGATGACAACATACATCAAAGCTTCAAGTAAATGATTCAAAGATTAGTAACTAAAACTTTGGAAGAACATGTAACTTGCATGAGCTCCCGCATATAATGATAGAATTAGAATGCCATGAGAATACATGACATGACAGAGTAAGTAATGAGTTACATGTATCTTGGCCATCGCTCGTATATTGAGCTACTATACAAACAATTTTTAACCCCTTTCGCGACGACATTTTAAGCTGACTCCTAGTGAGTGTTGGCCATAGGGGGGATCCTTCCCACTTGACCCATAAACCGTTGAGGATAGGGAGTAGCAATGCATATGTTTTGGATAACTAAGTGTATGCGTTGCCAGCATTTATCACAAATGCGATTCGTCACACAACTCTTTGTGATATATCGAATATCCCAAACACTCCATCCTTGCTACTCGTGTGTGTTGGCATTACCATTGCACAAGCTATTCTATTGTGCAACGTTTACGATTTGCACCCCATCAAAAACTGTTAATGATTGTCAAGCGTGTGTGATAGGAAACTATCACACACATTCACTTCTCTCGAACCGTATGCAATCTTTAATTAAGAAGATTACCTAATCATCGTACAAGTGTCGGATAGGATTACAAAACGTCGGAGCATCATACCATTGTCGTACTAGATAAATATCGCAAAAGCGACTATCAGGTGCAACATTTACGATGCCTACGGCACCCAAAATAGTTCATGATTATAAATCATGTACGATAAGGTGACTATCACGAACATTAATTTAGTTTCCTCGCATAGTTTCTGATACTGCCTCACATCACACACGCTTCCCAAATGGCAACTGTGTGCATGTTCGCACACGTTTTCTCTCTGCAAACCGTGTCGAATTATTATGTATATCACACACGTTTGTGCTTTACAGACTGTGTGCACCGTAACAACAGCCGGAGCATATTTTGACCCTAATTAAATTGCTGCTATTTAAAATTGTACTGGATTTGAAATTGAAAGTTCTCTATAGCTTTATTCATATCCATCAGGTTAAATAACCAATGCATTATTTGATTCGCAGATACATATATTCAAGAATTACATAAGCACCAAATAAAGAATGATGAACCAGGGTTGTATACTTGTACTATTAAACACGATAAAGAAAGTTGCAAAATACATTCTCGTTGCTAAACAATGTGAAGAGTAATGCCCATATTGTGCTCTCCTCCATGCTGAAGGCACGCATGACTCTTGTCCAACCCATTGTGATGGCCCATCTCCCATTCTTCATTGTCTTCATGACTCATGAGGACATCTAGATAGTCATTGTGTTCTGGTAGAAATTCTTTAATCTTTTCATGCCCACCAATAATGTAGTTTGAGAGGTAGTCTTGAGTAAACTACTTCGAGAACCACTACACAGGAAAAAGATTCAGACATTGTCATCTAACACAACTCATTATGGGTAGTAAAAAGAAGGCTGTAGAGTTCTTACTTACCATGCTGCAGTTCACTGTTGTCTTGACTAAAGTGTAAAAAAATAGTTTAATTGCCATCTTTTTACCCATTTTACTAACAATATTTATCAGTTTCCAAACGTGATGTTGGTTCATCAATATCTCATTGCCCCATATGAAGAAAGGGTCAAAGCACAGATCTTTACCAATGACATGTACCTATAAGCACCAAGTTAATATTAGAATCTAAACAACAACACTACTAGGAAAAGGCCTACTAATGGCGCACCCGTTTTGCCTACTAATGGCGCACTACTGGTGCGCCATTAGTATTTTTTACTAATGGCGCACCACTGGTGCGCCATTAGTATCTGGTATACTAATGGCGGAGGCCACGGTGCGCCATTAGTATCTGGTATACTAGTGGCGCACCACATAGAAGTACGCCATTAGTAACATGTTTTTTTTAATTTTGTTTTCAATTTTTTATATAAAAAATTCAAAAAAAATTTAATTTTGTTTTCAATTTTTTTTTAAAATTTTGCTTTTCTTTTTTTTTTTTCTTAATCTCTGGTCATAATGGCTTAATCTTGGGTCAATTTGCTTAATCTCAAGTCAAATCACACTCTGTGGTCAAACTTCCTAGAAGGTCACCCATCCTCACACTACTCCAGCCCGAGCACACTTAACTTCGTAGTTTTATCCAACCCTAGCACCAACTCACTTCACAGGCACTTGTTGATATATCTATCATATCAATCCTATTGAACCTTCTTGATGTCTAGGAGTTTGTTCATGTTCATGAGTATGATGAAATTTTGAAAATATATTTCAAACTTCCCGGTCATATTACGTATCATATTTTGAAAAAAAAATCAATTTTTTTTTCGAAACCAATTTTTTTTTTCTGTTACTAGTGGCGCACCTAGCAAACGGTGCGCCACTAGTAAGTTTGAATTTTTTTGAATTTTTTGCCTCTAGATCTTAAAAGCCCCGTAACTTTTTTCTGTTTGGTTTTTGGGGATTTCAAAAATGTTTAACGGGGTTATTTTTTGCCTCTAGATCTTAAAAGCCCCGAGTTCGTATGCAAAAGTTATGCCCGTTTTACTAAATTCCAGAGATATTTTGCAAATAAAGTCAAAATTCTTATTTCTAAATTTTCCCAACAATTAGACCACATATCACATGGGAAACTTATTTTTTGACATTTCCATCATTTCCTTTTATTTTTCTTAAACTGGAAAAGGCGGTCCACCGAGGGGGGGGGGCGGTGCAGTTGTGCCAACTTAGCAATGGCACACCGTGGGAGTGGTGCGCCATTACTAGTTACTAATGGCGCACCGTGGATGTGCTGCGCCATTACTAGTTGAACTAGTAATGGCGCACTATCCACTGGTGCGCCATTAGTAGTTTTGAAAAAAAAAATGAATTTTTTTATAGAAAGTTGAAAAAAATTACTAGTGGCGCACCGTGGATGTGGTACGCCATTACTAGTTTAACTAGCAATGGCGCACTATCCACTGGTGCGCCATTAGTAGTTTTGAAGAAAAAATGAAAAAAAATTGTTACTAATGGCGCACCGTGGATGTGGTGCGCCATTAGTATTTGGACACTAATGGCGCACCGACACATGGTGCGCGATTAGTATATAGTAATGGCGCACCACATGTCTGGTGCGCCATTAGTGGCCATACCATCTATAGCCCTTTTCCTAGTAGTGCAATTGCATAATGATGTAGTACACCACTCCCTCCATCCCTTTATATAAGATCTTATAACATCCAATGTACTCACAGCATGGATGAATAAACATATTATATTATGGGGCGGTGGTAGTTTATTTCATTTTTTCAAATGTTAGCCGATTAACTATAGTTAACTACTGATATGTTGTTGTTCTTCTTGCTGCTCTTCTATGTATATCGAGACATCATCAGAACATTAAGGTAACACCCTTAGTTTGAGACAACATTTGCCAAAGATTGCCACACCTAAGGTTAGGCAAGTTTGACCAACTTACGTGTGTGTTTGGTTCAAGCCACATCCTAGGCAAGCCACACTATGATCCCACATCACTAACCCTTTGGCAAGTTTGGCAACATTGTATGGCAAGGTGTGGCAATCCTAGGCCTAGAACCAAACATCCCTTCCTTCTTTCTATGTTGCCTAGGATTGCGTATTTAGTCATTCAGTACAATGCATCTTGCTATGTAGCCTCAGGTATGTTAGATATGGCCCTATTTAACCTACCAATAAATGGGTTATAGATATATTTAGTTAAATGTCTGATTCGATGATTAATCCCTTATCAGCCCCCGACCTATATGGTACCAGCTACCGATATCCTAAACAGAGAGTATATATAAGCCACGGGAAGAAACTAACCTCGATGGTAAACATCAGTTGTTCCCAGTATTGTCCTATGTAAGTACATCTAAAGGCATGTTAAGCACAACTGGCTAAATATCAACCAAATATATCCATGGTACACAACATAATCTGCAAATGATAGCTTCATGGAGAAGGTTTAAGCATGCGTGTGTTAAATGCAATAGGCCTTATAATTTAAAAACAAGCAAACATAGTCATTCAAACTGGTATTGTGCAGGTCTAAGTACACTAATTATTTTTAAATCAAATGGAAAGGCGTGTTAACTACAAGATGCTTAACAGTAACCAAATATAGTCATTCATATAGCTATTGTTCAAATTGGTATTGATGAAATTGAACTGCACAATTCATACTTGTACATATAGAACATCACATTGTGAATAACTGAAAAAACAAGGCATACTACGAATAACCGAAGATGGCAATTGAAACTGGACATATGCTAACTACAAACAACCGAACAACCAATAACCCTTGAAATATACAAGGCGTAATGCAAACAACCAAATGTAGCAATAAATACTGGACATGTTATCACTACAAAAGGGGTTCTAGAAAACAAATCATGGGATTTGATATGTCTCCAACGTATCTACAATTTTTGATTGTTCCATGCTATTATATTATCTCTTTTGGATGTTTATATGCATTAATATGCTATTTTATATTATTTTTGGGACTAACTTATTAACCTAGAGCCTAGTGCCAATTTCTGTTTTTTCCTTGTTTTTGAGTTTCGCAGAAAAGGAATATGAAACGGAGTCCAAACAGAATGCAACCTTCACGATGATTTTTCTTGGACCCGAAGATACCCCGAAGAATTGAGAACCAAGTCAGAAGAGCCACGATGAGGCAACAAGTGGGGAGGGCATGCCCTAGGGGGGTGGGCGCGCCCCCACCCTTGTGGGCCCCTCGTAGCTCCCCTCACCGACCTCCTTCGCCTATATATTCACATATATTCCAGAAACTCTAGAAGAGGCATCGAAACCACTTTTCCACCGCCGTAACCTTCTGTATCCACGAGATCCCATCTGGAGGCCTTTTTTGGTACTCTGTCGGAGGGGGATTCAACCATGGAGGGCATCGACATCAACACCACTGCCCTGTCGATGAAGCATGAGTAGTTTACCACAGACCTACGGGTCCATAGCTAGTAGCTAGGTGGCTTATTCTTTCTCTTTGATTCTTCATACCATGTTCTCCTCGATGTTCTTGGAGATATATCCAATGTAATTCTTTTGCGGTGTGTTTGTTGAGATCCGATGAATTGTGGATTTATGATCAGCTTATCTAGGAATATTATTTGAATCTTCTCTGAATTCTTATATGTATGATTTTATATCTTAGTAATTCTCTTCGAGCTATTGGTTTGGTTTGGCCAACTAGATTGGTTTTTCTTGCAATGGGAGAAGTGCATTGCTTTGGGTTCAATCTTGCGGTGATCTCACCCAGTGATAGAAGTGGTAGCAAGGCACATATTGTATTGTTGCCATCGAGGATAACAAGATGGGGTTTTCATCATATTGCTTGAGTTAATGCCACTACATCATGTCATCTTACTTAAAGTGTTACTCGGTTCTTCATGAACTTAATATTCTAGATGCAGGCAGGAGTCGGTCGATGTGTGGAGTAATTGTAGTAGATGCAGGCAGGAGTCGGTCTACTTGACACGGATGTGATGCATATATTGCATAATCATTGTCTTAGATATCTTCATAACTTTGTGCTTTTCTATCAATTGCTCGACAGTAATTTGTTCACCCACCATATTATTTCCTATCAAAAGAGAAGCCTCTAGTGAAACCTATGGCCCCCGGGTTTATTTTCCATCATATTAATTTTTGATCTACTATTTTGCAATCTTTTACTTTCCAACCTATAAACCAAAAGACCCAAAAATATTTTACCTTTTGTTATCTATCTATATCCGATCTCACTTTTGCAAGTAAGCGTGAAGGGATTGACAACCCCTTTATCGCGTTGGGTGCAAGTTGTTTGATTGTTTGTGCAGGTATCGGTGATTTGTGCATTGTCTCCTACTAGTTGATACCTTGGTTCTCAAACTGAGGGAAATAATTATCTCTACTTTACGGCACCACCCTTTCCTCTTCAAGGGAAAAACCAACGCAAGCTCGAGAAGTAGCAGGATTCCCCCGGTGAAGAGGCGTGGCAAAACAAATCATGGGTTTCCTCACTTGTCACAGATGGGCTCCTCATCATGGTCGTCGCCCATGAGGTCTGACTTGACAGCTGAGGATCCCAAGCCAGCGTCGCAGAACGTGTCCTTCAGAAATGACAAAAGGGGCTCCATGGCGATGAACGATGGCGAATTTTTCATAATGATGTGCAGGAGATCAACAGTAGGGCCATCGATCAAATCGATGGTTGTCAAACCCGAGGGGTTGGGGGTGGGAAACTTAACTTGCAACATAGCCCGCGTCAAGTTGTCACTGTTGACGACCTCGATGACGTAGCCAGCGTCCACGACATGCCAGAATACTCTAACCCGCTGATTGAAAGGCCGCAGTCAGTCATCGTCATTAGCTTCCTCCGCGGAAGGGCGCGGCACACGGTTAGTCGTAGGGAACCTTGTCCATTGTTTACCCGATCTTAGACGATTGCTACATCCGACTCGTTTGCTATTTATTAATTTTGTCAAAAAATGCGGGATAGGATCAAAACACGAGCACACTTGCATGTGGACAAAATATATGTATGAAAAGGGTGGTTTGATATTCAGTTACCCAATGCACCACTTTGATGTCGCACATTGTCGCACAAAGCGCACGTTATTATTGCTAGCCCCCCGACACACACACTTCGTGTTGACAGGAGGGGAATCCTAGCTATGAACGTATGCCCCCAAATAGCTAGGTATGACATCTCACCCTACCAAAACACAAAACCAAAAGGAGTACATGGTCAACCCCCCTTGCTTCCGGTCAAATAATGTGGACCGTGTGCGGGCCCACATATGTGTGCTTGTGGTGCGAGATGGGTGAGACCACATACGAACCACACCCGCGGGTGGCCAGATATTTGTGTGTGTGTGTGTGTGTGTGTGTGTGTGTGTGTGTGTGTGTGTGTGAAAACCATGTGTTGTGTGATATTTAAATAACCAAATCACAAATTTGGTGTGGCACATGTGCATCGCAAATTTACCGGACATCCCTGACCCCACGAAGAGGTTCATCTAGTGCGAAGTACATGTAGTGTCCCCCCACACACTCTTTGAGTCGGTGCGAGGGGGCATCTCACCAAGGAGTATTGTAACACTTACCAAGAAGAATCGATACCTTGGTCGTATAACCTCTCTTGCCGTTGGGTCAAAGTCATGCACGTCCACATGTGGCCCCACAAATAGGCTAGCTTGTTGCTAATAACCACACGAGGGAGTGCCTGAACACAACCATTGTGTGCATGTGACCAAAACATATGTATGAATTTTTATATATGTGGTGTTTGAATATACCCAATGCACAACCTTGATGTGGCACTGTGCTTTTGGAACCGGAAAGTCCCCACACGGAGCGAGGGTTCACGGCGCGTATATTGTATATATAGGGATTCATGCGTATGCATGCGCTCAAACTTAGGTCTGAAATCTCACCATGATAGATGTATGACTATAAGGTAATGCGAACCCAATGAAGAAGAATCCACCCTGGTAATCTCTCTCGTTGTTAGTCAAAGTGATGGACGTCCACGCAGGCCCATGCGTATATAGGGCGTCAATGATAACCAAGCGAGGGAAAGTGTCCAAAGGCAATGCATGTTCCCCAGACATATGTATGGACATGCATGATGCATGCATATGTTTGAATACCAAAAGCACAACCTTTCGAAGTGGCGCATTCATGCGTCGAAAATCACACAACCCCACATAGAGAGAGGTTTATGACGCATCGCGTGCTCGCCAACCCCCTGATACGTCTCCAACATATCTATAATTTTTTATTGTTCCATGCTGTTATATTATCATTCCTGGATGTTTTACAATCATTTTATAGCAACTTTATATCTTTTTTTGGGACTAACCTATTGACATAGAGCCTAGTACCAGTTGCTGGTTTTTTGCTTGTTTTTTACATCAAAGAAATTCAATACCAAACGGAGTCCAAAAGCCGCAAAACTTTTTAGGAAAAATTTCTGGGCCGGAAGACATAGGATGGGCCAAAGAAGTACCACAGAGGGGCTCCGAGGGGAGCACAACCCACTAGGGCGCGCCTAGGCCCCCTGGCGCACCCCGGTGGGTTATGCCCACCTCAGTGGCCACCCGCACTGCCTCTTCGCTCTATAAATACCCCCATACTGCAAAAACCCTAGGGGAGCTGATGAAATTTTGTTCCGACAGCCACAAGTTCTAGAACCACGAGATCCAATCTAGATCCCTTTTCAGCACTCCGCAGGAGGGGAACACGATCAACGAGGAGTTCATCAGCCTCATTGGTGCCTCTCCGATGATGCGTGAGTAGTTCACCTTAGACCTACGGGTCCGTAGGCAATTGCTAGATGGCTTCTTCTCTCTTTGTTTCTCAATACTATGGTCTCTTGGAGATCTATTTGACGTAATGACTTTATGCGTTCTATTTGTTTGGATCCGATGAATTGTGAGTTTATGATCAGATTTGCCTTGATTTAATATCCATACTTGATTATTATAGCCTCCTATTTCTTCTTTGATATTTGGGTTTTGTTTGGCCAACTTGATCTATTTATCTCGCAATGTGAATAGGTGCTTTGTGATAGGTTTGATCTTGCGGTCCCCTTTCCTAGTGAAAGAAGGGGCAGCAGGGCACACATCTATTGTTGCTATTAAGGATAAAAATATGGGGTTGATGTGTGGATTAATATTAGTAATTGCAGGCAGGAGTTGGTCTACTAATTTGGACGTGATGCCTATATACATGATCATTGTCTTGGATATCGTCATAACTATTCTCTTTTCTATCAATTGCCCAACAGCAATTTGTCACCCACCGTTTGCTATTTTCTCCAGAGAAGCCACTAGTGAACTCTACGGCCCCCGGGTCTATTTTCCTATCATATACTTTCAGATCTATATTGCCATTTGCCTTTTTCTTTATTTGCAACTTTTATTTTCAGATCTATATTATGAAAAACCCAAAAATACCTCACTGCATTTTATTGTCGTTGTTCCATTTACCGCTACTCATCTACCTATTTACCAATCTATTACCTGGGAGGGATTGATAACCCCTCTTACACGTCGGGTTGCAAGTATTTGTTATTTGTGTGCAGGTACCATTTACATAGTGTTCCTTGGTCCTCCTACGGGTTTGATAACCTTGATATCATCACTGAGGGAAATACCTACCATAGCTGTGCTTTATCACCCGTTCCTCTTTGGGGAAATACCGACGTAGTTCAAGCGACATCACCCCCCACCCACCCACCCACTTCGATCCAGTGGGAGGCATTCATGCATACACATGCGCTCAAGGTATACAACGTGATCTCGCGTCATGACATGTACCGTACCCATAAATTTAAACCACTACTAATTATAAGTCAAATTAACCTCTATCGCTGTCAGTCAAAGTGATTGACCAAGCGGGCACACATAGATGGACGAAGCATCTCACCGATAACCCAGTGAGTTGAGTGCTCGAAGACAACCGCCATCGCTTGCATGTAGGCCAAACACATGTATGGAGGTGTGTGGGAGGTGACGTTTGAATACCTAATATATAAGCACAACATTGATGTGGCACCTGCCTCGGAAACCTTTAAGTCTCGAAGTGAGGTTCAAGATGCGTAGTAAATGATGGCCCCCTCCCCTCTTCGACGCGTAATATATACTCCTACCATAACACAACCCGAAAATAATCCTCCTTATTTGTCAAATTGACCTTTCTCATTGTGTCATATTAGATGGACGACCACCTAGTGGGCCCATGGAGGGAAGCGTCCTTGGCGAGTGCGTGAAACCATCGTCTGCACGTGGCGCAAAGAGGTGTTAGTGATGTTTTTAATACCCAATATGCACAACTTCTTTGTGGCACGTGCCTCGGAAACCGAGAAGTCCCCATACAAAGTGAGATCATGCAAGACATGTGTGTAGTATTTGCTGCCCCCTCCTCCCCTCTTCGACGCGTACTATATACTCCTACCGCAACACAAACCAAAAAGAAACCTCCTTGTTGGTCAAATTAACATCTCTCGTTGGGTCAATGTGATGGAGGAAAACCTCACGGGCCCACGGATGGAAGCATCACACGCGAGTGACTATCCTATATGACACGTAGCATATGTTGCCCCCACCCTCTTCGATGTGTACTATATAAATAGTCCTACCGTACGTAACACAAACTAAAAAATGACCATCTTATCACCATAAGTCATAGTGATGGACGACGACCTCGCGGGCCCGATCCGCTGGTCATAATAGGCATGCTAGTAGTTGTTTGAAATTACGGTAGGCGTGCCAGCAGTCCGCTGTGCAGGCTCCCCGGGAGGCGAGCTAGCCCTTTGAGCACCGCCCACCTCACTCCAACTACTCCATATCAATGGCGCGCCCGATCTGCTGGTCCTAATAGGCAGCCGCACCCCCGTCCAAAGTTGTCACCGCCGCATGGAGTGTGTAAGGATGTTGCTGAATCACACCATCGGAGGGAGTGGCGATGCTGGGGCTGGTGAAGCACCCACGCAACACTCGCACAGAGGTTGCGGTCACTGTTAATGAGGTCTCACGCGGGCAGCAACGTGACAAAAACATCGGCCGTTATGACCCTGCGTAAGTACATGGACATACATGTTAAGTAGAACAGGGTTAGCATCCACCAAAAATAGAAAATGGGCAACATCTCTAGTGATATCCTGAGTCATGTATTATAAGTTTGTTGCTGGTATTGGTAGAATTGAGCTGGACACTGTAATATTTGAACATCACACAGTGTGCAGTACTGAAATAAACAAGGCATGGACATGCTTAATACATCAACCGTACAAATCATAGCCATTGCAAGTGGTATTGGTAAGATTTAGCTGGTCAGATCTTACCTGATAAGTCCTGGGGGGTAGTTGTTGGGGGACTTCATCTGGGATAGAGCCTGCACCATGTCGGCGATGGAGGAGGCAAGGTGTTCCTTCGGGTCAACACACACAGCGGCCATCGCGCCATGGACCACCATCAGCTCCTGGCGGTGGGGACTTGGAGGCATGAGGATGTTTCACAGGCACCATTTAAGCAATCAGGCTGGGGCCGTGATAGATATCGGTGGGTTACCTGACTGTATCCAAGCAGAATGTAGATGTGGTTGCGGTGGCGACGGTTTGAGATGCCGGTAGGGGGAGGCAGGGGATACTGAGGGTGGGTATGTAGTTGGAGGAATAAATTCTAAAATTACGCGCCTAATGAAAATTTCGCTGCGAAACTTGAAACTTGGGCAGGGGAAACACACAACACAGACAAAGCATGTAAAATACTTGCGTGCGAGAAAAAAGAAAGTTGGTAGTTCCCGTCTCCAAAAAAAATGTACACGTGTACCTGATTTTTTTGGTCAATGGTACGCCTGGTTTATTAGGAAACATTGCACAGGTAATTGACTTATGGGTCATTAACACAAAAAAACGCAGATGGGTACATCATAGAAACCATGTGTTTTGTGATCTTCTAATGATTAATGCGAAAAACGCACACGGGCACACATGCTAATCAACGCTCAAATCCCTCAAAGGATGCTCTTACCTACATTGTACGTTAATACTACAAACTTAAAGTCCTACTGGTAATTTGCTCTAATACTACAAACTTAAACTACTTCTCACATGCTTCCATCGGGGCATGTTGGCCAGACGCCGGCGTTCTCCTTCCCGGCCTTGTTGGCGGCAGCCCACCGTGCTTCGGTCTCCGCCAAGCTCTCCTCACGACGGCATGCGGCCTCTTTTTTCTTGCGGTGGCGGGACTCTCTTTCCTTGACTGCTTTCTACCTTTTCCGCTCCTTCCGTGCGGCTTTGGCCGCCTCTAGATCCACCACCCATTCGGCCATGGCAGCCTCAAAGTCCGCCTATGTAACTATCTAGCTGCCGGCGGCGATGAACTCAGCGCGGGGAGATGTCATCGCTTCCTTACCATGTGTGCGATTGTGGGTGGCGAAGAACGCGGGGCGGCGGGATGCCATCGCTTCATTACTAGTCAATATGCGCCGCAGTGCCATCGATGGCACATGGAGAGAGCTCTGGGATGGAGGGGCCGGGCAGCCATACAGTGCGGTGGTATTCAAGAACTCAACGACAAACAATAATAGAAATTTGGCTTCCCTTAAAATTTTGCTCGTTCATTATCGCACACAGTTCATCTCCGTCGCTTCCAGAAATGGTGTGCGCTGAGCCTATTGTGTGTGGCGTTATGATTGGCCGGAACCCCAGCCACGCAGATCATGAATGTGCATCGTAGGATGCGCCACGATCGAACGGCAATCCACGTCCCTCACATCACACTCGTGCACCTGTAGCTGGATTGGATTTATATGCACTAAATTCCTAGAAAATGCACATAATCCCCTAATTATGGTAAATGAGACCGGAAAAATGCCAAATTTGAACACGGTGATTTGCAAGGTGTATGTTTGTCGTAGAAAAAAACTCTAGGGCAAAGAACGAAGAAAATTTGGATTCCCCTTCAATCTTGGTGATTTCCCTCTCGAAAGCATGGAACTTCTTTGATGATGGTTCTATTTATGAAGGCCGTGCATGACGACATAAGCCAAACCTTCTCTAATTTTTAACAGTGCATGGTGTGGTCATACCATGGCACACCATGCCAGGCGTCATGTATTTTAAGCATTTATTTCATTTTTTCTATAATTGAAAATCCAATAAACAAACGTTTGTGGTTTACTATTGCCACACATTTCATCGAAATATCTGCCTCTTCCTTGTAAAAGGCATGATAATTTACTAAATGGCACAAACATGGTTTTCCAGGTAGTTCTTGTGCACCCTTTCATGCACCGATTGTTTCAACTTGAATTATGTGCATTAATGCCTAGCAAATGCACATAATCCCCTAAATATGGCAAATGTACCAGGAAAAGTGCCAAATTTGAACATGGTGATTTGCAGGTTGTATGTTCACGTAGAAAAAACTCATGGACAAAGGACAAAGGAAATTTGGATCCCCCTTAAATCTTGGTGATTTCCCCCTCGAAACCTTGAAACTTCATCGGTGATGCTTTGATTTATGAAAGGCGTGCATCACGACATATGGAAAAAATTCTCCAATTTTTACCAGGGCATGGTGAGGACATACCATGGCACCATGCCAGGCGTCATGTTTTCCAACCACGCCAGGCACCATACCATGGCAACCAGTTGTTTACCCATTAAACACCGCATGTATGGCTGACTATTGCCACACATTTCCTTGTAATATCAGCCCATTCCTTGTAAAAGGCATGAGAATGTACTAATTAACACGAGCATGGTTTTCCAGACCGTACTTGTGCACCTTTTCATGCACCGATTGTTCGAATTTGAATTATGTCCATTAATGCCTAGAAAATGCACATAATCCCATAAGTATGGTAAATGAGCCCAGAAAAATGTCAAATTTGAACACGTTGCATTTCAGGAGGTGTGTTGATCGTTGGAAAAAAAACTAAATGACCAACTAGGATGGAAATTTGGAACCCCTTCAATTTTGGGGATTTCCCTCTCGAAAGCATGGAACTTCCTCGGTGATGGTTCGATTTATGAAGGGAGTGCATGGCAACATAAGCCAAACCTTCTCAAATTTTTACCAGGGCATGGTGAGGTCATACCATGGCACCATGCCAAGTGTCATGTTTTTAAGCATTTATTTCATTTTTTCTATAGTTGAAAACCCAACAAACAAACATTTGTGGTTGACTATTGCCACACATTTCATCGAAATATCTGTCCATTCCTTGTAAAAGGCATGAGAATTTACTAAATGGCACGAGCATGGTTTTCCGGGCTGTTCTTGTGGACCCTTTTCATGCACCGATTGTTTGAACTTGATGAATTAATGGCTAGGAAATGCACATAATCCCCTAAATATGGCAAATGAACCCGAAAAAGTGCCAAATTTGAACACAGTGATTTGCAGGTTGTATGTTCATCATAGAAAAACACTCGTGGACAAAGGACAAAATAAATTTGGATCCCCCTTCAATCTTGGTGATTCCCCTTCGAAACCATGGAACTTCCTCGGTGATGGTTCGTTTTATGAAAGGCGTGCATGAATACTTTTTACCAGGGCACGGTGAGGCCATACCATGGCACCACACCAGGCGTCATGTTTTCCAAGCATGTATTTCATTTTTGTATAGTGGTTAACCCAGTAAATGACGCGTTTATGGTTGACTGTTGCCACACATTTCCTTGAAATATCTACCCATTCCTTGTAAAAGGCATAAGAATGTACTAAATAGTACGAGCAAGGTTTTCCGGACCGTTCTTGTGCACCTTTTCATGCACCGATTGTTCGAATTTGAATTATGTGCATAATTAATGCCTAGAAAATGCACATAATCCCCTAAATATGGTAAATGAGTTCGGAAAAATATCAAATTTGAACACGATGCATCTGAGGCGGTATGTTGATCGCTGGAAAAAACTGAATGACAAACTAGGACGGAAATTTGGATTCCTCTTCAATCCTGGTGATTTCCCTCTCGAAAGCATTAAACTTCCTCGGTGATGGTTCGATTTATGAAGGGTGTGCATGATGACATAAATCAAACATTGTCAGCTTTTAGCCGGGGCATGGTGAGGCCATACCATGGCACCATGACAGGCATCATGCTTTTCAAGCACATATTTCATTGTTCTATAGTTGATAACCCAGTAAATGACACTTTTGTGGTTGACTATTGCCATACATTCCATTGAAATCTCTGCCCATTCCTGGTAAAAGGCTTGAGAAATTACTAAATACCACGAGTATGGTTTTTCCAGACCGTTCTTGTGCACCTTTTCAAGCACCAATTGTTTGAATTTGAATTATGTGCATTAATGCCTACAAAATGCACATAATCCCCTAAATATTGTAAATGAACCCGGAAAAGTGTCAAATTTGAACACAGTGATTAGCAGGGTTTATGTTCATCGTAGAAAAAAACTCATGGATGAAGGACAAAGGAAATTAGGATTCCCATTCAATCTCGGTGATTTACTATCGCACATGATTCATCTCTGTCGCCTCTGCGAACCGTGTGTGTTCACTCACACATGCAAAATGAAAAATAAAACCATCGCCCACTTCGTCCCCACTCACTCGCCGCGGACTCCTCCGCAACTCTGCATACTAAGCTCGACGGCTGTTGGCGGCGGGCGTTGGTCGCGCTCCAAACGGCACGGGATTTCGCGCCTACCGCTTTCCACCGCCTATATGCACCGACATTCTAGAGTCTGGTCGACTGGGGTTTTCTGGGGGATTGGGCCAGGGACTTTTCTCATGGAGAAGGTAATCAACTTAATTAGCGAAATATTCTCTCATCTCTTATCGCAGTTCGTCCGTCGTTGTTAATCTACCGGCGGAAATTGCCGTGGAATCATTTTTGTTCTACGTGATTCGTGGGTGTTCATTCATGTGTCCATAGTGCGAGCACAAATCGGGCAACTGTGGTCGTGGCCAGTCGGAAACGAAGTTCTATCTCACCATTCCGGATGACTTCAGGGAGTGCTCGATATGTTCAATCTCAACCTACCACGGTCGACATGGCCAAAATTTGTGAACATATACCGTCTGTTGCTACATTATCTATATATTTGCATCAAATCTTTGTTACATTATCTATTTTTAATTGAAAGAACTCCACATAACCCTTGGCGTTTCATGAAACGGACAAATTTACCCCCCAAAGTCTAAAACCGGGTAAATAACCCCCTGTTCTTTCCCAAACCAGGTGAATCACCCCCTCACACCTATTAGACTGGTTTTTCAAGTGGTTTTGGTGACTGGGCAGACTGGAGATGCGAGGTCGGCATGGTTATTGTCCTCCTCCGAACCTTCTGCCAACTCGTTGACCTCGTGGTAGCACCAACCAGCAGCCGGCCACGAGGGAGCCAAACCCAGCATGGTACATGAAACACCTAGTGTCGCATGATGTGCTACTGTTGCGCCCACTCTGCGTGACCCCTCCCCTTTGTCCTCTCCTGGAACCCCGACGGGATAGCTTGTCGAGCTCCGACCGCCTCTGTCAAAAAATTGGTGCGTCAATGGGATAGCAAATTGGCAAGGCTCCATGCTCCTAGCAGCGCACCAACTCCTAAAGCAAGTACCCGCAATTGTGTTCTGGGCCTCATGCAACTCTTAGCTTGACATTGTGTTGCTCGTGCCGTGTTTGCTTCGTCCTCAAGTCGGCAACAGCTCGTGCCTGCGCCACATAGCTAGCTCGCCTCCATGCCACCTGCGGCCGAGGCTTCCGCCGGCAGCTGACGAGGTCCACCATTAGTGCTAATCATGATTAGAATAGTCATGTACAGATTGTACATGGTGGCACGTACTTCATGTGTGTACGTGTGTGCTTGTCCAGGAGGGAATCGATCCAACATCAGTATGTGCATGTGTATTGTCTTCGGCGGATCTTGAGTTCACGATCACGTGTCAACGGGACCTCGTGCCTATGTCCACAAGTGCACGCGCCTCGTCGCTTCGGGCGCGCATGTCGTTCTCATCACCATCAAGCTCACAAAGTTAGAAGTGTGGGACTCGGGGAGGGAGCTACGTGTTGATGTCCTGCCCCTTGAGTGGCATGACACTGGCTCGGAGTAGGATGGACGAGGCCAGGTGCATGTCAGGAATGAGGAGCACCTCACCACGTCATCAAAACCACCTACAAAACCACTCTAACCTAGGTTAGGGGGTGATTCACATGGTTTACAAAAGATCAGGGGGTTATTTGTCCTGTTTTAGACTTCAGGGGGTAAATTGGCCGGTTCGTGAAACCTCGGGGGGTTATGTGGACTTCTTTCATTTTTAATTCTATATTTTTGTACTTTGCTTTCAGCTATATATTGATCTGTTCTATCAATTACTCCTATATTTGCATCTTGCTATGTTATTTCAATATATCTAATTTACGATCATAATTTTCATTTCAAGCAGTACATCCCTGGCTTTGCAAGAACATGAGTAGAAGGAAATCTTGGGCTTTACTTTGCTGATGAATCCCAGGATGTCATATTGACAACGCACCATGGATTTACAATGATGGTTAGCGTAAAACTTGATAAAGATGGTCACTCCTATTTTAATGCAGACCTTTGGAGAAAAATGTCTAAGTGTTATGAACTGAAAGCGGGCAATAAAACTCTAGTGCGTGCACCACAACCTAGTCTAATTAACATGGATGTTTACTTCCCCAACGTCATCAGCCGATCAAAGTCTGATCGAGGTTAGTGTCCTTTCAACTTTCTCCATGCTGTCATATTACTATTTAAGAAACCAATTGATCACTATTTATGCAACCAATTGTGATATCATATTCTCACTCCGTTCCTAGGCAGTAACAAATTCTATTTACCAATTTATGAGCACTATATATTCTTCTGCCATGTTCTGAATAAATAATACCTTTCCACCTTTTAAGCAGGATATCTTGGATGCATAGTGAACGATCTGTATGCTACTAAGCGTACCAAATTTCACTGGAAGGACTTGAAGCATGTCATAATCTTTGTTGATAATCTGAGAGAGATAGCACAGCGTATGAACGCTGGATTTTGGATGGGATTAATTAGACCTATGGTGCACACACTGAACAAGACTAACTTTGTGCACAAAACGCTTGTAAAAAGTCTTATTTAAATGTTGATGCTCATAAACTATATATATCTTCAATGATATGTTACAATTGTTTTTTATTCTACATGTCAATAGAAATTGCCCCCTGTAGCAGTTCCTGGATCGATTTCTCGGTGTGGCCTAATTACACTTGTGCTTGCTAATAACGCCAAAGTGATTGCAAGGTACTGCATTTCCCGCAGAAATGGAACCATTCAAATTAACAAGTTCCCGCTTCCCGTGGCAATGCATCCATATTGGAAAATTGGAGACACCGTTCTACTCATGCTCTACAAAGGCACAGGAGGGCTCTTCCTTTTCATTGACGAGATGCCGAGTCGATGTGATCAAGCTGCTTCCAATGGATAGTTGTGGTTGTTGGCCCTCAACCTCTTAAAATGTGCTAGTTGTTACTATATATGTTAAGTATGTAGATATGGACCATATGGTTGTTGGATCTTAGCCTCTTAAAATGTGATAGTTGTTACTATGTTAAGTATGTAGATATGGACCATATGGTTGTCAAAACAGTGTTACGAAGATCATCCTTTTGTCGAATAGTGTAACCACCGTATATATGTTACTCAAATGATGGTACCAAAGTTCATGAATTTTCATGGAAAGTATTAGTATCATACACAGTTCATTGATTTTAAGCGTGTGCCCATTGTCCAGAAGGCATTTGCATATTAACTGTCCATATTGCAAATTCACACACATGTTAACATAAGGAAACGTATGTATAACATACTAATCATCGCACACGAGTACTCAAAAATGCATCATGTACGATACTCCTAGCCACCGCAAGCAACTAGTTTGCATTTTTCAAAGTTTTTTGTACACATAGAAGCGCACACGAAGTAATTGTATTGACCGTATGTGTTGTAATTTCTTAAAGAAAATAGTTCATCCGAGTCGGCTGTTTGCCACGTATCACACACATCTTGTTTACACGACTCGTTTGTGTTCTTTTGGCTCATCGCAAACAATTCATCCATGTGAACCATATGCCGCATATCACACACATCTTGTTAAGTTGAACCATTTCTGTTGTGTTCCCTAATCGAAAACAATTTGTCTGAGTGAATCGTATGCCGTATATTGCACACACATTGATATGGCTGCCCGTTTCTGTTGTTCTACCTGATCGCAAACAGTTCGAATGGATTAACCGTGTGTCATGCATCGCACACACATTGATATGGCTGCCCGTTTCTGTTGTTTTGCCTCATCGCAAACAGGTTGAATGGATTAATCGTGTGCCCTGCATCGCACACGCAACTAAAATCTGGACCGGGTTTGATGGCTCCGCCATCGCAAATGTTTTGCACCTTTTTTGACGGGTTTTTTACACCATCGTTTGCGATTATTGCATCGCACATAGTTTTGGTAAAGGGTCTCTGATCGTAGTGTCGCGTTAGCAGCATCCTGCAGTAGTGGAAGTTTTCAAATCGTCAGGTAGGCACTAATATGTTTTCTTCGTTTCAACTAGCAGGCCCGGAAGTGGAAAATATTGGGGAATATAACAATCCCATTGAATGCTTGATCTTCATCTCACAGAAATTACTATTAACGAGTACCGAGGCACCACTCTAGAAATTAAATTTGCCATGTACTTTGTTGAGAAAGCAAGTTGCTCAAGGTAATGAGGTTTGCCCTATATTTACTGCGCAAAAGTAAATGGATTGCTAAAGAGCGCATGCGTCTATAGCTTAATGGAAAAGGCTCTGCAGAAGCTGAATTTCAGTTTGTAACTTCATATGACGGATTATTCGGAAGTCACTGTATCAAGCCGCTATAAGACTTCTCGGTGGCTGATCCTTTCACAGAAATAATGCACGGAAAAGATACTGAAGAAGATGAATTTTATTTTTCAAGATAGTTTGAACCTTGCAATCTTTGAATTTGGGCCTTGAAATGCTGGAATTTGAACCTTGCAATATTTATGGTATTTGTTACTTAACGTAATTGGATGTTTAATTTGGTTTTGCAATCATGTACTGTTATAAGTATATATGTTGTTCTTCTATAGACAGAGCATAGATATTGTGCAGGCAGATCATATCACATCGCACACGGACCACACTAGGGAACCCATTAGTGATGAATTCATCAATCGATGACGATTGTATACCAGCAAGTGTTTTCCCATAGCACACATGGCTTATTCCATCACAAACAGCTCGGATGGATCAACTGTATGAAACATATCGCACACGCAACTCTAATCTGAATCATGCTTGATGTCTCCGCCATCGCTCACACATTTCATCTTATTTACCACGTATCACCGTGTCGGCCTCTGCTCGCGTTCCTTGGTGCGCTCAGCATGCCGTTAGGCACCGCGGTGCGCTCTGCTCGCGTCCCTCAACGCGCTCTGTTCGCCGTTAGGTGCCACGGCGCGCTCTACTCGCATACCTCCATGCGTCAGACTTGTGTACAACTTTTCCTTGTGTGTTCAACTACCATATGCATATATATGATTGCTCGCCGTTGAGGCACTAGTGGGGCACTCTGCTCGCGTCCCTCCGTGCGCACTCTGCCAGTGGTTGGGCCGGCACACGAACATGTTGGGGCCCCATATGCATGCGGTTGCACCGCGTGTGGCGCCATGATGTAGTTACATGTGGCACAATGGAGCCACACGCTGCAAATTATAACTACCATCCGGGCGTGTCGTTATTCCAGGCCGTCCAGCTTCGCCTTTAATTCCTGCAGACATTATAACCTTAGCCTCTTCAACCTTTCGATCATGTCCCACAACACAACAAGCACACCCACGATGACACATGGAGAGGGGATATCTAGCGGCGGTTCAATGGAGTTCGACGAACATAATGTGGATACCCACACGAGGGAGACGGGTCTCTCGGTGGTGTACACCATCGACCCGGCCATGGTGGACGACTACATCAACATCGTGGGACAGTTGCTTGCTCGAGACAAGTACGAGGTGGTCGGCATCGACCTCCCATACACTGTTGGTCGTCTCGACAAAGATTAGAAGGTTGTCATCGCCCAGTTGTGTGTGATCCATCATGTCCTCATCTACCACAACTGCATGTCCACAGAGCTTTGCGGCCATTTCTCCAGGTTTGTCAACAGCACCGATTACAAGTTCACGACGGTGGAACCCACCGATGATGTAAATGTGCTCAAGGTTACGAGCTTGGCCTGCAAGAACCTTGTCGAAATATGTGACCACTACAGGGTCCGGGGCAGCATGAAGGACTCCCTGGTTGAAGTTGCCTCAACCATTATCGACCCCTACTATGAGAACATGAAGCAGGATGCCAACAGACCACGTCCCGTATCTTGGCACGGGGCATGGATGTGGCAACTAGATGAACCTCACCTCAGGTTCGTGTCCAAGAGTGTGTACACATGCTATGAGATGCACAGGCGGATCATTGACATGAGGAAGTGCCTCCTTCCCAAAATCTACGAGGACGGATCGAGCAACCAGTAGAGCACTGGCACAAGCATGGAAATGTCATGTGTGTAGTAGCCACCTACGGAATTATGCATGTAATAGTTTACTTTGGTGTGTGCAAATGCCATGTGTGTAGTAGCCACCTATGTAATTATGCATGTAATAGTTTACTTTGGTGTGTGCAAATGTCATGTGTGTAGTAGCCACCTTTGTAATTGGATGTTTAATTTGGTTATGCAACCATGTCCTTATAAGTGTGTGTGTGTGTGTGTATGTTGTTATTTTGTATGCAATCACATCGCACCACACACACGTCTTATTAGCAGCAATCGTCTGTGTTATTATCGGTCTTCGCACACATTTCTGATTACAGGCATGTTTGCCACGTATCACACACATCTTGTTAAGTTGAACCGTTTCTGTTCTCTTGGCTCAACGAAAATAGTTCATCTGAGTGAACGGTATGCCCTCTATTGCACCCTCCTTGATCTGGCTAGCCGTTTCTGTTGTCATGCCTAATCGCAAATAGTGCATCCAAGTGAACTGTATGTCGTATATTGCACACACCTTCATCTGGCTGCCAGTTTCTGTTGTTATGCATCATCAAAAACAGTTCATTGGAGTGAACCTTATGCTACGCATCGCACACGCAACTATAATCTGAATCGTGTTTGATGTCTCCACCATCACAAAGGTTTTGTATCTTTTTTGACAATTTTATTACATCATCGTTTGTGATTAATGCATCACCCATAGTTTCGTCGAAGGGTCTATGATTCGACTATCGTGTTTGGACCATCCTGCAGTAGTGCATATGCACCAGAGTAGAAATGATGAGACATGAATCTTCATATACATGGTTCTATCTTGCAAACAATATGTGCAAAGACAAGATATCACCATGCACATGAGTGTGATGCATATACTTAACTTATGGTCTTTGAGCTCATTCTTGTAGAAGCAAACTTGAGAAAACAAGGTTAGATAAGACAAGAAGGCTTCAAACAAGAAAGATTTCAGGAACCACAAGATTACCAAGATTGGGATGGCATGTAATAGGTGAGTATCACAGAGTGAGTACTTCTTTCAGATATATACATGTCCCCAAGGACTTAAAGATTTGCAATAAGTTCTAAGGATTTTTATCCCCTTAAACATGGATTCTTTCTCCACCTGAATCTGACATTGGATAATGGGAAAAGATAGGGTGAGATAAAATCAAAGCAACAAATAAGTCAAACAGAGCAAAAATGATCACAGTAATGATCCAATAAAAATATCTCAAAATAGATACTAACATGTCTTTTCCCTCTTAAACACATGGGACTTGTCTTCTCATACAACATTGCATCTCAATCTCAAAAAGAGCTTTCTCCCCCTTAAGCTTAAGCTTTGATGTGCTCTCTCTCTCTTAATCTCAAAGAGAGCTTTCCCTCCCCCTTTGATGTCAATTTCCAATAAGGGTCCCTCAGGGATATGAGTCAGGTGCGAATGGTCCTTGAGAGACAACAAGGCAGAATGCATCTCAAGATGCAATCAGAGGAAAAGAATCATTGAGTGGAGACGAAGAAAATATCGAATGGAAGATGACAAAAAGTTTTCTTAGCATTATAATCGGTGGCGCTGATTCATATCAGTCGGTGACGCCGATGAGGCAGTCATAGACAGAATATATTGGAGAGACCGAGTCAGTCCATTTTGGTAGCACCGATGGGCTGTATACAAGTAAGACTTGTGCTTCAGCCAGGAAGATAGGCTAAAATAGGTGGAACCGAGTTTAATGCAGAGAAAATTTTGTCAACTCATTTCACTTTGCAAATGAAATCTCACAAGGATTTTCAAGGAATTTTCATATGGGAAACACAATAGTAAGAAGTGCAAAGAAAAAGCAAGATAAGAGATAGAAACATTAGAGAACTTCATCTCGAGATGGTCGACGCCATAGTCACCTAAGTTAGAGTATATTGACTTAGTAGTCAAGTGAAAAAACTTGATCATAGGTCATACTCATCGTTTAAGCTCAAAATGGGGTCGCCAATTTTCATTTAAGCGTCTTGATGTATTCACATATTGTTGAGTTGCTTTAGCTCATGACTTGGAATCAAGCTTCTCAAAGATGGAATGACATACCTTGGGTTGGTATTGAACTTGATCATGTAGTTGAACTTGTTGTGAATGCTTAATGTTGATGTAGTCCATCAAGAGTTGGAGCATCCTTTGGAGAGTTAAAGTTTGTCTTCCTAAATGGGTTAGTTTTCCAAGAAATAGCACTTGTGTATCGAAATTTACAAGAGTCAAATTCATCATATCAGTATTGTCAAGGGACATGTTGAGTGGTTCCATGCTTCCTTGATTTCAACAAGCAAACATAGATACTTGGTGATGTAGAGATTGCTCAAGATGTGAGTGATGTGCAATCTCATAGAGTGAGGCTCATCCATAAGAGTTACATAACATGCAAGGGTGCAAATATATATCCGAGACATATCATCATCATCATAAGAGAAATATCAATGATTAGTCACAAAGGCTCATACCTTGCATGTATCCAAATGGAATCTCTATTCCAAGTTTGAGGCATTAATGATATTCAATTCACCTCTCAAGCTACAAAATATATTTTCATCAAGTGGTTTAGTGAAGATATCCACCAATTGCTTATCGATACAAATATGCTTAAGATCGATATCTCCTTTAGCAACATGATCACGAATGAAATGATGAAGAACTTCAATATGCTTAGTTCGAGAATGTTGCACGGGATTGTGAGCAATATTAATATCACTTTCATTGACACAAAGCAATGGAACATGTTTCACATATATCTCGTAATCCTTAAGAGTTCGGGTCATCCAAAGTAATTGGGCACAACATGATCCGGAGGCAATGTATTCCACTTCGGCGGTGGATAAGGATACCGAGTTTTGTTTCTTTGAGGACCAAGACAGAAGGGATCTACCAAGAAATTGACAAGTACCTGAAGTGGACTTTCTATCAACCTTGTCACAGGCATAGTCCATGTCGGAATAGCCAACACGATTAAAAGACGACCTCTTAGGATACCAAATGCCAAAGTTTGGTGTATGAATTAAGTATCCCATTATAGTTTTCACGGCCTTAAGATGACATTCTTGTGGAGCCGCTTGATACCGTGCACACATGCACACACTTAGCATAATATCGGGACGGGAGGCACAAAGATATAATAATGAACCAATCATAGATCGATAAATCTTTTGGTCTACCAGGCTGCCATGCTTTGTCAAGTCAAGATGTCCACTAGTCGGCATAGGGGTTTTCATACCTTTACTTTCTTGCATGTTAAACTTTTTGAAGAGATCCTTGGTATACTTTTATTGTGAGACAAAGGTACCTTCCTTAGTTTGGTTGATTTGCAATCCAAGGTAAAATTTAAGTTCACTCATCATAGACATCTCGAACTTCTCTCCCATTAGCCTTCCGAACTATTCACTAAAATGAGGGTTAGTAGAACCGGATATGATATCATCCACATAAATTTGGCATACAAATAATTCTCCATTCAACCTTTTAGTAAAAAGAGTATAATAAATTTTCCCAATGTTAAAGCCTTTTTCAATAAGAAACTTAGTCAGGCATTTATACCATGCTCTAGGAGCTTGTTTAAGACCATAAAGAGCTTTGTGGAGTTTGTACACATGATTAGGATTCTTGGGATTAACAAAGTAGGGCGGTTGTTTAACATAAACTTCCTCCTCTATTTAACCATTGAGAAAAGTACTTTTAATGTCATTTGGTATAAAGTGATACCATGGTGACTGACATAAGCAAGTAAAACACGAATGGACTCAAGTATATCAACGGGGTCATACGTCTCACCATAGTCCATACCTTCGAGTTGAGTGTACCCTTGAGCAACGAGACGGGCCTTGTTGCATACAAATTGTCCATCTTCAACTTGCTTATTCTGAAACACCCACTTGGTTCCAATGACATTTTGATCATCGTTGGGCTTCTCAACCAATGTCCATACTTGATTCCCTTCAAAGTTGTGTAAATCTTCGTGCATAGCATTTATCCAATCAAGATCCTCAAGAGCTTCTTCTACCTTCATAGGTTCAACGCTAGAAATGAATGAGTAATTATCACCGAAAACCACGGCCACCTATGGGACATGAGTCCCTTTTAGTTCGGCGGGGGGATGGGAACGTTGCACAAAGAGCGGAGGGGCATGGCGCAACACGACAAAGATTACACGAGCAGATTTTAGCTAGGTTCGAGCAACCGTGAGGCGTAAACCCTACTCCTTTGGTGGATTGATGGTGGAATGTGGAAAAAAGCATGGCGCTCTTGCCCGGCAGGGTTGCCTTGGGGCAAGAGTCACTACACGCGTATGAGTGTGTGGGTTCGAAATGGACGAATCCTTTATATAGTGGCAAATCTTTCTGTGCTGATTGGATAGCAAACAGTGCTATCATACCTAACTCTGCAGGCTGACAGAGCGCATTAAATGCGCCGCTTAGTGTCACATCATGACTCGCACGGCAGGCTCTGCCAGGCTGCTTCGCTAGCTTCGCGCCTGCTTGCTTGACACGTCTCAGGATAGGTGTAATTTGGAGGTTCTTTCTGTAGGAAGTGACTGCCATGTCGCAAAGGGCTACCACCGAGCCACTTAGGAGCTTGACACCGCACTGATTGATAACGGGCGTCGCTGTGAGGTGGTGGTTGATACGTCTCCAACGTATCTATAATTTTTATTGTTCCATGCTATTATTTATGATGTTTTGGATGTTTAATGGGCTTTATTATACACTTTTATATTATTTTTGGGACTAACCTATTAACCCAAACGCCCAGTCCAGATTGTTGATTTTGGCCTATTTTAGGGTTTTGCAGAAAAGGAATATTAAAATGAGTCCAAACGGAATGAAACACTCAGGAGAGATATTTTTGGAACGACATCTTCACGGGAGACTTGAGAACCACGACAGAGGGCACACGTGGCGTCCACGAGGGTGCGCCCCTCCCCCTGGGCGCGCCCCCTCCCCCTGGGCATGCTCCTTGCCTCGTGGGCCCAACATTGCTTCCCCGGTGCCCTCCTTACTCCTATATATACCCATGTACCCTAAAAACAGCGAAGCAACAGAGAAAATCCTAATTCCACCGCCACAATCTTCTGTTCCCGTGAGATCCCATCTTGGGGCCTGTTCTGGAGCTCCGCCGGAGGGGGGATCTTCCACGGAGTGCTTCTACATCAACACCATCGCCTCACCATGAGTTGTGAGTAGTTTACCATAGACCTTCAGGTCCATAGTTAGTACCTAGAAGGCTTCTTCTCTCTTTTTGGATCTCAATACCAAGTTATCCTCGGTCTTTGAGGAGATCTATTTGATGTAATATTTTTGCGGTGTGTTTGTCGAGATCCGATGAATTGTGGGTTTATGATCAAGATTATCTATGAGAAATATTTGTTCTGAATTCTTTTATGTATGACTATAATATCCTCGAAAGTCTCTTCGAATTATCGGTTTGGTTTGGCCTACTAGATCTATAGTTCTTGCAATGGGAGAAGTGCTTGGCTTTGGGTTCAATCTTGCGGTGTCCTTTCCAAGTGACAGCAGGGGCAGCAAGGCACGTATAGTATTGTTGCCATCAAGGACAAAAAGATGGGGTTTATATCATATTGCTTGAGTTTATCCCTCTACATCATGTCATCTTGCTTAAAGCATTACTCTTTTCTTATGAACTTAATACTCTAGATCCATGTTGGATAGCGGTCGATGTGTGGAGTAAAAGTAGTAGATGCAGAATCGTTTCGGTCTACTTGTCACGGACGTGATGCCTATATATAATGATCATGCCTAGATATTCTAATAATTATTTGCTTTTCTATCAATTGCTCGATAGTAATTCGTTCACCCACCGTAGAAATCTGCTATCATGAGAGAAGCCACTAGTGAAACCTATGGCCCCCGAGTCTATTCTCAATATATCAATCTACAATCTACTTTACTTTGCTGTTTTTACTTTCTGTTCTTATATCCAAAAATACCAAAAATATCACACTATCCTATCTATCAGATCTCACTTTTGTAAGTGACCGTAAAGGGATTGAAAACCCCTTATCGCGTTGGCTGCGAAGCTCTTATTTGTTTGTGTAGGTGTGAGGGACTCGCGCGTGGTCTCCTACTGGATTGATACCTTGGTTCTCAAAAACTGAGGGAAATACTTACGCTACTGTGTTGCATCTCGCTTTCCTCTTCGAGGGAATACAACGCAAGCTCGAGAAGTTGCAAGAAGAATTTATGGCGCCGTTGCCGGGGAGGCTTACACAAAAGTCATATACCAAGTACCTATCACAAACCCTTTTCCTTCGCATTACATTTATTTGCCTCTCGATTTCCTCTCCCCCACTTCATCCTTGCCATTTTATTTGCCCTTCTTTTTTCCATGTGTTTACCGTTCGCTTGCTTCTTGTTTGCTTGTGTGTTGGATTGCTTGCTTGTCACTATGGCTCAGAACAATACCAAATTGTGTGACTTCTCCAATACCAACAATATTGATTTTATTAGCACTCTAATTGCTCCTATTACCGATGTTGAATCTTGTGAGAACAATGCTGCTCTGTTGAATCTTGTCATGAAAGATCAATTTTCCGGCCTTCCTAGTAAAGATGCCGCTACCCATCTAAACAACTTTGTTGATTTGTGTGATATGCAAAAGAAAAGGGATACAGATAACGATATTGTTAAATTAAAGTTATTTCCGTTTTCACTTAGAGATCATGCTAAAACTTGGTTTTCCTCTTTGCCTAGAAATAGTATTGATTCGTGGAATAAGTGCAAAGATGCTTTTATCTCTAAGTATTTTCCTCCTGCTAAGATCATCTCTCTTAGAAACGATATTATGAATTTTAAGCAACTTGATCATGAGCGTGTTGCACAAGCTTGGGAGAGAATGAAATTAATGATATGTAATTGCCCTACACATGGTTTGAACTTATGGATGATTATACAGAACTTTTATGTTGTCTTGAATTTTGCTTCTAGAAATATTTTAGATTCAGCCACAGGAGGCACTTTCATGGAAACTACCTTAGAAGAAGTTACCAAACTCCTAGATAATATTATGGTTAATTATTCTCAATGGCACACCGAAATATTCACTAGTAAAAAAGTGCATGCTATTGAAGAGATTAGTGTTTTGAGTGGAAAGATGGATGAACTTATGAAATTATTTGCTGCTAAGAGTGCTTCTTCTGATCCTAATGATATGCCTTTATCCACGTTGATTGAAAATAATAATGAATCTTTGGATGCGAATTTTGTTGGTAGGAATAATTTTGGTAACAATGCTTATAGAGGAAACTTTAATCCTAGGCCTGTTCCTAGTAATTCCTCTAATAATTATGGTAATTCCTACAACAACTCTTATGGAAAGATGCCTTCTGAATTTTAAACTAGTGTTAAGGAGTTTATGAATTCGCAAAAGAATTTCAATGCTTTGCTTGAAGAAAAATTGCTTAAGATTGATGAATTGGCTAGAAGTGTGGATATAATTACTCTTGATGTTGATTCTTTGAAATTTAGATCTATTCCACCTAATCATGATATCAATGAGTCTCTCAAAGCCATGAGAATTTCCATTGATGAATGCAAAGAAAGAACCGCTAGGACGCATGCTAAAAAAGAGAGCTTTATAAAAGCGTGCTCTTCTAGTTATCATGAAAATAAAGATGAAGATCTGAAAGTTATTGATGTATCTCCTATTAGATCCTTGTTTTCTAGTATGAATCTTGATAAAGATGGGACTGGAGATGAGTCTACTTTAATTAAAAGGCGTCCCAATGATTCGTAGTTTTTAGATCTTGACGCTAAAATTGTTAAAAGTAGGATTGAAGAAATTAAAACTTTGCATAGTGATGAAACCACTACTTTGGATTTCAAGGGATTCAATTATGATAATTTCTCTTTGATTGATTGTATTTCCTTGTTGCAATCCTTACTAAATTCTCTGCATGCTTATAGTCAAAATAAACTTTCACCAAACACATAGTTGATGCTTTTATGCAATCTTATGAAGAAAAACTTGAACTAGAAGTTTCTATCCCAAGAAAGCTTTATGATGAGTGGGAACCTACTACTAAAATTAAAATTAAAGATCATGAATGCTTTTCTTTGTGTGATTTGGGTGCAACTGTTTCCACTATCCCAAAAACTTTGTGTGATTTGTTAGGTTTCCATGAGCTTGATGATTGTTCTTTAAATTTGCATCTGGCGGATTCTACTATTAAGAAACATATGGGAAGCATTAATGATGTTCTTATTGTTGCCAATAGGAATTATGTGCCCGTAGATTTCATTGTTCTTGATATAGATTGCAATCCTTCATGTCCTATTATTCTTGGTAGACCTTTCCTTAGTAGGATTGGTGCAATTATTGATATGAATGAAGGAAATATTAGATTCCAATTTCCGTTGAGGAAAGGCATGGAACACTTTCCTAGAAAGAAAATCAAATTACCTTATGAATCCACTATGAGATCCACTTATAGATTGCCTTCCAAAGATGGCAATACCTAGATCTATCCTTGTATCGTGCATACCTAGGGGCATTAAACGATAGCGCTTGTTGGGAGGCAACCCAATTTTTTTTCTTTGTTTTTTCTTCTGTTTAGGAATAAATATTGCATCTAGCTTCTGTTTAGATGTGGTTCTGTGTTTTAATTAGTGTTTGTGCCAAGTAGTACCTTTGGGAAGACTTGTGTGAAGTTTATATGATCTTGCTGTAAAAAACAGAAATGTTAGCGCTCACTAGAATAGTCACCAGATTTTAATGGAGAGAGCTATTTAGTTTATTATTTTTGCAGATGATTAATAGACAAATTCCTCACGTTTAACAATTTATTTCAATTTGTTTGGAGTTACAAAAGTATGCGAAACTTATAGATTACTACAGACTGTTCTGTCTTTGACAGATTCTGTTTTTTGTGTGTTGTTTGCTTATTTTGATGAATCTATGAGTACTATTGGAGGATATGAATCATAGAGAAGTTGGAATAAAGTATGTTTAACACCAATATAAACAAAGAATGAGTTCATTACAGTACCTTTGAGTGGTGGTTTGTTTTCTAATACTAACGGAGCTCACGAGATTTTTGGCCAAGTTTTGTGTTGTGAAGTTTTCAAGTTTTGAGTATGGCTTTGATGGACTATGGAACAAGGAGTGGCAAGAGCCTAAGCTTGGGGATGCCCAAGGCAACCCAAGTTAAAATTCAAGGACAACCAAAAGCCTAAGCTTGGGGATGCCCCGGGAAGGCATCCCCTCTTTCGTCTTCATCTATCGGTAACTATACTCGAGACTATATTTTTATTCACCACATGATATGTGCTTTACTTGGAGCATCATGTATGATTTGAGTCTTTGCTTGTTAGTTTTCCACATTCATCCTTGCTGTACACACCTTTTTGAGAGAGATAAATATGGCCTAGAATTTGTTAGAACACTCTATGTGCTTCACTTATATCTTTTGAGCTAAACAGTTTGCTCTAGTGCTTCACTTATACCTTTTAGAGCACGGTGGTGATTTTATTTCGTAGAAATTGTTGATCTCTCATGCTTCACTTATATCCTTTTGAGAATCTTTTAGAAAAGCATGGTAATGTGCTTTGGTTATAAAACTAGTCCTAATATGATAGGCGTCTAAGATAAATGTAGTAAAAACTTTCATACAAAGTGCATTGAATATGATGAGAAGTTTGATACTTGATGATTGTTTTGAGATATGAGGATAGTGATATTAGAGTCATGCTAGTGGAGTTATTATGAAATTGAGAAATACTTGTGTTAAATTTTGTGATTCCTGTAGCATGCATGTATGGTGAACCGCTATGTGACGAAGTTAGAGCATGAGGTATTTGTAGAGTGTCATCCTTTATGTGGAGGTCGGGGGCGCGCGATGGTTAACTCCTACCAACCTCCCCCCTAGGAGCATGCGTTGATTTCTTTGTTTTGATGACTCGTAAATTTTTGCAATAAGTATATGAGTTCTTTATTACTAATGTTGAGTCCATGGATTATACGCACTCTCACCCTTACACCATTGCTAGCCTCTCTTGTACCACGCAACTTTCGCCGGTACCATACACCCACTATATACCTTCCTCAAAACAGCCACCATACCTACCTATCATGGCATTTCCATAGCCATTCCGAGATATATTGCCATGCAACTTTCCACCGTTCCGTTCATATGACACGCTTCATATTGTCATATTGCCATGCATGATCATGTAGTTGACATCATATTTGTGGCAAACCCACCATGCATAATTTTTCATACATGTCACTCTTGATTCATTGCACATCCCGGTATACCGCCAGAGGCATTCATATAGAGTCATACTTTGTTCTAGTATCGAGTTGTAAATCAATAAAAGTGTGATGATCATCATTATTAGAGCATTGTCCCATGTGAGGAAAGGCCAAATAAATAAATAAAAGATGGCCCAAAAAAATATAGAGAGGGGCTAAAAAAAGAGAAAGCCCCTCCAAAAAAATGTGAGAAAAGGGAGAAGGGACAATGCTACTATCCTTTTCCACACTTGTGCTTCAAAGTAGCACCATGTTCTTCATGATAGAGAGTCTCTTGTTTAGTCACTTTCATATACTAGTGGGAATTTTCATTATAGAACTTGGCTTGTATATTCCAACGATGGGCTTCCCCAAATGCCCTACGTCTTCATGAGCAAGCAAGTTGGATGCACACCCACTTAGTTTCTTTTGTTGAGCTTTCATACATTTTTAGCTCTAGTGCATCCGTTGCATGGCAATCCCTACTCACTCACATTGATATCTATTGATGGGCATATCCATAGCCCGTTGATACGCCTAGTCGATGTGAGACTATCTTCCTCCTTTTTGTGTTCTCCACAACCACCACTCTATTCCACCCATAGTGCTATATCCATGGCTCACGCTCATGTATTGCGTGAAAGTTGAAAGGTTTGAAAAAATTGAGTATGAAAGCAAGTGCTTGGCTGAAACCGGGGTTGTGCATGATATGAGTATTTTGCGTGATGAAGAGGGAGCATAGCCAGACTATATGATTTTGTAGGGATAACTTTCTTTAGCCATGTTATTTTGAGAAGACATGATTGCTTTGTAAGTATGCTTGAAGTATTATTATTTCTTATGTCAATATAAACTTTTGTCTTGAATCTTTCGGATCTGAACATTCATGCCACAATAAAGAGAATTACATTGAAAATTATGTTGGTTAGCATTCCACATCAAAAATTCTGTTTTTATTATTTACCTACTCGAGGATGAGCAGGAATTAAGCTTGGGGATGCTTGATACGTCTCCAACGTATCTATAATTTTTCATTGTTCCATGCTACTATTTATGATGTTTTGGATGTTTAATGGGCTTTATTATACACTTTTATATTATTTTTGGGACTAACCTATTAACCCAAAGGCCCAGTCCAGATTGCTGTTTTTTGCCTGTTTCATGGTTTTGTAGAAAAGGAATATCAAACGGAGTCGAAACTGAATGAAACCTTTGGGGGGGATATTTTTGGAACGACAACTTCACAGTAGACTTGAGATCCATGGCACAGGGCACACATGGCGTCCACGAGGGTGGGGGCGCCCCCCTCCCCTGGGTGCGCCCCCTACCTCGTGGGCCCCACGTTGCTCCCCAGGTGCCCTCCTTCCACCTATATATACCCATGTACCCTGAAAACATCGAAGCAATAGAGAAAACCCTAATTCCATCGCCGCAACCTTCTGTTCCCGTGAGATCCCATCTTGGGGCCTATTCCGGAGCTCCGCCGGAGGGGGGATCTTCCACGGAGTGCTTCTACATCAACACCATCGCCTCACTATGAGTTGTGAGTAGTTTACCACAGACCTTCGGGTCCATAGTTAGTACCTAGATGGCTTCTTCTCTCTTTTTGGATCTCAATACCAAGTTCTCCTCTGTCTTCGAGGAGATCTATTCGATGTAATCTTTTTGCGGTGTGTTTGTCGAGATCCGATGAATTGTAGATTTATGATCAAGATTATCTATGTGAAATATTTGGTTCTTTTCTGAATTCTTTTATGTATGATTATAATATCCTTGCAAGTCTCTTTGAATTATCGGCTTGGTTTGGCCTACTAGATCTATAGTTCTTTCAATGGGAGAAGTGCTTGGCTTTGGGTTCAATCTTGTGGTGTCCTTTCCCAGGGACAGCAGGGGCGGCAAGGCATGTATAGTATTGTCGCCATCGAGGATAAAATGATGGGGTTTATATCATATTGCTTGAGTTTATCCCTCTACATCATGTCATCTTGCTTAATGCATTACTCTTTTCTTATGAACTTAATACTCTAGATGCATGCTGGATAGCGGTCGATGTGTGGAGTAATAGTAGTAGATGCAGAATTGTTTCGGTCTACTTGTCACATACGTGATGCCTATATATAATGATCATGCGTGATGCCTATATATAATGATCATGCCTAGATATTCTCATAATTATTCGCTTTTCTATCAATTGCTCGACAGTAATTCGTTCACCCACCATAGAAATCTACTATCATGAGAGAAGCCACTAGTTAAACCTATGGCCCCCGAGTCTATTCTCAACATATCAATCTACAATCTACTTTACTTTGTTGTTTTTACTTTCTGTTCATATATCCAAAAATACCAAAAATATCACACTATCCTATCTATCATATCTCGCTTTCGTAATTGACCGTAAAGGGATTGACAACCCCTTACCGCATTGGCTGCGAAGTTCTTATTTGTTTGTGCAGGTGCGAGGTACTCGCGCGTGGTCTCCTACTGGATTGATACCTTGGTTCTCAAAAGCTGAGGGAAATACTTACACTATTGTGCCGCATCACCCTTTCCTCTTCGAGGGGATACAACGCAAGCTCGAGAAGTAGCAGTGGTTTGCCTCCACGAGCCCCGGCAGGCATGCTGGGGCGATCTTGAAGGCTTGCTTCCGGGTTGTCCCAACCTTTCTGAGCTCGCCTGCCGGGCAAGGGAGGCTTTTCCCTTGGCAATATCTTGCTTCTTCCGCTAGTCTTGGTTGTCCTGATCTCTTGGACCAGCTCTCTGATTCCCCAAAGAGCTGATCCTTCCATGTAATGATCTGACCTTGGTGTTGTAAACTTGACCTTGGGCCTCTGCATGGTCTGGGGCAACAGACCCAGGGTTTGTTGCACCGACAGGAGCCCCTGAGCCTGACCCAGACGCGTCGCTGGACATCGTCGGGGTAGGCTCTATGTAGTGCACATGCAAAGGTGCAGGAGCGGCTTGCCTCCTTTGAGATCTTCTTTGCTTCTTCATTAACTTGAGCCCGGGCCAGCTTCCGCCTCTTCTGCGCGTCGTGTAACGCCAATCATAGATGGGCCACTCTTGTAATGGCCATGAATGACTTTAATGCACGGGCAAGTAACTGCCAAAGCACTCTTCCCACCATGCCCTTATCCTTAGCCATGTATGTTGCATGTATTGAGTGGGGTAGGTAACAGATGCTCGTGGTAGAGCTCCTTGTCCCTATACATGTTTCCTTAAGGTGAAGTGTCTTTTTGATATCCGGGCTGTCGGGGACAACCATGCTCTTTGTGGGATTACTCGGAGAGCATGGCACACGATTCGGCTGCTGTGAAGGAGTCTTCGGGCGGCAGCGGTACAGAAGGCGATGGTAACCCACGACGCGTCAAGAACAGGGACGGCCATTCCGATGAGTCGTGTTTGCCAGGGGCGGAGCCAGAAAATTTGACCATTGGGTTCGCTCATTGACTCATTGTGAGAACTTGGTACTATTTCTGTTGAGTACCTCCAATCTCCCTATGCGGATAATCATAATTAAGTGGTGTCCTATAAAGTCCCCTCATTATATATATATATATATATATATATATATATATATATATATATATATATATATATATATATATATATTGTCTTATCTTACATCTTAGAATTTCTTGTGTGTTCCAAATTCTCTTCCGATCAATGGGATCATAAGGGAACTCGTCTAAATTATTTTGTGTGTGAATAAAAAGCTGTTGGAAATATGCCCTAGAGGCAATAATAAATTGGTTATTATTATATTTCCTTGTTCACGATAATCGTTTATTATCCATGCTAGAATTGTATTGATAGGAAACTCAGATACATGTGTGGATACATAGACAAACACCATGTCCCTAGTAAGCCTCTAGATGACTAGCTCGTTGATCAATAGATGGTTACGGTTTCCTGACCATGGACATTGGATGTCGTTGATAACGGGATCACATCATTAGGAGAATGATGTGATGGACAAGACCCAATCCTAAGCCTAGCACAGATCGTGTAGTTCGTATGCTAAAGCTTTTCTATATGTCAAGTATATTTTCCTTAGACCATGAGATTGTACAACTCCCGGATACCGTAGGAATGCTTTGGGTGTACCAAACGTCACAACGTAACTGGGTGGCTATAAAGGTGCACTACAGGTATCTCCGAAAGTGTCTGTTGGGTTGGCATGAATCGAGACTGGGATTTGTCACTCCGTGTGACGGAGAGGTATCTCTGGGCCCACTCGGTAGGACATCATCATAATGTGCACAATGTGATCAAGGAGTTGATCACGGGATGATGTGTTACGGAACGAGTAAAGAGACTTGCCGGTAACGAGACTGAACAAGGTATCGGGATACCGACGATCGAATCTCGGGCAAGTACTGTACCGATAGACAAAGGGAATTGTATACGGGGTTGATTGAATCCTTGACATCGTGGTTCATCCGATGAGATCATCGTGGAGCATGTGGGAGCCAACATGGGTATCCAGATCCCGCTGTTGGTTATTGACCGGAGAGTCGTCTCGGTCATGTCTGCGTGTCTCCCGAACCCGTAGGGTCTACACACTTAAGGTTCGGTGACGCTAGGGTTGTAGAGATATAAGTATGCGGAAACCCGAAAGTTATTCGGAGTCCCGGATGAGATCCCGGACGTCACGAGGAGTTCCGGAATGGTCCGGAGGTAAAGATTTATATATAGGAAGTCCTATTTTGGCCACCGGAAAATGTTCGGGATTTTTCGGTATTGTACCGGGAAGGTTCTAGAAGGTTCCGAAGTGGGGCCCACCTGCATGGGGGGACCCACATGAACGTGGGTAGTGGGGGCAAGGCCCCACACCCCTGGTCAAGGCGCACCAAGATCCCCCCTTAGAAGGAATAAGATCATATCCCGAAGGGATAAGATCAAGATCCCTAAAAAGGGGGGATAACAATCGGTGGGGAAAGGAAATGATGGGATTTCTTTCCCCCACCTTTGCCAACGCCCCAATGGACTTGGAGGGCAAGAAACCAGCCCCCTCCACCCCTATATATAGTGGGGAGGTGCATGGGAGCAGCACCCCAAGCCCTGGCGCCTCCCTCTCCCTCCCGTGACACATCTCCCTCCTCCCGCGGCGCTTGGCGAAGCCCTGCTGGAATCCCGCTACTTTCACCACCACGCCGTCGTGCTGCTGGATCTCCATCAACCTCTCCTCCCCCCCTTGCTGGATCAAGAAGGAGGAGACGTCCCCGCTCCGTACGTGTGTTGAACACGGAGGTGCCGTCCGTTCGGCGCTACGATCATCGGTGATTTGGATCACGACGAGTACGACTCCATCATCCCCGTTCTCTTGAACGCTTCCGCTCGCGATCTACAAGGGTATGTGGATCCGACTCTTCCCTCGTAGATGCATCTCCTAGATTGATCTTGGTGAGCGTAGGGAAATTTTTGTTTCCCATGCAACGTTCCCCAACAGTGGTATCAGAGCTAGGATCTTGCGTAGATGTTTTCACGAGTAGAACACAAAGGGGTTTGTGGGCGTTGATGTTTAGATTGCTTCCCTCTTTGGTCTTTCTTGATTCAGCGGCATTATGGGATGAAGCGGCCCGGACCAACTTTACATGTCCACGTACATGAGACCGGTTCCATCGACAGACATGCGACTTTTGTTGCATAAGATGGCTGGCGGGTGTCTGTCTCTCCTATCTTAGTTGAATCGGATTCGACGAAGGCGGTCCTTGTAGAAGGTTAAATAGCAACTTAAATATCACCGTTGTGGCTTTGCGTAGGTAAGAAGCGTTCTTGCTAGACACCCATAGCAGCCACGTAAAACATGCAACAACAAATTAGAGGACGTCTAACTTGTTTTTGCAGGGTATGTATGTGATATGATATGGCCAAAGACATGATGAGATATATTTGATGTATGAGATGATCATGTTGTAATAGTTAATATCGACTTGCATGTCGATGTATACGGCAACCGGCAGGAGCCATAGGGTTGTCTTTAATTTTTGTATGACCTGCGTGTCAATCATTAAGCGCTATGTAATGCTTTACTTTATCGCTAAACGGTAGCAATAGTAGTAAGAGCATGGTGGGCGCGCGACAACCCCGATGGCGACACGATGATGGAGATCATGATGATGGGGATCATGGTGTTACGCCGGTGACGATGGAGATCATGCCGGTGCTTTGGAGATGAAGATCAAAAGCACGAGTTGATGGCCATATCATGTCACTTATGATTTGCATGTGATGTTAATCCTTTGATGCATCTTATTTTGCTTAGGACGACGGTAGCATTATAAGATGATCCCTCACTAAAATTTCAAGATAAAATTGTGTCCCCCCCGAGTGTGCGCCGTTGCGAAGGTTCGTCGTTTCGAAGCACCACGTGATGATCGGGTGTGATAGACTCTACGTTCGCATACAACGGGTGCAAGCCAGTTTTGCACATGTAGAACACTCGGGTTAGACTTGACGGGCCTAGCATGTACAGACATGGCCTCGGAACACGGAAGACCGAAAGGTCGAGCATGAGTCATATAGTAGATATGATCAACATGAAGATGTTCACCATTGACACCACCTCATCTCACGTGATGATCGGACTTGGGTTGGTGGATTTGGATCATGTCACGCTCGGATGACCAGAGGGATGTCAATTTGAGTGGGAGTTATAAGTAATTTGATTAGTTAAAACTCACTTGTCATGAACAATAGTCTAAGTTGTCTTCGCAAATTATGTAGTAGACCAATAACTGCGTTGTAGCTCCCTGTTTAATACGATCCTAGAGAAAGACTAAGTTGAAAGATAATGTAAGCAATAATGCGGACTGGGTCCGTAGTCCGAGGAGTGTCCTCACTACTGCACAGAAAGCTTACACCGCCCGATGTGCAAACCCCTACAACGTTGTCTGTGGATGTTGTGAACACCTGAGAGACACGTCCTGATGACTACTTGATAGTTTAGTGCACCATACTTTACGGCTTAGAATCGGGATTCCAATGACGTTATGAACGCCATGGAACATATGAGATGTTCTAAGAGCTGAAATTGGGATTTCAGGCTCATGCCCGTGTTGAGAGGTATGAGACCTCTGACAAGTTCATTTGCCAAAAAGATGGAGGAGAATAGCTCAACTAGTGAGCATGTGCTCAGAATGTCTGGGTGCTAAAATCACTTGAACCAAGTGGGAGTTAATCTTCCAGGTGAGATAGTGGTTGACAGAATTCTCTAGACACTATCACCAAGCTACTAGAACTTCGTGATGAACTATGACATGCAAAGGATAGAGATGATCCCGGAGCTATTAGCGGTTCTTAGTACCGCAAAAGTAGAAATCAAGAAGGAGCATCAAGTGTTGATGGTTTAGCAAGACCACTGGTTTCAAAAGGGGTAAGGGCTAGAAGGGAAACTTCATGAATGGCAAACCTGTTGTCGCTCTGATGAAGGAACCCAAGGTTGAACCCAAACCTTGAGACTAAGTGCTTCTATTGTAAGGGGAAAGTCATATGGTAGCGGAACTACCCCAAATACATGGTAGATAAGAAAGCTGGCAACTTCAACAAAGTATATTTGATATATGTATTATTGATGTGTACCTTACAAGTACTCCTTGTAGCACATGGGTATTGGATACCGGTTCAGTTGCTATTATTAGTGACTTGAAGCAAAAGCTACGGACTGAACGGAGACTAGCTAAGGGCGAGGTGACGATGTGTGTTGGAAGTGTTTCCAAGGTTGATAAGATCACCATCGCACGCTCCCTCTATTTTCGAGATTAGTGTTGAACCTAGATAAATGTTATCAGGTGTCTACGTTGAGCATGAATATGATTAGATCATGTTCATAGCAATACGGTTATTCATTTAAGTCAGAGAATAATGGTTATTCTGTTTACATGAATAATACCTTTATGGTCATGCACCCAATGGTTTGTTGGATCTCGATCATAGTAATACACATGATGATAATATTAATGCCAAAAGATGTAGAGTTAATAATGATAGTACCACTTTCTTGTGGCACTGCCGCTTAGGTCATTTTGGCATAAAATGCATGAAGAAACTCCATGCTGATGGATGTTTGGAGTCACTTGATTTTGAATCGCTTGACACATGCGAGCCATGCCTCATGGGCAGGATGACTAAGATCCCGTTTTCAGGTACAATGAAACGGGCAAGTGACTTGTTGGAAATCATACATGCTGATGTGTGTGATCCAATGAGAATTAAGGCGTGTGGTGGATATCGTTATTTTCTCATCTTCACTGACAATTTGAGTAGACATCGATATATTTACTTAATGAAGCAAAAGTCTGAAACGTTTGAAAAGTTCAAGCAATTTCAGAGTGAAGTTAAGAATCATCATAACAAGAAGATCATGTTCCTACGATCTGATCAAGGGGAGATTTTCTGAATTATGAGTTTGGCAATCACTTAAGACATTGTGGAAATGTTTCACAGTTGAAGCCACCTGGAACACCACAACGTAATGGTGTGTCCGGACGTCGTAATCGAACCTTATGAGATATGGTGCGATCTATGATGTATCTTACCGATCTACCGCTATTATTTTGAGGTTATGCATTAGAGACAGCTGCATTCACTTTAGATAGGGCACCATCTAAGTCCGTTGAGACGACGCTGTCTGGTTTGGCAAGAAACCAAAGTTGTCGTTTTCTTAATGTTTGGGGCTGCGATGCTTATGGCTTCAGCCGGGAAAAAGCTCGAACCCAAAGCGGACAAATACATCTTCATAGGATACCCAATGGTAACAGTTGGGTATACCTTCTGTCTCAGATCCAAGGGCAAAAATGTTTGTCGCTAAGAACGGGTCCTTTCTCGAGAAGGAGTTTCTCTCGAAAGAATTGAGTGGGAGGAAGATAGAACTTGATGAGGTTGTCGAACCCTCACTTCAACCGGAGAGTAGTGCAACACAGAAAGATGTTTCTGTGGAACCTACGACTGTTGAAGAGGAAACTAATGATAGTGATCATGAAGCTCCAGATCAAGTTGCTATCGAACCTCGTAGGTCGACAAGGATATGTACTACTCCTGAGTGGTACGGTGATCCTGTCTTAGAAGTCATGTTGTTGGACAACAATGAACCTACAAACTATGGAGAAGCGATGGTGGGCCCATATTCCGACAAATGGTTAGAAGCCGAGAAATCCGAGATAGGATCCATGTATCAAAACAAAGTATGGACTTTGGTGGACTTGCCCGATGATCGGCAAGCCATTGAGATAAATGGATATTTAAGAAGAAGACGGACGTGGACGGTAATGTCACCGTCTATGAAGCTCGACTTGTGGCGAAGAGTTTTTCACAAGTTCAAGGAGTTGACTACGATGAGATTTTCTCACCCGTAGCGATGCTTAAGTCCGTCGGAATCAAGTTAGCATAAGCTGCATTTATGAAATCTGGCAGATGGATGTCAAAACAAGTTTTCTTACCAGTTTTCGTAAGGAAAGGTTGTATGTGATACAATCAGAAAAGGTTTTGTTGATCCTAAGGATGCTAAAAGGTATGCTAGCTCCAGCGATCCTTCCATGGACTAGAGCAAGCATCTCGGAGTCGGAATATACGCTTTGATGGAGTGAACAAAGTTTTTGGGTTTATACTAAGTTTGTTAGAAACTTGTATTTACAATAAAGTGAGTGGGAGCACTACAACATTTCTGATAAGTATATGTGAATGCATATTGTTGATCTGAAATGGTGTAGAATTTCTGGAAAGAGTAAAGGGTTGTTTGAAAGGAGTTTTTCAAAGGAAGACCTAGATAAAGCTGCTTACATATTGGGCATCAAGATCTATACAGATAGATCAAGATGCCTGATAATACTTTCAAAAGAACACACACCTTTGACATGATTTTGAAGGAGTTCAAAATAGATCAGTCAAAGAAGGAGTTCTTGCCTGAGTTGTAAGGTGTGAAGTTGAGTAAGACTCAAAGCTTGACCGCGGCAGAAGAAAGAGGAAGGACGAAGGTCGTCCCCTATGCTTTTGTAATAGGCTCTATACGATATGCCATGCTGAGTACCGCACCTGATGTGTGCCTTGCCAAATGTCTGGCAAGAGGGTACAAAGGTGATCCAGGAGTGGATCACCAGATAGCGGTCAAAATTATCCTTAGAGGAATAAGGAAATGTTTCTCGGTTATGGAGGTGATAAAGAGTTCGACGTAAAGAGTTACGCCGATGCAAGCTTAACACCTATCTGGATAACTCTGAGTGGAGATACCGGATACGTATAATGGAGCAACAGTTTGGAATAGCTCCAAGTGGAACGTGGTAGCAGCATCTACGATATGACATAAAGTTTTTGCGAAGTACATAGGGATCTGAATGTTGCAGACCCGTTGACTACAACCTCTCTCACAAGCATAACATGATCAAACCCAGAACTCATTGAGTGTTAATCACATATTGATGTGAACTAGATTACTGATTCTAGTAAACTCTTTGGATATTGGTCACATGGCGATGTGACCTGTGAGTGTTAATCACATGGCGATGTGAACTAGATTATTGACTCTAGTGCAAGTGGGAGACTGTTGGAAATATGCCCTAGAGGCAATAATAAATTGGTTATTATTATATTTCCTTGTTCACGATAATCGTTTATTATCCATGCTAGAATTGTATTGATAGGAAACTCAGATACATGTGTGGATACATAGACAAACACCATGTCCCTAGTAAGCCTCTAGATGACTAGCTCGTTGATCAATAGATGGTTACGATTTCCTGACCATGGACATTGGATGTCGTTGATAACGGGATCACATCATTAGGAGAATGATGTGATGGACAAGACCCAATCCTAAGCCTAGCACAGATCGTGTAGTTCGTATGCTAAAGCTTTTCTATATGTCAAGTATATTTTCCTTAGACCATGAGATTGTGCAACTCCCGGATACCGTAGGAATGCTTTGGGTGTACCAAACGTCACAACGTAACTGGGTGGCTATAAAGGTGCACTACAGGTATCTCCGAAAGTGTCTGTTGGGTTGGCATGAATCGAGACTGGGATTTGTCACTCCGTGTGACGGAGAGGTATCTCTGGGCCCACTCGGTAGGACATCATCATAATGTGCACAATGTGATCAAGGAGTTGATCACGGGATGATGTGTTACGGAACGAGTAAAGAGACTTGCCGGTAACGAGACTGAACAAGGTATCGGGATACCGACGATCGAATCTCGGGCAAGTACTGTACCGATAGACAAAGGGAATTGTATACGGGGTTGATTGAATCCTTGACATCGTGGTTCATCCGATGAGATCATCGTGGAGCATGTGGGAGCCAACATGGGTATCCAGATCACGCTGTTGGTTATTGACCGGAGAGTCGTCTCGGTCATGTCTGCGTGTCTCCCGAACCCGTAGGGTCTACACACTTAAGGTTCGGTGACGCTAGGGTTGTAGAGATATAAGTATGCGGAAACCCGAAAGTTGTTCGGAGTCCCGGATGAGATCCCAGACGTCACGAGGAGTTCCGGAATGGTCCGGAGGTAAAGATTTATATATAGGAAGTCCTATTTTGGCCACCGGAAAATGTTCGGGATTTTTCGGTATTGTACCGGGAAGGTTCTAGAAGGTTCCGAAGTGGGGCCCACCTGCATGGGGGGACCCACATGAACGTGGGTAGTGGGGGCAAGGCCCCACACCCCTGGTCAAGGCGCACCAAGATCCCCCCTTAGAAGGAATAAGATCATATCCCGAAGGGATAAGATCAAGATCCCTAAAAAGGGGGGATAACAATCGGTGGGGAAAGGAAATGATGGGATTTCTTTCCCCCACCTTTGCCAACGCCCCAATGGACTTGGAGGGCAAGAAACCAGCCCCCTCCACCCCTATATATAGTGGGGAGGCGCATGGGAGCAGCACCCCAAGCCCTGGCGCCTCCCTCTCCCTCCCGTGACACATCTCCCTCCTCTCGCGGCGCTTGGCGAAGCCCTGCTGGAATCCCGCTACTTTCACCACCACGCCGTCGTGCTGCTGGATCTCCATCAACCTCTCCTCCCCCCCTTGCTGGATCAAGAAGGAGGAGACGTCCCCGCTCCGTACGTGTGTTGAACACGGAGGTGCCGTCCGTTCGGCGCTAGGATCATCGGTGATTTGGATCACGACGAGTACGACTCCATCATCCCCGTTCTCTTGAACGCTTCCGCTCGCGATCTACAAGGGTATGTGGATCCGACTCTTCCCTCGTAGATGCATCTCCTAGATTGATCTTGGTGAGCGTAGGAAAATTTTTGTTTCCCATGCAACGTTCCCCAACAAAAGCTTCGGAGGTTAGCTGCATTGACATTTGATGACCCACCTACGCCTAACGACATACCTTGATGTGCATGTATAATTACTTGAATCTATTTCTTTTTGAAAAACACCGTTCCATAGCCTAGATCAATCAAAGTCCATGCATAGAACAGTCTGAAAACTAGGGCAAATTTTTTTACAATCTTGTTAGGATATTAGGCATTCACAAGTGGTAGGAGATGGTTGTGTAACCTAATTACCTCAAATTTAATGTTTTGTCCATGTCGAATTGTCAATGTGAAGTGGTCTGCTCGTCGCCGGTGTCCGGCGGTCTAGCTGTGCACGAACAGATGAGAGATGCCTCCGATGCGAGTTGAGAAAATGGACGGAGGAGAATCCAGGCGTGCGGCGGCCGTGTGTACACGACATGGTACGTGACTAATCAACTAGGCATGCTAATCAAGTCAAGGTGTTTAGGCCTCGCATGCGTACGTGACTAAATGACTAATCAATGCATTTGCTCAAGGGATTTTGGGCGTTTCACTTACCTATCCATGACACATTGATGGGTCAACGTGGACTTTGTATTGGGTTCAGGCAAGCAAATATGTATGCCTACACACGTAGCAGAGAAAATCTGTTGGGTTCACTTGAACCCAACGATTGTATGCTGGCTCCGCCCATGGAGTGTGCCGGTGACTCCGCCGTTCCCGTCCGGGATTTCGGCTGCCACCAACCGTACCTACCCTCTGGTTCCTTCCTACTAGTTAGGATACAACACCAGCCTGATCCTGGGGAGGCGCCGAATCCTAGCCAGGCCTTCCCTCCGCCTTCTCCTCCTCCCACCACAGTGTCTGGGGAAAAGAGGGACAAAGAAGGGGATTACGGGGCACTTATCTTTTTTAAATCTTAAAATATAGGCTCTTGCCAAATCTTAGTTGAAATAATGTAATTCCTATTATCCACATTTGTGTTCTGTAAGGTTTGTATTTGTTCAATCAGCATATTAATGAAAAAGATGAACCTTGCCGGGGACTCGTGCTGTAACGTGTCCATGCACAGGTGGGATGCCTCCGTACTTCCAAGTAAACAAGTTTCCCCCGGCATGCTACCTTGGCGGTACCCTCAGCCTTATTGCCGCGGAGCTAGGTTTACCGGGCACAAGTCATGAAGAGGGACTAGCTGCCCGCCAATCCTTTTTCGCCAAAGGCCACTGCGACCATCCTGACCAAAACAACGTTTGGGTCGAAGGATGGGAGCACCTAAGTTTCAACTGGCGGCGAGGTTTTCCTATGCACAATTCCTTACAGAACACATATGGATAAAGGAAAAGACTTATGTGTTTCGCTTGCCGGAGATTGCAATGTTGGCTTATCTTCTCATCTCCTCTTGGGGAACCAAGTCCATGGCAGGAACATGTGGTTTATGAAGATGAAAATGATGCCAAATGCAATCTTAGCTACATGAACATGAGATGCTCATGATATGCTTGTGCATGCATGCAACTTGTCGGGAGCCTGCCTCTCAACGCTTCATTTATTTCTCAGTTGCTCAGGGTCTGCGCCTGGCTTTGTACAAGGGGTTACATGAAAATAAGGCAAGGCCTGTACAAAAGGGTGGCTGCCGGGCAGGGCCCGATAGCCGGGCCTTACGGGTAGTACTTGTGGAGATGCTCAACGTTCCATGAGTTTTTCAATTGAATGCCATCTCCGTTCTCCAGATGGACTGTGTCAGGTCTGGTGACTCGTACCACCCGGTAAGGGCCTTCCCACTTCGACGATAACTTGTTTGTACCCTTGGCGAGCTGATTGCGCCTAAGGACAACGTCGCCGTCCTCAAAACACTAGACACGAACCCTGCGGTTGTGATAGCGACGCAGGGCTTGCTGGTAGCATGCAGCACGCGTAGCGGCTCAGAGACGGTTCTCCTCGAGTAGCACAACATCGTCACGCTGGTGCGGATTTGCGCTAATTCATCCTAGGCAAGCACTCAAGGCGACTCATAAATGACTTCCGTGGGGACAACTGCTTCTGCCCCATAGACTAGGGAGAAAGGAGTCTGCCAGGTAGCTCGATTTAGTATCGTTCTGAGGGACCAGAGAACTACCGGGACCTCATCATTCCATCGCCTGCCACACTTCTGTAGCTTATCAAATGTTCCTGTATTGAGGCCACGCAACACTTCAGCGTTTTCCCTCTAAGCTTGTCCATTGCTTCTGGGATGTCAATAGAGGCAAATGAGATCTTGCTTCCGAGGGTATGACCATATTGCATAAAGGCGCGGCTCGTGAACAAGGTGCCGTTGTCGGTGATGATTCGGGCAGGGACACCGAAGCGACACACAGGTCCTTTCAAGAATTTGATAGCTGACTGAGCAGTCACCTTTCTCACGGCATCTACTTTCGGCCACTTTGTGAACTTGTTTATGGCAATGAACAAGAATTCAAATCCCCTGGCAGCTCGGGGGAAAGGGCCGAGGATATCGAGCCCCCAGACCAAAAATGTCCATGACAAAGGGATTGTCTGAAGAGCTGGAGCGGGCAGATGGATGTTCTTGGAATGGAACTGGCAGGCTTCACGTTTGGTGACTAACTTGGCCGCGCCTTGGAGGGTTGTGGGCCAATAGAATCCTTGCTGGAATGCTTTCCCAACTAATGCCCTTGATCCGATGTGGGAGTCGCACATGCCTTTGTGTATTTCTGCCAACAGTTCCTTTCCTCCTTCCCGGCAAATGCACATCAATTTCACACCGTTGGGCCTTCTTCTGTATATAGTGTTGTCGACAAACTAATACATACTAGCCCTCCAGGATACTCTTTCAGGTTCTTCTTACTCTTTGGGAAGTTCTCCCATTTGGGGGAAGTGGACTATGTGCCTTGCCCAAGTTCGATCCCGGGGCTCGACAATGCGGACTACTGGCACCTCCGCATTCGTGGGGCGTGTTCCTCGATCGCGGGGACCTGAGGCCAGGCAGGAGGGTGCAACCCAGCAAGCGAATGGAAGTTGTTTCCGGCAGGGTCTCTGCCAGGTGCCTCGGAGATCTCTATCAGGAGAGGCTTACCAGAGTCTAGTTTCCTCCTCTTTAGGGCCATTGTTGTCGGGGATATGGAGGGCTGAGTGTCGCGGGGAAACCATGGCCACCTATGGGATAGGAGTCCATTTTGGTTCTGCGGGGGGATGGGCATGTTGCACGAAGAGCGGAGAAGCGTAATGAAGCAAGACAGAGATCACACGGGCAGTTTTTACTGAGGTTGAGGCCGCCGCGAGGCATCAAACCCTACTCTTGCTTTGGTGGATTGATGGTGGAATGGTGGAAAAGAGCACACAACTCTTGGCCGACAAGGTTGCCTCGGGGCGAGAGCGGTCGTGCGCGTATGAGTGTGTAAGGGTTCGAATGGCCGAATCCTCTCTACGGTTGCCATGGGCCTCCTTTTATAAATCAAGGGGTCACCACAGTGGAAAGTCAGTCTTTCCATGTTGATTAGATAGCAAACAGTGCTATCATACCTAACTCTGCAAGCTAACAGAGCGCATTAAATGCGCCGCTCAGTGTCACATCACGGCTTGCTCGGCAGTCCCTGCCGGGCTGTTTTGCCAGCTTCGCGCCTGCTTGCTTGACACATCTCTGGATGCGTGTCATTTGGAGGTTCTTTCTGTAGGAAGTGGCTGCCATGTGGCAAGAGGTTGCCACTGAGCCACTTAGGAGCTTGGAGGTGTTGGTTTGCATGAGTGAGTCCCGGCAGGCCTGCCGGGGCGTCGTTGGAGGCTTGCTTCTGAGTTGATCTAGACCCTCAAGGCTCACGTGCCCGACAAGGAAGGTTCTTCTTCCGGTGATATCTTCCCTCTTCAACTGGTCTTGGTTGTCTTGATCTCTTTGGCGGCTCTCTGATTCCTCAAAGAGATGATCCCTTCGAGCCTTGATCTGATATTGGTGTTGAAAACTTGTCCTTGGGCTTGTGCATAGTCTGGGGAAACGGACCCATGATTTGTTGCATCGACAGGAGCCCCCGAGCCTGGCAGGGTCGCGTCGCTGGGCATCACCGGGGTAGGCTCTAACCAGTGCGCAAGCAGAGGCACAGGAGCAGCTCGCCCCCTTTGGGGTCTTCTTTGCTTCTTCATTAATATGAGCTCGGGCCAGTTTCCGCATCTCCCGCGCATGAAATGACACCAATCTTGACGGGGCCATTCTCGTAATGGCCCGTGAATGACTTTAATGCATGGGGGAGTAACTGCCAATTCACTCTTCCCACCACGCCCTTATCCTTGGCCACGTATGCTACATGCATTGAGCGGGGTAGGTAACGGAGGCGCGTGGTGAGGGAGAGCGTAAAGGCAGGGGCTCGCCTTCTTGGATTGTTGGAGGAGGGTGGCGGTTACCCGCCGGTGAATTATCCCCACCTCCAGCTTGTCTATAAAAGGAGGATCGGCGGATGAGCGGAGGCACTTCATCCATACTCCTCTCTTCCTCCATTCCCTGCTCTTCTGCTCATGCTGAAGAGGAGAGCCTAGGGCCATGCCCCAGGCAGTAGCTTGTGGTTGGCGACGTCGAATGCTCGCACTGAAGCTTGGGGAGTGGGTCTCCCTCCTCATCATCTCGGAAGCCTTGGGAGGATGCGCGGACGGTGCGGCGGTAGCACCGGTGGTGGTGACTCCCGTGTGCTCGTCGTCGGGTCGTTCGTGGCTTTAGTTCTAGTGGAGGGCGACGCAAACGATACCATGCCAAGGCTAGCGATGGGCGCAAGCCGTTGTAGTCGATTATGGCCTATTCCTCTTCCTTTTCCTACATCGATGGAAGGTTGCAGAACTGGCCCGTCGCCGGCACGGGTGAATTAACCTTCTCCGGCACTGCTTGCTCGGTGTACAGGGGAATTCCTTGTCCCTATACATGTTCCTTCAAGGTGCAGTGGTTCTTGATCGTCGGGCCGTCGGGGACGACCAAGCTCTCTGTGGAATCACTCGGAGAGCATGGCGCCCGAGTCGGCTGCCGCAAAAGGGGCTTCGGGTGTTCGAGGTGCTGAAGGTGGCGGCAACCCACGATGCGGCTAGAGCGGGGACAACCGTTCTGACGAGTCATGTTTGCCGGTGACTCCGTCGCTCCCTCTTGGGCTTCTGGCAGCGCCACCATCCGCACCTGCCTTCTGGTTCCTTCCTCCTAGCTGGGATACGATGCTCCCTGATCTCGGGGAGGCGCCGAACCCCAACTGAGCCTTCCTTCTGCCTTCTTCTCCTCCCACCATAGTGCCTGGAGAAAAGAGGGACATAGAAAGGGATTATGGGGCACTTATCTTTTTCAATCTTAAACTTGTAGGAACTTGCCAAACTTTAATTCAAATAAATGTAATCTCTTTTATCCATGTATGTGTTCTGTAAGAATTGTACTTATTGATCAGCATATGAATGAAAAAGATGAACCTTGCCGGGGACTCATGCACATAACGTGTCCATGCAGAGGTGGGATGCCTCTATACTTGCAAGTAAACAAGTTTCCCCCGGCAGGCTACCTTGCCAGTACCCTCAGCCTTGTGGCCCTGGAGCTAGGTTTACCGAGCACAAGTCATGAAGAGGGAGTAGCCCCCTGCCAATCTTTTTCCCCAAAGGCCATTACGACCATCCTGACCGAAGCAGCGTTCGGGTCGAAGGATGGGAGCACGTAAGTTTAGAAATGTAGCGGGGTTTTCCTATGAACAAGCCCTTACAAGACACATACGGATAAAGGAAAAGACTTATCTGTTTGGCTTGCCGAAGATTGCAAAGTTGGCTTCTCTTCTCATCTCCTCTTGGGGAACCAAGTCCGCGGCAGGAACCTATGGTTTATGTAGATGAAAATGATGCCAAATGCAATCTTATGTACATGAACATGAGATGCTCATGATATGGTTGTGCATGCATGCAACTGGTCAGGAGCCCATCCTCTCAGCGCTTCATTTATTTCTCTGTTGCTCAGGGTCTGTGCTTGGCTTTGTACAAGGGGTTACATGCAACTGAGGCAAGGCTTGTACAAAAGGGTGGCTGCTGGGCAGGGCCCGATAATTGCGCCTTACGGGTAGTACTTGCGGAGATGCTCAATGTTCCATGAGTTTTGCAATTGAATGCCATCTCCGGTCTCCAGACGGACTGCGTCAGGTCTGGTAATTCGTACCACCCGGTAAGGGCCTTCCCACTTCGGCGCTAACTTGTTTCTACCCTTGGCGGGCTGAACGCGCCTAAGGACAAGGTCGCCTTCGTCAAACCACCGGGCATGAACCCTGCGCCTGTGATAGCGACGCAGGGCTTGCTGGTAGCGTGCGGTACGCATAGCAGCCTGGAGACGGTTCTCCTCGAGAAGCACATCATCGTCACGCCGGTGCTGATCCTCTACTACTTCATCGTAGGCAAGCACTCGAGGAGACCCGTAAATGAGTTCCGTCGGGATAACTGCTTCTTCCCCATAGACAAGGGAGAATGGAGTCTGCCCGGTAGGTCAATTTGGTGTCATTCCGAGGGACCAGAAACCACCAGGAGCTTGTCGATCCATCGCTTGCCACACTTCAGTAGCTTATCAAATGTTCTTGAATTGAGGCCCCGCAACACTTCAGTGTTCGCCCTCTCAGCTTGTCCATTGCTTCTGGGATGTGCAACAGAGGCCAATGAGATATTTCTTCCAAGGAAATGAACATATTGCATGAAGGCGTGGCATGTGAATTGGGTGCCGCTGTCGGTGATGATCCGGGCAGGGACCCCGAAATGGCACACCAATCCTTTCAAGAACTTGATAGCTAAGTGAGTAGTCACCTTTCTCACGAAATCTACTTCCAGCCACTTTTTAAACTTGTCGATGGCAACGAACAAGAATTCAAAGACCCCGGTAGCTCGGGGGAAAGGGCCGAGGATATCGAGCCCCCAGAACAAAAACGGCCATGATAAAAGGGATTGTGTGAAGAGCTTGAGCAGGCAGATGGATGTTCTTGGAATGGAACTGGAAGGCCTCACATTTGGTGACAAGCTCGACCGCATCTTGTAGGGCTGTGGGCCAATATAATTCTTGTCAGAATGCTTTCCCAACTAATGTCCTTGATCCAATGTGGGAGCTGCACATGCCTTTATGTATTTCTACCAGTAGTTCCTTTCCTCCTTCTTGGCAGATGTACTTCAATTTCACACCGTTGGGCCTTCTTTTGTATAGAGTGTCATCAACAAACTGATACATACTGGCCCTCCGGGTTACTCTTTCAGCTTCTTCTTGCTCTTTGGGAAGTTCTCCGGTTTGGAGGAAGCGGACTATGTGCCTTGCCCAAGTTGGAGCCTGGAGCTCGGCAACGAGGACTAGTGGCACCTATGCTTTCGTGGGGGTGCGTTCCTCGACCGCGGGGACCCGAGGCATTACAGGAAGGTGCAACCCAGGAAGCGAATGGGAGTTGTTTCTGGCAGGGTCCCTACCAGGTGCCCAGGAGGGCTCTACCGGGAGAGGCTTACCAGAGTCCAATTTATTCCTCTTTCGAGCCATTGTTGCTGGTGATACAGATGGCTGAGTAAGATGGAGAACAAAAGTTCCTGGTCCCACAGGAAGCTTTTGCGCAGCACACTTTGACAGATGATCAGTAATGTTGGTTGCTGCACGGGGTACGTGCTCTGTTTGCAATCCATCAATTTTTTCCTCCAACCTTCTCACTTCCTCGAAGTATGGCTCCATCAATGGGCTTTGTAATCCTTGTTGTCTTGTCTCACCACAAGTTATGAATCTCCTCTAATGATCAACTTCTTGATTCCCAATTCTATGGGGATCCTAAGCCCGGCAAGGAGTCCTTCATACTCTATTATATTGTTGGTCGCCTCCTGCCGGGCAAAATGCATCTAGACAACGTACTTCGAGTGTTCCCCGGAGGGAGCGACGAGAAGCACACCAGCCCCTGCACCTTGTAGGGAAAAGGAGCCATCGAAATATATGATCCATTCTTGGGGGGAGGGAGGTTCCTTTCCAGGAATAACTATCTCTAGCACTTCCTCATCAAGGCTTGGCGTCCATTCTGCAATAATCTTTGCCAATGCCCTGATCTGTATTGTTGACGTGCTTTCAAACTTCAGGACAAAGCTGGACAACTCCAATGCCCACTCCATTATCCCACCGGTAGCCTCTGGGTTCCGGAGTATCCTTTGCAACGGGAAGCATGTAACAACCATGATCTCATGGGCTTGGAAGTAGTGGCGCGGTTTCCTTGAGGCCATGACTAGGCCAAAGATCAATTTTTGCATGCTAGAGTAACTGGATCTAGCCCCCTACAATATGGAGCTGACGAAGTACACTGGGCGCTTCACCACTTTATTCCTTGCCGCGTCCTTGGGGTCGTTTTCACTATCGTGCTCTTCTTTGTCCTGACCCACATCTGACCTTGCCGAGTTGTTCTCATTCTCCTCCCCGGGAGGGACACTGACTGAGGCTATTTCTTCCTCCCCCTCCAGCTGTGCCACTAGTGCTGCACTAACCACTTTATTAGTTGCCGCTATGTATAGCAGCAACGACTCTTATGGTTTGGGAGCAACCAGAGTAGGCACAGAGGACAGATACGTCTCCAACATATCTATAATTTGTTATTGTTCCATGCTGTTATATAATCATTCTTGGATGTTTTACAATCATTTTATATCATTTTTTTGGTACTAACCTATTGACATAGTGCCAAGTTCCAGTTGTTATTTTCTTGCTTGTTTTTTCATCGCAGGAAATCGATATCAAACGGAGTCCAAATGCAGTGAAATTTTTTGTGGATTTTTATTACCAGAAGACACCTGTTGGGCCAGAGAAGGACCTGGGGGGTGCCCCATGGGGGGCACAACCCATGAGGGCGCGCCTAGGTGGGTTGTGCCCACCTCTATGGTCTCCCGCACTGCCTCTTTGCTCTAAATATTCCAGAAACCCTAGGGGAGTCGACGAAAATCAATTGCATCCACCGCAAGTTCCAGAACCACCAGATCCAATATAGACATCATCACGGAGGGGTTCATCAAGTCCATTTGTGCCTCTCCGATGATGCGTGAGTAGTTCTTTGTAGACCTACGGGCTCGTAGTTAGTAGCAAGATGGCTTCCTCTCTCTCTTTTGATTATCAATATAATGGTTTCTTGGAGATCCATATGATGTAACTTACGGTGCTCGATCCCAGTGACAGAAGGGGAACCGACACATACGTATCATTGCTATTAAGGATAATAAGATGGGGTCTATTTCTACATAAATAGATCTTGTCTACATCATGTCATCGTTCTTATTACATTACTTTGTTTATCCATGAACTTAATACACTAGATGCATACTGGATAGCGGTCGATGTGTGGAGTAATAGTAGTAGCTGTTGGCAGCGTCTTGTGTGATATGAGTCTTTGGTTGTTTTTCTCTTTAATTTTCAATAAATATCCTTGCTGGACAAACCCATTTGAGAGAGCCAAAATTATGCCATGACTTGTTAGAATTGCTCTCTATGCCTCACTTAAATCTTTATGAGCTATGGAATTGCTCTAGTGCTTCACTTATATCTTTTTGTGCACTGTGTGCTTTGTTATTTTTGAAGAAGTTCTCTCTTGCTTCACTTAGATTTATTTGAGAGTTAGTAATTTTTAAAAGAAATTCTCTCTTGCTTCACTTAGATCAATTTGAGAGAAAGAAATATGATGCGCATGATCTTCACTTATATTTGTTTGAGCTTATCAAAAGCAACATATGAAATTAGTCCCAAATTGATAGATATCCAAGAAGGATATAATAAAAACTTTCCTGAAGATCATTAGACGAAATAAACTTGATTCTTTGTAATAGTTTGGGATATGATGAGAGTGATATGTGAGCCATGTTGATGAGTAATTATGTCTTAGTAAGAATATTGATGTTAAGGTTCATGATTCCGTACGCAAGCACGAAAGTTAGTAGTCATGCAATGAAATTATATCCTACTTGTGTTTCATTATTAGGTGTTGTTTATGTTTAATGTTCCCTTATGATGGTTTTCGTTCCTTGGTTGGTCACTTCTCAATCTCTTGCTAGCCTCCACTTTGTACTAAGTAGAAATACTACTTGTGCGTCCAAATCCTAAAACCCATGTTATGCCAAATGAGTCCACCATACCTACCTATATGCGGTATTTCCAAGCTGTTCTAAGCAAATTTGTATGTGCCAACTCTAATTTTCAAAATAAATTTCTATTTTGTGTGCCCGTACCGCTTACGAAGCGGCGAGGGGTGGCAAATATTTTTCATGCTAGATGTGTTATTCTAAAGATGAGTGTTTATTCACATGTCATTGCACGAAAGTATGGCGATAATAGGGATTCCAAGTCGCGAAATGAAAAATAAAATTTACTTTATGTTGTCAAATAATAAATTCCTTTGAAAGTGTTGGTATGGAGGGCACCCGTGGATACGGTTAGCCATGCACTACTGGAATCTGGGAGTTTGCCATCAGCCATCTCTTTGCCATCTGCCAGCTGATGGCAAAGAACGTCTTTGCCATCTGCTTATAAAAAACAGATGGCAAAGAACTGACAGACGGAAAAGAACATGGTTGCCATCAACCAATTCTTTGCCATCTGCCAGCTGATGGCAAATAATCTTTGCCATCTGCCAACAGATGGCAAAGAGGTTGGCAAATCCTGTGTCCGTCAAGAGTGTAACGGCGTACCAGCCCCACCTCTTTGCCATCTGCCAGCAGACGGCAAAGATTCTTTTCCATCTGCTGGCAGATGGCAAAGAGATGGGGTTATTTTTTTCCAGATAAAAAAATGTGGGGTTATCCCTTCCCTCTCTCCCCTCCTCTCCCTTTCTCCCCTCCTCTCCCACGCATCTCACCAGCCGCCGCCCCATCGCCCCGCCACCCCACCACCACACCACCCCGCCACCGCCCCACCACCCCACCACCCCGCCGCCCGCGGAGGCCCCCCTTTCCCTAGCGGCCACCACGACGCTCGGCAGCGACCACCACGGGAGCTCGCCCGCGCTATCCGCAATGGCGATTCCGGAGGAGGTGCGCCGCTACTGGCTGTCGATCCTCCTCGTCGCCGCCGGCTT